>OZ022236.1:11798550-12484748 GCA_963978835.1 Tenthredo scrophulariae | reverse complement strand
CCTACACCCTGACAATTGTGGACACGTAGTTCTTTTAATTGGCCTTAATTAGCACGTCTTCTTGTTATATCTACGTCTAGCTATTTGATTCGGAAAACATCGGTATCGTGATGTCTAATCAATTGATTCTGGAAATTAAACTTCCTTTACGTAATTCAAGCGCAAATCTATCCGTGCACAGATCCGTTTTCCATTTATTTATTTATTTATTATCATTCATTTCATTTTTTCTTTCGTGGGAGAGAACAATCACATTCATTACCAAGATTCGTGTCGAACCGATTCCACATTGGAGAAAAAAAATAAGAAAAAAATTTGAAACAAATTTATCACTGCAAGGATGATCATTTGGTGTAATTAAATATATCCTACCGAAAACACACGACGATTCGTTCGTGCGACATATTTTCATAATATACCCAGAATCCCCTTCGCCCTAAAATTGCAAGCGTTAGAAATCCTCGATAAGCTCGTAGGGCTCACATTCACAATCAGTGTTGGGTAGATACTACCTGATACTGCCTGATAAGTCGGGGGTGAACAAACCGAGACTTCAACGGGCTAATTAATTTCCCTGCTCGCTTCAGGTCTACATACTTGTACAGCGTTTTACAACGCTGCTTGATTCTTGCTTTTCTAAAAGATGCTGGTCGAATTATTTCCTCGTCGTTGACGTGAAGACGATGAAAATGTAAGAAAAAAAAGACGAAAAAAAAAAAAATTCAGAGTCTCTTTGTAGTCTCGGAACTTTGCGACTCTGTATATAATTCGAGAAAATTTTTGAGAGCCTTATTTCGCGTAGATAATTAATATTGACGATCAATTGTTATTATATTTTTCCTCCTCGCTCTCTCTCTTTCTCTCTCTCTCTTTTTTTTTTTTTTTTCACCATGAATTTATTTCCATAGGGGAGTCTGGTAGCCATGTGTTCGGGAGTATCAGCAACGGAGTCTTCCACGGTAAAATAATGTCGCCTAGAGGCGGTTCGTGGTTCGTTGAGAAGGCGCATCACTACTTCCCGCCACACGAAATCAACGAAACACACCACTCCGTTATCTATCACGAAAACGACGTTGGTGATCCTTACGCGAACATCCGAGAAGGTAAGACTAAGTGAAAATCTCTATTTTCTATCTTCAATTTTTGATTTCTTTTTTTCTCTCTCTTCTAATTTTCAGCTATTTTGGAAATTGATTTTTCAATTAACACTATGCCACTCTCCTACTTATTTAAAACGTCTAAGAACATAACAGCGAATTTTTAAAACCCGTAAAGAGTCCAATTGCAGCCACCCTCGTGTTTGAATGCATTTTGAAAAAAGAAATTGTAAAATTATTTCAACTTCAGCATACCTGTTCAATATAATTCATATTTTCCATTTGAAACTATATGGCGGATGAAATCAACCCCTAAATATCGTGTTATGATACAGAAAATCTTTCGCGGTTTATACGTACCACCTAAATTTGTATTTTCTGTATTAAAACATACTATAACACGTAACACGTGTGAGGGGGTTCTCCCCGGCACCAGAAACTCCATTTGCGAGAAAGCACATATGATGCTGGGGCTTGTACCTTTTAGCAATGCCCCTGTGGTAATTGGGTTTATTTATGCGAAGAAAACTTCCGAGTTTTTAATGGCCTGTGTAAACTTGAGACCTCTCGCTCCTGAAGCACCGTGGGCTATTGATTCACGAGAAGTAAAACGTATTCTGGTTAACTTTTGAGAAAAAAAAAAAAAAAGAAAAAAAAAACTTTTTTGTTTTTTATACCGCATTCAAAACGATTTTTTATTTTTTTCTTATTTATTCTTCAGCCTCGCTTTTTCCAAAAACCTCTTCACCCTAGAGATATGCATATGCACGTATATCCTCACGCCTCTTTTAAACCGGAATCGACTTCACCCGCTTTTCTCGAAGCTCGTTTACCCTTGGCTAACTTGAATCTTTGCGACGATGGCGCGCTTAAGGGTCACTTAAATACTATCTTCCTACCTTTCCACTTCTAACCGTATAACAAGTAGCAGAGTAGCAAAGTAACGAGAAGTGTATGGTATAATGTATGTCTATGTGAGATATCTCAGATATGTGCATGTAAGGCTACTTGCCTCGTCGTCTGATCGTTATCCAGAAACGTCAAGATTTTAATTTAAATATGCAAGCGTATGAAGAAGCTGCTGTATTATATAGGCGGAACTCACCTTAGGGATGTAATAAAAATGAAGAATAGAAAAATCTCGATATCAATTTTTAATGATATAGTAAACTGCATCAGCATCGTCTAACCGCGGATAAGAAGCCGATGCATTTCGCAGTAACTTACAAACTAGTACGAGGAAAAGTTGTTATATAAACTTAACTTTTACGCCCTAGAGATGAAATGCTGAAATTTCCGTTTTAATTATTGCTAAATTCAATTTTCCCAGTTCCTATAACTTGTTAATTTATCTCAAATTGCCCGCAGCAGAAACTGAACTAACTTTATCATGTTATAAGAGTAAACAGACGCGGTGAAATTATAGACGAACAGTTTTACAACTTCAACAATTAGCATTTATCAGGTAAACTCGTTATTACCTATGTGGAAATATGTAATACAGATAAAATTACGCTACATCAGGATAACGATTAACATATGTTATACGTTACGAGTCTCGTATCATTTCAACGGAAAATAATTGTATAGACATTTTTCTAACAATTGCAGCCGGCGATTTGTAAAATAAACGCATGTATTTCAAACGTCGAAACTAATCAGTGATCAAATTAATTTTCTTCAGATTTACTTTTTGGAATAAAAAAGAAAAAAGTTTCTAAATTTTATCAATTACTTATATGACATCATGAAGTTATCGATTTGAGTAGATTTAATTGGTTTCCGTAAAGAGACCGGTCTCGATTAGAATAAAAATATTTTTCGGCTTCCGGAGGTCTTCACTATGTCTGCCTTCTAATGTCCTAGACGTAAACGTTTTTGGAAATTTCAAAATCGTCTTAAATCGAATTCGGAATGGTTTGACCGTACCCAGCCCCGTGAATTGAATATTGTATGAAAAATAAAAAATTGAAAATGAAAATTTTTAGTTGAATTTCAAGTGGTTTTTATCGCCCGACTGTGTATACCTATACGCGTGTACATAAAACGTTTATTACTCTACTCTCATCGTCTTATATTCTCTTTTTACGATATTTTAAACCGAGACATTAAACTACACTGAGAATCAAGCTCTCTCATGAAACGATTGAAGGGGTAGAAAAAAAAGCAACGTAAAAGATAGAAAAAAAAAAAAAGAAATCGAAAAGAGAAGCGAAGAAAAAGCATATTTCAGGGAAAGGGAAAATAGAGGACAACTTTAATTCACGTTTTGTAGATTTCACATTCAACAACCACACCTCGGGCATACAGGATCGTATAGATCAAACCTAGGTGTGCGTAAATCGCTCATACTATACGTGTAATTATAAGCTTTGTACCTACGAATGTACCTGTACATAAACCTCGCGTATACCTACCATTCTATATGAAAAAAAAATCCAGTTTTTTTTTTTTTTTTTTGTTTTTATCTTTTTTTCTCGATTTTGCGAATGAATCTAAGTCTGTTGTACGAACATATAACAGGATTGCTGTTTTTCCTTATTGTAATTCGGGTATATATGGTGCAGGGAAATAAGTACATGTATAGAAAAGCTGAACGAACGAACGAACGAACGAACGAACGAACAAACCCGCAGAAACTAACAACAAGAACCACGCCTCTTTCGCGTACTTCTGTCATACGGTGTAACACGCGGTAGTGCGTAAGTGTCCTTTTGTGTTTGTCCCCTTTTGTGGATTCCTCAGGGAACTAACGCTGGCCTAGACAGCTCGGGGAATTGTGTGTTACGCGGTATATATATATATATATATATAGATATATCGAATATGTGTATAAAGGAGAAAACAGGTAAACGAATGAATGAATGAACGAATGAATGAATGAATGAATGAATGAATAAACGAATGAATATATACGCGAAGATCATCTCTCAAGTACCTGCGTAATCAACGGTACATGTTATTCTCTACTAGATGTAGGTACACCTACTAGTTAATCACGAAAATCAATCCGTTTGATTGACGATGCAGAGTTTAACGCAATGCGACGAGTATACGTACATGTACATGTGCATATTACGTGTATACCATACCTACACGTGTCCTAGTTTCAACTTTGAAATCTATACATCTCCGTGCATACCCTGCTCGCGCGGAATCGGTATGAAATAATTTTTTTCGTTTTTTATTATTACGAAATATCGAGCTATACGCGTATTAAGGTATACGTATATAACTACAGCACTGCATATAGATATTAGAGCTAATGAAAATGAGAATTCTTTTCTACGGTGTTTTTTTTTTTTTTTTTTTTTCTTGTTCATAAGTTTTTTTATTTGTTGATTTACTTTTTTTTTTTTTTTTTTTTTTTGCTAACGACTGCTGTACGTAGCACGTATCATAATAATAGAGAGAGTTCCACCCACTCTATCTCATACGGGTTTATTGGAATTTTCAAATATTTTATACGCCACCACGTTTTCCTGCACTACGAACGAAACGATCGCAAATATTGTTTCATGTTTCCAATCAAACTGCACGAATTTAATGTCTATCAACAGCTGCTTCTGCTGATCCTTCTGCTCTTGCCGTTACACTCGGATCGTAATATTTCAAACTGACATTTTACGTATGATTAATGCTGTATGAAATCGTTGAATCAAAATATGTGCCTGTTTTTGACAGAATTTATGAAATTCTTTCGCTTTGTATTCTTAAATATGTAATTCTCTTTCATTTTTTGTTTAGAGTTTCTGAAATAAATCGTGTAACGTCTCAACGCCGTTTAATTCATAAAATAAGTGAAATAACGTATTTCCCCTATCCGTTCGGCTGTAATTACTCGACCAAAATTGATTGTGGTCAGCGTCCGTGACCTTCCTGTCTAACAATCAATCTCTTTTTCGGAACCCACAGATTGAATTACTTACTCTTGTGGTCCAGACGCGGATCGGAAAATTTTTGGAAATTTAATCTTCGCACCAGATATAACAGAAAAAAAAATCTTGAATAATATTTTATCCCTACGAGGTGATGGGATTTATGGTTTACGATATGTGCAAAAGATTACAGTTTACGGTAAAAAATAAATAAATAAAAATAAATAGAAATCAATAAAAATCAATAAAAATGAAAACGAAAACTCGCGATCGGCTCGTGCCTAACTCCTTACATATAGGCGCCCCAGTTTGAAACAGTCATTTTTATTAGCACTGGTGTGGAAAGTGAGATAAGCAGGATTACCGCCATAAACCAAAAGGGGCAGGGGCAGGGCCAGGCTCGAAGCCCACAATCAGTTCGCAGTTAATCGAGCAATAAAATTTCCTATAACCACGGCTTATTCAGCATCGTATACCTCGTACCTACGTAGCCGTGCTTGCAGCGCCTCCGGTTGAGTACAAATTATTATCGCGATAATACGAGTTAATTGAATGAAAAAATGAAGATGAAGAAAAAAAATTATTAATTTTCGTAAATTAGAACCGCGTTAAATTTATACGTAAAATCTATATAGGGAAATTTTTTGGCAATCTGTTCTTACGACTCGAGTACCACGTGTTTATACGTGACTTGATTATATAGGCTGGGTACCAAACAAGCCAGATTTGTCTGAGGGCTCTGTTTGCCAACTGGGTTTGGGATATTCGAGGGTATTTGCCTCCGACCAATATAAGGACCTCGCGGTATTTTCCCAAAACTACGAGGACGAGAGATCTGGCCAGCTTCTTTGGCTTTGAAACAAACCGGGGAATGAATAGGGGGTACGTGTAGCCTGCAAGAGTTACATCAGAAACTTTTCTACCTTGTCGTCACTTTTTTTTAGATTTTTTTTTTTTTTTTTGCATTTTTATACTTTTCTTTTCATTTTTTCTTCTCATTTCTTATCACGTACTTTTCAAAGGTAGTCGCACGCGGGTCGCGGTCCTCTTTTCTTTTTTTTTTTTTTTCACTCGCTAGGTAAAATGACGTGCGGAAGAATTTTTCCTCGAAAAAAAATATTGTTACTTGCACAAGCGTACTTAACTTAGAGAAACTCGAAACAATCGTAAAACTTATATAGGAAAATTTCTCTGCTATGCTGTATACGGAATTCTGATCAGTACCTAGTCTTAATACATATATATATTTATAGAGGCATAAAGATTGAGAAAAAAAAAATTAAAAATCGTTAGCTATACAGAACGCGAGTTCATAATTTTTCTCATTTTTTTTTTCTCATTTATTATTACTGTCATATCAAACTTGATACGATTTATTTTCTTATGCCTTACTTTACCTTACAAATTGTTAGCTTATTGTCAGACTACGAGTGTAAGTATAATACGTAAGCTTGCGATGAGACGAGGCAAACTTTTTCTACTGAAAATTTAATAAGACGTACCTTATACCTTCGCACAGTATAATCTTCAAAAATGTACATATTTATTTACCCTCAGATTTTATTGTTAGAAAATCTTTGCGACTATTTTATTATTGAAATAGATCTCCCGGTCTGTTACATCGCGAACAATCCACATCCACCCACTGTCGCGTAAATAAAATTTATACGAGAATACTTAAAAAAAAAATTAAAAGAAATAGTCTCTCGGTATTACCCATACTTTCATTAATGAAATCTGCGTAAAAATGACGGTGCGGAAATCTTTCGTTAAATTTTAATGCGGGAAGATTGGTAGTGGCTAGGTCAGTTCAGCATTACGTAAATAATGCTTGTTGCCTCTTCGGTGAAACGATACTCTAGGGATTCTAGATACAATTCTGCTTGTTATTATGTACCACCGACTAAATTATTACCTGTATATAATCCATAGGTATACATAGAGAATAATACCAGTGAAACATTGTTCATAACGGAATTCCCAGGGTTATTTACATACTCGTATTATATGTAGTACATAGATAATTTTCCTGTTACTATTTTAATGACATTGAATCATTATCTACAACGATGGAATTGATTTGTTATTAAATATTATCCTACGAGGTATGATTTCCATTTTGTTCCTTAATCGGGAATGCACTTTCTACGTACCTACTAAGGGCACTAGAAACTTTGAACGTTGAACTCAACTGCAACGGGCTGGGATGCAGAAACTCTACTAACAACGAGAGGGGGTTGTAAGCTCTTTAAAGAGCTCTAGAACCTGTGCCGGACTACAAGTGGAGTACAGCGAGCAAACATCAGCCGAGCTTAACGACGACGATGGAGATTTGAGCTGGAAAAACCTTTTTCACCAATTTTCTATGATATTTCGTATATGGGTAGATGTGATTTAATTTTTATATTTTTCTACATTTCCTTTTCTATTTCAATTTACAGGACATTCGTCCGGGTGTGGCGTCACGGAGGAAAGAGTCCAGTGGATGGACGCAGTCCAAAATTCAGGTGAACCAGATCCGCCCCCGCCACCGAGCAGCAGATCTGGACCCGACGATTCTGCCAAGGCTCAACCCTGGGCAGGTGACGACGAGGAACCTGGACACAAATATACAAGACAGGCGAACGAGCCTGAAAAATCAAGAACAAGAACGAGAAGAGCGACGAGACCGAAGGAGGAGAACAAAAGTACTTGTTCCCTTTTTATACAAACTGATCCGTTGATATGGAGGCACATATCGGAGTCGGTGAGAAGCAAATTCAGAATTCATAAATTTTTATCTTGAGTTGGTCTTTTTTTTTCTTTTTGCATTTATTCTTTTTGCTGTTCGGGTAATTTTCAGATAACGATGCATAATGAACAAATTTGTAGAAGAAAAATTATTATACACTCGAGCGAAATGTAAATGGGGTAAAATTTTCGGTCTACTCAACTTCTTGCCTTTTGATCGGTTTATGTATACATAATATTTTGGCCCCTTTGCTCTCGGAGGCATTTCGTAACACCGTGAGTCTCGAACCGGGGGCTCTATATGCGGGTAGCGAAACGTGGAGAAATACATATATTGCGTTAGATGGTCGGAAAAAAGGAGTTTTTTTTTTCTTTACATTTTAAAAAATATATATATTCCCAGAAATTGGCCGTGTGGCGATAAAGAAAAAAAAAAAAAGAAAATTCACTCGCAAATACGCTGAGGGTGTTTTCTGCGCTCTCTGATTCTCCGGCTCTTTTTCTCGTTTATTTTTATCCTTTTTTTTCTTTTTCTTTTTCTCTGCCTTTCACTCTTCTTCTTCTTCTTCTTCTTCTTCTTATTCCTTTTCTTTTTTTCCCGTCACACTTTCCTCGCTTTATATATATACTACGCTGCGAGAGATTCTTATTCGGTATACCTACTCTTTGCATAGTTCAAATCCCTCGGACCCTGCATATTATACATAAACCCGAGCTTTGCATCGTTTTAAATGCACAACCGATGGATTCCGTTTTTGTTCCTGGTTTGCATAAGTGTGAATTCGCCAGCGCGAATAGCTCAAGTTTCAAACTTCCTTATTCCTCCTTTATTGCATATTCTTTACAGATTTATTTTATAATCAAATTTCACGCCACGCTAAGGTGTTGGAAAATTCATATAATCTCCTCGTTTCTTCTTACAAATTGAATTTTCTCATTTTTCCTACCAATTTCGATAGTTTTTGAAAATTCGTATGAAATTCTCCTTCTGCTCTTATTGTTGCTCAACGAAATTCGGAAACGAGGACTTCTTTCCATTTGCTTGAAGCTAAATTTTCTTTCTCTGTGTACACGTCGCAGTCCATTTGGTTTTTTTTTTTTTTTTTTATTTTTTTATTTCACATTTCGTTCTAATTTTTGATGATCTTACAGTTTTCTTATGTCTCTGTTCTTCCAGGTATCAAATGACGCCGGAAAAACGAAGGAAGAAATTCTCTCTCTAATCTCACAGCACGTAACTGCTGTGAACTATATTTATAGGGATACCAAATTCGACGGTCGGATCGAACACCGCAACATTAAATTTGAAGTTCAGAGAATAAAGGTAGTGTAACAAGCAGTAAACCACCGAATAGATGAATAATTTTGATAAATACCCGACGTCTCGCTTCATTAATATTTCATCTTCTGTATCCTAAGATGAAATTTCCGTTTCCAGATCGACGACGATAGTTCTTGTTCGCGTACACACTTAAATTATCCAGACGCGAATCCATTTTGCATGGAAAACATCGACGTCAGTAACTTCTTGAATTTACATTCCCTGCAAAACCACGAAGACTTCTGCCTTGCATATGTGTTCACCTATAGGTAAGCTGTAGGGATTTTAAATCTCCATAAATATTTAAGGGTGAAATTTAAATCAGACTTTCTTTCACTCCGAGTCCCAAATTTATCCACGTATTTCACCTTTCTTTATAATTTAGGAAAATTTAAATTTATTCCCACAGAGATTTTACCGGAGGTACCCTAGGCCTCGCCTGGGTTGCTTCTGCATCTGGTGCTTCGGGTGGTATTTGCGAGAAATATAAAACCTATACAGAAACGGTTGGCGGGATGTATCAGTCCACTAAAAGATCACTGAATACTGGAATCATCACATTTGTCAACTACAACAGCAGAGTACCGCCAAAAGTATCCCAACTCACATTAGCCCATGAAATTGGCCACAACTTTGGATCTCCGGTATGATACTATCCACGTTTTACTCACATAAAATCAATATTTCCAAAGAATTCTTTCAGAATATTACTTATAGGTATATATATATATTCAAGAAACTGTTTTTCCTGCTTCGAAATCCTCCGCTTTGACATTGAAACTCTGATATTTACTCCATAGGAAGCAAATCACATTATAACTGACAATATACCTCTCCTGATAACATATCAGAAATAACATTGTTAAAATTTACTTCACGTTATGTCCCATAGCACGATTTTCCACCAGAGTGCAGACCAGGTGGACCACATGGAAATTACATTATGTTTGCATCAGCGACCAGTGGGGATAGACCAAATAATAGCAAATTCTCAAAGTGCAGTATTGGCAATATCAGCAATGTCCTAGACGCCATTGAAGACAACAAAAAAAGGAACTGCTTCTCTGGTATTGAGATTCATTCAATTTTTCTTTCTCTCTCTTAGCCATTGGCGTTTGGAATAGAACCGGCTGTTTGTTAAGCTATTTTCTCAATGCTATCTGTTTCTGTTTTCTTGTTACAGTATCCGCCGGTGCTTTCTGTGGCAATAAGATTGTCGAGGATGGAGAAGAGTGCGATTGTGGATACAAAGACGAGGAATGTTTGAAAGATACGTGCTGCTATCCACGCCAAGTATCAAAAGCAGATCAAATGAGAAACCAGACGGCGAAGGGATGCCAGAGAAAAAACGGAACGCAGTGCAGGTTTGTACATTTTTTTTCTTTTCGTCTAATATCTTGAGTCTTTTGCTTCTCTCCACTGTTCAATAATTATCTTAATCCCCAGTCCGAGCCAAGGTCCTTGCTGCTCGAGCAAAACATGCAGATTCGTACCAAAAGAAAACCAATCTGTTTGCAAACAGTCGACGGAATGCAGTTACGATTCGGTTTGCAATGGGACATCGTCGGAGTGTCCTGTCCCATTGGCACGAGAAGACAAAACTAGATGTAACAACGACACTCAGGTACTAAAGCACGGATAATACATTGATACGTCTGAGATTTTCTACTATCAAGTATTTGAACGGCAAAATAATGTAGCAAAATTATCTCTGTTTGCAGTTATGTATTAAAGGCGAATGCGAGGGATCTATATGTCTGGTGTGGAATCTTACCGAGTGTTTCTTGACGAGTCACATCATCCCAAACATCGACAAACGCAAGTTGTGCGAGCTAGCATGCCAAAATGGTACGGATACATCAACATGTCGCAGTACCAGCGACTTTGCTCACTTAGTAGGCCTCAAGGAAGGAGGAATTAGCCTGAGGCCAGGTTCCCCTTGTGATAATTTCCAGGTATTTCTAATTTCATCGATTTCAAATTAAATATACTAATTTATTACCCCAGGTAACTTCATGTCATTTATATATCTGATTTCAGGGATATTGCGACGTATTTCTTAAATGTAGAGCAGTCGACGCTGAAGGACCGCTTGCAAGATTAAAAAATCTACTGTTCAACAAGGAGACTCTGCTAACACTTTCCCAATGGATTACGGTACTGATGAGTATATAAATCTGAACATTGTGAAGGAAAAACTTGCAGAAGACTTTGAATTCTCATCTAATATATTGATTTCAGGAGTTCTGGTGGGCAGTACTCTTGATGGGGATAGCATTTATCATGTTTATGGGACTGTTCATAAAATGCTGCGCTGTACATACACCTTCTAGTAATCCCAAGAAGCCGCCAGCGAGACGGATTAGTGAGACCTTGAGAAGGCCAATGAATACTCTTAGAAGAATGGTAGGTAGAAGAAATCAAAATAATATATACGAACGAACATAATGTGATGTATGGTTCTAAAACAGAAGATTCTTTGCAGCTGTAAGTGAAGAATCATTTCATGTATAAAATATAGTATCATATATAAGAGAATTCATTTTCTACTATAGCGACACCCACATGGAGGTGGTGGTGCTGGACCACGAAGTATCCCACCTAGACAAGGACAGGGAGGCCATGGGGCACGTGCTCCGTCGCATGGGTATGGAGAAGGCAGAGGGGCTCAGTATTATCCTCCAAAAGGTACATCCTCGCACTTAGATATTTAAACAATGAACAATAGCAGTCAGTCAAATTTCATTTTCTCATAATAATCAATAAATTTTGAAACTTTTATAAGAGAAATTGGAGATACAGAAAAATCCTGAAAAATTCCCGATGCATTATTGTCCTTTGTTATTAATTTATAAAGAAATTTCTTCAATGTTTTCTTTCATCGAGTTAATTGAATGAAAAAAATTCGATTCATTGTTTTAATCGTATAAAGGGCAGAAAATGAAATTTGATTGAAACTTCTGAGGTACATATGTATCTCTATTTGTTCTACATTCATGAATCCGCAACTACATCAGTGTTTCTCATGTTTGCAATCCCCTCAAATTGATTGACGCGCCTCATTACCTGATAATCTTGTTCTCTGAGCTGCAGAGGTGAGCTCGGGCGTACTTTATACTTTTAGCAGGATCAAATCCTTGGATTTTCGTCTAAATACCAAATGACCCTTTTATGATAGATACAAAGAGTTGCAATTCGTCAATCATTCCTTTTCAATTCAAGTGAAACACGATATGTGAAATGAGATTCTTTGTTGGGTGCGTTCAAAGACTCGTAAAATTGATTCGGAAGTAATTTAAGAGATGGATGAGCAAAGGTAATGAATATCTTCATTGATTTTACATCATGAGTGAAAGTGATTATTCACCTTTTAAATGAATTTCACGAATCTCAGAATGAGTAATTCACCATATTATGTTCATAAATTGTCTAATTTGATTTTCAAATTCTTGTATTTGATCCTGAAAACTTAGTAGTGGCTTTTGCAATGCACATACATAGAAGATAGCTTTCTGTCTGTTGCGATATCGTGATATAGTTGCCTGCTTATTGTATTAATCTGAGTATGTACTGTGGCATTAATGCTGCTAAGCATTGCTTGCGATTCCATCTCTTCTTCCCTTATTTACTTTCAGTCAAATACAAAATATATGGTTTTTTACAATCGTATAAATATTGCTAAACTTGCTAACAGGCATTTATTTGCATTACTTATACTTTCTCAAGATAAGTTAAATTCTTGCTACAATATTCTAAACAATTGGACATTGAATGCATGAATTAATGAAATTATATTCTATAAATTGAAATATCTATCTTTGTGATACTAAAACGATCCAAAGAAGAGTAATTGATTGTACTTATGTCCCTCTCTCTCTCTCTCTCTCTCCTTCTCTTTCTAATTCTATTTTGTATTCTCTTATTTCTTGCGTTCTCTCTTTCTGTTTGTGTTCAGATCATATTTCTAAACTTTAAACAGGCTATCGCTCGGTTCCCACAGCTAGTGCGCCACCAGCAGGTAGTGCAGCAGCCAACCACAGCCGGTCCAATCGTCCCGAATTGTATGCCGGTGCCTATTCGGGTTCCGGAGGAGGTGGGAGGGGTACAGCCTATGAGATGAGGCATCAGAACAAGGTTTGACAACACTAGAGTGTCGCAAACCCTATTCGGCGTGACTTTGTGAATCAATTCAATTGTGGTTGACCATACATCATTTGGACTTCATTGCTCGTGACAGGAGCAAATCGAGAGTATCAAAGAGAGCTGGATACTAGTTTAAATAAGAAAGTTTTACATTATGATTCCCTTGATAAAGAGAATGATTTGAAATTAGACTTATAGCTCTTATGGAGTGTCGACAAGAAGCTTGAAATGAAGAACATTTATATTTGAAGAAAAAGGATTACGGTTTTAAAGATGTTATTCCTCAATTACCGAACACGCATATATGGCTTGAATTATTCGTTGCGTATTGTTCTGTTCTATATTTGACCTAGCATCCAGTGCTCTTTTCTTTTTATATTATATATATACCAGTAGATTCCATCATGTAAGTAGTTACAATAATTATAACTATGGTCACACTGCCCTGAACATTACGATGAAAGCCAAGGTTGAAATTCTCATTAAATTTCACCTAAAAGTCAAATTGCTACACGTTTATTCCACCTCAATGGTCTACATATTAATAAACAAAGAAAAGAAATAACAATCTTCTTGCTCGGTGAGCTTTGCTTCCAAACAGACCTGTCGTGGATTGGATAAGGTAATGGGAGATTATTAAGAATGACAATATGATGTAAAGTTGTAATTTAGGGAGTCGATTTATTATTACTGAATCTCTTATGGCCGGTTTCACCAACGATGAATAACTTTATTCATAGATTAAACTCTTATTCATTGAAAACGAAAGACTATTTTACATTGTATTTGCGACTTTTATTCGACGAATAGAGTCATTCTATGAATAAGAAGTTATTCGACTTTGGTGAAACAGGCGATTATTGATTTTTCTGATATAATTTCTATATGAAAAAAAAAAAAAATTTATTACATTAATTTCTTAACTTTATCTCACCTATGTTTTTCAAAAGATTACTTTCTTTATTACTAAACTAAACTAAATAAAAGACAAACTCATTTACTCAGTTAATAATAGGTCCTGACCTTCGTTGCAGATCATTCGAAATTTTCTCATTCAAGTTATATACTATATATGATTATGGAAAATTTTAACTGTGATATTAAATAGTATAGAGAAAATATTACTATTGTTTTATCCTCTATTCTAAATGTAATGTTTTATGACTACAGCCAGCCATACGACCTTACTAATCCGTTATTTAATTCAATTCCACAAATTTATTGCTTGTTTAAATAAGCCGGTCAATATCGATGCATCTAAAATTGAAAACATTGAAATCAATGTTATTAGCGTTTGAAAATTCACTTTTTCTCTAATTTTTTTTCTTTTTTATCAAACTTGATTGTGAGATGAAATTCGAATATGGTCTGAGGAGGAAGCAGAACTTATTTTCTACTTATAATATAATAATATTTGTTGATAATTCTCACACTCGGAAATTTTGTTGGGCGAGTTATCTAACGAATTGGGAAAAAGAAGACAAAAAAAAAATACGTTCACTGATATTATATATACTAGTAACAATGAACGCAGGCCTTGAGGGGAAATAGAAATCCAGCATTACCAAACCATTGCAGGTCATTCATTTGATCTCTGTACCATTGTAGTATACTATAATTAATATGTATTATTCTTATACTAATTTTTATTAGCCAATTGGAGCGAGTGAAGCTATGAAAGATGATGATGAAAAAAAAAGGAAAAAAAATGATACTGAGCATTTTTATAGTGATACTCAATTTATAATTATTATATTGACTATTATTATTATTATTACTATTATTAATATTATTATTATTATTAATTAGTTAAATATTAATGATTATATTATAATTTATGATTACTTTTATGATAATTGTAAATTATATTTAAAATAGCATTTCAATTTATAATAGACATACTATATGGTTTTAGTCAGTCAGCACAATTTTTCGAAAAAAAAAAAAACGAACAAGAAAATTGGAATAAAAAAAAAAGAGAAAGAGACCATACTGATTTCTTTTTTTTTTTTTTTTTTTATTTCTCAAGAGTGCTTTCGGTTAATTTCAATATTAAAGTTTAATTAAGTAATTATTAAAAATTAAAAAATTAAAATTTATATAGTATTAAATAGCATACTATATCCCATTTTAATCAAAGGCTGATCAAACATACATTAATTTAAGTTCTATTCCATAAATTCATTGCCGCGAGACACAATTTTTTTTTTCTTTGTTTTTTTAGTAATATACTTATACTTTTCATCTTTTAGCCACTTATGAAAGCCAATCCCTTATTGGGCTAGAGGTAGTATTTAATATGGATTTAAAAGCTTCCATTTTTCACGAACAATGATTACTTACTAATTTATCTACCTTTATTAATTTTTTATTTACTCTAAGAACATGCCTTTGCAAAATTGGATTCACTTTTAACTATACCTAATTACTTCGATTATTTACATGCGTTTCATTTATGGGAGTACAAGGCGGACAGACCAGCTGTAATAGCCGCAAAATACTATTTTTCTATAAACGAAAGTGAAACTTTTTATCTGACTGGGAAAAACTTGATAGCATTAAAAATAACGCCAATAAATTTATTGCCAGGAAAATCAACCTTCTGATTATCGTATCTATTATCTATAATTATAGCAATTGGACAAATATTTCGCTATCATAGTACACAATATTAATCTATGTGTTATTCAACGAGAACACATTCGTACCCACTGCCGTGTGTTTGATTCCTCTGATGTATTTTTTTTTTTTTTTTATATATAGAGATGAATCATTTTGTTATAAATATTGATAAATATTCATATTTCATATCCGTAAAATCGTCATCGAGCTAATGTCACATGATCAAACGTAAAATATATAGGTATATATCTCAAATTATAATTTAATAACGTATTAATAACACGGATATCGTCGGGAGCCGATTTTTCTGGCAGATTTTTTGGCATCAGTACTGCAGCAGTACTGGTCGTATTGAATTTCAGTTTTTCATTTTTTTGTATCAACTGCAGTCAAGGTATAAATCGATAATTAATACATCATATGTATAGGAAAAAGAGCCAGCCAAGTTTCTTTATTCTCAAAGTTTTTCGCGTACGTCAGTGGTATATGGAAATGTACAATAGGCGCAATGTGATTTATAAGCGGATTGTATGAAACCATATGAAAGAATACATTTGTGTGAATATATTAATATAATATTATGAAGTATAATTATAATAATGATAAAGAAAAGAAACAAAAAAAAACAAAATGAAAAAAAAAAGAAAAAAAACGTAAAAAAAAAAATACAAACAAAAATAAGGTAAAATGAATAATAAATACTTGTTTTTATATCAGATCTGTAATATAGCAAAATATTATTCTGTATTTTGTAATCGAGACAGCATAACATAATACTACCACGGATGTGTGAAAAATATATCAGGCTCAATTGTAGCTAGCGCATCATAAAATCTTAAGAAGTAGCTCCTGGACATTTTTGTAGTGAAAAATTATTAGCTGGCCTCATTCTATGGATATCCATGTATCAATTTCATTTATTTACATAGATAACATCTGAATGATGATTTGCTATTATTATTACATAGGTAGATATTAATCATACTCTTGTATTTATCAAAGTTGGTAATAATCTTCATTTTAGAACTTCTGCAGAATCTTTATTCTCCGTAATAAAGTAGCCTAATTATTTTTCAATTTTCAAGCGGTTTTACTATCAATTAATTGTCATCATCTCAAAGTCCTTGAATTTAGTTCCTAATTTTTATTGCTTAGAGTGAAACTCACTGTATGAAACATTCGCAATGAGCGAGAGCTTGGAAATACTCGCGAAAAGTTTGTTTTTCTTTTTGCTAAAGTTCAAAAATAATAAAGAAAGTAAAGACATATTATTATTTCCTTAACTTGTTATGTTATTTAAAGACTTTACACAAGCATTTACCACACTTATAATGCGTATGGTATTCATAAGAGTGCATAGCATAGCTGAAAATGTAAATATCTGGTAACCATGGTGCTATGTTAATCCATTCATGCCTGAGGTGCTTGGTTCTCCGTTATGCAAATGAGACAAATGATTCATAGTTTTATTCCTTTTTTTTATAATCAATATACAATCATCTAAGATGTAATAATGTATTTTTTCTTATTGTTAAAAGGAGTTATAATAGACAGCCAAAGCATAAATAATTTCCTTGTGTTATTTATAGCAAAAATATTCAGTTTTTGTACGAAAACTAGATGTTACTGAATTTGTAATTCCGCAAATAATAATTATTATATCGATTTAATACTCGCTTATAATTTCTGTAGATTTATTGATAGAATGAGGCCAAGCTCTTAGTATACAAATCGCTTGTGTGCGTGTGAAATGTAACAATAATTTAAAAAGTAATTCTTTATCCCAGACCTATAACCCTATGCTTAGGCTATTTATTTCAGTCGTAATGCGATACTCTATCACTTGTACATAATGTTAGACTCGAAGAAATTGAAAATTATATTTTTTCTAATGATCCAAAAAATATTGTATCTTATCGATATTATGCAACTGGTTTATTTTCATTTTGGTTTCATCTATTTTGATTTTTATTTTTTCTATTTTATCTTGATAGGTTCAGATTCGATTGATGTTGAACATTTTTACATCAAGTTACTTGGATATCACAAAACACCAAGTGGCCTTTAGTACTGCGAATAAATTTTTGTCTTTGTTTGAAAATTATTTTTCATTATTATACCGTATAATTGTGTAAAATTATGCATGATAACTGACCAATTGCCTGACTGTAGTCTAAGAACCCACTTCTCTTCTCCCAAAAAAATGTTTAGAACGTGGCATGTTTTAACAATATGAATAAAATATAATTGTGAATATCTCTTGTGTTACGTTAATGTGATTATAGATACATTGTAAAAAATAAATAAAGCGTACATTTTACATTTAATTATCTATATTTACATTTATTGATAGTATTTTTGGCAATCAATAAATTTAATCATCTTATGATCGTCATTCATCCTTTACGGTAAAAACATTTTTCATTCAAGTATCCATTTGAATAAACCTGTAGGATAAAATGATAGATAATAATATGGTCGAGAAGGCATTTCATGATCTTTCTGGCCGTCCTGTGCCTCCTATATTATTTCGTAGACAAAAATTGATATAGAGAATTCAAATTGCTGCCGCCCGCTAATTGCAGTTTATCTGCCTTCCAGATAGCGGGGCGCCAAATGGTATCGCCATCTCGCGGTCATAATGACGAACTATTTTGCCGCAGAAATTTATGCGCCTTACCGTACTCAACCCGCATGCCATTCGTAAAAGTTGAAAATTCAAATTGCCTATGATCAGGCGCATATATTTTAAGTACCGTCAAATCTGGCAGTTGAGACTTTTTCGGACTCGTATTTCTGGCAGTTGAGACTTTTTGTCGAGGGTTCTATGTCTGACAGTTGACACCTTATTTTTGGGAGTTAAGTTTGAGGTCTCAACTGCCAGAAATATCGCTCTGTTCTCTGGCAGTTGAGACTTTTTTCCGGGGCGATATTTCTGGCAGTTGAGACTTTTGGTCGAGGGTCATATGTCTGGCAGTTGACACCTTATTTTTGGGAGTTAAGTTTGAGGTCTCAACTGCCAGAAATATCGCCCCGGAAAAAAGTCTCAACTGCCAAAGAACAGAGCGATATTTCTGGCAGTTGAGACCTCGAACTTAACTCCCAAAAATAAGGTGTCAACTGCCAGACATATGACCCTCGACCAAAAGTCTCAACTGCCAGAAATACGAGTCCGAAAAAAGTCTCAACTGCCAGATTCGACGTTACTTAAAGTATTTGCGCCTGATCACAGGCAATTTGAATTTTTCACTTTCATGAATGGCATGCGGGTTTTGTATAGTAAGGCACATCAATGTTGAGGCAAAAATAGTTCGGTGCTTTGACCGTGAGATGGCGATACCATTTCTCACCCGTGCAGCAACTTAGTGATTTCAAACTTACGAAAGCATGCAATTTCCATGATTTTCGACTTATAGGCAAGGAGAGGACAGGGAAAAATGATTTTACGATTGATTATTTACAATCTCAGGAGATATTTATTGAAGAATGCGCCAATTTACTATAATAATACATTCCTGTTGGATAAACAATCCTAATACATGAATACTTATTTGAAAAGATTGTAGTATCGTCATGCGTATAATATATTATGTATAACACTGGAAGCTATATATTTGGCTAGTTTCAAGTTCGGAGATTAGCTAGAACCATAATTATGCTATACTTTAACTATTATTATACTCTAAACTAATCGCTACGACGATAATACATACATAGTATTCATACGAAGGTATATTCTACAGAACAAGTACATTGTTTGAAGCATATAATTTTAATATTGGTCTCGTTAAGAACAGCGAGCTGTTTGTTTTCATTTTTCAGACCGCCATACAAATAGAGAACAGTCATTATTTTCATCATGGTTTTTGTTAACAATAATACTTCAACAGCATAATTTCGCCACGTGAACACTAAAATAATTCATCACTTTATAAATACGGATCTCTGAATTGTCTATACTCTCAATTCATTGAGGACAATTTTGCAAAGGAGTGAAGTATACTTCACGAATGTATTAATATCTGTTACCTGCCCAGATATTAATAAAATTAGGTTTTATTATTTAACACGCAGATACTATGTTACAAAGTCTGCTGACTGTGACTTATTGGCAATCAGCTCAGCTTGTTTTCTGTACAACGTTTCAAAGGGAATTGATCATTAGATAAGATGCGAGATTTTACCAAAACTGATTTCAAAGAAACCGTAATTATGGATTCGATATACTACAGTCTAAAACCATACGCTTATGCTATTCTATTAAGACTTTGCAGTGCAGAGTTGTCTAGTGTCCATTCTCCCCGGTGCTTGGACTGCTCCACTGCCTGTTGTGAATTGCTGTTAGGAAGAATTTCAAAAAGGTTTTGTTGAAGATGGGTAGGTTTTCCCTTATAAAAACGCCTGTGAAGACAAAAAAAAAACTATATAAATATACGTTCCATGGGATGAATTAACTGAATATGCTGTTCAAGCAAATATTCTCAACTAAGAACCAAAGAATTTACAATTGTGATCATAGATTCTGTATATCGTGCTACTACAGTTGTAACAATAATTAGACATTTACGAACTCTGCTTAACTAAGAATAAATATAAAAATCATAATGCGTAATAAACTTCATAATGAATACTATATGTATATTTATTAGATTGTTTATTGCGTATGCTTACGTTCGGATATAGTATATACCTATATATGTATTCATAGATGGTTATTAAAATAAAGTGATCATTTACCAAACTTATTGTTAGTCTAAAATTACATAATTGTTACAAAACATTCGGGCAGGTCATTTACATCGTTATCAGAATTTATAGTATTCATGTATAATAACACTGTTCTGCTTCGGATACCGCACCGAATATTATTCCATGTATCTTTCTTATAAAAAAAAAAATCAAACATGAAATAGTTCACTCAAACAATTACCGAACATCATTCATAAGCGAGAGGAGTCCACTATTTGAATATAATTTAAAGATAAATTTACATACAGATATATTATACAATATACTAATATTAGGGCTAACTTATAATATCTATTATTCATCTAACGTTAATTAAATTTATCTTTAGCTGAGAAATTCTTTATCATTTAATGATAAGATATAATTACTTACTATTGATAACATATTGGTATATTCATTAATCGCAAATTGCGTAAAAATGTACTGGATAATGTAACATTAAAAATAAATACTGTTACAAGGTATAATACCTCTTGCTTGCCTCTTTTTTATGGTGATATTAATATTGGTTTGAAAACTTTCATACACAATAAATGACATATTACTATTTTTTACGTATAGAACTCGCTGTATTATTCATCCCGTTAATGAAATCAGTTGTTTTTATCAACGATTTGATATTTCGCAACGATATACTATTTCCATAATATCTAAATAGTAATAAACGTCAAAAAGGATACAGATATCAATCCTACGAATTATACAGCCGGAACTTTACCCGCAAAATCGATTCTAAACGCCTAAAGACACATACGACAAATATATTTGATTTTCTGAAAATATGGGGCACCTATGAATAAATCGCATTTTAAGTTATACGTATAACGCTACAGATCGTTTTTCACTAATAATAATTCAAAAATATCCCCAACTTTCTGCCCCAATTACGAACCTACTTGATTTACGGAGTTCACTCATCTGAGTTTAGACTGTTATACTTTTCTCAAATAATTCAGTTATCTAACATATAGTTCGATATCACCATTGCATGCTATTGAAAGAAAGCAATGATAATCGATCAAAATTAAAATATAAACAATTTAAACACATGGCTCCACGTAATTTCCAGGGAATAGTCCAGTGATACCATCCATCACACCTTCCCACCATCCGTCGTCATTCTTCTTTAAAACATAAATGACCGAGCTCTCCTGGAAGCTCAATTCATCTTCTTTATCGGCGTAATAATCATAGATTGCAACAACTGTAACAAGTAGAAACAAATAGTCACAAAGAATCGATGAACAATTGAAACAACTCCCACGATTCTTATTCTACCTAATCATAAATCAGATTCGTATAAAATCATACCCTTTTCAATATAATTCTTTGGCACCCATCCAGGCAGGTCTTCCTCGTCAGGAACAATCGGCATAATAGCACCGGACGACTGGGCCGGTCTTCCAAATTGTGGATGTTCGTCGTGCTCAGGAGGCGGTGGCGGAGGTAAGGGTGGACTACTGGCTCCACTGCTACGGCTAACTTGATGTGATAGCCGATGTGGTAGAGTATGGTGACCACCATAATCTGCCATGTCTCCTCCAGCCCCAACCAACGGCGAAGGAGGTGCTGTGAGTGAAAAGAACAAGAAATTATATAAATATAAGGGCAGGAAATTGTTTTAAAAATGAGTTAAGCCATTAATAATCTTCGTATTTACGTGGCATGCTGCTGTGGTGTTCCTGGGCGTATCCCGCAGCCCCAGTTACGCTTGGGGGAGCAGGAGGTGGAGTTTGAGGATGGCTTTGCAGAGGATGAACAGTTCCAACCTGCGGCGGCAAAGTATGTTGAGAAAGCGTTGCTGAATGAGCGTTATGCTGTAGTACATGAGAAGGATGTGGCGTTGTGTGAGCATGAAGTGGTAAAGTGCTGTACCCCGGCCCTCGTTCACGTCTCGGGTGACCTAAGGGATAATTTGGTGCGTAGTGGCTGGGTACTTGAGGCGGTGCGACTGCCGGTGGTGTTCTGTACTCACGAGAACCTTTACTCAACGTTCCTGTGGCAAAAAGACTTAATTAATCCATCCACTAAGATGAACGAAAATTTATATAACATTGATCAATACTCTGACCAAAAACTGAAACAAGAATCTTCAAGCCATATGTAGCTGATTATTCCATTTGAAAAGCGTTTTCGATATCAAAACCTTTAAGAAATGATCATTTTTCTCAATCTTAATCACCTGTCCTAACAGTTTGCGGCGGGGTAGGTGGCTTCGTCGTAGGTGCTGGGCCGACGATAACGGCGCCTAACCCAGAGCCGGTAGAAGCAGCGCCGAGACTTTGTACACTGCCCTGACTTCCGCCTCGTTGTTTGCTCCTGGGAGTACCTCCGCTTCTTACTCCGTGTCCAATTTCGTCTAGTACAGTATAATCGATGCTTTTCCTAACGTATTTTATTGGTTTTTCGGGATTGGCTGGGGCGATGATCTTGTACTGTCTCGTGGTCATTTTGTTAGCGGTGAGAACCCCGATTTCTCTTCTGGCTACTTTTTCTTTGTGAATCATGACCGTCTGAGCTATGTGGTTCATCTGACTTTCCATTTCGGCTAATTGTGAAGTCTGCAAGTCTAATAACTGCAGGAAATTATAAGCCAGTGTGTTTATCTGATACGCAACGCTAGCCAATGACTGTGTTGTGTAATTTTTAGTCTCTTCTAATGCTATACGTTTGTTTTCAGCCTGAAAATAATTAGCCTCACAATATTCAGCTACTCTTTCTAAATTTGTGTGACTATCGGCCAGATTGCTTCTTCCGTCTGGTATTTCATGTCTCAAAAGTGCGGCGAGTTCAGCCATTATTTCAGAGTCACTTCCCACACCTGAAGACAAGCGATAGGACTCTGAACCGCCTTGAAAAAAAAATTTTCTTTAATTACAAAATTGGGAATGGTTTCTTTTTTCTTTTGTTTCTCCTTTTTAGCAAGATTTAAGTTTCGGGAATTAATTGGAAATTGATTTAGGACGTAACGATTGAGGTTTAGGTTAATTATTCGATAATGAACTGATAGGAACTGTGTAAAATATATGATTATAATAATATTTACGATCGTTGATTGATGACTAGGGAAGAAAGGGTGTTGTCAAAATAGTAGATATTACGACGACGCTGATGATGTAGTCGTCGAGAATCAAGATGGAGATAATAATATAGAAGTGTTGTTTAAACACTGGATTATTTATAATACATATATATAAATAAGGATTAAAAATAAACTAACGGTACTCAGCCATTCTCTATAAACAGCTACTACTTCTTCATTAATTAAATAATTACCAAAGTTCTTGAATCGATTGAAAAAAAAAACGGGGCTTTAATACCACACACCGTGAAATGCACCTTGCAGTCACATATCACAATCGAACTAGTACGAGGTCGATAATGTCGATGGACTTTATTCGTCGATTCTCGTGAGGTCGAGATATCGCTTCGATATATGTAATGGTGGAAAATCTTGAATCAAAATCGTGTTTTGAGGTTATAGAAGCTAGTGTCAGTCTTGTTATTTCTTAATCTTATATTATTTGGAGATAATAAGTTCCGAGAAAGGGGACTGTCCCTATCTAAATAAGAAAAACATGGATAACTTACTCCGTGAGTTAGAGGCGATGAAAATAACGGGAAATTTGTCGAACGATAACCTATGGAAAAGTTGTGTAGAGTTATTGGAAAGCACATTAGTGCCAGTTAAAGATATCGGAAAAGAAAGACCCTGCGAAGAAAAGGATTACAGGGAATACAGACAGACAGTTAACAGAAATTTACGGAATATAGAATCGACATTACGCCACGTGGTATTCACCTTCAACGAACAAGGTGTAGAGATAATACCCGAAAATAATCAATACGTTAAATATTTTTACATTAATTTGATATTAGTTATCGGCGAACAGAGCGAAAAATGCGTTTGGAATAACGCAGAGTCTGTTTCTATTGCCGAAAACCTCAAATCTTTAATATGTGATTTATCCCGGTGTCAATCAGTTTCGAAAATTTTAATACCACAAAATACTGAGCCAGGGTCTGATGCTTATCACAAAAACAATCTATTAGATATGGTCTTGGCTACACTTAGGCCTAAGCTGCTCAAAGATCATTGGAAAGGTTATCCAGCTGCTGTTCAAGCGTATAAATGGATATTATGGCAAATAGAGGTACAAGTCATAATATTATGTACAGGATGAAGTTTGGAGAGATAATTGAAGATCTTATTCAAATATTAGCTCTTTTTTAGGAACCTAATTTAGTGTATCACATGAGCAGTGTGATACCTACAGCATTGATAATCCTCGATGATTACGTTGTGGAAAATAGACTACTGGGAATAAAGTGTATAGAAAAGATTCTAGAGCATGGATACATGGTAATATATATAAAATATATAAAGCATGATATTTGTGAACCTCTGATTAATTATTGTTGTATAAAACTATGAAAATCTATTTAAATATCAGACACGAATGTTTGATTGTTTCATTATTAGACACGGATAAACGATAAGAAAGATGATTTAGGTAAACAGTTTTCTTAAGAATTCATATAATCAACATTTTTTACCATTATATCATTTCAGAGAAAGGAACTAGTGGATACAGGATATTCAGAAGTTATATATGACGCATTAAAGAGGCTTTTAACACTTGGAGAAGTCGCTTACATTGTACCTTTGTACTCTTGTATAACCAGGCTTTTATCAACGTCTGAATACTTCGATAATACAAACAGTCTTGAAGTGGGTAGATTGAATAAAATGAAAAAATGAGTCAAGCTTCTTTGCTATTTTAATATTTACGCAAAAATGAATCCCCGAATTTCGAAAAATTTCACAAATTATTTTGAAACCGAACTCTTATTACCTTAAAGATTATTTAATAAATATTTTTTGTCATAGTGGACGAGACGAGACGATGTTTTGGCATCTTTGTTGGGTAATATGGAATGTGAACAAAATCTAGACCTGAGGCATGCCTATATGTGCAGTTTACCCGGACTTTTAACAAACATTGGATGCGCGAAATGGTGCGAAAGATTGGCGAGAATTTTATCCGAATATTGTGAACATCACACGGATTTAAAAACCCTTAAAGTAACGACAGAAGTACGTTTCTTCCTTTTTTTTAGCCTTCGATATAACATGCATTATATATACCTTTGATAAAATACAAATGTAATGTAATATGTTACTTTTTTTTTCTCATTTTTCAGACAGCAAAGAAGTTTCTAGTCAATTTTCAACCCAGAGTACCAAATCATTGCGTATCTTTGTACGCAGCTTTTCTTAAACTTCATATGGACTTGATGGAAACACCGATATTCGACAAAGATATTATTATCAATTTAGAAGATTGTATAGTATTACTTTATAAATTAACACCGACTATCGGTAAAAAAATAATCAACGACGATAGAATGAAATCTATGATTCACCAACAAATTCAGTTCAAGATACTAAACGATAATACTTATTTTGAGTAATATTTATTTCCGTTTAGTTAACGATACTTATTATAAATATCATGGATTTTACCTAAGTTAAAATAATTCCTAAGTTAATTATATCAGTTTTTAAGAAAGAAAGAAAGAAAAGAACGTTTAATATATTTGTTACTTTAGTTAATTGCGTCGATATGTTTTATACATAGAAAATGCACGAAGATAAAGAAAAATTGTTATTATGCATGTATAATAAAACAAGTGCAAAGAAAATTTTTAACAGTCAATAACGATTACCAGAATTGATTATGACGGTAATACTGCGTCTACGAACATCAGTACGATATTTCTTTTTATTATTAGTAACCAATTGTGATACATATTCAGGCTTTGTTTTATAAATATATTTATATCCTTTAAATCAACGTCTATTCATTATTTAATCCCCAGAATCAATTCCTGTCTAGATATTTTTACTATTAAAAAAAATAATGATAATAATCGTCTCATTGAAGCTTTCAACTAATTAGATAGATCTTCACTCTCACGATCTAAAAATGTTTATTCTAACAAACTCTTCTTCGATTTAAAGAATTAGTCTATTACTGTCATTATTGCACATCAAGACTTGTTGGTATCGATTCAGCAAGGATTTTTTATCTTTCATTCCGAACTGATATGTAGATTGCTGTTGACCTAACAAGCTTTGAGTAATCATTGAATCTGAGACAACATGAGGTAAGCAGTGAGGTATTCATTGGACCATCGAACAAACACTCAAGAAACTGGTTTTTTAGAAATTTCTATTCGATGTATAAACAATTTAGGAATTTACTAAAATTCAGTGCATCTGGTTACTTCGTTGATTTCTCTAATATTAGAAGATATAATTAGCTGGCAGTTGCGTTCTATTTGAGAAAAAATCTCATTAGCAACGAACCCCAATAACACAGATATTTGGAGATACTTAGGTATATATTATGATATTCCGATACATTCCCTCGATATAATGAGCGTTTCCAAGAATCTATATTCTTCCTTGTATGCTATTTGACTAATTTACGTCACTGCAGTTATGAACTACTAATATAACTGTAACGACGCGAATAATAATCGAAACCATAAGGGAACCGATAAGAGATTTCTTCAGTAGTGAAAACAATAGAGCTCATCAATCGCTCTTTGACGCCCGAGGAATTGTATTCGCTTATCATGTTGGCGGAATTAGTGTCCTTAATTTTGCTAATTATTCTTTCGAAGACATTATATCATTTCGTATTTGACAAACCATCAAAGAACGTACCTCCAGGTGAGAATTGACGATATAAGTTAATATCGAATTCAATATTTCGAATATAATTTTGAACGTAATGTTATCTGCAATAGTGCAGTGCAGAGTAATTAATATCGATTAGCAAAACTGTGTCAATGAATTAATTTACGATTAGACAAAGATCGATCCACATTATTCATATTTTATACTTTTTATTTTAACAACGGTGGAGGTTTGCCTCGGCTTCCGATATGGGGTAGCTACTGGTTTCTTCTCTGGGGAGACTACACCTTTCCACATAGAACGATTAAGTATTATGCAAAAAAATACAAATCAAAATTGATCAGCTTATGGCTGGGTGATTATTTCACGGTAATTGCAACTGACTATGAAAGCGTCAAGGAATTATTGAAGAATAAAAATTTCGATGGGAGATTGAGCGAAGCATATATAGCCAAGGCAAGAGCTTTTGGGAAAAAATTAGGTAAGTATATATATATATATATATATTCTAACGGCCAATCCTTTCATGACTATTCACAAAAAATTATAAATGAATTGAAAGAAGGAAGAAATCTGACGGTAATCGAGAGTACTTTGAGTTTTATCGAAAAATTGTATAACTGAACAAATCGTTGTGCGACAAAAGTATTCACCTATGAACTCGCGATAGTATAGCTATTCGTAGAAACAAGATACTTGAACAAATGGACCTTAGAGCTCCAACACTATATGCATGATATTTGTTATCGTTAACCTTATTGTTCTTGAACGCATATCAGTGGTCATTTTATAGCTTTTATAATTGGATACAAAGACAGCGAGTTTATGTTGGAAATTATATATTGGAAAATTTGAATCGATGCAACCCAAAGTGCAGCTGTTCAATGGTTACTAGATCGTTTTTTGGAACAGGTATTTTCTTTAATGATGGACCAGCTTGGAAAGAGCAAAGAAGATTTGCTCTTAGACACATGAGAGATTTTGGATTCGGGCGACGAATGGACAAAGTCGAAAGCGATTTTGCAGAGGAATTAAATACCCTGGTAGATACTTTGAAAAACGGACCAATTAACGATGACGAACGAGTAAGAGAAACATTTACAAACTACTGTTACCGTATGTGAATATGTAAAATCGTTGACGCAATATATAATCGCAAATATTTTACTGCTTCAGAGCCTAATGAAGGATGGAAAAGTTTTCTTTCCCGATATTTTATACCCCATTGCTACTAATTTCTTTTTAACGATATACACCGGAGAACGAGAATCCAGATCGGAACACAAAAAGCTTCGAGGAGTTGCAAGGGCAGCAGGACAATTTCAAAGAAACAGTGACACAACTGGAGGTGCCATTTTTATGACTCCTTGGCTTCGGCATATCGCTCACGGTTTTGCATTTCCAGGATTCATTGAAGGCGCGATGGGAGTCACAAACTTCGTCAAGGTAAGCTGACGACTTATTTGTTCATTTATTTTTGGCATGAAATTTGAATTCTAATTATCAATGCAAATTACCTGCTGCACAGAAATGTTTTGAAACGAACGAGGACTCGTTCATTGCCGAAGCGGAAAGAGGCTTCCTCGATACGTACATCAAAAAGTTGAAAGAAAATGACGAATCATTAACCTTCTCTGAAGAGCAACTCTTGCTGATAGGAACGGACCTCATTTTTCCAGCACTAACCGCGAATCCATGGGGTGTGACTGGATTCATTAAATACATGATGCACTATCCACACATAATGCAGAAAGTTCAAAAGGAGATAGACACGGTGGTCGGAAGAGATCGAATCGTTACACTAAACGACAGAGTGAAGTAAGATATGAAATTATTTCATATCTAGAATCATTTTTACCCGGTTATTACTATTTTCATTTCAGTCTTCCTTACACCGAAGCAACTATCCGTGAAGTTTTAAGAGCAGATACTATGACTCCTTGGTCAATCTCTCACAGAGCTATCGAAGACGATCAACTTTGCGGCTTCGATATTCCTGCAAATACTGTGCTAATAACTGACCTTCATTCTATGCACCACGATCCTGAATTCTGGGGAGATCCCGAAAACGTTCGACCAGAAAGGTTTCTGACCGAGGATGGACTCCTCGGAAAAGACCACTCGCTACCCTTTGGGGCAGGTCAGTACTCTACGATCTCCAATTTCCATTTTTGAAAAAGAAAACCCACATTTAGTTTCCTCGCATTGAATAATCGCTTGACTTCATATAAGGTACATTTATCATTCGTGCATGAAACTTACTATCGATTAACTCATCATTTTCATCCTCGTATGTCTAGGAGGACGACTCTGTGCCGGTGAAACATTCGCCAGACAATTTTTGTTCCTTACATTCGGAACCCTGGCTCAAAATTTTGAATTTTCACTTGTGGATGGCGAGCCATCCTCCCTGCAAGATAGAATGCCGGGTTTTGCCACGGGTCCGAAAGATCTCTGGATTAAGGTGACTCCTCGTAAATAAATCGCAAATATATCAACCGCGATCCACGATATGAGCAATTTAATTATCTGTTGTATTCAACGTTGAATAAACAATCAGTTAATTTCGTATTCCGTTTTTCTACCTCCTTCAAATTCTCTTCTTTCCATCGAATTGTTTAGGTATTTTCTTCAAAGTAAGAAGAAATTTTCTTTCATTATTTAACGTGGGAGTGATATAGATCATGACATACAGGTAAAAATCTATGCGTTCTATTTCGCGCACCGCAGTTTGAGAGCTTGAATTAATTATGAACTCCGGGAATCTGTAGTTCTTCATTCTAATATCCGGCAATAATAACTGTAAGAGTTCTTGCGTACGTCACTTTGGGTGGGACAATATCTGAAACCATCACTGATGTCAGAGATTTCTTGGGTGGTAAAAAAGAACGCAGCTCATCATTACGCTGTCTGACAACCGAGGAATCGCACTCGTTGCCATTATGCTGGCGGAATTAGTGTCCTTAGTTTTTCTAATAATTATATTAAACAAATTTTATCATTTTTTATTCGACAAACCGACGAAGAACGTACCACCAGGTCAGAATCCACGATATAAATTAATTTTTAAATTAATATTTCCAATTATAATTCTGGATATATTATGCTACAGTGGCAAAACGATTATCAGTAAATTAATTGACGATTAGACAAAGATCTATCAAATTTTATTTTTTTTTATCAATATTCGCGGCGGCTCCGGCAGCTTATCGTCGCCACGCCCCTCTGTGCCGTGGGAATCCTTTATATAAACTTTATTGTTGTCGTTTAACAATGCTGCAGGTTTACCTCGACTTCCGATATGGGGTAGTTACTGGTTTCTTATTTGGGGAAACTACTATTTTCCACATCGAACGATCCAATATTATACCAAAAAATATAAATCCAAAGTGGTCAGCTGCTGGCTGGGTGATTTTTTCACGGTAATTGCAACTGACCATAAAAGTGTTAAGGAACTATTGAGGAATAAGGATTTCGACGGGAGATTGAGTGAAGCATTCTTGGTCAAGGCAAGAGCTTTCGGAAAACGACTGGGTCAGTATATACACCGAATGCATTAATTTTCGTTCCTAATTCAAAAAGCGTGAATTCGATCTTTCGAATTGTTATAAATTAATGGAAAAAAAGAACAGTAGCCGATTGAGAGTGGAATAAAAAGCGGTAAGTATAAAAATGCTTCAAAACCCGTGCGATACGATCTGCGAAACGAAGCTCAAATCAGAAAATTTCATGTGATAAGGCTATAACACTGATAAAATAAAATTATAAAGACAATCAAAGATTAAGCGTCAAATAAAATTATCGTAGATATCATCTCGTTCTGTCTTAATATTCTTCTGACCTGATCCAAAACGTTTGACATTAAATATATAATATTAATAAAAGGCTGAATGGAGTTAATACTTAGCTTTATAAAGCAAATTTCAAATGATGCAGTCTGATTCTAAGGTATTTTTTTCTGGATTAAGTTATTCAAAGAAATTAACATCTTTAATGCACCTTATATAGTAGGTAAAAATTTTATCGTGGTTTCGAAATACTTGTAAATTCAGGTGTTATATATTCCGATTTTCTGCCTATGAATCGTGAAAGAAAGTCGCAAATCGTATCTTATTATAAATAATCATTAAAATATCTTCGAAAAGTTTGTTATTATTGACCCCGCGATTTCGCAACGCCAGATTTGAGACCAATACATTTTCAAAATTAGCACAACTACACATTCGAAACGTCGCCCACACGAATATTATGTCATGTCATTGAACCAATATGTTTACACGTATATGGTAGTAGTTGTCGAATAATTCTTATCGTATATCATATACCTACTTGTATGCGAAAGCAACGAATGATATCAAAAGGTCCCGAAATATTCCAATCGCTGTAACCGAAATTTTATAAATCTATTTTCGAGTTAGGTATTTTTTTCAACGATGGACCAGCCTGGAAAGAGCAAAGAAGATTCGCTCTGAGACACATGAGAGATTTTGGATTTGGGCGACGAATGGACAAAGTCGAAAACGATTACGCAGAGGAATTGAACACCCTGATAGATACTTTAAAAAATGGTCCAATAAATGACGACGAACGGGTATGAGGAACCGTTCACAAACTATTTGGATTCAAAATCACTAACACAATATAATCACGACTATTTTACTCTTTCAGAGCCTCATGAAGGATGATGGAACAGTCTTCTTCCCAGACATTTTATACCCCATTGCCTGCAATTTTTTTTTGGCGATATTGACTGGGGAACGTGAGCCTAGAACAGAGCACAAAAAACTTCGAGGAGTTTCAAAAGCGGCCGCACAATTTCAAAGACATACTGACACAACCGGAGGTGCCATTCTCATGACTCCTTGGCTTCGTCATATCGCTCATGGCTTCGCGTTTCCGGGATTTATTGAAGGCACGTTAGGAATGGTAGACTTCATCCGGGTAAAGTGGCGATTTATTTATTCATTCATCTTTTGCATAAAATCATAAATCTGATTATCAATGCACATTTCCTAATCCACAGAAGCGTTTCAAAGCGTCCGAAGCCTCGTTCATCGCTGAAGACGAAAGAGGCTTCCTCGATACGTACATTAAAAATTTGAAAAAAGATAGTGAAGCAGTATCGTTCTCCGAAGAAAAGCTCTTGATGATAGGAACGGACTTTATTTTGCCAGCTCTATCTGCGAATCCATGGAGCGTTACTGTGTTCATTAAATACATGATGCACTATCCAGATGTAATGCAGAAAGTTAGAAAAGAGATAGACACGGTGGTTGGAAGAGATCGTTTAATCACATTGAACGACAGGGAAAAGTAAGACTTCACAAGCTTATGTCGTATCTAAACCCATTTTTATCCCGTTATCACTATTTTTATTACAGCCTTCCCTATACAGAAGCAACGATTCGCGAAGTTATGAGAGCAGACACCATGACCCCTTGGTCAATCGCTCATAGAGCCATGAAAGGAGGCCAACTCTGCGGTTATGATATTCCTGAAAATACTGTGCTAATAACTGACCTTTATTCTATGCATCATGATCCTGAGTTCTGGGGAGATCCCGAAAACCTCAGACCAGAACGATTTTTGAACGAGGATGGCAGCCTCGGGAAAGACGACACGTTATCCTTCGGAGGAGGTCTGTACTCTATGTACATCTACAGGTGTTATTTTTCGAAGAGTAAAACAAGCGTCTATTTCCTCGGATCGGATTCTTTTTTTATATCTTCACCACTAATCCATGGATCCAACTTTCAATAAACTCGCCGTTTTTTTTTCACATACGTATGAGTAGGAGGACGACTTTGCGCGGGTGAGACATTCGCAAGACAATTCCAGTTCCTTACATCCGGAACTCTGGTTCAGCATTTTGACTTTTCATTTGTGGATGGCGAGCCATCCAGCCTGCAAGATCGACTTCAGGGTTTTGCTACCGGTCCCAAAGATCTCTGGATTAAAGTAACTAATCGTGAATAGAAGTTCATGATTTGAGCGATTTAATGATATAAATTATGTATTCGTTGATAAATAAAGAGTGATTTTTTCTGAACCCTTTTATTTTCATTGAATTGTATGAAAAAAAACTCCTTCAAAGTATAAGTATTTTGCATGCGATTCTTCAAGGAACACTATAACCCCATACTTTGGGAGTATTTCTCTAAAAGAAGTTCATAATTGTTGAAATATATCTTATTATCTTAAATAAGTCACGTTCTCAACATATCAAATATCACATGTGTGTAGAATACGTCTCAGATACAACAGTGCGAATAAAGTCACGCTGCAAGACCAAGAATATGAGAATCTATATTCTGTCCTAGACCGTTGAGCCTTTGGGCCATTAACATCATTGCAGAAATTTTCCGGCATTCGAAGAACAACAGCAATAACGACTGGGAGAATGGCTATTGGGGACATCGTTTTGAGTGATACGTGGGTGATTATTCAGAGTCGTCACTGATATCAGAGATTTTCGTCGGCAGTGAAACCAACAGAGCTCATCACATCGATCTTTGACGTCCGAGGAATTGCCTTCGCTTTCACCATGCTCGTGGAAGCAGTGTCATTAATTTTTATAATAATCCTATTGAACAAATTCTATCATTTGGTGTTCTACAAACAATCAAAAAACTTACCACCAGGTGAGAATTGAAGATATAAATTAATGTCGGAATCAATATTCCGCGTATAATTTTGAACATGATATTATCTGCAAGAGTGCGGTGCAGAGTAATTAATCGATTGCCAAAACTGCGCTAGTGAGTTAATTTACGATTAGACAAAGATCGATCCACATCATTCGTATTTTCTACTTTTATTTTAACAACGGTGCAGGTTTGCCTCGGCTCCCGATATGGGGTAGCTACTGGTTTCTTCTCTGGGGAAACTACACTTTTCCACACAAAACGATTACGTATTATACAAAAAAGTACAAATCAAAATTGGTCAGCTGCTGGATGGGTGATTTTTTTACCGTGATTGCAACCGACTACAAAAGCGTTATGGAAATATTGAAGAATAAGAATTTCGACGGAAGATTGAGTGATGCATACCTACTCAAAGCAAGAGCTTTTGGAAAAAGATTAGGTCAGTACATTATCTGATTGAATACTTTTTTCATCGCTAATTCGAAAAGTGGGAATGCGATATTCTGAATAGACATAAATTTAGAGCAAAGAAAAAAACAGAAGCCAGCAACGAATTGGGCGTATCAGAGAACAGTAAAATACATGAAATAAGTAACAATTTTAGTATGGTGTCAAAACACATTTAAATGTGGCTGTGACGTATTCCGTTTTTTACTAAACTAATTATCAAGCAGTCACAGACTGTGTTTGATCATACTCATATTTGACCTATCTCTACGCTTAGTTGGCCTGGTTCTTTGATTTCGCAATCATGTAGTTAGTCTTACGAAAAATAAACTTAAACAAAAATCTGTTAGAGCTGCGAGACGACCCGCATAATGTTTAATTTTGTTATCACTGAATTGATAAATGCTTAAAGAAATGTTAGTAGTTGTTGATTAACTTGGTACTGATATAGCGAATTGGTATTGGGCAGCCTTGAGATTTTTTAAACGCCACAACCCGAACTGCAGTTCAAGGTTACTAAATAGTTTTTTGAAATAGGTATTTTCTTTAATGATGGACCAGCCTGGAAAGAGCAAAGGAGATTTGCTCTTAGACACATGAGAGATTTTGGATTTGGGCGACGAATGGACAAAGTCGAAAGCGATTTTGCAGAGGAATTAAATACCCTGGTAGATACTTTGAAAAACGGACCAATCAACGATGACGAACGAGTAAGAGAAACATTTACAAACTACTGTTACCGTATGTGAATATGTAAAATCGTTGACGCAATATATAATCGCAAATATTTTACTGCTTCAGAGCCTAATGAAGGATGGAAAAGTTTTCTTCCCCGACATTTTACACCCCATTGCCGCTAATTTCTTTTTAATAATATTTACCGGAGAACGTGAACCCAGAAAAGAACACAAAAAATTACGAGAAGTTTCAAAAGCGGCGGCAGTATTCCAAAGAAGCAGTGACGCAACCGGAGGTGCGATTTTGATAACTCCTTGGCTTCGGCATATTGCTCACGGATTTGCGTTTCCAGGATTCGTTGAAGGCGCGATGGGGGTCACAAACTTCGTCAAGGTAAGCTGACGACTTATTTGTTCAGTTATTTTTGGCATAAAATTTGAATTCTAATTATCAATGCAAATTCCCTGCTGCACAGAAATGTTTCGAAACAAACAAGGACTCGTTCATTGCCGAAGCGGAAAGAGGCTTTCTCGATACGTATATCAAAAAGTTTATAGAAAATAACGAATTATCAAGCTTTTCTGAAGAACAGCTCTTGATAGTAGGAACAGATTTACTTTTTCCAGTAATCACTGTGAATCCATGGAGCGTGACGGGATTCATTAAATACATGATGCACTATCCACACATAATGAAAAAAGTTCAGAAAGAAATAGACGAGGTAGTTGGAAGAGATCGAATCGTTACACTAAACGACAGAGTGAAGTAAGATGTGAAATTATTTTATACCTAGAGCCATGTTTACATCGTTATTAATCTTTTCATTCCAGTCTTCCCTACACCGAAGCAACGATACGCGAAATTTTGAGAGCAGATTCTATAATTCCTTGGTCAAACGTTCATAGAGCTATCGCAGACGATCAAATTTGCGGATTCGATATTCCCACGAATACTGTGATAGTAACTGACCTTCATTCTATGCACCACGATCCTGAATTCTGGGGAGATCCCGAAAACATTCGACCAGAAAGGTTTCTGACCGAGGATGGCCGCCTCGGAAAAGACTACACGCTACCATTTGGAGCAGGTCAGTACTCTACGATCTCCAATTTCCATTTTTGAAAAAGAAAACCCACATTTTGTTTTCTCTCGCATTGAATAATCGCTTGACTTCATATAAGGTACATTCACCATTCGTGCATGAAACTTACTTTCGATTAACTTATCATTTTTATCCTCGTATGTGTAGGAAGACGACTCTGTGCCGGTGAGACATTCGCGAGACAATTTTTATTCCTCACTTTCGTAACCCTGGCTCAAAATTTTGACTTTTCATTTGTGGACGGAGAACCATCTGGCCTGCTAGATAGGCTACCGGGTTTCATTGTGAGTCCCAAAGACCTCTGGATCAAAGTAACTCCTCGTGAATAATAATGGAATATTATTCACAACCCAATAGTATATCACGAGACTTGATCAGTTCAATGATATATGTTATAATTGATACTTAATAAAGATGTACAGTTTTCCTTACCGCATTTTTCCTCTCACGTTCTTAGATTTCTCTTTTCACGGTGAGATTATTTTCATTTTTCTCACGATATGCAATTTATTTTATGTAACGACCAGGCATATTGGTTGTTTTATATGAACATCTCTCGTGATGGTTTCTCATAATTTTTTTTTTCTCTCTAATTTGGGAGCTATAATTCGTCGAAAATTATATAATTAGACAATTATACCGAATAAAAATACACGAACTTTAATAACATATTAAATATCCAAACACATATTTATAATACTTCTCGAATAACAATTCTGGACTTAGCCATTAATCGTAGAAAATATTGACAATAAATAATAAACAATTCGAAAGAAAATTTTTAAAGAAATTCATTTCCACATATTAGAATCCGATATTAAAATATCTGATCATTACGTAGTATATCAATTTTGATAAATTGATGATTACATTTATTTGTAAAATAATAATTACAACAGATGATGATTTTATTGTCACCCCATTCATCGCCATAGCTGTTCATCAGCATATCTTACATACTTTAAAATCTATTACGAGTTTTTGAATTTTATTTATTATTTTATTTTATTTTTCTTTCAATATTTAATTTTTATTTTCATTTATTTGTCCAATTATATATTATATATTAAATGAAAGAGAAAACCTTTTCAATAATTAGCGTAATTTCTAATCACAGATTCACACCTTATTGTAATTATAATATAGCTAATAGTATAGTCTTAACAATATATACATGATTAATAAATTATAAATATAGGCCACTTCAGAAATACATAAATTAATTTTCTAATATTCATATATATCTAGGTATGTGTGATACCTAAATTTATATTTAATTTAAAAAACAAAAAAATTCATTTCAAATGTTATCAGCTTGCATATATATATATATATGAATATGACCTATTATTATAACTCTGTAATTAGTATTATTTTACATATGATATATATTATATATATATAATATATATATATATATAGGTGGAAGTCAGAAAATCTGTTGATTTATCATAGATGGAAAATCATTACGGGTTCCTCGGTATAAAACAAATTTAACTACATATAATAACGCTATGTATATATTATAACAATTGTGCCACGAAATACATGTGAGTAAATACTTTGAATCGCTCAATGGCAGTGTTCTGTAACGTCTACGATTACGGATTTTTTCCATCCAAAAAGGAAATATCCAATAGCAGCACCAAGTACAACAGCAAAACACAACCAAACGTTATACGTCATAAATATTAACATCAGAAAATATGAAATAATTATTTGTACGATGTGAAGCAACGTTTGGAAGGAGTGCATCCAGGACAGCATCGTTGGCCTGTTAATAAACATTGAGAGAGAAAAAAAAAGAAAAAAAAAAAAGGAAAGAAAATTTGCGTATAAGTTATTTTTTCCCTATTCAATAAAAATAAAATCTATATTTAAATATCGAAGAAAAAATTACTGCATGCAATTACTAAAGGAATGAAAAACTGTTAATGAATTAATAACACCTCGCATGCTATTTGATATAAATTGTATGTAACAATTTTTTTTAATGCCCTAAATCGCTTTAATAGAGATCGAATAATTAGAAAAGTGTGTAAAAATAAATATATGAAATATTATGTGAAAATAGTCACATGTTAGTACGTGTTACGAATGGTCTTCTTTCACTAGATAAAAGAAAAACGTACACCTTCACCTTTGCCAAAGAATAGTAAAAAGCCTTTAATGAATATATAAAAGAAGATTTTATTCTCAATTTAAAGAAATCGATCGTTTGATCGATTACTCACGGTTGCTTGTGAATCACCTCTCCGACCATACTAAAAGGCAAAAAGAAAAAAAGCGATATTCGATCGTAATTCGAAATGAGTTTGATTTCTGTAAATCAATAGTATATTTGAAAAATCTACTGATGCTGATATTCTTCGTTGTGACAATCACTGCGTTTGAGGAATTCCTATCAAATTTTTGTGACTGTTTAAAATAACGATAAAGAAAAGGGCCATTTACTCACTGTACAACTCTGTTGTCTTCAGAAACGACGTTCTTCTCTTGTGGCATAGACACACTCCGGTATTGCAGAGCGTTGTAAGTTCGCCAGAATAAATATTCCCGATAATATTTAAGCCCTTCGTAAAGTGCCGCCATTATAATAATCCCAATCATAGAACCAACGAGACTACCAACGGAGGATACTTTCCAAGATTCGAAAAGTACCGTCTCGCAATAACCCCAGTGGAACGCCATCTAACAATTATTTATTCATTCATTCATCGTGTAGTAGATAGATACATAAACAAAACCGTGGAATATTTTTTCGAAAATTCTTCCCGAATCAATCCAAAGTATGAAATATCTTACCGACATTCCGTGACCGCCATGGCCGTGGCCACCACTGCAGACTTCAGTGGCCATTGCAGCATGGTCATGACCAGCCCGATCAACCGTGGAAGATTCATTCATCATTCCACCGTGGGATTGTTCATGACCATGGTGGTCGGGCCCATGTCCATGATGTGACATCTGGAAATGTTTTACTTCAAGAATAGGTGTTGGAAGTTTCAACAGGATGTCCAGCGACTTAGAGTTTCAAATTTCACCGATAATTATAGGATTTCGAATGACTTTTTTTAGAACGACGCCCCGTCCTTTTCAGACGAGGATATAAAAATTTGAATATTTTCTATAATATATTTGACCGAGACACAAGAAAAATATATATATAATGAAAAATGTCGAGTGTCAAATCGTCGTGTGATAAAAATTTCTTTCGAATTTCGATATTCGAGTAAAAAAGAACCAAAATTCCTTTTTTCTTTCCCCCTGTCGATGGACACCTTGTTTAAAAAATGATTTAAGCTTAAAATCAGATGATTAGGTTTCTCAACGACTCTATATATAATTTATTGAGAAATTCGAGTTATAATTCTCTTATACGTTTATTGCATTTCCAAAAGGGATTGAGTCGGAATAATTCGTTGAAGTTTCGTGAAGGTGACACATTTCTAATTCCCTTTATTATTGCCTATCACACTGATTGCATTGCTTGAATAATACGAGAAGGTCTTGATTGGACCTCGATCAAAGACTGACTGACTGCCAATTGCGGACCATGCCTTATGTACAGTGTACACGTATGTGTATATATACGTATACGGTCATAATGTGTGCTTTTATATCACACTTTAAATCTATACTATTATTAACTGCCTTGCATTGAATATGCGTGTATATATATACATACATGCATGCATGGGCTCACACCACGAGTGGGAATCACTTTGGAATTGGAATCTTATAGTGTGCAAGAGATAAAAATGAGGGATTTACTCCAAAAAAATATTAAAAATTATATTTCCAAATATAAGACTACTGTATAATTTTACTACGGAAATATATGCTTTATTAAATGAATATATAATTTAGTAAAACATATTTCGTATAGGATATTTATCTGTATAAGGAAGTACAACACGACGTACAAAGAATTTAAAAAAAAGGAAGCAAAAGACCAGAAGAATAGGAGCGAAGACTTTCTAATTCTGTAAGAGACTGGTAAAACTGATCTCTAAGCTATCGTACCGACTATGTCGCGGATATAATATAATTTAATATGAAATAATGGTTTTGGGTGTAAAGAATTATTTTTTATTAAATTCGATAATTTGTAGAAATTAAAAAAAAAAATAAAAAATATTTTTAAGATTAAAAAAGGACAAACAAGGTCAAAATTAGCCGCAAGTATATCCGGCCGTTCCTGCGGTTTTGATTGTTATTCAAAGAACCATGGGCTCGCGGAGGAGGAAAAAATAACCGGTGATAATAAAAATTATCTTTATTATGTATATATGTATAAATGCATGGATAATTATTTTGTGTTTATTAGGTATAATATATACGTACCTAGGTATGTATATAAAAGAAAAAATAAGAGAATTTAATTTTCATCAAAGTTTATTAAAATTCTGATCGCATATGATACGACAAACGCTAGTATCAAGTTTATTAAAACTGAGTAAGCAATATTGCGGCTAAAGCGAGCGTTTTGTTATATGTTATGATAAGGAATAATTTCCCTATAAAGATCAATTGAAAAATATTTTCTTATTAATGTTTAGTGTTTTCAAATCGGTATACATGTAATGATATCGGAGAATGCGGTCGATCGATCAACATAACTTAGAAACCGCAAACGAAACCCCGATTCTGAATAGCTCATTGGACAATATACACGTATTACTATACGTAAGTAATTATTCCGGACATTGGAGGAGGGAAAAAAAACGGAAAAAAAAATATGTCATTTAATCTCTAATTGCATTATAGTTATGTATATATATATATATATATAGTACGATTATAATATATAAAAATAAAATAATAAAATACTGAAGAAGAAGAGAGCGAGAAAAAAAAAACTAATTACGATTATTCGGTAAATTTAAAAAAAAAGAGGTATAAAAAATGCTCAAAAACGTTGAGGGTTAAACAATTATACATTCTTATCTGTATAATTGCTGTCTATGAATTATACCACCGATTTGCAGCATGCTTGTTAAGCAACAAAAAAAAATAAAAAAAAAAAAACGAAAAAAAGAAAAAATACATTTTTATCAGAGTAACAAGTGCAGAGACTGTAACGTTGTAAATCATTATCGAGGCAGTAAATACCGAACAACAACGGCGTGACGGGATACTATTATCGTGAAATATGCGTATGTATTATATTATATTATATTTGCACAACATATTATTTTACGACCATATATGTATATTTTGTATATTTTATTTTTCGCTTTCTGCTGCAGTATGGATATATGTACAGTAATTAAAATCTGTGTATCTAGAGCCTGCAATTTATCTTTTATTTTCAGGTGTGTCATAATTTTTCCTGTTTTTTTATTTTTTTTGTTTTTTCATCAATTTTATGAAAAGTAAATATTTATTGACGATTTCGAATACGTATATAAATATTGATGATTCTGAATTCTATATATTTTATACCTTATCAATGATAATAGGAATAAAAATGGATATTTTTAAACCCAACCCGGATCTTTATTCTTTATTATAGTATCTAGGATAGACTTTTTCGTCTCGTGAAAGGAACTGTGAAATACCATTTATATACAGATATACAGATATACATCGTGTACGATACGAACGTAGTTTGTGCTGACAGACATTGGATAAAACGATATCAAAAAAACTGGCATCAGGTCCCGTTATATATCATTAAAAGAACCACGAGTTCAGATCCATTGTGAGATAGATGATTCGCGATTGAGAATAATCAAGATTCGAAGAAAAACAAAAATAAAGAAAAAGGAACAAACAAATTACTCGTGACTTGCACAATGATAATTTTTTTCTCTTCTTTTCTCTCTCTCTATCTATAAGACAATTTCAATCATTGAGAACCACAAATTAGAAAAGAAAAATAAAAATTGAAGAGAAGAAAAAAAAAGAAAAGATCAACGTACAATGTACTACGTATTATTATCTATCTCTTCGAGTTTCGTGAAATATTAATGATTCGATAGAAGAAGAAAGAAAAGAGTAATGAAAAGAAAAATAAAAAAATATGAAAAATCTCATAATTCTCACATGATTATACGTCTAAGAAATTTTGTATAATTTTTTTTTTTTTTTTTTTTCGAGACTTCATATGATCAACGAGGTCGACTTATCGAATTCAGATCGCGACTTTCACTGAAAGTAGATTTTTAAGCTGGTAGAGAAATCGAAAGATTTTTATCACTGCATAGGATCTACCTATATTAGACGCGGTTAGATGGAGAAGACAACCATGTCTGAAAGGCACGGGCACACAGATAGACAATTAGAAGAAAAAAAAAAGTAATCTCGATAAAAGATGAAAACTGAAAGAATTGATCGAATATAGTAATTTGAAGGGTGTGAAAATAAACGAATTGGGTGAATTGAGGTAAAAATAATTAACAGGTGAACAAAGTTATACTATATGGGGCAATTCACGCCATTCTTTCGTCATAATTTGAACGAACAGTATTTGCTATAAATTATAGTCAAAAGACCAGCTGAACACTGTTCATACATATATGAGATATTGACTTGTTAAAAAAAATAAAATATTACATATAAGGCAATTCTTCAGGTATGTATAATAGCATATAGGTATATGGATATATACATTTGGTAAAGGCGATCGAATTCTGCGTAAGAGAATTCCCCTCATTCCGGAATTTACTAAATGAAATTTTTACCCCGCATAGTTGAACCAGATGAGGAAATATCGAATAATTTATTGCATCTTGTCGCCTATGTACTATACGGCGAGAAAATAAATGAATAAATAAATAAATTAATAGGTGCAGGATAAAAGATCGAAGAAAAAATATAAAGATGAATTTAAAACTGGTTTTGAAAACACGATTTAGTTTCTGATCAATGAGACCGTTACCAGATTCAACCAAGTATGCATTCGATTATCGCAAAATTTTATTTAATTACAGAAAAATATTCTCTCATAGCAAGTGGTGACGAGGAAGAAAAAAAGAAAAATGTTGCATCTGCGTACGTCTCGTTATCTGTAGTCAAGAGTGTGATAAAATATATTGAACCACATCACATATGCTTAAATATAACTCAATCTCGACGAAAAGATGATTCAATATTTCGGGAATGCATGAGAAGAAACTTGTTTAAGCTGTGTGACCTTCTGCTTACCACTATGTGTTTCTATATTTTTATTGCAACTAAATTTGTGAGTAAAAAAGTACAAAGAAAAATTTCGGAAGATATTTTTCATAGATAGATGAAAAAAGCAATAAACTAAGCCTGGTATACTACGAACCTACCTATTATATTAAAATGGGTAAACACGTACGTAGTACAGCTGAAATAATATTTTTAATTGTATTTAGACAGCTATCACCTGTTGTTGGTGTATAATGATAAATCGTAAAAAACAAAGAATTTAGAGATTAAAAATTTCCTCGATTTATAATGAAAAATTTCTTGCTTGCTTTTTTCTCTATCAATTATGCACCTAACGTAGTGAAATAAGATCGATATTATAATATGAACTACAGCATCAGTCTATAAGTAATCACGAGGTTTATCAAGGTGGCCCACAACACGAATGTTATTGATCTCAATTGGTCCAATAACGAGAAATTAATATTCATAAATAATAGGCTAACTACATTCATGTGTGTATGCATATGCATACATGGGTTTATATCATTTCGCGATGTACATACTATTCCAATCTTAATATTGTACAAACAAAAAAGGTATAGATTGAAAACTCTTCTCATGCCTACGAAGAGAGAAAAAAAAAAAACTCTCTCCTCATTCAACGAACAATAATAAAATAATGTACTACGTGATCAACGAATCAAAATATTATTATTATTACATTTGTGTGAAATGAACAGCTGCCACGCTTTTGCTAATGGCATTAGTACTAGTCGTCAGGATGAAAATACCCATTACACTTTTACAAAGGAATAAAATATAATTATTATACTGATTGAATGTTGATGAATAGATGATGATTATTAATTCTCGTCCATTTCTTTTTCCCTTGTCATTTTTAATATCTATTAGCTAACGTGAAGTACCGAAATCGTGTCAAAAAGAAGTAAAAAAAAAAAAAGGAAACAAACCAACGTAAAATAGAATGAGAATGAATATGAAGAAAAGAAAAGAAAACCTTGTATAATAATATTTATATAAGTTTGACTAAGAACATAGATATGTAGTACCCGGAAAGACTCGATAAACTAGGTTAATTATCTTACCTTTAAAAGTTGTAGGTTATGTGAGTAGACGTGTATCTCAAGTGTATCTCGTCAGAGGTAGAAAACAATAACCACACTAAATTATTATCGTAAAAAACGATATTTATTTCAAGGAAAACTCTTCACCAGACGGCACGATGAAACGTCCATTAATAAACCGATTCGCGCAACAACCAACTTTCTCGGCCACACAATCACCACGGACATAAAAATCACAGATAAAAGTAACTCACTAAATTTCTATCGTCCCTCGCCTCCAAATTTCACCACTACGTGGCGTTGCGGTAAACTCTGAATAGAGTTGTTGATATTTATCTCGGATGGCGCTACTTGGAGTATTAAATGTTCATTTTAAACACTATCCTCTCTATCGACGAACTCTTTTTCTACGGTTTGTTTGAAAAATTAAATAGAGGTTAATAACAGTTTGACGTTTGCTTAGAGATAAATATTTTCGTTATAAAAGAAATGACAGATAACCAAGATTCGAGTGATGAAATTCATTCGATATCACAAAGATTACAGACAATAACAACGCTAGATAACAACACTGTTACTCCTCGTTTGTCAAACCCGAATATTTCGACTGTCATACTACGATCACCAGGAGCAAATAACCAGTCATTTAAAGATATGAAAAAACGGAGTTACGACACAAAGCGAGCTTCAGAATCCGAGGACAATGAACCGGTGAGAAATTTGCCGGAACTTAACGTGCCGGAAAAAATAATTCTAATAATCGACGTAACCAAAGAGAATAACTGCACTAAATTCAAGCTTGGAACGGGGGCTACTTACATGCCTATGTTTATGATCAAAAGAGTAGTTGAAATATTCGTCGGTGCAAAATCTATGATCAAACGAACGCACGAATTTGCCGTTATGACTTTATGCCAGGAGTCTATAAAATGGGTTTGCGATTTTACCAGCAATGTTAAGACCGTTCTATCCGCTTTGGACTCGCTAAATGAAGAACCGATCGAAGAGGAAGAGAGTTTCTTTAATTTAAGCCAAGTATTTGAGACTCTACACGCCCACGTTAATCTCCATAAGAATATCGAGGCTAACGAACCACCGGCTTTTGTTACTAGGGCTATTTTGATCTATTCTAGATCTAATTGTATCCCCAGGTTTTTAACAGGGAGACAATACTTCGATTTATTGTCTGAAAATCCTTACTTTGTTTTGGATTCTCTGTTTGTCCACGAGCCACCAAGCAACGACAACAAATGCGAGGAGGTTTACACGGAGCTCACTGCTCTTGACGCTAAAAGTTTTTCTTATATATTAGAAGTTGGGAGAAATGCGACAAAACTACACGACAATATGGCTAAACTACTCGCTCATCCTTTGCAGAGACCTCTGCAAAGGAACGCTTGCTACACTATTTCTTTACCTGGAAGCGGAGCTGAGGAAATTCAGACTAATGTTTAAAGTTAAAAAGCGGCTTTTTTCATTCAGACTTAAGATCGAGTAGAAATTAAGTTAGATATAGTTCTCGCTGTGTTATAGATTCATAGATATAATTTTTAGAGCTTATAAAGCCTTTATGTAATTAAGTTATTTTAATATCAACAGATTATTGAACAGGTTCATTTTTTGGGTGATCAAAATCGAATATCCCCACTTTATCAATAGTCATTTCTCATTGTATGTCTTTTTCTTCTTATTTAACATTATTCATTAGGCAGTATGATCGTTGTAATAAGATAAGATGACTGTAATAAATAATAATAATAAATTAATTTCCTATAAAGATTTATTCTGTTGATTTTTATTCACCAATTGACTCTGGGATGGTTCTACACTCCAGAAAATCATTCACTAATTTAAATGGTATTTGAAAATAATATTTTTACCAGTCGTTGACGGAAAACAAAATTCTTCATTCAAAAGGATAGACAAAATAAAATAAAGTAAAAACAAATTTGAAAATTTATTACGATTTTAAACAACAGCAGTCATTAGATTATATTCCCGATACAGTATAGGGACTTATCCCTTATCTGTAATGATTTAAAACAAGATTTATAATGAATATTTGAATGTCATCTGATTTTTATTTCTGCAGTTTATTAATCTAAGAGAATATAGTATAAATACATAAATATAAATTTCATGGTCAGACTTTTTCAATTTACCATTCGAACGTGTAGCAGTAATTTCTTATTTCAAAGCTTTCGCTCATTTTGGTTTACCGATAATTAGCCTCTTCTTTCATCATTAATTCTATATGATTCGTCATTACTTGAATTATTTTATTTACTCAATATTTAGTCTATTTATTGATCCCAATCGAGTTTATAAGCTTATAATATCAAGTGTTGCTCATTTTGCCTCATGGCGGCCCTTATTCTGCTATTTGAAAATGAGAAAGTCAGACATTTTTTGATCATGCAGGCACTGGGAAAGCCGCGAAGTATTCAAATCTCGGATTATACAGAAAACTTGAATGAAGAACAGCAAACTCAACTGTATGACGGCCATAAGCCTCACACGAGTTGAATTTAGAATTATTTATATCATAGTTACTGCGATTCGGCTGCATATATGCTTTTCGACTCATCTATTGCCTCATAAATCATTCAAACTCTTCCGCGTTGCAAAGCATAACAAGGTTTTCCCGTTAATCGTGAGAGTATTGCATATCACGTTTTTGTTTGCTCTCGGATTGTTAATTTGGTTGAATTTATATCGGCTTCGTTAATCTGGCATCGTCCAGCGTTCATATGAATGGCAAGTTTGTCTCTTCTCGTAAAAGTTCGGTTACATTTAGGACATGCGAACGGTCTTTCTCCAGAATGTACACGTTGATGACGAGCCAAGTTAGAAGCGTGCGCAAATTTCCGTTTGCATTGATTACACTCGTAAGGTTTTTCCCCGGTATGTTTGCGCCGATGTTTGTTCAAGTCACCGGCGTGTGTGAACTCCTTTTCGCAAAAATCGCAGCGCAAAAAACGACCGCTCTTTTTCACAGAAGACGAACACTCGCTCGGGCCGCAATCAGTAATGGTGATTTTCGTCACTGACGATTGAGCCGTAGATCTGTAAAAATGTAACGAATAAAATTTGCATGAATTTATTTACGTTTTAGCACATCGTCATTCGCACATAATAATCAACGACGATCGCGACTTACAATGAACTCAACGTTGTTATAGCGTCTTCTGAATTTCTCCCGACTGTTTCCTTTGCTGAATTAATTTTTGAAATATTTCGAGGGCGTTTACGGCGGGGTTCGTTCGACGCTTCTGTGATCGCAGATTTCTTCTGCGCAATTTTGTGCTTGGACAAATGGTGGGAGGGATGGGAATCCCCTGGGAATTGAGGCCGCGCTTGCGTATCCGTCTGTGCAACGTCACTGCAGGAAGTGCAGCTATTGCAGCTTTCATTTGACGCCTTGGAATCGCGGGAATTTTTCGAATTTTTATCACCCTGATCGAGATCCATCACCATTGATGGTCCATATGAATTATCCGCTCTCTTTTCACTCGACTCTCGAGTTTTAATCATCCGCGGTCCTAATTCATCCGCTGGATCATCAGCGTTCTCGTGTTTTATGTAATCGTTGAAGACCATGTCCAGATCCATCTTTTTTACAAATCGTTCGATCTTTCCTATGCAGACTATACATACGGTGTTCAAAATCTGTAATATGGAAACGAAGAAGAATAATTATATCAGACGATCGATATCTCTGTCTTTTACTCAGTCAGAAGACATTTTCCAGCGGATACTACTTACGATAAGTTTCAGTTTCGCCTTTTCAATGAAGAAATGTTGTGCCTCCTCACCCCCGAAGACAGCAATGTTATGTTTTCGAGCACAAATACGACAGCGTCCAAGAGCCTGACACGCCATTCCGATTATCTCGTGACTTTTTAGTTTTGAATTCGTCCGAGATCGAGATCAGTCACGATATTGTTAATTAATTTCTACACTAAGCGATGTAACTTATGATGTCAACCAGGGACGATATGCCGCAGTCAACTAACAAGAATTACTGGCAATTGGCAAGTGTTTAGTGGTTGGGCAAAGGAGCTGCGTGCGAGCGATCGCTCCGTATAAAATCGTGGTGGGAGAAGCCGGGGATTACCCGGACCCCGGAGTTCCCACTGGTAAAATTTCCCTAACCCCTCCTCAGCGGTTATTTGTCTCTTTCTCTTTCCTTTTCTATTCCACAAGCAAGAGCTAAGACTCAATCGGTATGAAAGTTGTATTCTCTATCGCTCTGCTTCATGTGTGTATTTAGGTGTATTGGTGCAGGTCTATATGCATATATATGTCATTGAATTCCCTCACACAGCCACTTTTTCGTCAGTTTAATTTCCGCCGCGATAAATTACCGCTTTTTAGTTAGTCTTGAATTGCCTATAATCTGAGAAACTCCCGATGTACCGTTGAGTGGGAGTACTAGTTCCGCAGAATTCGGGACCCGATAGCACGTATAGCGTAGCCGATATAGGTATACTTAATATACGTCACGGTGACTAATCGGTTATCAATTTAGAAACAGAAGTATAAAAACTTCATTAGTGGCATCAGTTTTACGTTATCATTTTCTCGTGACTTTATATGATTCAATATATAGACTATATAGAATGACTAACGGCTAATGCAATTGTGGTGCAACATATCTAGGATGCATTCCGCTGCAGTTTTAAACAAAACCGAAAATAATCTTATCTCGTTTTGTGCACATAGAATTTAAGATGTTTGGTGAATATTTTTTTACGAGCACTACACCAGATAAGAATAAGTTCTCATTACACAAATTCTAGTAAACTTTATTTGCGTAAGTCATTAATTCTTATACTTCACTGAATATGATAATGAAGACATAGCTGAATCACGTGTAGTTCATTTATATATTTTATTTCTCACCTGAAAACGAGGATATAGATCAAATTTGAGTATTCAATTACTCTGGAAATAAGTTTTTGGGCCAGATTACACAAAGAAAAAAAAAACCACATAATTATTATAGTCTGCATTTTATATTTTATTATTTAACTCATCGTGCTTCGTCTCATCGAATATTAGATAGCGTAATTATCCGATAGGCAATAAAAATTAATCATTGAATAAATTCACTTTATTTAAAATGGGATTTTTTTTTTTTCTAAATACTTTTACGTACAGTCTCGTATCAAAAACACACGTCACATTCATTTACGCATATTTTCTTCAGATTCATTCGTTCTCTCTATGAAATAAAAATAATAATAATAATAATAATGATAATAAAATTAAAATTACATTTACACTGCAGGAAAAATTGTCCTGGAACACCCGTAAACTTTTACATTCAATTAGGAGTAATGATCTATGATTAAGTTCGTATCACAGTATTAAAGTTAATATTAAATACTATCAGCGTTGTATTAAAGATAAAAAAAAAAAAATCTTATTTTCACATTAATTCTAACACTCTGAAGCTAAGATCTATGTGAATAAGATTTTAAGTCATACAAACATCCGTGGGAAATGTTGATTTTTGTGGAAAAGTGTAAAACAATCCATCGCTTGTTAAAAAAAATAAATAATAGACGGCTAATCGAGTTTCCCTCGTCAACCCACGTCCTAAAAATTCAAATCTTAGCTCCTTAATCCTTTTAGGCCTATTATTTCCTACACTATATGAATATTCAGTACTCTAGGTCTATTGATAAAATATAATTTCAAGAGTCCATTAGAAGGAAAGAATTTGAAAAAAAAATCTTATCGGGATCATATACCTGAGATAATGGACTTTTAAGATTCTAGTCGCGATCTCGCTAGTGATTATAAAAATACTTTCTTCATAGAAAACATTATTTCGTATGTTTTTCCACACTTCGTTCAGTACGATTTACTATAACTGTAATATGCATAGCTTGAAACTAGCTAATAGTAAAAAATTAATTATTATAAGTATCCGGAATTTTTACGTAGGTAAACCGCGAACCGCGGAGATATTGCGACCGCTCAAACACGCCGTATATATATATATACCACACAGAACAACATTATGTTTCCCTGATTACGTGAAACGTAATAAGAAAACTGGATTTTACCACAAATTTTTCATTACTAATAAACACGCTATACTGATAACGATTTTCGCGTTATAAATAATCGAGTATGAAGAACCGCCGGAAGTTATTCCTCCCTTCGTCAGTTCTCGTATTATCACAGGTAGCCATTGTGTGATGGTGAATTTTTCTCTTTCAACATCATTTTCGTGGGTATCTATCGTCTCCGTCGTTGTCCGCTCGGTCGTTGTGGTCATTTCGGGTGGTCCAGCTGGCATGTAACTTCCGCAACGAGGAAAGTCCTGTGGTACAGGTGGAAAATCTTCGTGTTCACCGACCTTGAAGATCAAGGCCATTCCCAATTCCACGTGGAATTCTATGTGGCAATGGAAAAGCCAGTATCCTATAATCGAGTGAAATTATTTCGCAATTAGTTAAACTCGTGATTTCTTCATTCTTTTTTCCTACAGATTTTTCAATCTATCTCAGACTCACCTGGATTGTCAGCGAGGAAACGAACGATGGTGTAACCACCGTCGGGCACAGTAACAGTATCTTTGATGGGAGCGTGACTGAGCTTTCTGTCGATCTGACCAGCGGCGTCTAATCTCTTAACTTCATCAATGGTGACGTTCTTTCCGACTCTTTCCATAGCCACAACTCGAAAGTCGTGACCGTGAAGATGAAACGGATGATTTGCGTCGTAGGTAACACCTGGTTAGTATTTTTCTATTAATTTACTAGTTTTATGTGTGAAATTGTATTTATAAATGAAAAATTAAAAAAAAAAAAATGAGCAAATTTCGACCTTAATATGTACTGCAGCATCAACGTACCTTTATCGACGAGAACGAGTTCCACAACGCTTCCCAATTTCACCTGAAGAACGTGAGTGCAAGTGCAGTAATCGTCTTCGCATCCGACGACTGTACTTTCGTTACAAAATTGACCTGGTTGAATCGAGTCCCTTTGCGATAGTAAAGGAAAGTCCGGTAGTTTCATGGATATGTAATTTAGCTGAGGTGTAAATAGCCTTTGGGTCTTGTTCACAACTGTGAAACGAAAAGAAATTTTATTAATATAATGTTGCAGCGTGTGAAATTTTTCTTCGTATGTTATCAGAAATTTTGAACACAGCAAATTACCTTTTTTGAATCCGTAAAGATTTTTGCGGTGAAAATGCGGATTATCCTTAGCGTAAAAATCGTATGAAACGTAGAACTGGTAGTCTGGTTCTCTTGGGTTCCATTCGTCATCTGGGTCCAACGATTCAAGGAGTGGCATACTGGTGCTAGAGTTACTTTCAGTTCCTTGATTTAGCGCGTTCACTTGCTGTGGATTATAAAAATGGTCTTAATAATAGAAAAGGTTAAAAATTTCGAAGAGTTTTGCTACTTATTAAAAATTCTCGATTAATTAGGATAAATTACACCACTTTTAGCTAGAACAGATCTTTTTTTTCTTTTTCATCTCTTCCTTACAGGAAATATAAGAAACACTCACCAACGCCTCCGTCCAATTCGAAGGATTTCTTTCGTAAGATACAGTTGCGTTTGGATCAACCTCAGGCGCGCCTTCGTACCTGAGAATCGCGACTTGATTTGCTTTCGTGAATCGCTCGTCGCAGTCCATAAGACCGCGGAATCGAATCCAATAGTTATCAATTTCTTGATCCATTTCAACTACAAAATCAAATCTTTCGCCGGCGTATGTGACCAGCGATTCAGCTGTGGGGAAAAGCGGATATCATTATGTTCCACGCCTTGTGAATGGGAAAACTTTTCTGTTATTATAAGGAAATCATCTCTGGCTCACCTTCTACTCTCTTGATGTCATTACCGTCCGTACTGACGACCCACAAGGTGTGATTATCTATCGATACTTCGATAGGACAGTTCAGAAACTCCGCGTTTATAAGCCGAAATCTGTATCTCTTGGTCTGAAAGGAGGTAAAAGGGTTGAAAACTTTAGAACTTTTTCTCTCAAGCTGATTTGTAAAGCAAATCGATTCCATCAATCGCTGAGAATATAAATGAGAAGAAAAGTATCTTTACCTCTTGAACGACGAACGTAGCTATCGGGGTCATCGTTTCGTTGTAACGACCGAGACCGTTCACCAAAAGAGTTGGAGGCTTGTTATCACCGTCCGAGTGATGATGAGCGAGGAATTTATCGGCTCCAGCTTCGTGGTCCCAGTCCATAATTATCATACTGTGTTCGTCAAAGTCGTAGAGTTCTTTGAGAGGATTGAGTCTGGGTGGTACCCGGACTATTAGAGCGCCAAAGACACCATCTCCACGTTGAAATCCTGTTGAAAAATGAACATGGAAATATATGGAAATCAGTTTCTTTAATTAATGAACGAATTTCCTTATTTCTTTCTCATTTATTCCTTTAACTCACCGGAATGAGAGTGCCAAAAATGTGTGCCTGATGTTTGGGCGATATAATGATAGCGAAAAGTAGCTCCTGGAAGAACGGGACATTGCGTTACGTAAGGAACTCCGTCCATGTAGGGTGTAGTACGATGATGTTGACCGTGCCAGTGCATCGTCGTACTTTCGGCCGGAAGTAGATTGTGCACGTCTACAATCACTCTGTCCCCTAAACACACCTAAAATAAACGATAACCATTATCGCATCGAAGTTCACTGTTATCTAGGTGGACACTGATAAACTCATCACGATTTCAACGGACTTTACGGTCCAACAAAAAAGATAAAAATTAAAAGAAGAGAGAGACGTGTCCATTAATATACCTCAATTGCTGGTCCAGGCATTTGCCTGTTCACGACAAGTAGCGATCGTTTTACTCCATCAGCTGTAACGCAGTCTGGTCTAAAGCAGTCAGTAATATTTGACGGACAATTAAAGCAGGCTTTGCTCATGGTGTGATAAGCTTCTAGACGAAAATCGTAGTGACATTCCATCGGGGTTGAATCGTCCCTGCATTCACGTTTGCAGGGATGTTTACTCAAGTCTGAACTCACTGTCATTTCGTCGACCATATCCGGTGCCGTTATCACCGTTTCTATGAATACAGATAAACGTATATATGTATCAGGACTAATTTCTGAGGAAGAGTGGAGACGGCGTATGCAGCATAGAGTGAAAATTATGCGGTTTCGTTGCGGTTATGCGGCGAGGAAGGATATCCCGTATAAAATTGTCCTTGATAAATGAGTGAACATAGAATTCTGCGACGAATTCTCGACCTTTCTTCGCTTTGTTCAAAAATAACTCAGACCAAAAATCATGATGAATTTTGTATCGGAAAAAAACTCAATAACTACATACACGTCGTAATGAGAACTCTACTTTTTTCATTCATATATACGTAATGTGGTAAACTGCCTGTAGACCACAAATACAGAAGAAATGATAAAAAATTACATGAAACTTTTATTAACTCAACATTTTTTCGAATTAGCATTACTTCCACGTATGTAATTATGATTATCTTCACACGCAGATTCCGAAACTCTTAATTTTTTCATTTTCTCATTTGAAAATTATTCGGATTGTATTTTGTTAAGAAAATATCAACGGATAGTATAAAAAGAGGTTCGTCTGTGTGGGTGCGTGCGTATGTGTCTATCTGTGATGTCGAGATTTAGATAAACGGCGGAAAGAGGAACCGGCCTGCAGAGAAAATTTCCATACCCGAAAGATCTTCCCCGAGAATAAATGCGCGTAAAAAAAATAACGAAGAATATTTTATGAGTTATATAAAAATTATAATTCGGATTCTCTTTTATAGTATATTAAAATAAATTTGAAACTCATTTGAAAGCGATTGATTATTTTCTAATTGTTTTCATATTTCAATTTCTCACCTGAGCTGCATTTGTAACACATCAAGATGAGCTGAGTTGCCAAAGCTAGTTGCCTGAATGAGAACATCTCAAATCTGCAGGGAAAAAAAATGTAGAAAACAATTCGTTAATGTTTATATTTAAATTACTTACGACTAAATCGATTCGATAATCAATTCGATAAAAAGTAAAAAATAGAAAAACTATATGAGGTAACAATTCGTTCGAAGTATTCTGTACAAAAGCGAAAGGAAACCATTCTTAATTACGTCTACAGAATGCGAGAAGAAATAGTGCAATAGATTGAACTTCATATTCCTTCTTTTTACTAGAATAGATTGTAATGAACTTGATTTACGATTAGAAAATGAATAAAATGAACATTCGGCAAAAAAAAAAAAAACTGAACGTGAAAAGCCGTCCAAGTTTATATCAAAGCGTGAATAAAAAATGAACGAAAAGTAGAGAAAAAAAAAAAAAAGACTCGCACGTGATAGCTTATAGATTGTATCTGAATAAAAATCCTTCCAATATTTAATGGCGTATAATGACTTAGGATTTTTTTTTTTTTTTTTTTTAATAATAAGTACAGCTTTCAGAACGAAAAAATGATCCATTCAAAAGAAAGACCTCTTGTTCTCAAACACCTAGATCGAGTCTGTCTAATTAAGTGCGAGTGCGTAGGTATTGCTGTATAATCATACATGCAAGATTAAATAATGAAGTAGGTATCGTATAGTTTTTATTTCTTTCTTTGGCTACAGCTCAATCATAATTCATGATGTTCCTTTTTCCTATCAATTATTCTTTTTTTATTATTCTTTTTTATTAATCAATATAGTGCCAGTTTGTTTCGGTACTTTCTAACAGCCACTATAGTATGTACACACTAATCTACATACCGATATACCATTATTCAATTACAATCGCGATTCGAAAGTGTAAAATTTTTTGTTTTTTCTTTTTTGATATTTGTTATCCGCCAAAAATGCAACCCTCTAAAAAAATTTGTTCAACGTATGCAATTATATAGGTGCAGTCGAGAACTTCGATCTGACAATATCTCTAGCGCATCGTTGTATGCCTTATGGTATATGATAAGCTCAGATATTCCAGAACCTTAATCAACAGAAGAGAATTTTTATTTTCTTGTATACCATTAATTATCTCACGTATTACAGCGATTGGAAATGAACGATGATTTCACACTCGAAGTACTCAGTGAAAGAGAAAATGAGGAAAAAACAAACGGAATAAAAACGCTGGTTTTAATTATAAAATCCGTGAAACTCGTACCTCGTTTTTATTCAGTAGATTTTAAAAAGTCACTTTTATAGAAAAAAAAAAAAAAAATCTAATGAAACCGGTCACTCCGCGATCTGCAACGATTCTAATGAGACTTCAATACCGATGGATCCTCGACTCTCCGATCTCAACGGAGCTCGAGAAACCTTTAATATTATAAGTTGTGGAAAACGCAGGACGGGTTTTCCCCTGTTTAACAGCAACCCGCAAGTCTCGGTGCAGGACGATCGGATCTCGACGAAGAACTGACCGCGAGACAGTCGCTCACCGTCTTTATTTACAAGACCGGATCGGAGGTCAAACGCTGCACCCCACGCAAAGGCTTTTGCCACCAGATCCCGTTCAACGTCTATTAAACACCGCGAAGGATCGCCGAAGACGTCACTGGGGATTCCGCGTGTAGTTCTGATGTGATTAATTATTCTAGGATTTCAAATTACCCATTATCCATACGAAAATATCAAATTCTTCCTCATTAATAGATAATTACGCGATATCAGACCTCGTAGCTTCGTTAATTAAATACACTTATAGCTAAGCGTGTAGAAAGATAAAAAATAAAAATAAAAAAATTTAATGTACTTTTTTTGTACAAATTGAGAAAACAGTTCGAATTATGGTTTCTCAAAAATGTTTAGATTCAAGTATGATACATTAATAGGAAAGAAAATATTTTTCAACTTATGCCAATTCTGCAGAAACATAAGATTATATTTACTTTTGGGATTTCTAATAATCAATCCACCATTCCTCAAAATAGATATTAAATATTTTTCCCTGACGTTTCTCCAAGTGCTGACTAATAACATAATGTACACTAAAATTCACAAAGGATCTTAAAACTGTTGTTTGTTTAAAATGACGTAACAATTCTTAATATGCATCTATTTTCGAAGGCCTTGCCTCTGCAGACATGCAATTAATAGTTGCAGAAATTAATTTTTTATTTTTGCCTCGCGGATAAAATGAAGAAGGCTCCTTCCCAGAGAGCAGTAATTTTTTTTATTTCATTTTTTTAATTAGATTAAAAATTTTCAAGCTGGTTATATTAAGTCAACAACTGATTTATTATTACTGCATAGTAACTTTTCAGAGATTATAGGAATACACAAATTCAGCTATTCTACGTGATCGCACAGTACATATGCATATCGGCATATTATATTCCATGTTCAATCGCAGCTACGTGTAAAAATTCGCTATTCCTAATCCATGAGAATGAAAAAATTGAAGACGATTTCAGCTCAACGATATACCTGTATTCCGCTCTGGATGTACCAACTCTGCCAGTGATATTTCAGAAATCGATGCAAAAAGCACAACAAAAAAAAAAAAAAGGAAAAATATTGTCATACGTGAGAATTTCGTACAGGTGAAATAAATGGCTAGTAATTCTCTCGTCAAATATTTAAGAACAAACGTTTATAGTTCAAGAGTCTTGCCAGTAGTAGCAGCAGCAGCCACTGCATCCTTTCAATTATAATATGTGCCGTTTAAAAATATCACGAAATTAATCGGTAAGACCATTGAATGTAATATTTTTATTTTATTTTTCTTTCGAATTATACCGCATCATAAAATCGAGAACGATCATTTACGTATAATTCAGATATTTGTGAACAGATAGTTCAAAGGCGATCTTACAGGTGTGTAATCAACCGGAAGTTTATTCAAGGGCATCATGATCAGCCCTGGTACCTATAGATACAAAAATACAGGTATTACACATCGCGTAGGCTTGTTTGTTCCCGGAACCATGCGTTAATTTCTAAACTTTAGCGATCACAGATTAACATTATTAACCGAATGTAATTCGCGCCTATTATATTCCTCATTTCATCATTGACGAGGCCGTTCAGCAATATACTGACGATGGTATAAATTATCACGACATGTACTGGATCGATGGATACATTCGATCGTGACTGACTATATCTCTTATAAATCTTCGCGGCTCGTTGACGCTGCAGAAATTCATTATATAGTATATATTACGATGATCTAAATAACTGTATGCATATAGGCTATATTCACCACGTCTACCCGTATTCCACAAAATCATACTTTCCTTACTAGTATTTTTAAAAACTCGTTATTAGATTAGCGTATAGCGTATATAGTGACCCTGCACCACGTGCGAATGAACACCGAGTTTGGTGAAGCGAGGTGATCTGAATCGACCTCGAAAATACCACAGGTGAAATAGGTGGGAATTTCAGTGTAAATTGGATTCTGGGAAACAGAGAGATGAAAGAATGGAAAAATGAATAAATAAATTATTGAAATAATTGACGTTTGGGATTTTTTGTTTTTTTACTACAAGCAATTTTCACAATAATTTAAAGACCTAGGGTGAATAATTTTCCACCGTTATTAAACCTATAGGATAAGATTATTATTATTATTATTATTATCCGCCAATTATTGTGAGACAAGATCTCCGACAGCATTTGAAAACCTTTTAGCGTTAATTTTCTTTTTTATTAGAAAATTGCATCCGGCTATTCTCATACCTGTAAGATAAAATCCGTGTATGTGTAGACAGTGTGCAGATGAGCGTTAATTTTTATAGTATAGACACATTCGCATTTTACTTTCAACTATGTAGTATGTATAATTGTATACACACCTGGCCTCGCATGAGCCAAATATTTACTTCGGGCAAGGTGAATAGGCTGACATAAGTGAAATTATTAAAACGCGGAAATACACATATTGGTTTAACGCAATGAGCAAATAAAATAAAGCTCACCTCGGAAGTGTCTAATTATACATATTATAAAAATAATTAAATGATTTAACCATACCTTTAGCGTGAAGAACTCTGACTAAACGTAAATGCAAAACTGATAATTGCACTGTGGTTATTATTCTTGCAACAATTTTAATGTTGCAATTACGTTTTCTGACGAACTCATTTTACTTGCATTCGACTGCATATATCTACGAAATAAGATGTGCATCATAGCTTGATCGTCACTATACAATAACTCGAGGTAATAAACGTCACTTAATTTACTTACAATTAATATAAATGAATTATCGTCACTGGAATTAACGCGGATAATTACAACATGCAATTTATATTTATAACAACTCCATAAGGAGTTAGGAATTCGCATCATTTCGCAAAGAGACTCCGGGGGAACCCAGACTGGCACTTATAGGCAGAGTTGAGTGCAGGAGTCCAGTATCAGGGATAAAATACGTTGGGTATTCCCATCCACCTGGTTCAGCTTCGTATATAGTGAGAGCCATCAATTAGGTCAAATTTAAACATTGTAGTAGTCTTTTGACCTGGAGGAAATTCCCATCTCTATTAACCCGGCGATGAGGTCTTGCTCCGAACATATAGCGATAAAAGAAAAAAAACCGCAAAATGTCAGCGTAGATTTTTTGTTATTTTATATCCTCTTTATCCGGGACCGGCGACTTCCTGGTCTAAAAAAAAAATAATACCAGGTTTTTTGTACATCGTGATTGGAATATTGGAAATTTTCCAATTTTTTTTTTTTCAATTTTTTAAATCTTTGAACATTCCCTGGTATACCTAGTTTTTAAATTATATCTTTATCCGCGATACGGTTATGCTTTGTAGATAATTTAAAGATCCAGTCGATTAATCGTGAGATCTAATTAGCATATTTATAGCCTTTGTAATTAACGAGTTTAAATAGTCCGCATTCATGCATCAAAGCATCGCGATTTATGTGTCGCGCGATAAAATTATTCAGAAAAATGAAACTGACATATCACGTAGATTTTATCTGAATTATCACATGTAGGTATGCATATACGGCGTGATTATAATATATGCCTATAAAAATTGACCCACATACACCTTGCACCGATAAATAAATAAAAATCGCTCGTATTGGCAAGATTAATGCGATTAACTACTCGGCGTAGGAGGAACTGAGAAGGCGATTTGTTCAACGCGTACGATTAGCTAATGCCGATGAATCTGCGGAACGGTATTTAAATTTAATAGAAAAAGGTGCGAAATGCCAAATTGTGCAAAAAAAAAAAACAAAGAATAAACAATAAATGATTTTGGGTTTATAACTGGGACAACGTATTTAACGTTTGTTGTAAGATTTTATGACCCACGAATTTGTGGATAACTATTTCAAATGATATTCAAGTTTTGAGATAATATGCCTATACCGGTCTAATAGCTGCGATAACAGTATAAAACAAATTTCATAAAATGATAAGTATGAGACGGTGAAGTCAGACCCAACCGGATACAAACACTAATCGTATTTTCGTAGATCCAGCCTGGTCGATAATGAGTAATTAATTTATTTCATAGAAAATAACGGAATCAAACCATAAGCTGATCGTATCTAGGCATATACATATACACGTGTAGGTTTACTACTCCAATTAGCCCCACTTTGAAACAACATCCGTCTACGTAATAATATAAATATGGGTAGTAATGAATTCTACAACATCCGCAAGTAAAATGAAAAAAAAAAAAAAGAAAAAAATTATATCATTATTCAACTAGATATAAGAAGAAAACGTTCGAACGCATGTTGTAAGGGAATTACATACGTAGGTATGCATATCATTATTTCGTACTATACTATGTTATAGCAATGATCAGTTCAGGGATAATATATAAGTATATTTAATTCATCGATCATCCAACGATTGTAAAATTATATAATATTATAGTTATATAGTATACCTGATAATATAGGCATAGAATTAATGAGATAGCTCATAAGTCATAATTGACGTAGGATATGTTTTTTGCAATCGGTTATCGTGTACAATGATGTGAATTGCGTATTCAATAGTTATCTGAAACTGTGAGGCGGCCATTGTCTTCTTTCTGTATATCTTTGATTCCGAAAAGATTAATGATCTATAGTTCGGTTTTTACGGCAACAGGTTTTTCCTCTTTTTTCTTTTTCCTCGGGTTAAAAATCGCCGATAATTAGAAGCTAATCTCCGATCGTAGGATTTCCAAATCGTAGATATAGCAGGTTTCCCGAGAACAGGTGTCGCTCCTAGATCTATTCTTTATGGACACGCATAGAAACAACTTATCGACTTGAAACACGACTTTCGAAATAGTTGAAAATAAATTGCAAAATAATAAATTGTGCAATATTCTCATCTGCAGATCACGTGAATTTTATTATAGATTTATTTTCATCCTTATTTTTTTACGATTTGGTTTCTTTTTCTTTCCATTTATTTATACCTCTACCTACGCGTTCGAAATTTTTTAACTGATCGTACGAACGAAACTACAAGCCATTAATCATCTGAAAATATTGATATCTCACCTCTTGTTCGAACCGAGAATTCATTTATAGATCTAGTACATGAAATGAAAAAGTTACAGAGAATTTAAACAGAAATTTGCCAAATGGGAATCTCGACGCTTATGATATCTGGTTTTGGACTCTGCAGTCGTAGTTTAATTTTGGGTCAGGCTTTCTCGGAGTTTCAATACAAAAAATAAGCAACTCTTTCTCTCAATACTTTCCTCCATTATTATAAGTTACGCAATTATACATCATTGTATTATCTCATTTACCTATGGCAATGCAATTATTACCTACTAGTTAATTTCTTTTTTTTTCAATTATTTTTCCTCATCCATTATTACGAACCTCTGCATCTATAAATGATAAGATACACGACTTTGGCGACAAGCTTTACTTCCTTATTGCCCATAAATTCCCATTCTAAGTGAATGTGAAGAATTTTGAATATTATAAACGCGTTATATTTGACGCGAAAGAATCTTTCACAAAAATCCTTGGCCCCTTGTCGAGTTTCACGGTTCACTTTCTTCGCGAATTTGCGGTTATAGGTATACGAACCGGATCACGGTGAGATGCAAAATTGCATACATCATACTATATGCGTACATGTAATTTTTTTTTCCATTTTTTTTTCATAGCAGTGCGATATAAGCTTGAGGACAATTCTTCTCTCGTATTATGAGGGGGGACAGACCGACTTCAAAGAACCAAATCACAGTTTCATAATTCCGATTTTTCGGGGTCAATCGAAAGTCACTTGAAAGAGGAAAAATGACTTAAGGAAGATGTATATATACATACAGAGAGAGCGAATATGATGTATAAGGCACTCTTCTTATATGCTGATGTGCAATCTTCTAGCTGAAGAATCATCCTCTTCAATTACGTTGATGGATCATTTAAATACCGGATTATGACGCGTTGAATACGATCAAGGAACGATTTATAAATATACCTATATTAACCTGAATACGAGAAAAATACCGTTTTAACGACGCTGTAGCTGACGTATGTAGTACATAACATGAATACAACGTTACTCTGCGTTACAAACAGTAATGAATGCTTGTCAATCGAATAGTGCAACAGGTACACACACCTACACATATGCATGCGTATGAGTTTGTATTTTCCTGTATTGTACACCATGGAAAAATTCAACGAAACAGTTATTTCCCGCGTTTTGAGGTCGTAAAATAAATTTTCAAACTCGCGCACAAGAGCAATAATTTTCACGTACCTGCAGTTTGGCAATAAAATCAGCAGTGTTGTTAAAGACAGGTGAAACATTCCGCTCATATTAACTGCACAAATAGGTATGCATATAAACAAAAAATTTCTGGCTGATTTGTGAGAGATAATTAGTTCGTTTGTACCGGCAATGTTCTTCCGAAATGTTGGATATGAAACAGGTTCACATCCAGGATTACCCGTTTCTTTAATTTCGCGGTTTTACCCCGATGATAAATAATTGTAGAATGAATTATAAACGCTAATAAATTTTTGAGGATAAAATCGGCTTATGAAAAGGAGATTTTTTCCATATTTAAGATAATCCGTCGGAAATATCTGCTGTATTCGTTGAAAAATGAGCCACACGCATTGCGGTACAGATCGAGGATATACCATTCCAGAAACGGATAAACTGACTCGTAAATCTAGGAAATACATGGAAAGTGAGTACAGTCGCGGTTTTCTTTCGCTTGTGCAAAATACGCAACATGATGATATACCATATCGAGCCAAGGCCGAGCAGGTCGTTCGCTCGACTGCTGCGGACGTACAGAAATTATTGTTGCGGTTGTCTGCAGCATAAACTGTGTTAATTATTCGGAGACGATGGTATAATTGTTCGTTTATTCATTTCATCAGATTATTTATTTATTTTTTTGCCATTTTTTTTTGGTGTTTTATTCTAATCCTATATCGAAAATTATGTTTCGCAATTATTGCGGAGAGAATTGCCGTTTTCAAGGCACGAAGAGGAGACTTGCGTATAGAAGGCTATAATCTATCCTTTGTACGTTGTACTGACTAGTCACTGACTACTATACCTACGTAGAATTTCCGAGGTGTATATTGATAGTTGTAACACTGTTCACGAACTTCTATAATTTTTCGCAAGACCATATTACGAAATATCACGCGAGTATCTGTAGACGCGTTTACCTCGTGGTGTGCAGTTTACGAGTTACGTATTATACCTTATGCTTATATATACGGGCTTAAAATAGGTAATAATTTTTTTACAATATATATGCGTATACGCAGTGAATCATTGGAGTTAAAATTACATGAGACTTTTGTATAATTTTTTTTTTTTTTTTTTTTCTTCAAATTATAAATTATAGTTTGACAATTTTTCTTTTCAAGTCAAAAACGCGTTACTGTGCATATTAATTATAATATATTATAAAATACGTGTATTCATTACAGTACCATAAAATTCGAGATTGGAAATAAACGGATCAACTGATTCAACGTAATTCAATTGTATGTATATATCTATAATCTATACTATAAAGTTAACAATACGGCAATAAGAGATAATATTTTGATCTCTTACAAACTGCTTAATAATGTTTACCTGAATAAACGTTCGCATGTACACTCTATATATACCTATATGTATATACGAATAACTAACGAATACACGAAATTTACGTATGTAGGTAGATGTAAAGGACATATGTATGTGCATGTATACCGAGATCAGCGAATAATATTATCAACTTATATTTGTACTTGCAGAAAATATGTTTTTGCATTTTTCAAACTAACACATAGTATAATCGTATAGTTAGTTATACGTCAGCACATCAATTATGAGGGAGGAACGAAAAAATAATTTATTTAGATATAATAATATTCATCGAGCGCAGATATCGTGGTTATCAAATAAATTTTCGTAAATTTAATAAAATTTACGTAAGAAAACGGTTTTAATTAATTTTCTATATTTTATATTATATACTTATTGGTACTCACTCAGTTCGATTTTGTCACACAAAAGTCCGCAGAATTGATTGGCACCTGTCCGCAATGTGTAGAGGTCCTGAAACCGCGAGAGCGTCTTCTACTCTGCAGTATGCAATCGGTGAACACTCCGTCAAAGACTGTCGCGTCCCGAGTTCTTTTTTTTTTATATTTATTTATTTGTTTATTTCATTATTATGTTTTTTTTTTTTTTTCTTGATTTTTTTACGTCAAGTCAAGTCACGACTCTGCGAGCTTCGACGCTAGCCTAACCGGGGATAGGTAAGGTCTAGAGTCTAGACTTTGGAGACTACCTGGACTCTTGAAAGTCTAGAGTCTAGCTAGACTCTAGACGATCGAGGAATTAGGAAAGGTAAGAATTTCTAATTAACAACACGTGACTCCTGTCATGTTATCTCGAAATTTCTCAACGAACACAGGTGATTTTTTTTTTTTTCTTTTACTCCTTTTTTGAAATTGTGTTAACTCCTTCTCATCACATCATGTACTGCAGTTTCACTGAATCACTTTATCACTATTTCAGTTATCTTTAGGGTATCTCCCCGCTTATATACGACACATCCTCGTTGAAAATCGTTCATCAATTTCCGACATGCGGTCACGACATTTTAAAACATACCTACCTTGAAATAACCTTCGGTTTAATTCTTCGGATAAATTTATACGGTTAATTGTGTCATCCTTACGATGCGTATGAATATTAACATTCCAGTTTTAGACATCAAAAGACCCAGAAAATTCCATTTTTAAACATCACAATACTCATTAAATCGAATATAATAATCTGATACCGAACGGTTTCAATGTCATCGTGTTTGACAATTTAAATTTAAATTCAATCTGTTTTCTAAAATAATAACAATTATATAGAATTTTCAATGAAAATTACAGAAAGAAATCGAACGGCGACTAATTAGCGGTATTCGCGGATATTATTCGCCTTGGCTCACTTATAGGTATACAGAAATAGTGAAAAATATATATTCAACAAGAATTATTAATGAATATATTATTATTTTTTTTTTTTCTGGCAAGAGAAAAGGAAACAATTATTATATCAGTTACGTTATACGTGTAACGTCAGATATGAAAGCTTGGGTTGTTATAGCCTTGAGTTTTTTTTTTTTTTTTTTTTTTTTTTTACGGATATATAGGCTTGTACCTAGTACGTAAAAGTTACACCAAATTTTCACGAGCGTTAATTAGCAGCGATAAGTTAATTGCGTTTTATTATAAAGAAGACTGGAGTCGCGTTGATTGAAGCGGATTAATAATATCACCGAATGCAAACATCACTCGGTGGTGTAAATTTTTTCATTTCTCTTATACAACGCGTTTATTATATTTGAATAATACACATATGTGTAATAGTCACGAGAAAGATTAGTCGAGTAGAAATTTGAAATTTGTCGCCTTTGGAATTTTGAAAGCCAGCAACTTCCGGGCTGCAAGAAATCGAGGAAATTTTCATCTTACGAGAGGAATGGATAAGGCTGATTCGTATCTTGCTGAAAAGTTATATTTTTTTGAAAAACCGATACGCTGATACGTACAACCATTATTTCTCGCTCATAGATTAGTTTCTTGAATTTTTTTACTCTTCACCACCCGCAACTCAAAATAGTATTCCGCAAGTTCTTACTTATACCTTTCAATTCCCGTTTTCGACAGGTCAAACCGTTAGGAATCCGTTTAGAATTTGAAACTATTGTAAAATAGGAATGAGCGGTATTCATTGACATTAAAAACCGAAGACCGACCAGATAGATAGAAAAAAAAAAGGAATTCCAACTACGTTATCTTATCCTATTCGGTTAATCCACCCGGATTTATTTTAATGTTATTATAAGTTAAACCGTGAGATACGTGACGGAGCAAGCCAAGAGAAAAATATTTTGGGAGTTAGAAATAATCATGACGACAATAAATTCATTCCTTTACCATTTTATAAATTTTTTTTTTTTTTTTTTTTCGAATGTAAGAAAATATAGAAAAATGTTAATTCGATAAGTCATGACCCAAAAATTCCGTCGATCGACCTCGTCATTGGATTATGTAAAAATTTCTAATCATAATATATACGTTATGTACTACAGTGGCGATGATGAGACAAGTGAAGAATTATACATTTTTTATTTCTATACTCTCAGCACTTTCTGTTTTCAAATTATTCTGACATTAAATTATTAAAAAAAGAAGATGAGTAAGGAACAAAAAATCTGCAATCTTGTGACGATCGCGGATCGGTAATTAGCTTAAGCTTTAGATACACAAAGATGTGAGTGACCTTATGATAAATCGCGAACTAGAATCGAGGTCTAGCGAAAGTGTGTAAGCCTCGTGACTATGAGTCTCTGTCCTCAATGGAATCGCAGTACTATTATGTTTGCCTGCAAAACACGTAATTGCAGATTATTTATCCTAGAGTACGTTATGTGCTATGTGGTATACACGTGGCTACATTACGTACAAAAATACGTATCTATATAATACATATACCCATGTTATAACGGTATATAGTAATTTTCTATATCATCGGAGGCGATAATTAATCAGCATTAAATAAACTGTCGCGTTAGTTTTGTACCTACACATCTATTTACAGGATTGGGTAAAATATGAGAATAAGAAAAAGAATAATAATAATAATCATAACAAATGAACAATAATAATATGAAGATTACTGAAAATAATTACCTGCTGCTCATTGTCAGGTACTGGGTCAATGCCGCGTATACCCAGATTCACGATTCACGTGAATTGTATTCGCGATGATAAATTACATAAGAAATAAGAATGAAATATTCGCGAGGTAATTGATCCGGTATACGTCTGAGTAAAGACCCTGACTTGAGTCGCGTTCGTGTGATATCTGCTTAGCAAATGCGAAATTTTTATTAACATTTTTTCCAGAAATTGAAGAACTGAGAAAATGAAAAATTATATATTGTATTAATTTTTGAAAATTCTAATCGAATCTCTCTTTCTTTTTTGTAACTGTTTATTCATTATTATCACAACGATATGTTCATTAGTTACATAATGCCTTAAATATTTATGTATTTCAAATAATGAATATTATTATTATTAGGGCATAATATACTTTCAGGTATTTTTACGTATCAACAAAAACCACATTCAATTTAAACAAATATTATTATTTTGTCTTCATAGAGTCTTACTATAAATCGATTGTTTAAAAAATAACGAAAATTATATGTAATAAATATTTGTAATCGATTTATTACTAGATTGGTACTTAGATATTAACCTACTGATATATTTATAGTTAGAAAAATACACGCGTTTATGTATATAATTATGTATACATATATAATACGTACTTTGGAAAACATAATTTGAACTTGATATAGATTTCTTTTTCTTTTTGTACATCGCCGTTATACAATTATTACACATATTTTGATATCATGTAATTTCATACTGATTTTAGTCAAAGATTATCATACATATAATATGGGTAAATAATTTTCAAATATATTTACTTATATAGGTATGTATGTATTTAAGAAAGAATTAATTCTTCAATATTATAGTATACGTATATAAAGAATTTTCAGTCATAATATTATATACGTATGTATGTATATATGCATGTATTTATTTATTTTTTTACATGAATGATAAAATTTTTTCGTATTATATAAACTTCACGTTTTTTCCTCTTTTATTTTTTCCTCTCAACCTATTCCTAATAGAATATACAGTAGGTATATAATATATATAATATAATATAATATAATATATATGTACTATATATAATCCGTTGTATTATAATATGAAAAACTTTATTTTTCCTCAACCTTCGAGTGTAGTGATAAAAAAAAAAAAAAAAATATATATATATATATATATAGTATATATATATATATAATATAAAGAAAGAAATGAAAATGGTCAATTCAAGATCAGTCGTAATTATATAAAAAATCTTTCACGTACTAGATACAATATATCTATAGATTCAATATTGTATCATATAAGAATTAGTGATGTATATATGTATATTATAGGAAGTTCTGTGGACCATAGCCACGGAAGATAATTGATACCTTGTATAAAGACGTAGGAAATTTGAGAATAAAAATGATTAATCGTTTCTTGTATCTGAGTCGAAGTTTCCTCAAATTTAAATCTGAAAAAAACCAAAAAGAGAAAAAAAAAACTCTTTTTATCGACTTTTAAACTCACATCAATTGTCCTCCTCTTTCAGAGGGGAAAAAAAAAAAAAAAAATACATATTTCAGTCAGAAACTGCAGAAGCAAGTCTTTCGAAGTTTCAATATAATAGATTATGCACTTTATTTAATTTCAATTTTTCTTTTTTTTTTCATTTTTTGTTTTTTGGGTTTCTTTTCTTCTTCTTTCTTGTTAAAAAATATGCGTTACATAATACCTACATATAATTATATATATATATATTATAAATATGAATATTAGTGAGGCAGATGACGATTCATATACCTCATACGGAAGAATATATTAGGGTCGTTCTTAATTCGACCATATTCAAAATTCGATGCTCTCATGGACCAGAACTTCCCGAAATATGATACAAAAAAATGTAATTAAAACCCCAGGTTTCTATCTAAATTCTAATTACTGCCCCAAAGCCTTTGAACTTTTCTATCAAAATAACACACGATTTTTATTATTTCGGAGTTATTTTTTCTTTTTTTATTAAAGATTGGAATTATAAAATGATCAAACCAAGGACCACCCTAATATTATATATACCACGTCTTCTCCCTATTACATCTTATATAAAGGGTCAACGTTTCATATATCGTATATGTATATAATGTCATATAATTTAATACTAAAAATATTCATAAAAATATGTTCGTTTGTTATTATTTTTTTTTTTTTTTTGTTTCTTCGTATATAAAACTTACGTTTATTATTCATATTATTAATGATAATAATAATAATATTAATATAATGATTGTCGGCCTCGTGTTATTGGGCATTTTGTGCAACGTGGGCAACGTGGGCTACATGCGTTGAAGATGCAGGCCCAAGTACATGCCCATTAGGTATTTCCTTTTTAATGGATATTACATCCGAGCCAGTCTTGTTCCGCCGATCAATTAGTCCCATCAATTTCGGCAATAGAATTATAGCTGTCAGCGCCAATATATGTGGGGCAAGGTACATGTGTCTAAAGAAAATGATGAACAAAAATAAAGAAACAAAAATTGAAGAAATAATAAAAATGATAATAATTTCTTCTTTTTTTTTTCTCTCTTTCTTTTCCTTTTTCTTCTATTTCATTTCACCCCATTTCCTCTTATCTTTTATAGCTCAATATTCTCACCAATAACTATACTACCTATAATAAGTAATAAAAATAATCAAACTTACAGATACAGTCTAATACTGGGATAGAACTCGAGTAGAATAAAGCTGAAGGTGAGGTAAGCCATTACGACTCGAGTTGTTGAAAATGTTAACGCGTCATAGAACAACTTGGAAGAATAAGATCCGAGGAAGTAAGGCCGAAGATGTCGCCGTACCTGAAATAACGAATTAATAAATTATGTAATTGTAATTAAAATGTTATTAAAATTTTATAAGACGTATATTTTTTTTTTTTTCTCTCTCTTTTTTATAAGTAGAATAATGAGATTTTATAAATCAATAAAAATTCGATATATATGGTAATTATTTCGATAATTATATTAGTTTTCATTTAATTTCACTTCATTTCATTTAACTTACGGTACGAGATGCAAAAGTAACAAGTGCACCACCGGCAAATGTAAGGTAGTATCCGGGATAAAAACCGTGCCATAAAGCCGAAAGAGCGTAGGTAAGGATTGTACTATGACGAGTAGTTCTCTCGTATACGATCATTCTCAGCCATCTATTCGTGCCTTTATTCCACTGCTCTATACTGTCTCGTAAACTAAGCGCCGTCTGATTAAAAAAAATATATTGATTAATAATTTGAATTCAATTTTTCATTTTTTTAATGAAATATTAATTATGAAACTTGCCTCGAACTTAAGTACGTCAACGTTAGAAATCAGGTCCCAACGGGGAGATCCGTCATTATTATAACCGTTGAAGCCAAGTCCTGAATTGTTGCATATAGCATCAGCAAAAAGCCAAGCATGATAATACTTAAATCTTCCTAGCATTGTGGATATCATTAAAAATCCAACTTTATAACTGAAAGTTGTGTGATCTATAAATTCATCCTCTGAAAAATTAGAAGAAAAAAAAATACAAATATGTATTTAGGGAAAAATATTTACGAAAAATTACAGAAAAATGAAAAATTTTTTATCCAACGTACCTTTGATCTTTCGTATGGGAAATGCTGGTATAAACGTGACGTAGATAAAGGCGCAAATACAGCTGGCAATTACCTTTTTTACCACAACTAAACCTGGCGATGGTTCCAAAACGATTTCATTACCGTTTAAATTCTTATCTCTGTATCCCTATGATGAATGAAATATAAGAAAAACAGAAAATCAGAATAAGAATAGGAAAATATTGCTTCAAAATTCGTTGTGCAATACGATTAGGGAATGGAGGTATCACTTACGGCTAAAGTTTTCGATACGTAGATGTTGTGGCCGTATATAAAGTCTGTGTAATCTCTATAGAAAATTACCGGACCTGCCATCAGAGCTTGGAAGTGTAAAACGTAGCTGAAATACTCCAAAGCTGTTGGCATTTTTCTAAAAAACGAAATAGAATTTCTTTTTTCTTTTAACTATAAGTAAATAATAAAGCCTGAAATATATAGTACCTATCACATATCTATATATATATATATATATATATATATATATATATATATATATATAGGTATAATATATAGAGTCGGATTTATAAACGAGACAAAACTCAATCTAGATTAAAGGGGTCGTACTACGCAGGCTAGGAGACAATCATGAATCATGAGTCACGACACTTACACATACATTAACTTTTTCCTTTTTTCTTCCTCTCTCTTTTTTTTTTCACATACACAAAGCTACACATCCGACTATTAAATCTCGTTATGTATGAACGCGCGATATAGCTACGAATTGTTTCAGCTAAATAGAGACAAGGGTCATATGTGTATACTATATGATGTATATGTAGGTGGAAGAAGCGTCGTATAAAATGAGTAAAGTAGCTATAAAATAAAGAAGGAGTAATGAAAATTGCAAATTTAATAAAAATTGGTTTAAGGACGAAATATATATATATTTTTTTTTCAAACATTATAATAATAAAACTGGATACTCACTTAACGGCGTGATATTTTTGCGATGGAGTCAGATCCTCTTCTTTACGTGTTAGTCCATCGTGCAGACTATAGGCAAGACTGGTAACCTTTTGAGTTATGACCATCAGCGGACCTGCGACGTTGTTCATTTGTGATGAATAAATTATTTCAAATCATCGCTCATATATGAAGCTTATACATGAATGAAAAATATCCAATAACAATGTAGTCACACTGCATCGCCAATGTGTAAAAATGAATAAATATAATACTTACCGGTAATGTCCAGGGTATAGGATCCGTAATCGTAAGCTTGCCGATGAAAATGTATGCAGGAAAGATATAGCAATGCGACGAATAGAACCGCCCTGAAAATATTTAATAAAACTCATATTTCATATCAAGAATAATAATTCCCCTATTTATTTATTTGTTTCAATAACATTTTATTCCATTTTTTTCATTTCTTTTTTCTTTTTCACCTAATATCTGAATAACCACTTGCGTTTTCGTCAAAAAATTAAACACGCTTACATCATATGCGCCAGCATACCTACGTTACGTAAAAATAGACTTGATATAATAAAACGACAGCACGTGCAACGTACGCGATTGAATTAATTAAATGATTCCGGTTATTAATCCGCATTTAAAATCTGAAGTAGAATTATTCTGATCATTATTAGTTTACTATATGGGAGAAAAAGTGAAAAAATGTAAAAAAAAAAAATTTTCAATAACATTTAAATTTATATTTATTCATAGACAATAATTAATTACATTACCTTTGCATACTGCGAGGATCTTGCGTCCGCATAACGACGTAGCAAATTGCCGGAAGTCCTGCCAAATGTACCGCATATCTACGGGAAAAAAAAAGTAATAATTCGTTCGTTCTTTATCAGACATAATTTCACCGATTTTATACTTTACTAATCTAATGACATACGAGATTCATTAGAATGAGATGACAAGTGTGTTTGGAGTACGTATATTAAAAGCTCCATGTTTATTGATCTTTACTGTATATTGAATTACCTAAGTTCTGTGTATATAGTATATAATATAAACAATGATAATGAAAATGATGATACTAATAATCTGTCGAGCAATATATATATATATATATATATATGGTAGTCGCAGCCCGAGGCCTTAGCCCTCATGAAATAATTGCGGTACAACGGATATCCTGGCTTTTTATTCCACAGCTCATTGTTTATCGTTTATTACAGTTTATTCCTGTGTGCTATATAGGCATATATTATATAGTAATATTCATATAGAACAGTACCGGGGGTATGAAATCTTTCGTTTTATACAAATATTTCAGTTAATAGTTAATAATGGCTTACTTGCCGAAACTGAAGTAGCCAAAGAATAGACCAAGGACGAGACCGAATGCATGTCTTGTTCCTGGACCCACGGCTCTAGGGCTCAGAGATGATCTCAACAAGGATGCAAGTGCCAGAGCAGAGAACTGCGTCAGCAGAAAGTTCATCTGTTGAGAAAATATAAATATAAAGATATCTGCTGATTGCAGGGAGAAAAACTTCTGTAGTATAATTCATTGATTGAAGTTTTTTCTTTTTTTCCACGCGTCATACTCAATTTCTATGTTCTCACTATTTTATGTATACATGTTGTATTGCAGTTGCCAAATATTGCTAAGGCCCTGAATAAATTCTATTCTATTCTAATTATGTCATAGTTGAGGGTCACGAATTGGGTGATTTCCTCTAATTCTAATGGAAATATTTGTTAATTCATTCGAAATAAACTAGAGATTCGTCTTTGTATCTAATGTTTTTTGCTTTGTAATGAAATGAATGAAATTTCTATGGTCGCAGGAATTAGAAAAAGCGAAATATAAATAATTCCTTAGAATATGGATTCATGGAAATAATTTATAAACTTTTCTTTTTTTTCTCCAGTTCATTTCCAGGCCAACGGCGATGATGCGCAGTAGGGTACAGCACCATATGGGTCTAATAATATCGCAGGAACTGAGGACGTCATTCTAAGGCAGATTCTATAATCTATAATCGTAAACCTACGTGAGACGAGAGACTGAAAAGCGATATACCTATTTTACGTATATAAAAATATGTCGGATTATAAATCTATAACGTTTATAAAACATGGAAACTAAAATTTTAACGGCTAAAAATAATCTTCCAACAGCGGTGGTCTGAACTTTTCACCGATCAAATCCGTAGTAGGTATATTATACACGCAATTCGATCTTCGGAGTAGATATTAGTTTTCTTTTTTTTTTTTTTTTTTCAATAAAAATGAGATGAAATTTGATATAAGTTGAATAATTGTACCTATAGCAAATATAGATATTTCGCGGTGATTAATATAGGCATATACAAGCCTATATGGTATATAAACGTGTGTCTGGATACGGTGGGAATTTCTCTCTTCTTCTGCACATCGAACCACCCGATGACGATGCTACCAAGGAACCAACCCCGAGGCACATAGCGATCTAAATTCTACACCCTATGCCTTTAATACATATGCACATACACACACACACACACACACACACATATATTATAGAATAGAATGAAAAGGGGCTGAGAGTAGGAAGTGCGGGAAAATATACATTGGCGTATGTATAAGCTCTAAACTATAGGTGCAGGAGGAGCTAGGAGAGTTCGTATAGCATATGTCAGGTATAATTTCCGATATTCTAGAAAATGTCGAATCAAATTTCAAAGATTTTTCAGTTTTCCTATTAGATTGTATTAAAAAAAAATTGCGAGATAGTAAATTGTGAAATTTTAACGTTTCGCAATTTTCTAATCGTGCATAGATACTACCCATACCGGTGTAGCGAGAATATTTTTCTCTCACAGGAACACACATGTGGTCAGCAGCTGTGGAAGCTGTTAATCTTCAAAAATTTCATAACGGTCGCCTTTTGACTATTATATATTAATTATATAGCCTTTCCTAGTTTGGTCTTGTGGATAAAGGCGCCCTTTCACTACTGATTACGCCACTGGTAAGGGACCAAGGCGTTTTAGCCTCGGGTTATAACTTATAAAATTTGAATTGGTAGACCATGGAGTCCATACGATATGAGGCTTGTCCCTGTAGGAATACGTATACCTTCATAATTATATTCCATCCAGCATCCTGCGGTTTAAAAACTTCCAAATTTTCGAGATTTAGTATTCGACTGTATATGAAAAAATTTTCATTAGTTTCGGGGATTATCCGGTGACGGAGAGACAATTACCATTCATGAATGTTGAAATGCGTGATATTTCGTATTGGGACTCGTTGCGAGCTGGTATTCCGAAATTTATGAAAATTTGTCGAAATTTAGTTCGCATATGATATTGGGAAAGAAAGTCTAGACTGGAGATAACTAAATTCTACATATTCACACTTTGTTAAAAAACAAATCACCTGCAATAAGCATCTGTGCATATGATATCACAAGCACTTGATGCCCGATGTTTGAATCTACCTCACGCTTACTAATACACGTTTATATACGTCAATGACGTATACCTGCAGGATTGCGAGTAGAGTGCCAATATAAACTAGCCGGAAACATATAACTATAATGAAAAAAAGAAAACTACAAAATTCCATATGGTACTTGGGAAATGCAGTTTTATACAGTGCGTGGGCGTATGAATAGATATATCGAAGACCTTTGTTAAATAAAAGCGTAAGTAAGTTATTTCGATTTCCTATTCATCTTGACAACTCCGATTTGGACGACTCCAAAATTGTATGTATTCATTTTTCTATACGAATCTAATTCCGCAAATTTCTTTCTACGTATGTGCATATACGTGTGTGTGCTACAATATGGTATTTCGTAACAAGATATCGTGTACTAGTTTCTTTTACGGTCGGTGTTAATCCGCGGTGTTAATCTGACCGTCACGCCCACGCGAATGCGCATTTAACGTGTGTATGAACTACAGGTTTATACGTTCATAGATTTTGTATTTTATTCCATTTTTCTGTATTCAGTTTTACAAGTAGAAAATTGTAGTTTAAAAAATTCTATCCAAAACTTTAAGAAAAACGAGAAGAAAAATAAGACTAATAAAAACCTACTGTAACGTGTATGACTAGCGATAATCTAACGTTAAAAAAAAAAAAAGCATTACGTCAGTAATAAGTAGTCGTTCGTTAATAATTCTACATAATTTTGATCTATACATAGGAAGCCGCATGACGTAATTTAACACGCTATACAATACACATATCAATAAACGCCTGTCTTCAGCGACTGGTGACAAAAAAAAGGGGGGGGGGGGGGGGGGGAAACGTTTATATCGATTAAACGGCGATAAAATAATTTTTTTTATTTAAACAAGATAGGAAGAAGACGTCTCGCGCACAAAATTGCCGATACAATCGTAGACCATAAGCAATAAGAAAAAAAAAATAATCTATTAGACAGAACTTTACTTCTGTTATAATATTTATAACAGCATATAGCAAGCGCGGTCTATATGCTCTTATTGTTAGCCATACCATTCGCGTAAGTATAGTACTCGTTCTATTTCTCACACTAATTTTCTCACAAACGGATTAGAACTGGCGCGGATTTTTCTCTTTTCAATTACTCATGTATAGCTATAAATGGTTATATCGAACGTAGGCTACTCTCGCTTGTAGATCGCAGCTCATCTATACCTATTATAGCAACAGGCCAGATACTGATGGGTATGATATACCTATATACCCAAAGTCCGAAGAATGCGCTTTGATTATATTGCGGCTTATAAATATATATGTGTGTGTGTGTGTTTGCAGGCATATGTGCAATAGAAAAATGTCTGCATCATATATCGACGAATTTCATAAGAATTTTATTTTTAGCTCACATACGTGTACAATATGCTTATATAGCTCGGAATATACGCATCGTTGACGATGTTCTTTATAGAATTTACCACCGCGATGGTATTAAGAGACGAGAAGAAGGCCGAAGTAGGATCGTGCGATATTATAGATTTGTTTGAAAGAGAGAGCGAGAGAGATAGAAAAAGTATATTTATACATATGGGGATTACCACGTCACATTTTTTTAATTTTTTTTCGTTGGTTTTCCGAATTTTTTCAAATTTCACTGCTGGTTGAAAAATTCGAAAAAAAAATTCCGAGATCCTTTTGGATCGGTATAATAAAATCGTAATAAAAAATGATAAAAATCGGCTGCGCTAATGTGACGTGGAAAACCCCATGTATGTATATTATGGTATTGAAAAAACTGAGGAGCATAAAGTACTATAATAATCGATACATGAAAAAAATGAATCATCTGATAGTTATCGATGAATAATTAATACCAAATGACGTAAGATCACCGTATAGGTATATACGACCGCAGCCCACACCGAATACCATTATAAATTGTATCTAATACCCATAAGTGAAAACGAAAGATTCTTTTATCGCTAAATCGTCGCGAATCTATATTTTGCGGTCAGATCTGTACTTATATAGCGAGTATACTTCGGAGACAGATATGCACCTAGGTATACTAGTTACGTAGCTGATACGGTACCGAGGAGTTTTGTCATGCTAGGAACAACACCCGCCTACTATGTGACTACGATACGTAATTCATGAGCTTGTTACTGAAATTGGACACCTGTTGGTATAATATACGATATGGTATGGATAGCGGCACGCGAGGTGAACAGGTTCCTCTTCAGTCTTAGTATCAGTACGATTCATTTACAAAATAAGATTACGATTTGGTCATTTCAATCGATCGTATTCGCATATAGGTATTTCCATGCACGGTGGTACTGAGCTTTGGGATTTTCAGCCATTAATCGATCTCGTTTAAATATTTGAAAAAAATTAAAAAACGAATTTCATTAACATCATGTACGACATATGGATGACGAATGGTTCTATTCGCTCGGTAAATGATGTAGTGATTGGAAATATTCAATGATATCACTTCGTATGGTTTTATCGACGAGACCGTAAAAATTATTCGATTAGACTCTAGATCGGAACTGAAGATTCTGACGAATGTATGAAGAAACTAATTGTGAGAATTGCCGCGGTATAAAGTCGATTGATTATGAGTCATATCGAGACGTAAAGTAAATTATTAAATAAAAAGTCTTTCTCCTGGAGATAAATATAATGAAATAGAAATTATCTCAATAATTGTTCCATTCAGCGAATTAGACTCCCATGTATATACCGACTATGTTGCTTCCTCTATGTAGAAAGTAAGTAGGTATAGACCTATAGGTACCGTAAAATCCGACGCAATGACCTCTTGCAAATGAACGGTTCTTGTTGCTTCTATACCGAGTAGTTAGATGTATGTACTACACACTACGAAGAATTTAAAGAGTGTGCAGCACTAATTCGAGACAGATTTTTAGCCGAGTTTAAATCGCCGAATTAAAAGGTGTCGATTAAATACCGTGATATAAATAATACCTATTATTGCACTCGGGAACCGCACGATCAATACCAAGTCGTTGGGCGAGGGTTTTCGAACCGTTGAATAAAAAGTCTAAACGGGGTTGAAGAGGATCAGAAAACTAATATCCTCCGTATATTAGAGAGATGTCTGATCATCTTACCTGATCAATTGGCAGACCAACCAGATCCGCGAGCCACGTGAAGACCCGCGAACCATCGTAGTACAGATTATCACTTGCTACGGAACCACCCATTCCCGTTCGCGGTCGTAGCGGTACTGAGTATACTGACTGGACTGAAGTAACGAACTTGAAACGGAGCTGCCACCAGCCTGTGAACTGATCGTATTCAGTGCCGTGCTATCCACAGTCCTTTGTTAAGGGGTCGTGATCGTGGATATGTATGTATTAATTCACGAACATGGACTCGATGTTTCGATATCAGGATGTGACGATTCTCTAATTCGCTAATTCGCAAATTGTGAGATGATCAATTCTTCGCGAATTATTTAGCATCTTTTAAATTTTCGCGAATTAGAACCCCGCTGAAAATACCCGGATTCGTAGTCGTTCATAGATTCGTACCTATGAATATTTTGATAATAAATGAGATATTCCATTTTTTTTTTTTATTTATTTATTTTATTTTTTTATTACAATAATTTCTTCGTGAGTAAAGACGCGAATTTGACTGTCAGTTTGCTGCGGTCAAGTCCATGGCAACCGGGCCAAAAGGTAAGCGAAAAAGATGGTCGAGTCGTAAGAGATGGTAAAGCGGTACTCACACTGTAAATTATTGAAGTTTTTTCATTTTATTCAATTACCAATTTCAAACGAACTCCTATAGTATTTGAATCTAATACATGCATACATTTTTCCATAAGGAGGAGTTTTTCGGATCTCCACTTACATGATATGCGAGTTTTGAATTGCAAGTCGCGAAAATTTGGAGCAATAATTATTTTTTTCTAGTTTTTTATTTTTTTCTTTTCTCTCCCTCTCTTTTTCGAAATTTCACAACGTTTTTACGGTGTGAATTCATCCTAAGGTCGATGCGCTTATCTCTTATTCCCCCAACTTCGTGGACGCCTATTCACTCCGCTCTGCTTCAGCGACAGACTCGTTCGCCTCACTCTTCGTGCCGGTGGGCTGGCTTGGAGAAAAATATGTTCTTATATACCGGGTGTCTCACAGAATAAAATTGTGAGAAATGAAACGACGAGGAAACGAAAAAAAACTTTTTTTTTTTTTTTTCAAATTAAAATTTCAAATCAAAGAAACATCGTTCCTGAATAGAATAAAAAAATAAATAGAAAAAAAAAAATCCCATATTCCCCCATAAGATTAATTCTCTACAGATTTCGATATCAGTTATAATATACAACTATCGATTTTACCGAAAATCAAATCCAAATCTGTCACAGTATAAACGAGATTTAACAACGAGGTCGTTAATCTGCTCCGGCGGACCGTAAGATTATTTATTTTCTATACGTTTAAGTTGATGATCGATCAAGTCCGATGAAATTTGTTTATTTATTTATTTTATTTTTATTCCTGATCTTTTTCATCCTTTCCTTTGGTTTAGAAATTGATATCCTGCGGAGTAAAATAGTTTTACTATGAGGATATTTGATCAACCTCTATAAACCGATCGAATAAATCAACTGCGAATTATAGTTTCGGCGATCTAGTAACCGCAAGTATTCTCGATCTACCAACCGGAGAGAATCGGAACAGAAGATGTATATAGGATACCATCAGAAGGATTCCGAGAGTCCTTTCTTATTAAGAATACAGTTAGGTATTCTTACTATCATTAGTTCGTTATTACGGTTCAAACTATAGTACAGTTAGAAATGAAATACACCTTTTGACGTATTTTCATAAAAATTTGTAATCCGTATAATGCAGCATTGTTTATTGAGTATCTATGGCGATATTTGCCTCACTTGTACGAGGGGTAATTATAGTTAGCGATTATTTTAAGCACGTGAAAAGCAGAGCGCGTAGGTCCGAGAATAGACGAGCTTAAGGAGTTGAAGAAAGAATGGAGAAGAGTTTGAGATTATAATTCGTTCGTACCAATGCGTGGGAAATTGGCATTATCACATTTGCAAGATAAAAATGTTATCAATTACATTGCCACAAGCACGATTACAGCAACAAACAACGCCTCGCGTTTAAAAAATAAAAAAATAAAATAATAATACGAAGCAGAAACCTGTCGTATCCTACGCCATATACATTTGTTCTAGACATATTATCATATTAATTATACATACTTGAATTAGTATATCCGCGTGAACCTGAACTCTAAACAGGTCACCGATCGCGATTCTACGATTGAACCTGCATCACACATCGTCTGAGTTTTTCTTTTTTTTTTTTTACGTAATTGATAATGTTAACAAGGTCAATGATTACCGTCTAGTTAATTTACGGTTGTTACATCACTAGCTATATGACTTATATAAGTACATACAGCGTACAGATCCAAGGCAGAGATATTCCGTATTTACTTTCAAACGACTAGTCTTTGATCCGTAAGGATCAATGCAGCTGATCTAGGTGCCTATTGCACCTTTCTAAATAACTGGGTGCGCAAGTATTAAGTAAAATAATTATACATACCGCATTTACTTACCACGAGAATTATGACACCGCCTGCTGCTTTCCTCGTCGAAGATTAGAGGTGTCAAAATTTTATACCGCAGCAAAATTTCTTTGCTTTTTGAATAAGGCATAAATTAAGAAATTGTAAATAAAATTGATAAATAAATGTATAATTGAGCGAGAGAAGAGGATGACACACTTTTCCAACATATATATATGGTATATATGGAGGTGGTATTTGCGCGTTGTGTCGTATCAAGGGAATTCGAGCTTATGCGTCTTGGATGGCCACGTGACCATAGAACCTGGCTTCTTGTAAACATCGTCTATAATTAGCCAGTGAGTAATACGAGCAAATAAAGTCACATACGTTAATATATAGGTATATATTCCATCTTCAGTAGTAACTTGTAATCTCCGTATTAATTAGCCATTCGTAAAAGTGCAATGAATGGTATATACGATATGAGGGAAAAAATGATAATAAAATTAAAAAAAAAAAAAAAAATGATTACGAAGGACAAAAAACACTTTTTAGTATGATTAATACGTACAATCGTCGTACTGAATGTGAGGATACATAAAGCATAAATGATAGGCTTCTGTAGTATATAATATAGCATGAGTAAATTACCAACTTGAGTCTTGATTGCTTCATCTTCTACTTACTGCACAGTTTAATCGGACTCTGTACCATTTTGCAGAACAATTCCAACTCCGTTGAACTAGAAATATCTGATATACATACATGCATACATGGTATAGTTTCACGAATAAGAATGAATCGACTAAATTCACCATATTTATATTTACTAATTATTATTATTATTATTCTTTCTCCAATAACATTTGACACACATAACACATACACATACAAACGCACAGCATATGGAATAACGTAGAGACATATAGGTATATAATTTTACATGATATTTACACCCTGATTTTATACACTAAATAATTGTATGTATATTATTTATTGAATAGGCATATACGCCAAAGTTGGTTTTTTTTTTCTTTGTTTCTAAAGAAAAGTACTTCTTTATACTTGCAATATATTTGAATATATAGATGGATATTATAGTAAATAACGTGAGAGGAAATATTGCAACTTTTTAACAACACTTTAATTTTTTGACAAGCTAATATAGTAACTTGAAACTGTGCGATTAATAATGATAATTATTATTAACTAGAAGGCATTATTTTTATACAGGATGTATGATAGAATTCATAGAAAATATAGCCCTCTGTTGTAGCTGGCTGATCCTCGTAGCTGGAAATCATATTCAAATACCAATCAACAATATAGATTCGACAAATTTTCTATCTCCGCATAATTATGATTCACTGTACCCTATATTAGTTTCAACAATTTATAATTATCCCAAAAAGGTTGTCATTTGCCAATTTTTCATTCCTTCAACGAAAATCAGTATCACTGGTATACGCAAAGGAATAAATTTATAACCGCGGTAGATCTAATCTTATATAGGACTTACTAAGGCCAGGAGTAAAATTTTATTCGCACACATACTATGCATATATATTATATATGTATAGTACATTTATAACGTGATAAAAAGAAATAAATCGAATATCTTCAACGTCGGAACTTTAAACTTAATCCATAAATTAACGTGACAATTTTAAATATATAGTATACATATATGGGTATACATGTCCTAATATCAGATAAACATTTGCAAAGAATTGCATAAGAAAATATATATCCGGTTAAATTTTATACACACGTATAATATGTTCATTAATTTCTATATAGGTAAAGTGGTATTACTATATTATAGATTAATTTACCATTTTGCATTGCTGCTGAAATATACGAAAATAAAGAATGATTATTATTACTTATGCTATAGTTTTTCATTCAAACTACAGATATATTATTAACATTTTGACCAGTGAACAAGCCAATGATATAGGATCGTACAATCGATACTTTTTATACAAAATATCGAATTCTATTCAACTAGAGGAACGCTGGATTTACATATACCTTTTTTTTTATGAATACCTGCCCTTAATTTTTTATAGTTTTTATTCATTTATTTTTTATTGTTTTCTTTGCTTCTAGAATTAAGCGTAGTTCAAAATTACGAAGCCAATAAAATTGTATCTGGGGTACAAGTATGTATAAATGAATTTATTAATTAATCAACGCATAAGTCTAGCGATAAAAGTTACGATCAAACCGTATAATACGAAATACATGCGAATAGGTGTTTCGATATCCACGTAGAACCGGAAGAATATAAACGAAAAATGCTCAGGGTTTTATCGACGTAGGCTTGACAACGGGTTTATCCTCATTTTTCAAGCAAACATAAGATAAGAAGTAGATTAACGTAATAGTAGCGTGAAAATTAGTTTAAAAATGAAAAATAATATCGAACTTTCAATTATACGTGCAAGAATTTTTTTTATGTATATGTATTAGGGTGGTCCTTAAAAATAAAATTTACCACCCTAATATGTATGTATTAAATTTTTACATTCGTTTAAATAATAATAGAAATAAACTATGTATATATAAGTTTAATCCAAATTTCAACGATTAAATAATACGGAGTTTTTCAAAATTTGTACCACATTTTTAAATAGCTCTTTTTAATACCTAATTCAAAAAGATATGTATATGTTTATAACGATCATATAATTAATGCAGCATATAATAATAGCTGCCGAGATAAATTGCATTCTAATTATTAATTAGTACCTATAATTATTATATCACTGTCGAATTATTCATGCCTCCTCATTTCCTAATTTATATTTAATCATAATAATTGTCCCAACTTCAAAGTGATAACTGAAAAACAGTTTTTCGACTTTCGGCTTTTCGCAAATTGATCGAAACTATTGCTAAAACAATAGTTCATTTATCTGTCCCATCGTTAGTTATGGGTTTTTATCGAACGAAATTAAAATAAACGATTGTTATCTCAGAAATATAATTACTATCGTCGTTTAATACGTAAATTCGGAAAGTCAATCGAAAACTCGAAAAAAGAAAATAAATAAATGTTCGATTACGAACTGAATATCGTATTTCTTCACGATCTTTTAATTGGATGGCAAGTTTCTATATCGTAAAAATAATAATGGATTCGAATAAACGGCGAGCGAAAATTTAATCTTTACGATACTTATAGGTACAGCATAGTATCGTAGTGAAACAGTATTCCCGATATTTCGCCAGAATATTCTCTCAAAGAAATAAAATATATATATATATATATTAATTTACTTTATTTTAATCTTGTGTAATTTGAGTTTAAACCCAAGAAGCTCTGAAAGAACTCCTGACAGAGCTGAAAGAATGACTACTTTGGTGATGGTGTACATATACGGATTTGCGTGTAGCCCAGAAACTTTGAAAGAGCTTTCCAATTCCTGTAATGGTAAAGATTCATGCATCGAGATAATATGCACAAAATATTAATTAATAAATATTTCTTTTCTCACCCCGTAATATAAACAGCTTGCACTTACCTTCAGCAGATCTGCAGCTAGCTTGAGAACGCTGTTGGCCACCATAAGCTCATCTTTGTTTTGTGGCTTTTGCTCTATTTGGAGGTAAAGATTAATCTGCAATTAGAGAAATTGTTCGTTTCTTATATTCGTAAATAAATTCACCTAAATCAGAGGAAATAATTGGGGGGATAAAATAGAATGGAGTAAAATTAGAAAACGCAAATAAATAGTTGTATCATATATATGTAATATATACGTTGTTTATTTTAAATATTGAACAATTCTCAAATAGATTATAATTGTATTTATCAGTATTTAAAATTCTCAACGTATCCTGTAAAATAGAATAAAATAACATTAAAATAATAATTAAATATTAAAAATCCTAAAGAATATATTATTAGTTATTATTAATCTACAGTCAATTATATTTATATTTAATTTAGTTATAATATATTATACTATACTATGTGCCTATGATATATTGTGTTTATTAATTTACTAACGATTAATTAATAAGTTAAAAAAATTTTCGATCATTCTTCTTGGTTTATAATTAATTCTATTTGGAGTTAATCATCGTCAAATCCTTTACCACAATCAAAAATAAGTTAAAAATAATTAATTCTACAAATCTTCTCCCACCATTCAGCTAATAGAATAGATTAAAAGTCCGTTTTTTCCCTTTGAACTAAAAATCTGGTAATAAGTTGAACAAAGAGTCAACTGAATCAAAAGAATTTCATCTTTGGTTGAAAAAAGACTCAGTCATCTCCTTTCAGAAACCTTATAACATCGATCATCTCTTGTCTCTTATCCTGAATACCACTAAGAGCAATTTCCAGTTCCTTGTTATGTTTTTTGAAACACTCAATGGTTTCTTCATATCCGCTATTCTCCTCCTTAACTCTTTCGATCTCTTTGAACAACTGGGACATCTTAGAGTCGTGGTTTTCGAAGCTCTCTTTGCGTTCTTTGAGCCTTTCCAAGGTCTCGCAAAGCTCGGAATTGAGCCCGTCGACTTCCTCTTTCAGCCCCGTTGCAACTTTTTGAAACTTATCAGTCTGAAATACAAGGGAATCTCTTTCGTCGACTAATTTATCATGAAGTTCCACAGCCCTTTCCGCTCTCTCTTTACTCAATCTCTCCTTCTCTAACAACTCCGCCAATTCAGCGGAGAGCTCGTTTCGTCTACTTGTAGCGTTCTTCAAATGGTTTTTAGAAACAACTAGATCCTGTTCTGCGTAAGCCAGACGCCCTTTGAAATCCCATTTACTAAGCTTTGGTCTCTTCCTATCAACGTCTAGATTCAGACTCACCGTTTCTGGCTTTGCCTCATTTATAACTGCGAGAGGCTGCAGAGGAGTGGGACGATTCGTCTTACCATTATTTGGGATTAATTTTCCAGCAGTTTTAGTATCTGATACGAGTTTTACGCTCCGATTTACACTTATTGTTGCCAAATTACTTGACTTTAGATACTGCGATGTGTTAGGGGCTTTTTTTTTGTACGATTTAACCACTCCCGATAATTTTCTTCCCGATAATTTTGATTCCATTATCGATTATCTGTACAGAAGGAGGACTTCGTTATTTCGTGTATCAATTTTATGAGGTTAAACATCGAGAGAGGTTATGAGACAATTTATCGCAGCTTTGGACAGCGAGTTTAACGAGCTTTTATAAACGTTAAATGATCTTGCTTACCTTTAAGTTAGCTTCTTCGGCAGGTTTTAATCAGTTAGAATTGTCAAAGACGGTTTTAAGCGACATACACTTCGCCCGGTGCGCCGGATTAATTTATAACTGCCATTTTTAAACCGCTCTCTAAGTGCCGCCAATAAAAAAAAAATAAAACTAGCAAGAACGAAGTTGGAAGAATTATCGGTGATTATGATCGAAAATTTGATAGTTTAATCTTCATTACGGCTTTTAGATACAAAAACAATGAACGTTATATCTAGTTTATACGATTAAATCGTATTCATCGTTCATTATATTTCATATTTTGACTTAAACAGTTGGTAACACGTAGACAGGTGAAGCAGCGTTGAGTGGGGAGCGTAAGCAATGACCTAACCTAACATGACCGCACTCTGAAATTCTGATTGGTCGAAAAGTATGAATGAGTTCATTCGGCCAATCGGATTATCGAGTCTGGGATTCCTCGTGTGTATAGCGTCTGTGTATATACATTCATACGCATTTGTATGAATCACATTCTTTCAATATAGTACTACAGGTATGCGCTCCATTCATAATTTATTCATCTATTATCACCGCCATTGAAAAATCGGGTTGGGAGAGAGTAGCGCGAAGATTTAAACGCCCGGAATTATATGAATACGTCTTTCATAAGAAAATATGACTTTCGACGCGATTATATGTCGGGATTTGTATTACTGGATAAATTTTATATCGAAATACGTTGTTTTTATTGGTTAAATTTATTATATTGTTAATATTCACCGTTTTATCGTTGTTTTCTTTCTTTATTTCTTTTCAATCGAGTTTCGTTTTAAATAAAGATATAATTGTATACTTACGATTTATTTCACTATTTTGCAATATATACGTAGTTAAATCAATTTATCATATTTTCAATTTTCATTTTTAATCACAAACTGCATTTTTCGGTATATTATCTCGGCTTATCACCACATAAAGATAAATTAATCAATTTATTTTCTAATATTTCCGGAGGGTGGTTCGACTTTTTTTATTGTAAAAAGTAACTGACCGGATTCAGTCGCTTAGCTTTAGTTTTATTCAAAAACTATAAAATACCGACTATATTACATACTCATTCAGAGTGGCTATGAAAAATGAGATTATTAAATTTCAAGATTTAATGAATTCAATTTTCGAATTTCATTGCCACTCTGTTATAAGAGAATGAATTTTATAACTTGTAAGGAATATAACATGGAACTCACCTGTTCTGTAAGTAGGATTGAAACGTTTCTGTATTTCCGGTCGATTTTTGTTCCTAACATCATGAAACGCAAGATAAATATTCCAAGAGCACAGCTCCAGCAAAGAGCCTCGACTGTATATTGCGAATGCAAACTTTCAGAGTCCTGTAATGGAAGCAAAAAAATGTTATATCCTAAACTGGGACGAATATTGATTCAAAAAATGAATGAAAATTGAGGAAATTGTCCATTTAACAATGTTTTATTTACCTTGATGTATTCCATGCTGATAAAAGACAACAGTAGTAGGGTAAGAAGTAAGACTGCCGAAACAATCATGTTCACAGAACGCTGTGGTCCTCTTCTCTGAAATTAGAAACCCATAAAAAAAGAAATACAATGTTATATCAGTATTTCAATAAACTGAAGAAATAAGAAAGGAATCTACCTTCAAGTAGGACCTAACACTGAGCCACGTTTTTATGTTCCGGACTTTGTTCAGTCGAAAATGTGGGAGTTCAGACTGTCTAGCTTGCCTCGAGGATGTTAAATGGGAAAATAGTTTAGCGCATAGAAGACGCTGCTTGTAAGTTCGTTCGGCTACAGCAACCAGGAAGAATAGAAGACAGGATAAAGTCAGCCGCTCGAAGAAAGATATCAATATTACCGTTCGCTCCCTGCAACAAGAATAGATAGCACCAATTTCATTAGATTTTGAAATGCTGCATTTAGATGTTGTGGATTTTTGCTTTTATTTTTATTTACCAAAACGTATTCCCAAATGCTATGTCGATTATTCGACACAAGGTGTCTGGGTACGTGTCCAATATGACTTGGGATAAATCCCCGAGGACTAGTGATCCGGTTATATTACTTGCTGGATCTTTTCTGATCTGATCGCTCAATCTCCACATCGATGGTATGAATGATAGTATTACTGAGAATACTAGACCGCAATAAAAGTAGTCCATACTCTCGCGGATCGCTTCTACTCTGTAAGTTATCAATGAAGCTATTTCAAGGACTGATAATTCCACTTTTCCCAAATGCCCGTTCTTCCAAATAGTGCAGGAAACTGTAACAAAATGTTTCTGTTTTATTTGTCGCTAATAATTGTTGATCAGAAATCTAAGACATTCATTTTAGCGATACCTACCACTGTCTGGTGCTGACCAAGAAGGAATTCGCTTGAATTTTGGTATCTCAAACTCCCAAGAGAAAGGATTTTCCAAAGATTCTCCAGGGTTCATGTTCATCCCAACATCTGACTCAGATTCCTCAAGCTCAGAGCTGAAATGAAATTTATTTCTAATTAGTTTCAATCTATAAACTGAAATTTACTCTAACAGTTTTTACGAAATAGATTATCGTTGAGTTCATAGAAAATAAATTCCTCTTATTTTTCCAAAGATGTAACTAATTTTTAAGTGAATCCATTTGCAAGTCGTAATTTATTGCTTGAATCAATTTATTTTCAGTAAAAATAACCTGTAGCTGCAGTCGTCGTCACTGTTTGTAGTGACTCCCATCCATTCAGTGGCCGAGGTAGTAGCTTCAGTGAGATGATGTGTTACTGCTTCTTCGCACTCTCCTTCCTCTTCGCTTTCGCACTGTTGTCCATGTCCAGGAAATGTACCTGAGACTTCACTTGCCTTATATGATACAGTGAATAAAAAATGAACTATTTATTGAAATTTTTCACGAGATAAATCGTTTCTACTAGGCTTGATAAATTTCATCCAAGGTAAAGCTTCTTCGCAGCGATGAAGAAAAAAAATAAAAATAAAAATAACTCGTTCAAAATTTTATACAGCATAAAATCGATAACGAATTTACAATCCCAAGTTTATCAAAGATTTATATCACCTATTTCAAATAGCCAAAGATATACCTACTGGATTTTTTAACGGCTCTTTCTCTCCATCCGAATAAATTTCTTTCTTTGTCTGAGCTGGATGACCTGCGGAAGAAAATATTTTCTCTTATAAAGACCGTTTGGGAATTCATAATATAAAAAAAAAAACTACCCCTATTAAGTTGCGTGCTGCAGACCTGGCGATCTGCATTGATGTGGTTCGTCCTCCTGCTGTCTTCTATCCTGTATTCCGGCCTGGTACCAGTTTCTACATCTACATTTTGCCAGGCAGCCTTGTTTCTCAACTTCTTTTTCCTCCTTCTGAATCTCTTCAAATTCTGGGACTGGCTGTTCGGCAGCAACTTCTCCAATTTCGCTGGATACATTGCCATTCAGACTCTCAAATCCGTCGTCATCTTGGTGAATGTATTCCTGAATTTCACCAGCTTCAGCATCGGCTTCATTCTCTGCGTCGTGAGCTGCTGCTTCTCCTGGAATAAAGGCCAAAGATTTATCCCACCGTTTCGATGTTCAAAAATGTTTGACTAATCAAAGTAACACTTCTGTGTATACCACCTTGTTCTTCGGCTGGTGAAATGTGAGGCTGGTCTCCTGGAGCAGTGAGAAAATTTTTGTTTAATGAAACGTCCTTCTCGGTCTGATTAACAGATCGCAATTTCCACGATTCGGTGCGCACTCGCTATCAGATAAAGAAAAGATTCATAAACTTTTATCACCACATACTTGTAAGACATTAAATGATTATTAGGACACGACAGATAAGACAAAGACCCAATAACACCTCTGATAACTAACCTGGGTAGGCGGCACTACACTAGGCTCTTGGATAACAACGTTCTTAGCAAATCTAACAGACGATTGTATGTCTACTCCGATTGTGCTGCTCTTTTCTGAAGCTGAATAACGGTAATACTTTGTCTCGTGCGAAACTGTGATTGATATGAAAAGTTAATGAATTAAAACCAGTTAATAGAATAGCATATATGTTCCTGAATTAATCATTAATAAATAAACCAACGCGTATTATGGTGTGTTCTTTTCTTGTTTAGATGGCACCTTCTGCGTTTCGATCTATGTGCTTTGGTATCGTGTTCTCGATTGGCTACTGCCCGACCAGAGCTCGTAGAAACAATCTGAGAGTGCACCATGCATAAAACGAGCATCATTCCAGCAGGTATTAAGACTTCGAAGGGTGATACGATCTGTAAATTAGTGAGTAGAGAATATTGAATGCAGAATTCTGTTAGGCCTGATCTAATAGTTATAGATTTTCAAATCTTAATAGAGACTTTACCTCTGGTTCGGTACTGTCTTTCATATAATAATACGAGTAGATGGAAACGTTGAATATTTGCAAACAGTAAAGCAATAAGAAAAGAGCAAATATTCTAGGGCTCGTTTGCTGGACCCACCAAGATCTGTGAATAGGAAGTAGCAGAAGTCTCTGAACAGCCAGGTAAGCTACGGTGCATAAACCGTGTTCAGGTTTTGCCTTTGGAAATGACGATCCTGACAGAGTGAAAAAAGCGATACATTTTTTTCGAATATTGGATAAAAATAAAAAATAAATTCTTTAAATTACTGAAAACGATCATTAGACGTTTTTTTACCTCTCACTAGGTCGACGTCTATGAAATTTGTTTTGAGGTTAGCCCTTGGTACAGGAATCCATTTAAAATGATTAATGAAACGTTGTTCAAGGGTCTTTTCCCATTGTTGTTTATCGTAGGTGCCGATCTTTTTTTGATACCTAAATATCGTCGTTTTATTGTTAATATTAAAACGGCGATCAATCCGATTGTATAATTGTTCATAAATTTGTGAAAAGAAAGAAAGAGATGAGGTAAAAATAGAATCCAACACTCACCAGTACATCAAGTCGTTCAGCCCCATTATTTCCGATCGATTCCAAAACGTATTTAGGTTAAGATTACGAAGATATGTTTATTCTGTTTAGATTTAATCCGACACTTGTGTCAGTGTTTATAATCCAAGTGCTCGATTATTCAATCAATAGTTTATTTATTTTCTGACTAGTGTAATAATGAAGTTAGAATAGTCGGAGCGCGTTTAGAGGTCGAAACCATTATTGACGATTTATTATATGTGTGTATGTATGCATTTACGTATTTCTGATCAATAATAGACGTATGAAATAGAGATTTATCATTTTTTTCTAACGTCATTGAATTTCATTGCGGGAGGTTTATTGAAGTTGAGAGAAATTTCTATCGCTGAGCATCAGCTGATGACGTTGACGTTCGTTTTAGTTTCAAGTTGATATATATGTATATACATCTCTCAATACGCGATTAATTTAATTTACAATTTTTAATTAACGAAGTGTTTGATCTTAATTCAAATTTTAAATAACCAACAATCGTGAACAGCTGTTTAATCGCTTAGTTTTATGTCAGAAACCAACACGATCATTAAAGGCGTTCATACATCGGTTTTAATAGTGACACTTCAGTCTCTACCGGTCTGACGTCACTGGAACACGGACATAGGTAGGAAACATCACTTGAACCATACAGCATCCGTCTCTTCTTAACGCTGCTGCCATCTAGTTATAGTTTTTCTACATTTGGACAAACCGAACCGGGAATCCCAAAACTTTTTAAATATTTTCTACGAACCGCGAACTCGAAAGGGGTTCTCAAATGACGCATAGGGAAACGCCGATTAACTCGCAGAATATGAATATCTTATATGCATAGAATAATTGAGGATTCAAGTATTTAGTATATTTATTCACCGATCCTGTAATTCTATCCATATCTGATCTAAGATTCGTGAATTTTGAGATGAGAACGGACTATGATGGACTAGAAAAGCATTATATTGATAACCGATATTCCTTTGTAGCGAAATGCTGCTTTTATTGTATCTTAATATACACAAAATGGTTTATAAATTATAGAATATAGTTATTAATTGATAATGAAATTGTACAATGATTATGAAAAAAATTTATTCAAATGTACAAGACGTATTATTATTATTCATGCCTTAGATATAGAAGCTAATGAATCGCTTGGTCTGCACGCGCGTCGATGAGGTGTTTGTCTTTTCTGATCATTCATCACGTACTAGGTATAATAATAATAATCTATGTATAGGTGTATATAAGTTAGAAATGATATTGACAATATTAATTACTTATAACATTAAATTCGTATAAACAGACATTCCAGCAATAGACATAATACACATCATAGGTATAGTATAAGACAATAATAATTAATAATATCATTTAAATTTCAATTCAATATGTATTAAATGGCACATAAATAATTTATAATTGATATAATTGAAATTATATTTCATAAAAATTGGTAATACCTCCCCGTTAAAGGATCAGTGTATTATAGTATAATGTGTTTATATTAAACGTGTGTAACTATTAATAATCATACAGAAGAACCATTACATAGTTCGACGCAATTATTATTATTACTATTATTATCATCTAATTATCAATGTTATACATATTATACCCGACATTGATAATCACCTCTTTCTCGCAATTATTCGCACATTCGCATGAAGTTATGGAATGAAAACATAAAGAATGAGAAAAGAAGAATAATATACAACGAAATACGAACATCTAAAATACTACCGTACATATATATAATATATTTACAGGATTGATGATTGTGGCTGCGGGGGTTCTTTTTTTTTTCATTTTTCATTTTTTTCTTTTTCTTTTCTTTCTACAAATACTGAATATCGTTCATGAATAACAATAATTCAATCAGAATTACGCTTAAAGTCCGAATAAAAGACGTACTAGAAAAATTAATCTCACTCTGTTATATAAATTACGTAAAAAATGGGTCCTGGAAGATCGCAGAGATATACATGTATTACATATACATACCATGCCTACATATCAATGTCGACGAATGTTGTTATTTGTTTTTGGTTTATTTGGCATACGTAGAGCCTCAGCGTACGACATTTCGAGTCTTTTTAAACGCGCTACTTCCGCTGATGCGGTACTCGGTCTGTATTCATATGTCGCCGTTGTGCTATGCTGCTCGCTAACGTAACGAACGAAGGAATTGCTCTGTCTCACACCCGTATTATTCGGGGATTCCCTTACGCTCCCAGTGCTACTTTTACTAGGAAAGAAATTCAAAGTATTTCCATTCCAAACCGCAGCGTTATTAATTTCTGTTGATTCTCCGGCTACAGGAACATTTATAGCTCTGAATCTTCTCCTTCCGCCACTGTTCGACTTTCCTTGAACAATTTTCGGATTCGTTGTCTGAACCGCGGTGTCAGGAGTGGTCGGTCTGTTATCACTGGCGAATATTTTTTTAGCTGAATTCTTTTTTGCTGATGATTTTTTACGGATGTTAACACCGATCGAGAGGTACTCCAGAGGCTGACGTTTCACAGGAGTTTGTTGCAAGTGATGCATCATAGGCTTCGAAGCCCCAGAATTATACGTCTTATGATCTCCACCAGGACTACAAGTGTTTATTTTATCCTTCTTTGGTTCCCCTACTGTTTTTTGAGTGGGAACTGGAGTTTGGCTTCTGTACGGAGGCTCGGACACAACCGACGATATAACAGAAGAAACAACGCTCTGATTATCGTCTGTAAACTCGTTTGAAATTGCCGAAGGAATTCTAGGAGCTGTGGAAACTGACGTATTACTATCGTCAAGGAGCGGGAGCTTTTCTCCTTCGTCCTTAGCTTCGGCTGCACGTTTGAGGACACCGAATATCTCTCTGAATAGTTGTCTGTACTCTGGGGTCTTCCTAAATCTGCTTTCTATTGGACTAGCGTCATCATATATGCTGAACTTACAATCTTCACCGTCTGCAATTGAGCAGAGTAAAGACCCTGATCTGTCGTCTGTTTGGGTTGATTTGTTGCTAGTTTCGTCGGAGAAACCGGAAGACGAGGATTCCGCCTCTGAGAGATCGGTCGGGGTTCCGGAAAACGGTTTTTTACTACCTCGGAGCTTCCCGCTTCGCGTTTCACTTTCGGTTTTTAATTTGCTCACCTCCTCTCGGAGGGTTTCTGTCTTTGATTCGGATTGGGATTGGCTTGTGAAGCTGTTGAAGTCACCCGACATTACGAGCTCCTCTTGAAGAGACAGACACGTTCCTGGACCACTTGCTTTTCGTCGGGGGGCTGGGTGTCTTTGAACTTCTAATAAAGCTTCGTATTTTTCTACTAGAACTCTGTATGGATTATATTCAACCTCTTCGTCTTCGATTTTGGCGCAATTTTCCTGGAAAAATTTTTACATTTTTAAGATTTTTGCTTTGAAAGCGATCAGGGAAAATCCAGTTGGCATTATCCCGGCACTTTCCGTTTAATTTTTTTCCCCAAATATTCAACAAGTCAATTTATCTACTATTTTTTATTTCATGTAAACAATTTTCAACTCTTGATAATTATTGGCATTTCACTGAACTTTTTACCTCATTTCAAATATTCTATCATGCTCTGAAGTCGTGATATTCTCTTATCTTTCTTGACCTCGATTTATTCGGTAATAAATATGTAAAATGCCACAAAATACATGCATTGACGATCTTGAATGTCATTTTAATTGGATAAAAGTCTACTACAGATATTCAACTTTATCCGTTTTTTTTTTTTTTTTCTTTAACAGATTAGATATAGAAAATTAACTAGCGGAATAAAGATATGTTGAGAGGAGATGACCAAAGTTAGGAAGAAGAAATTTTGTTAGTCTGCAGTTCTGGTTTTTTTCTTCAATACAGGTGGAGAAATGGAAGAGGGGGATAGTGCAGGTTAACTGCCAGATTTATAGGACATTTATAAGAAAAATAAAATGCAGTGTATGTTTTTTCCTTTTTTGTGAAAGATATATTTTTATTCAAAATCTTATAAATCTGGCCTTATAACATTGCACGATACACCATGAATATATAAAAATTGGACTAGACATTTAACATGCACAAGTAAACTATATAAGTAAAAAATAATATTTTATGTGTTATGAATGATTCTTATGAAATTCAACAAGTCTATTCATCAGTCTTTTAAATGAAAATAATTTTACGCTATCATTTATCACCGTGCCTTATAAAAGAAAAAAAATGATATCGTATAACGTCGACAAATTTTGTTTTCAGAGTTATTTTTAAATCTTTGGAAATTGATATCGCAAATCAAAACTAATATTATAATAAGATATGAATGAAACAAAGCTTTGGATTCCTTATAAAATGCGTTCATTTTTTTTTCTTTACGACTAGGCAAGCAAAATTAGAGAAATAGATGGAAGATTAGTTGAAGATGAGCAGAAGATGTAAAGTAAGTTTATGAATTCTGTAAAATCTTGTCAACACAAGGAATTATGAATCTTTCAAAAATATTCCGAAGCTCGAGTTTATCATTTTAAATTGGTAAAAATGTAAAAATCTAATTCCATAGCAAAGATCTATATTTCTTTAAATGAATTTAAATCTCGAACGTAACGAAAAACTCCATTTCATTTTAATAATCCGTCGTAGAGATGGCAAGAACGCAAATTTGGTAAAAATCGAAACAAGATAAATTCAACTAACTAATAGGATCCCTGCGATCTGACTGTTCAGCTTTACTTTATACAAATAAATCGTCGAAGGTATCAAATATTTTTCCTAAACTATTAAACCGTATGTAGTAAGATGATAATAATTAATAGGCTAAATTCAGTCTTCGTGAAATTCTTGTAGGAAGAATTTTTTTCAATATAATTAACGGTATTTTAAATGGTTTTAGAACAGCTGGTAATACGTATTCGTTTCTTAAATATTCCAACGTTTCCAAAAATAGGTCTAGAAGAGACGGTGCTCTCCATATACTAGTCACTATCTTCCAGATGAGCGAACTAAACTGTATACTTTCTTTATTTTTGGTAATGATCTTTGCCTGAAGAAAATAAAACCAAATTACTACCAAAATCATAAAGTGATATGAGTATTCATGCCTACACACAATGAAGAGAGAGAAAAAGGAAAACAAAATCAATAATTTCTGTTTAGATTGTCTGCACGTTGTGAGATTCAATTTATTCACTAAGTTTCATGCAAATTGCAGAAAAAAAAAAAAAAATTGCAATATGAAAAGAACGAAGCTTTCCAATAGTTGAAAGTAAGAAAAGCAGAATGAAAAGCAAATTTAAGCTACCCATCTGAAACCACCCCTAAATTTTTACTGTGCTTGAATCGTAGTCAACTTGAATATGTATGTAGGTATGTGTAAGTGTTTACGATAATCAATATCGCAAACTGATACCACGACTCTAGGACGACTCAATCTACGTAATATTATCTGACCTAGTTGAAGTTGAGCTCTACAGAGTTTGAATAATTTAATTTTACCGAATCAGCAAGTATAGGGAACCATAGTATGAATATAATTACGTTAAATGTTTGCGACAACACGAAGTGGTCGAAATTTTTTTTAAGTTCGATTGTAAGGAAGAAGAATAAAAAATAGATAAAAAAATATAAGCAGACAAGAGTGTCATTAGATATAATTTATATAATTAAAAAATTCATTAATGAAAGTTTAATCGAAACGTTTAATCGAAATTTTTTACTACTACACCAGCAGATTCAACCTTTCGAACTTTCAAAAAACAGAAAGGCATTATAACGCGTACTTTCGATACACACGATATTAATTAAACACCGCGGAAAGAGAAGCTATAATTAATGTACCGCGATGTGCTATAATCAATGATGGGTATCATAGAGGCATGAAACACCTAGTCGTATTATAAAATGAATTTAATTACCTGTGGCAGGGGAGTCCCGGATTCTCTATGGCTATCAGTCGTTATAGATTCAATCAAACTAATATCATCATCTTCCTCTTGGTCCAACATTATTGAAAGTGCATCGTGTGTCCTATTGTCAACGCCACGCAAGCAACGGCCACACAAATGACCTTGTCTGTAAAAAACAACATTTTTTAATAAAAAAAGAAGAAGAAGAAGAAGAAGAACAAGAAATAAAAAAGGGATTCACATTATGATCATATAATTTTTTATTCCAGACATCAAAAAATACTTTATATGATTAATTTTAACAACGATTATACAACGTTCAAAATGTCAAACGTCATCCAAGCAATAAATAAAAAACTCCTTTCAGTTCCTGCAGAGGTCAGCAAGAACTGCGCGACGCTATTAAATCTTGAATAATGACATGTACGTATGTATGTACCTACTACGTGTGTTTAGCGATCAGTTATAGAATCGGGTAGAACTTTTTTTTCACCGTTCAGGTAAAATCCTTCGAATAATTTGATGTGTCCGTCTTGTATAGATTGACTAAACGATCTCAATGAATATTTGTTTTTTTTATAAATGTAGTTGATCTGAGAATATATTATACGATATCTACTTCTATCTAAGTTTTTTTTTTTTTTTTCTTTTCTTTTGCCAATAAGACGTTAATTACGAATCTATAATAAGGACACTTTTGAACGTGTGGAATATGAAAAAAATAAAATAAAAAAATTAGGCAGTTTATCGATTATCGAATTAACATTGAATCCTGAACCCTTTCTCGATATCTAAATAGCGTCAGGACTTCGGTGAGCGTTTTTATTTAACCTACTCGAACGGTCCACTTGGCATTGTTCCGTTCGAGCCCAAATCTCTATCGACACATTTGAATGAAATAAAGGTATCGATGTTGGGTCGTTTTTATCTTTTAATGAAAGGAATTGGATTTAATAAAAATAAAGAACCTGAACACGTTTCTCTAACAGAACCATAAAACACGATATATGCATATCTTATTTATACAGAACGACGTGTGAGGACTTCACGACACGTGAAAATTTTCTCTAATACCGGAGGGAAGGTGAACTCACCTCACTTCTTCGAGGGTGCTTATTTCGTCGTGGAGATTCTTCATGTCTTCAGCCTTGTTCCGCCATGTGTTAAGCTGCTCTTCAAGAGTCGCGTTTTCTTGCAAAATTGAATTTAGCTGTTCGCCAAGTTCAGCGACCCTTTTCTGTTCTCTTGCTCTCTGATTTCTGGCTTCGTGTAATTGTCGCAAAAGCTCTGTTACTTCGTCGTCACTTGCCAATGTTGATGCCAGCTCTCTCAAACTCGTGTCCATTGACTTTTCTGTTACAGGGGTAGATGGGGCAGCGACCTAACACACAAAAATCATCATCAATAATCGATTAAAATCATTCATTTAATTTTTATAATCACTTAGATCCACAAGTAAAATTTTTTTCAAGCTATATCAACCTGTTCTATGCTGCCATCCTGCGAGACCTTAGCCTTCCAAATCGCGGTTACACGGGGTTGAAGATTAGCTGCAGCAGTGTCATTAGCGTGGTGTCGACGAAGCAGAGTCTCGTATTCTGCAGTAAGCTCGTCGAATTTTTTTTGCAATTCTTCGCATTTTGATTCGAGAGCTTCGATGCTTACTCCTTGGCTTTATGGAGGATGGAAATTGATGGAAATTATTGATATTTCAGAGTTTTGAGAGAAGAGTGGAAATCTCGATTAAAGAGTCAGTCTGCGACGCGTCGACATTCGTACCTTTTTATCTGCTTTTTATCAGACGAATTTTCAAGGGCAAGACGATGATTCGCTCGCTCTAGATCTTGAATACTGACTTCCAGCTGCTCGTACACTCTCAAACGAGAATCGTTAACTTCCCTCAAGGCTGCTGTCTGCTTTTTCATATACTACGCAGAGAATTTATTCAAAAATTTTACTTTCACATGTGTGTTAACGTACGTACGTGATACATTAAGGAGAAAAAAAAAAAAAAATAAGAAGTGCACGAAGACATTCGCAGCTTCCAAGATATGTAACAATTTTAAGATTAATCTTTATAGTAAGCGAATTAATTCTCTATAGCCTACATTGTGGATAAAGTAAAGTAAAAAATTCATCACAAAAAAAAAAAAAAATCGTTTCGGGAATAAAACAATCGTTGGATCAGCCCAGAACCTTGACTGATCCTGTCAAGTTCATTGAAGAGTATCAAATAGCGATCCATGAACCGCACCGATAAACCATGATCACGGTATCGATTTAATCATCGCAAATACTGTAGTATCTCGTTTTGTCAGTGTCGTGTTCCAATCGATACGATTAAGTAAAAGAGCAATTTGCGTGGCAACCGTTTCGAACTATTCATAGCCTGACATGCGGCAGAAAAATTGTCCAAGTTTCCGAACGAGATAAATTCGACAAGAAGAAGAATTAATAATTGTTTAAAAACAGTTTATTTCATAAGGAGTAGAGTGTAGCTACTACATATTGCTGATATCTAATTTTAATGAGAACTTTGTAATACCTACTCAACGAACCCGAATTTATTACCATATAGAAAGCTGCAGGTTTGATATCGATGGCGATCAACAGGTTTTCAATAATTTTTGCGATACTATCGATTTTGTATTCTTGATTATACATTTCCGATGAATCCGTCATCAAAAATGGTCGAATTTTATTTTCATCCATTGAGAATCTACGGTTCTTTGAATTGACGAAACAGATTCCAAAAAAAACTGATCGATTTTTCAGATTTTGTTACATTTGAGAATCTCATTATTTTTGCGCATGAGCATCGTGGTATCATATTTTTTCTCGCAATTAGATAAAAGTAGTATATGGAATGACACGTTGACCGATGAGTAGGAATCTCAGGTATGTACAACCTACTAATTAGGAGCCTTGTAAGTTGGCTGTTAGGTGTTTTAGTGAAAGTTGCGCAACGCCTTGTTAAATAAAATAAAATAATAAAAAAAAAAAAAAAATATACCTAACAGAAAGAAAAAGAGAAGAAAAAATTACCTGCCGCGTGTGCCGGCTGTTAGTGACTTACTTTACGAAAGGTGAACGTATCGAAAGGTATAAAGTATAAAAGGCCGTTCACACAGGGAGGGGGCACTCCTCTACCTATATACTTACGTTTTAAATTTTATCAATAAACATTTAAATCATTCATGAGATTGTGTACTCTACTCTGGTCTAAACCACCCATTAAAAATGATAAATAATACATGTTTCTGAAGAATTAGGAAGCATACGACTCGCGACAGTCATATGGACTTTCTTTGAAGCGATTCTTCGCGCTTCCGATTCTCTTAGAACTATAATCCTTATCTATATATGCGTGTATAATATATTAATATATGTATGATTCAGTAAAAACCATACGACGTTCAGACAGTAGATTTGAGTACTTATAGTAGAATGAAAATAGTCGCACGTACATGTGTGAATAATTACCGTGAAAATAATGAACTTCCCGCGTACTGACATGAACAAAAAAAAATTTATATATATATATATATCTAAAAGATGATAAAAGAAGACCGTTATAACATCCTCGGAGAATAGAATTTGTGAATAAATCAAGAAACACTTGAACGGAGGCTCATAAATATTCTTGGGAAAGTATATAGTATATACCTACGTGTGTGTAATGAGGAATCCGCATATATTCCCGGTAAGAAATTTAAATAGTTTAATACTATATTACCATTTACATTGGGTAGGTATAGCTCATCGTGAGAGAATGTGATGAAGAGAATAAGGATTTAAAATCCAGAGGTTTACATATTATAATATTTTAAAATTGCTATAATTGAAACATGAAGGTACGACAAATTACAGCTCGTTTTTTAGTCCAAATTTAGAGCAACCAATAGCTACCATGTGTGATGTGAATCGTGTATTATAAACTTTGTAAATATGAACTTTACAAAGGTTCGTATACTACATGATATAGGTAAATGCAGCTGTACGTAATCTGGGAAACAGTGAAACTGCTTGAAGCGCGTACGTAGGTACTTAAATATAAAAAAAAAATAAAAAAATTTATATACGAGTATACGAAATGAATACGAGTATTGCGTGCGGCAGTTTAGATACACACATGGTATGTCCATGTGCATTGACCAAGACATACCGCACGCGTGTCTCGAAAGAATAAAACCGGTCCTAGTAGCTCCCCAACATGTACATGTACGAAACATGTACGTACAGGTCCCATACTTTGATAGTGACCGAAGCCCAGCTGCATTCCATGCCACGTGTTTCGCTCAGCTTCACTGTTTTTAGTATTTAGCATTGGGTGGGCCTTGCTACAGGCTGATGCAGGGGCCTTAGGCTTAGAGACCCATGGCTTACGCGTTATGAGATATAGGTAGAAGGAAATAGGCGAAAATGTAATCCTAATCACTAATTAGATATCTGAATGGATGGAGATTTTATTCACGAACCATTGAACGATATGCGAAAAACTTTCGTCTTTGGTATTTCAATTTTTTATTTCATTTTTTATTCAATTTATCATATGGTAAATTATTGTCATCGCATTTAACGCGGTGGATTAACCGTGATGAATTCAACTAGCAGTACGTGACTAAGGAGAGTTAAATACTGAAGTATAAGTAGTACCTATGTTGGTATAGAAAGAGGTTTAAACCTGCAGGTTGTAGCAAAAACGATGAGCAAAAAAAGAAGTGAGAAAAAATATAAAAAAGTATATAATAAGTTATAGGAAGTGATTAACTTGATGGTAATTTGCACATGGACTTGGTGATCGTAACTGAAAGATATAAGATCGTTGTTGGTGTTACTAGTTTGCGAATTTCAACTTTGCATAGTATATCGTAAAGTCGTGATTGAAAATTTTTTATCACTCACCTCTATTTCCTGTGCTTGTTCATCGATGGTGTTTTGCTGTTGTTTCAAGTTGTTTTCGAGCTCTTTATTACGCTCGAGTAAAGTCTTTCCAAGCTCAGCTGCCAGCTGAAGATCTGAGACAAAAATGAAATCGCAAAATTCAATCGATACGTATGTTTTACAATCACCTCATCTGATATTTTCAGATCCCTCATATAGTCATTCGAGAATATGTAAAAAATATGTGATACAAGCGTAGGTACATAGGTTTAATGTCATTTCTCCTTTTCTACTAAAGAATAGCAATTCTTCAATCACGACGATATTCGATCAGCCTCAATCATGGGTAAAAATGAAAGCGATATTTCATCGGACAGAAGTTCAGAATAATTTTTTGTTTTAATTTAAAAAAAAAAATTGATCAGCGGTAACTATTCCCAAAAATGAATAGTCGTTCATCGTACTTTAAATTCGAAAACTAACGTCGATACCCCAGAAGGGTGAAATTGGCGGTTGATTTAAAAACGAATTCCTGAATGAGAAAGATAATTAAAAAAAAAAAAAAAAAACTGTTACAAACTCGGTTGAAAAAGAATTTCCCTCGAGAATCTTCTTCAACATATAACATATGCGTTATTTGGCTGCAGGTTTTATCTAAGTCTTTTTGAATCACGATCAAAGAAGATGAATCGCGAATTGGAGTAGATTGAAACGTTGCAAAAAAAAATAAAAGAAAAGAAAAGGTAAAAAACGAAATGTAAAACGGATCAAAGGCATTCGAATCAGCGAACGGTTATACCTTCTGGACCCTGGAGGCAAGCCAACTCTATAGAATAATCCCAGCAATCAAGTGGACTCGGGTTGATCTGCGCGGGAGAGTCCCAAACAACCTCCATGCTCCGTGTCGCCATGATATTATGTATATATATATATATTTATATATATTTGTATACTACAGAATTATTACTGTATAGTAAAAATTCGGTTTCGATTAGGAAAAAATTACGAAGTTAAAAACCCTTGACCCCTATGTAGCGTTTTTTTTTATAAAACATTAAGAAATAAATATAAAAAAAAATATATATATTGTAAGAAGAAAAAAAAAAAAAAAAAAAACAGCACTTTGAGAACTTTTTGAAGCACAAAATTTTTGTACCAACTGACACCCTTAACCGAGTGCGTCAATACTGTATGGTTATCGTCGTACCACTGTAGGATCGGACAGTATACCGAAGACTGTGCACCATGCATTTCCCTCTCCAAAATCCTTTCTCTCTCTATCTCTCTCTATTTTTCTCCCTCTTCTTATTCACTCATATCTCTTTCTAGTCGGTCCTCTCTTCTCTCCTCTCCTTTCCTCTTCCCTTTCATTCGCTTCTCTTCTCTCCTTTTCCCTTCCCTTCTCTTCCCTTGATTTCTCTTCTTCTCTCTCAAGCTCAGGTAAGACGCGTAGTAGGTATGGGGCACAGGTAGATGTGTCCCACTTGGAAGGAGCCCCTTTCCTACTGCGCGCCTTGGGGCATCGTATCGTCACTTTTCTGTTCCCTGACTCCAGGTGTTCCTCGTTCAATGATTGTCTGTTTTCCCCATTTTTCTTTTACACCCAATACTTCGACGTAGTTATAGTTATAATTCCCAATAATCCCAAAAACCGAGAAGGGAGCATACTGACCGTTGGGGTTTTTTTTTTTTTTTTTTCGAGTTCGTATTAGACCGGTAAATTTTTCTATTATCTACTTAAACCGAAGAGAATCGGCGTTCATTTAAATAATCTTAGTCACAATTTTATGACATTTTTTCCTCTATCGATTTCACATTTTTCATTCCTGATTCGCGTTCAAGTTATGGTCATCCACCTGGAGGAACGCAAAATTGCGTAATAAAATAACTAAGCTACGCGTGCCGATGTAAGTAGTCTTCCTAGGCTCTATAGAGCTGCGAGCTAAGCAATAAAATAATCTTCTAGTCCATCGCGAAGACCGGTATAAGCGAGTTATGCAACTATTTGACGTAATAAGAACTTGTAGATGTAACGAAAAAAAAAAAAAAAAAAAAAAATAATAATAATATTAATATATAAACAAATATGAAGAAAAAATGTGTTTTTTTAAGAATCATGTATGTTATATTGCTGGAATATGAAGTTCGTTGATTGAGATAAACGCGATGGGAGATGGAAATGAAATGAAAAAAAAAAAATCATTAAGAACGCTTATCGCGATCGAGGCGCGGATACTTTCGACTTTGTACCGTTTATTCATATGCCGATGCTGCAGAATTTGTTTAATATATAATTAGGTATACGTATATGTATAAACACGTGGCGATCACTTGAAACGACGTATAGATTATTTATGTATGTTGTATATATATATATATATCAATGAATTATTTTCGACATTTATTTATCGGGGTATTATAAGTAGATCTGTCTTCTCGTTAGCTGTTCGTTTCTATATCATGGCTACTTTCTTCCTATCGTGCCGCACCCTTGAAAAACTTATATACCTTAGTTTACTCGGTCGATCACTTTCTATATAGTTTCATATAGGTACGTGTATGGAAATTTACCCTTATCCGACCTCCATGACCATAAATGATCCGACTTGAAAGAAGTCTAGTGGAACGAGGACGGAATCTCATATATATATATAGGTATATAGGAAAAATTAACTATGATATAAAATTGCATCGCATGCATCGTGTGCATCTCTATATACGTAACTGACACTATTTCCTTACATAAAGACGTATACATAAACGTACGTGTATGTTCGATCACTTTTTTTTTTCAAATTTTTAGTCAAAACTAAACCAAAATCGTAGTGAATTTTTTAATATTATTATTTTTTGTTTCATTCTGTAGCATATTTTCAAGGGTGAAGATTATTTTTCATTTTACCTATATATATGCGGAAATATATAGGTAAAATAAATAAATGATGTGTGTATCCCATTATACAGATATCTATGAATTATATTCATGCAGTAATTATGAATGACTTGCGAATTATTCGCTTTTACAATATAAACTACGGGAACACACATGTATATGCATTAGGAAATATAAATTGTAGACGTGATTTTAAGTTAAAACAATGGAATACGATGAAGATATTTTTGCACATCACTATACTGTTGCCGGCGTTTCACGTTCGGTTCTCACAATTGTTTAGTTCCAAGACGATGTATTAATGTTGTATTATACTATATGTACGTATACGCAGTACACATTTCTCGATCACAGAAATCGTATATTTTCACTTCCACTTCGACTTCCATTTTCGTTCTTGATTTAATCTCTCGTTAAATAATTAGTAGCTAAGTAAGTACATGTAACCTATGTAGATGTATACCTACATCTCCCACATAAAATGGAAATAACGAAAAACAAAAAGAAAAAAGAATAAAAAATCGAAACACAACAATTGTGTATATAAAATATATAAATTAATTCTCTATTCCCCGAGAAATCTAAACCTACAAGGTCTTGTCATTCACTTTTGTTTTTTTTTTTTTTTTTCTTCTTCTTTCTTCTTTTTTCATTAAAAATAAATATTTTATTTACAAACCGTACACATGTACTACATACATAAATATATCAAGTTTATGGTATACTGCATAAAAAATGTCAGCTTCTCCGGTCGCAAATTAATGACTTCCGGTTAAAAAAAAAAAAAACGAAACCATGAGAGTCATGTGAGATTTAGGAAACAAAAAACGAAAAACCACCTTGGATTAAACACTATAATTATATACTCCTATTATTAATTTTTTTTTTTTTTCTTTTTTCTTTAGTTTCATTTTTTCTTTTTTTATTGGAATAAATTTACGATACTTGGTATTTCTAGTAATTAGTGAATTTCATATAGCGACTGTATACGGCCTTGTTAGAAACTCGTCTCTATCAGTTATAAGTATACACGCGGTCCCATGATTTTCTAACAAAAAAACCATCGCCTAGCATTGTCGTTTAATTCTATTGTTTTCTATCGCATAAAGGGTAAACGTTAATTATACTGTGACCCTAGTCGGCAAGTAAGTAGGTAGGTGTACATCTCAGGTATATACGTATAGGTATATACCTAGATAAAGCCATAATAATACGCTACTCGAAGTAATTGTGCCGATCTGATTTACGAGACGCGCTTCTTCTTCTTCTTCTTCACGGGTCAATAATAATTGCTCATTATGGTCGTGCCCCTAATTACTAATATTCTAACCATTCTATCTTATTTGATAAAAATAAAAATTCCCCACCGACGACATAATGATTTGTTCATCGTTCATACCTCGCGGTCAATTACTCTGCAACCCTTTTTTTTGTTTTTTCTTCGATAGAATTTAAATGGCCAATTCATTAATCAGCTGCTTTCGAACGGGATAGAATGATAAAACGATACCTATTTCATAAATTGTGTATTCTACAGCTCAAGTATAAAGAACCGTTATAACATAGTTGAAGAGAAAATTATCTGCTGCAGACAGACGAAGAATTGTTTGAAAATTAACGTGAATCGTTCGTATAAGTATTACGGAGAGTAAGAAACTACCGGGAGGTTGAAATTTCAGTTTCAATTATTTTCTCACACAATTATTATACAAGCTCACTGATTAATTAACTTATTAATTATGTTACACACCTGTGTACCTCGAAATAATATCATACGGAAGATAAGATGAGGAAAGAAAAAAAACGGATTTAGTGATCGTAGAAAAAAGATATAGTATGTAACATAACGAGTCAAACTTGAATAGACTAGCTCCTTATCCACGTAATACCACAAGTTACTCTTTATTTCGTTATGATCCATAGCCCCGCAATATGATAATCCATATACTGTTTACCGCTACTTCATGCGATAGCTATACTCGTTTGACTACTCAGCCTTTTCCTGAGTATATGTGCAATGTGTAGATATATAATTAGCAATTACGTCTTTCACCTGTTTGAGTCTGGTGATCATTTTCTACATCCCATATATATATATATATATATATATATATCTACATGTACTTCTATAACTTAGGTATATACCTACATAGCTACGACTGATTTATCGCAGTTAAATCAATCGGACAAATTAAATCACTTATGGATATTTTATTTTATTTTATTTTATTTCATTTATATATAAATGCATGTGTGATGACTTTCTCTCGAGTATATGTACAAGGTATATAGTACACATGCAAATGAAACCGCAAGAACGTTGAATGGCAAAAACTGAGCCTAAGCTTAAAAGCTTGAAAATGGGAAATTAGAATAAAGTAGGTAATTCCGCGATTGAACAAGGTGCACTTCAGTAGGTACTTAAGTAAGTGATTGGACTGTTTGCATCCGGTGTGTAAATTGGATGACCGAGGAAGTCTAGCCGGAAGGCGGAAACGCTCGTTAACTATTGTTCGCGTATCATTTACGGTGGCAATTCGACTACGATAAGATGTTTAGGATTTTTAAATCCACGCTTTTGATTAACTGTGCTAAATATCCGTTATAAAAATCTGATTAATAACCATTTTGACAAAATTTTCAAGCTCTGCACTCTACAGGACTTCAGAATTTTTCACCAAATTTATCGTGAGTCCTATAGGCTACCAAGAAACCGTGGAAAATGGCACGTCGTAATATGCCCGAGTGTAAAGTACCTGAATAAATTCACTGCCACTTCATACTGCGGTAAATCACTTTGGCATAGGCTTAACTGTCTATTCGAGTGAATATAATTTTGGCAAAGCCGGAAACCCCGTAGAGTTTGCATCTGCTAATTTTAGCGACGAATTCTTTTAAAGCGTTTAAATTTTCGGTATATACCGCGCAACTGCGGAGTATGATTATGATGCGCCGGAAGTAGTTCCGTAATCGTTTTATTACTGGATCATATATTTATATAGATGAAAATATTTTCTTGAAATTTTTTTCCCATTTTTTCTAGCCGATTTTTAGCGCCTGAAGTACCGTACTGCGGTAGGTAATTTTCAGCAACATTACGCGCGAGCAAATCATCTGGGATTCTCGATAGCTGAAGAAGTTTATAGGATAGATAGTTTGAGGTGTGTATAAAATCAGGTATAGCATACCGTGCGGAACGATACCTGGATAGTTATTTATGCTAAGAATTTATAACACGGTATTAGACTAACGTAAAGCCTGCCTCTATTCCCCATGCAGAAACTTCGTCATTTGTATAATCGGGACTGAACGAAGCGTTCACCTGTTGCAGCAGCAGGTGCCTGGCAGTCTTTCAAGCTTCAGTAATCTACATATAGATACCAGGTCTGTCCTCAGGTATCAGAAATCGAAGTACGTACCTAGGTAGTACCCAAGATTTACGGGGAACAATAGAAAGAAATTTTCCACCTTTGTAATTAGTTATTAAATTCATTCCCCAGGATCGTTTTCTAAGATAGTAGATACTCCTAGTCACTAGTCAGACATACAAGACACGACGTTATTAAAATCGGTATGAGATACTCCGAGAATTTTTTGTGCATCAAATAGCATGAATGAAATCAAGGAAATGAAAATTCCTCTACGTTGAATAGGGGGAGAATAAAGTTTGCGAAAGTTTGACCAATTCTAATTAAATTTCGCTTCATTATTACCGTCGCAGAATGAGTCTCCTCGCTTATTCGCAAGGCGAAATAATTGCGAAAAAAAAAGGATTTATTTTTTACAAATTCTTCCTCGTCGCTAATCGCGGACGGGGCCGATTAATTAGCTCTAGGTATCCGACACGAACTGCTGACATGCGCCACACCTACGGTCATCTACCTACTTTCAAGTTTCAAGAGTATGTCGGTAAGCTTTATCGCAAATATGTACCTGGGACTTATGCTATCACGGAATTAACATTAGTCAGTTCTCACGGATACGATCTCAAGGCTCAGACATACACACACATACTTTTAGCCCTACATCAGGTCACGCATAGTCCCGCTAATAGTGTGCTGCTCCGTCAGAGTTAGGAAAGAAACTGATTGCAAATTACATACCTGTAATGCAACGTGAACCGTTAACAGCTTAATAACTCAAGAAATTTTTCATTATTATTTTTTCTTTTTCTTCTGTTCTTTCGATAACTCATATGGAATACGCACGTTCTACTATATGGTTCGGAACGTCGTTACACTTGAGTAACTCGATCTCTACCTTGAATTGACACCAATTCAGGGTCGAGACTTGACCAATTTTGCATCCGGAATGATCGGTTCTGAATTTTTTTTATTTGTGTTTAAATTTTAAGAAAAAATGTATATCCTGTATTTTTTTTTTTTTTTTTGGAAATTGGCGATTTTATAACTTTCTTTCGGATTTCCTGCTTTTTTGCTGATTTCTATGCGGAGGATATATTACAGAGGTGATTATTTCCCCGTTTTATCAACCTTGTAGTAAATGACATATTATCGAAGCTTGAATCGCGTCGAGTATGTATGTACCTAATCGTCTTCTTCCGTCTGACGATGAGAGAAGTAAATTCATGTCTGCCTTCGAGTTTGGCATCCGTCGCTGCTTTCTCTGAAGAGTCAGGGAAGAAATTTGATCTCTTGACCCAAGTTACGGTTCATATCCTGCCGTACATACAACTGTATGCATAATATACACCTTTATGTACACCGATATCTGTACCTAATTACTATATTCTAGAGTAGGTAGACGAAGAGATTTTATAATCTATTATTTTTATATCTATTATCTAGTCGATTAATTGATCATCAAAATAGTATAGTAACAAAAATATATAAAATAACGAGGAAGCTGGGATCAATTTAAAACTATAATTAATTCAGGATCCGAATAAAGATTTACTTATATGGATTTAATTACCTGAGTTTCAATTCACTTATCTCAGGAATTATCCACCATATAAGAGTCGTTTGAAAATAAAAACAATGGCCTTGTATATCCGGCGGAAATAGCAGCGACTTGTGAACTTGTCGTTCTTGAATAAAATAAAATAAAAGTTTCGAGATAAAAAAAAAAAAAAAAAAAAAACCAATGCTCTTGGTAAAAGTCTTACAGCGAAATTCACCTGTTCATCTTTTCTCTCCCACAAACTTCGGTTCTGTATTGTCGGTTTAATTTTTCGTTTATGTATATAATATGTCTAATTTAAATACTTGGGAGTGTAATGTGTCGATTGATTCGATATATACTGAATGAGGTATACGTTATATAGTCGGCTATTTAATCTAGTTCGTATCGCGTGGGCCTCGCTAAAGAACGAACACCGCGGGAAAGTGAAACGCCGTTCTCCACGTGTTCTAGTCGAGATTCTCGCCTCTTGATCGGGTGTATCGTAAGGCACCCATACATACAGGTAGATACAACTTCTTCTTTATGCGGCACGCCCGCTACAAGTTGACCTGCTTCCCATACATACTATATATATATATATATATCTATATATTTATTTATCTATCTGTATACCTATATATGTATATTAACAAAACCTAAGGAACTGGACGTAGTACAACGAACCGATGACCAGTTAAGGAAGAGGCGGGACCGGATCTACTATGCCGATTATAATAAGATCGGGAGTGTTGACCGAGACTGATCAATCTTACTTTTCGCGGCCGCAGCATTCACTCGCGAACAGTGCCGGGGTTAGACCCGATCGTGAGTGTGTAAACTCGGAAATTACTCGGGGCGCCGCGACGTCGAAATCATTTTACACAATTTCTAATATTGTTTGCAGAGCAAGGAGAAAAAACATGATTGCGATATGTAAGAAATAGCGGAAAAAAAATTTATTGCCAAAGAAATCGCAAGCTCTCAAAGTCTGGTTAGTCTTCATATACATATATATATATATATTTTTTTTTTTTTTCTACAGTTTCTGTCAATAAAATCAGCTTCATCAATTCTTCAAATTTATTTTTCTGTTTCTTTATTTATTTTTTTAAATTGAATGAAAATTCTGCTCACTATAAAAAAGAATATATAATATAACAGGACGGCCCTGGGACTTGCTCCATATACATACTATATACCAGCGTTGCTGGAGATGGTCGAATATTAGTCGACAGATTTTTTTTTATTTTTTTTTTTTTTTTCTACGGTTGAATTTATTATCGAGAGAAATCATTTTTTTCTTTCTATCTTTCCGTTCTTTTTCTTTCTTTTTATATTCATTTTAATTTGTTACTTTATTTTTTCTATTATTTTTCTTATTTTTGTTTCAACTATAAACTATATACACGCGGTTGTTCCGTTCTCTCGAACATTCGCTTATCCCTTCATTTAAGAAAGTTTATGAAATTAGATCAAATCATTGAGTAGGTAAGTAGTTTTGTATATAATATAGGTATACTGCTTAGGATACCTGCTTCATACGTCTTAAAATATTTAGAACAATCGCGAAGAATTCTGCTACGAAATAAAAGTCTGCACTTTGAAAATCAGCGATGAGGATAAAATAATATGTTTCCCTCGTGTATTCGATTCACAAATACTATATGATCGAACAATAAACCTAGAAATTAGTGCGAGTTTTAAGGAATAAAAAAAAAAATAAATAAAAAAATGATCCGAAAATTGAATAAGTATGCAAATTACCGAACGAATAACGTAAGTAGGTATATAGGTATGTAACCACCGCATTAAACCGTAGGATACTATTGCTTATTAGATTGTAAACCTAAGTCATGTTTCACGTTTTGTTTCTCTTTCTTTAAATCAATGCTTGAACTGCCGGTTAGAAAAGTCGGAATAAATGATCGTATTGATCACTTCCGTACGCTTTCTGACCCCGATCATAAAGCGCAGTTAAATTAATGATTGGCAAATTTGAGGATGTATGGTTGAATATAGGGCAGAGCAATGATTATAGAAATAGCCCTTTTTTTCTTTTTTGTTGCAGATCAATTTTTTTGAAACGTATATTATTCGTCGATTATAGTTAATATACATTTTTTCTTTTTCTCAAGTAAAAATTTATTACGAGATTGATATTAACCCGCGATTAATATACCGATATAAAAAGTACACAGCGGATGTATAGGTATGTATAGCAGGCCCAAGTATATAAAGAAATATAAAATTTCTATATACCAGGTTGGTTGAAGTGACGACTCGAGTAACCTGCGGGTCTGAGACACCTCCTGACACCTGAGACAAGTCGAGAGATCTAAAACATTTAATACTTCTATACAGGTACTCCAATGTATTCTGTTTTCTACTACGTCTTATAATATATTAAGAACGTATGCGAAATACAATGGAATACACAGCCGTAGATCTCGGGTTCCCATCGTATCACGTGTCGTAGACTGACTGCTTCTGTAACGCAAGATAAACAGAAAAACCCCGTTTTGTAAACCCGCAAGTTTTATTAAACTCCGCGAATAAACGCGCAGAATTTTTTTTTTTTTCTTTCTTTCTTTCTTTTTTATCTTTTATTCAAGATGCAATCAAGGATCTGTTTTAGATTCTGTAATAGTAACAATAAATGTATCGAACTGATGTGAATCTGAAATTGTGATACTGATTCAAGAAAAAGAAAAAGAAAAAAAAAAAAATCGGAAACGTCTTCTCTTCTCTATTTTATATATATATTTTTTTTTTCATTCGGAGATACCCTGAGAACATTATATAATTTTTTTTTTTCAATTCATCTTTTCCGTTTCCGACGATTTATTTTACGACTAAATCCCAGAGAGCCGTACTTGGCTATCGCGCAACCTTCGTTTCCGCTTCGTGTGGGCCAAGTGCATCAGCCAGATCGATAATGCCGCGCGAGGATCAGCGAGGGTGCCAGCCGAGCTTGGGCTACCCTCGTTTTCTCTTCACCCTTATTTCGGAGCTGGAATATTATGGGATTGCGACGAGTAGCCTGCGCGATACGATGATTCCCTCCTTTATTATTATTACAGCTATATGATTATAGCTGATTTTTGGTACCTTGACGAGGTATTTAGTTTTTTATTTATTTATTTTTTTAATCTTTTAATTTGCGATCTAAAGTTTAAGGAAGGTAATAACTATCCATCTATATATAAGGCGCACCTCGCCTAGATATAATTCGATATCGAGAATGATCGTAGCTTCGCCACTCGTCGTAAATAAATATTTATTTTCGTTTCAAATTTAAAGAATTTTTTGTTCAGTTTCGTATACCTATAGGTCCTAGATGAAACCGCAACTGACAATCGCGGACCAGAAACCTTAGGAGGTCAGACTCTTGGCGACTCGGACTTATACACGTAGCCTTATTACCTACACACTCAAAAGCTGAATCTACAATCGCGGTATACTATCATTATATGCGTCGTCCACGTTCATTATAAGGTATATACCTTCACCATAATAATATCCAAAGTTTCAATCGCTACATGATTTCGTCATTTCTCCATATACCAAGAACGACGATAAATCACCTTTGCAATAAGATAATGAATTTCATTCTCACGAAGTCACGATCCAAAGTTTCGCGTTTTTTCTCATTTTTTTTTGTCTTGTTCCCTTAATATTGTTTTTTTTTTTTTTCATCTCTTGTTTCTATCGCCATTCAAATGTCAATTGTGAAAATCCTTATACCACTAATTCCGTTTCATATTATTGTTTTTAAAATAAACAATTTGTAGATGCTATTTAGCGTCGCTCTGACGTAATGTATCATCGTTCATCCGTGCAGCTTCCATAATTGTATTTCCGATTGCGTAGTTATACAATTACCTTCTATATGTATGTATGAATCGATTTAATACACATGGCACATGGGTCCGATAAATCTTTTTTTTTTTTTTTTTTTTTCGTTTTGTCTTGTTTTTTTGTTCAGGTGCGGAAGGAGGGGATTAAAATCTACCTTTTTACCGTATCGTCTTTCTTTCGGTCATGTTCTTTAATAGTCGGAAATCACATGGTAACATATATGTATACGTCGTATATGTCTACATATATACGTAGTACCTATCTTGTTCGAGGTTTAATTCATTCACTAGAGTCTATTCATCAGGAAGGTGCGATTTAAGTATCAAGTAACTCGCACGTTTGCATATCAATCGACATAGCGAGGAATCGGGGAAGTGAAAGGTATATGTATACATATGCATATGCATATAGAATATACATATACATACACCCTTCGTATTATGTTATATTCGATTCGTCGCCAAGGCTCAATTAGTTTTTTTTTTTCTTCTTCTTTTTTTCTCTATACGAAATATCGAATTTGAGGGACAGTGAATATACAATACCTTATATTCTCATATATTCCAGATCAAGGATGAAACGAAATAAAAATAAATTGCTCAATTATTTTCTGCAAATTTACCAAGATCAATTCTCATCTTTAGTGCAAATGAAGAAATGAAAAAAAAGTGAAAAAATGGACGAAAGGAAAAAACAAAAATACAAAAACCTGTATGCACTGTTGTTTTCGTTTAATTATCCAGTGAATTATCCGCCCGCGGCGGTCCAAAGTGCGGGAGTGATTTCAATGTATATACATATCATATAGATATGTGATGAATCACGAGTTGCGTTTATCATCGATTTGTTTATCGATTTGGTTATACAGAGTCAAGTATGCCGAATAAGATTAGTTGCATGCTATAATCTCAAGCTTTAACATAATATATTTGTGAAATTTTTTTATTACAAGATTTTTGTAAAGTTCAAACGAACAAATTGTGCAGAAATGATATACAATTTAACAATATATTTCATACTGTGATGGTGAAAGTTTTGAAATTTACCCTGCAGCATGTTGTGGTCGGCCTCCTCATCAGACAGGCAACGTACGCCACCGATTGAGGAAAGGACGCTCATCGTTGTCGACGAGTTTTCAAGCTCAAAGCTCAAATAAAAATCGATACTCCTCTCGTCCGCGACTATATGATAATAAAATCTCGAGCTAGAACAGCCCGCAGGACCAGTTTGAACGGTTTTCTTTTTCCTTCCTCTTATCTATTTTCGAATTTTTTTTTATATTATAATAGCGAAACGCGAAACATTTACCCTACGGGTATAATATCATTATCGCTAAATGTAACCAACGTGAACGTGAACCCCACCTGCCACCAGGTCTTAATATTTCGTCCCGCACCTTCACTATCGCTTCACTTTCACTCGCGCTAAGAAAAATGAGAAGGGGAAGGATAAGAAGAGGAAGAGGAAGAGGATTGAGGGAGAGGAAAAGGAACAAGAAGATAGACACTCGGCTATATATAGTGCAGTATTAAGAAAGAATCTTGTCTACGTAAGGAGATTTGAGTCGAACCGTAAAAAATCTGCGGTCCTGATGGGCGGCAGGCGGGGCCACGGTCAGCGATTTAAACGACAGCTGGATTATATATTTATGACGAATAGGACGGACTGAGAACGACAACTGACGACGAAGCGTCTAAACTGACTGCACCAGAGAACAGACAGAGAGCCCCGTTTTTCAACGGCGATTTGATCCGAAGACCCGAGTATCCCCTCGGTAGCGCATGACTCAACTTACGCGAAGTATAGAACGCGATCAATAAACGAGCCACCCGGCGACGTCGTCGTCGTCCTCGTAGTTTTCCTTTTCAACGCGTTTTCCGTTTACGTTTACGTTGACGTTTTCCCTCGAGGCGCGAACGCGGGCGTCAGCGTCGGCGTCGCGGCGGCTGAACGCGATTATTAAAACTGCTACCAGACAAGTAAAGACAAGACAAGACTCAAGCGGCCTTGGCACGGCTGACCACACACGATATAATTCTACTACTTCAACGAGGGAGCCACCAGACAGCTCTCTGATATTACTTATTAAGTCAGAAAAAAAAACGAAAAAATTTATCATCACATTATACTGCATATAGTGGACTTCGGAATAAAAAAAAATTTTATCTAAATATCATAAATTTATGACTATAAATACTCTGATCGCCCATTTTTAATCATTCATCTTCGGATTTAGATACTTTTTTTTCATTTTCTATATAAATGTGGATATAGAATATCAATTTCAAAAACTTTTTTGAACGTATAATATTACGATTTCGAGCATCTTTAATAATTATACGTCGCATATATCACTCGTCTTCGTTCAATGCCGCTCAATTTGTTAATCTATTTTAAAACTATGCATGCAATAGTATGACGCCTGTGTTCTTCAAGGTACTTAGATAATATTTGATGTTATATACAAAGTTTTGAAGATTTTACCTTAAAGCTAAGCAAATCTTATCGGTTATTATTATTAACGATGATATATAAAATAAAAAAAAAAAGGAAGAAAAATAAGAAATGAGCAAATGTAATCATAAACTCAATTTTCTATATATAATGCATATATACAGTATTTTAAATCTATTTAACTGATGGAATTTTAATTTTGTAATATTTATGAATATTTATAACAAACCAGGCTCAACTAAAATCTAATTCACCTCTCACTGGCCTACAACGCGCATGATAATTTATGTACATATTACGAAGTATCTACCATTTACCAAGACGAAGCAATGACCTCGACTTTAAGTATGTATTATAATAATATTATATCCAACAGTTATAATCATGGTATGATTTTATCCTGGAAGAAAATCGCTCTAAGAACCTATACGCATTTTGTCTCACAGATTACATAAGCCGTGTATTAATTATACGCATAACATAGTATACGTATCGCATACAAACGTAAGCAAATGCATATCATACAGTAGTTACAGTGATCCATGATCAGACGCTTCACAGTAGCTTGTTTCCCGTACTAGTCGGCCGGGAATAAGAGCCCGCAGACCATACGACGTCTGACTAATTTTAAGCAAACGGTTTTACTACTCCGATTCGTAGTTCAGGAGAAAACTCTGCAAGTTGATGCAGACGCAGTAGTTACAACGATCCGTGATCAGACGGTTAACAGTAGGTAGTTTCCCGTACTAGTCGGCCGGGAAGACGAGCCCGCGGACCATACGACGTCTGAATGATTTTAAGCGAACGGTTTTACTACTTCGATTTTTATTGCAGGAAAAAAGCCTGAATGCAGCGTTATAGCTATCAATTGAATAAATAATGAAACAACTAAAGAGAAAAGGTATTCAAAAACCGTTTATACGAATGGATACAATGCTTTGAATGCCCTAAAAATGTAACGGCCGAATAACCGCCAGATTATATCATTCAAAGCATTAAAATGCCAAAGAGAAGTGAATTGGTATTTGAATTTGGAATGTGCGGGCGCGGCTCTCTCTCGTCCGGTAGATCGTCCGTTGGCGCACATACCTGTTACACGAGCTAAATATACATAGATACGTTAAAAGGTATACATTTCGCCATAGCGGTAACGGCCGTTTGTTAATTATCATTATCACTGGTTTTTTTCTTTTTTTTAACCGCTGATAATGATTAACTGCTGTCGCAGTTTATTTCAAATTATTTGTTCTCTTCTTTCATTTTATGCAATTGTACGTAATGCAGTTATATTGATTCTAACATAAGAGTGATTTACAGATCGCGAACGTCGGTAATAATTATTGACAGCAAATTAATAGAAAGTGCGTTACACCAGGCTATAGATCCTTGTAGTTATATTTCGATCGCATTATGTACGAACCCGCTTCTCTCACATCTGTGTATATACCAGAGTTCGAAGTACCTTTATATCTATACCTCGTGTACACTCGATAATTGTACGGTAAAGAGTTGTTTAAATGTTACCTATCATTGCTAATTTCATCGTTGATGCAATTTTATTATTTATTTCGCGTCAGTCCGATCGATCATATCGTGGGAATAAAAATAATTTTGCACCTAAATTTCACACACGAATCTAGGATTCGTATTGTTCTGACCACCACCTGAGTCTAGGTCGCCGGTTAAAGTCCGTTTCGATTTGTAAATAGGACTGTTATTATTATTGACATGTTCATGATCAACTTGCTCGACCACATCTCGCCGTTCTATATTATTTCTTCAATTTCTATTGGCCTGCTCGCGGCTATGAGTTCTCTTCTTTATTTATTTATCTATACTTGACTATTCTTTTTTCCATTTATGTTAGTCAGTATCTTATCTCAGTACGAATCTACTCGAATATCGTTTCACCTGTCTTATAGGTAGCGAGAATCTGGCGACTGGTTCTGGCAATTATATCATAAAGCAAAGACTCGTCGAGATCAAAATGAGTGAGGGTTTCAATCAATCAAAAATATAAAAATCAAACTAAAAAAAACAAAAAAAAAAACCTTAACAACGGTTCAATGCCCACACACGTTCCGAAGGATCGAAAAAACCGAAAGTAACATCTAGCCAAAAGAAAGTCGCACTTCTAAATGCCATCTCGATTTTAATTTATGTAAACAGACGCACAATTACACTTCGATTTATTCTTATTAAATATTTTTGAATTAATATGCTTACCTTCTTTCGTCCAACAATCAGTACACTCTTGGCATAACATCGACCACTCGGTTTTCAAGTCCTTAAAACTAGCCATTCCGAAGTATTTGGTATTATAGATCTTCGTTAAGCCCAAAACGAATACGATATATCACTTTGTACCGCACTTGTTGAGTTATCAGTATATAATATGCATGTATAACTGGTAACTGCACTGGTTGATAGCTGAGAGTGATAATGGGATAAAGGAGAGATATTTATTTCGAAAGAATGGTGAGGCTTCAAATTAATTCTAAATCGTCACTATTAAAGCCGAATATAATAATAATAATAATATTAATATCAATGTTTTTAATAAAAATCAAATATTAGGCATTAGGGGAGCGGGAAAACGCGACCACGTGGTAACGGGACGCGAACGACTCGTCGTCGTCGACTAGACTAGGTGTGATGTAGGTATGGTAATATGTATATAGGTACTATATGGCCAATCGCGTATATCTACACGTGAGGTGCAAGCGAGTTTATACGAGATTGTAAACCTACCGTTCGAAGCTTGTTTCCGTAGCCGCAAACATCGAAACCCCGTTTGCCGAGGGCCAAGCGATGATTCGAAAGAATAAAGAACGATTTTTTTTTTACCAATAACAATATTATAAAATTATTAAGAAGAGAAAAAAAAAAAAATTGAAATAGTAAACTTGATCCTATTTTTTTTTTCTTTTTTTTTCCTTCTCTTTATTCACGAATTTGAGAAACAAGCTGAGAACCTTTGCTGTTTCTTTTTTTGCCTTTTTTCAAATCGTTTTTTTTCTTTTTTGAATAGTCGCGAATTTTTTACGATCTGTTTAATCAACGCAGACCTATAAATAATATAGTAGATAAGGCATAGGATGTGTGCTGGTATACACACACGCACTTAAATCCGAGATGCACTTTCACTCGACTTATATCCGAACCTCAAGTCCGAAACCTGAAACTGCGGAACCAGTTTTTACGAAGCTTGTTTAAGCGAGCACCTCGAGTTATGCTAGTTATAAATCTGTCAATCAAAATTAAATCGTGGAGTCAAAGATCGAGGATGTTTTAATAGGTATACTGTCTGTTAAACAATGTCCTACCTACACGTAGAGAAATTCGCAATAAGGATTCTATTTCGTCACATGGAAAGGAAATTAGAAAATAAAATGAAGAAAATTCATAGTGGATTAAATTATAGGAAAAAAGAAGAATAGAGTAAAAATAATTGAATAGATCGTAGATACGTCGGCTTTCAATTTAGGTAACTATGTAATACGATTCTGTATCGTTATAATTTGAACACGGCGATGGAAAAAATATTATAAAATAATTTATAAATATAGGAAAACGTTGGAATATTACACATTGAAAAACAACAGCTTTTATTTGCGCAGCCTAACTAAGGATAAATTGTTTCTTTCGCAGGTACATAGATCGCGCCGCGCGTGCCCTCGTTCTAGATTTAGAATCTAGACGACATCGCAATTGTTGTAATTAGCGTCAGCTAGTTAAGTCAAGATATACATCTTCACGTGAGTATATATAAAATTGGTTTATTAATGATTAGAAACGATTTTCAGTTGAGAAGATTGCAATTTATTGATTGAAGTTATTCTATTTTATTTTATTTTAGTTTTTCTATTTTCATTCATACTTCATTTATACATAAGATGAAAAAGTTCATTTTCATTTGTACAGTAATTTCATGATCTGCGTAAGAAAAAATTAACTGAAATCAAGGCTTCTTTATTTTCAAGAAACCTGCCGTATTAGAAAAGTATTTAGCGTTAGCCTCGTTAACGCGCTTCTCTGCTGCTTGAGGATTCACTATTTCCAGACCCTGAAATAAATCGAGGATTATTTAGTTATTTGATAAAATATTCGCCGCATACAACTTAAAAAAAACATACTAAAACAAACTTGAAAATTTTAATAACGTTAATAAATCGCGAAATTACCTGCAACGGGGTAAAAGCGACGCTTGACGCGGTACCAGAGACTTGTTTCTTCACCGTAGTACTGCCGCCCCATTGTTGTTGCTTTTGCAAATTCTTTTGAAGAGTTTTCGATATACGAACTTTTGTCTTTTCGTCAATTTGCGGTAATCTTATACGTCCCGTGCCAGTCTTGCCTATGGTTCCTCGAGAGTAACCCAAATCCTCTTGATAAGCGTCGTTTTCGATCTGAATAAAAGAAGAAACGGTATAATTATTTAAGTTTTTGTTTTTCTTACTTATATAAGATCGAATATGAACAATGAATGAACTAATTCAAGTATTTTTCTATGATTTAGATATTTAGGCGATTGGGAAAGCCTTACGTCCGCAAAGTTCATCCTATTAGCGTGCTTCCGGAATTCTGTAATTGCGTAACGCTCCTTCATTTTTCTGACCCTTTTACCACCTCGCTTCTTTCGGCCTGGATCTATCGGCTTTGGAAGAGGTTTTATGAACTTTACTGGCGGAGGTTCTTGCAGTTTATCCAATTTCTTCTCAATTTCATCCCTCAGCATTTGGCCGATGTGACCATCAGTGCTTTCGTGACAAGCATCGACCCTTGCAGCAAGCATACTCTTAGTGGCTACAAGCCTTGCTGCTTTTCTCCGTAAATCCTGTAAACAGAATGTAAGAAGGTGGAGAAAATAATATAAATTTGATAATATCACGAGTATTCTTCACTTTCGGCATGGAATTTTTGTGATGGGAAATAAATCAAAGCGATTCTTACAGGTGGCGTATCCTGCACTATGTCAGAATAGTAGATAAATCCTGCGTGAGGCAGAGCAGCTACTTGGGAAAATCCCGACAGTGTTTTTTTCTGCGAACCAAGAACCAGGAGATTACAGGCCGGCATCTTCGAGAGTTTGGTCAAGCCGCCGGCAATCCCTAGAATAATTACGTGAGTGTTACTTCCAAATAATTAATAAATGACCAGATTCTTGGATCCAAAATGAATTCTCAGTCAAAATAAAGGCCTGATCTTTGATTGTTTGGCAATAAGAAGTTTAGAAAGTTAATTTACCACCCTAAACTCCTAAAACTCTCTACATTTACCCATGATTTTAGCCGCAGTAGATGCTCCGACGATAATAGAAAGGTTTGGAGCAATAAAAGCCATTCTGCTTTCAACATACTCGAATATTTTCAGTTTACAATTATTTAATTCAACAGCCATATCGCAGGCTTCACAAATAGCTTCCTTCTCTTCTTCAGTCATAAGTTGCCTATTGAAAAAGGAAAAAATATTAATCAATTGCTTCATGAATCGTAGATCAAAGATCAAGAATCAAATAATTATATAATTTTACCCCTGAGTAGTAGAAGCGGTAACAGACACCACCATGATTGTAGCTTGTGTTAAAAATTGCTGTAAAGTCTCGTTGTTCTTAGCTCTATCCAAATCATTTCCCAATTCGCGAACCGTCATCACATATTCTAACGGGCCAACTACCAGAGACTCTAGCTCTGGAAATCTCTTGGAATACTTGTCCCTGGTGAATCGGTGAATCGTAGCTAAAGAATAAGGTAATGAAGGATAAAAAGGATAAGAGGATAAAAATTTTGAACCATTTCTTGTTATAATTTAGATTGAAGTAATCTGTAATAAAAATTGATGAAATGTCAACGGATTTGGACAAACTCACCTATCTCATCGTCAATATCAACTGCGATATTGTTCGCTTCTACGATAAGCTGGTATTCTGGATCTGACTCAACAGGGCCAATAATGTCGGCTGATTTTCTTGGTATTTTCCCATAACTGTCTATCAGAGAAACTACTTTCTGTAACTGGGCAGAGTCGCGTAGTTTAGCTAATTCTCTGACCGATGCGACTTTCAGAATTTCTATATTACGATATTAAAATCGGGATTATTATTGGGATTATTCGTGGCGGTTGGAGGATTAATTTTTTTTTATACTTTTTTCGAGGTTTTTAATTATTTCAAAGATAATTATGAAGCGTTTAAGATATAGAACTAACCTTCTTCGATCGGTTTTGCAGCAACTGCAGCAGGCGGAATGAATTCCGGTTCTGCTTCCTCCATAAACTTATCGGAGTCATCGTTCTCCTCTAAATCAGCTAGGAGCTCGTCCGCCAAAGACATCGTTAATCAATTTAAGCAATTATTTATGAACGAGCATCGAAATATCTCAAACAAACGTCAGAACGACGTTTCCTCAAGTTTCGAAATTACATACAGGTTATGTTAGGTGATGTATGCTATTGTCAATAATAATTATAGTATAGTACAAAAAAAAAATACTGCGTAAATGAGATGGCGCTATCGCCTGGTTTTATTTAGGGTATGTTTGCGGCAAAAGTAGTTTGTCAGTTCAGCCGCAAGATGGCGATACCATTCTTTTACAGGCAGCTGTTAGACTCCGTATACTTAGCAGGCAAATAAATTTAATTTATTTTATTATCGATGCAATCGTTTGGGAATTGTTTGGGAAAGTTTAGGAAATGATATTATATTAGATTTAAAAAGTCGTATGGGAGGAAAGTGAAGATAACGAAGCAATTGATTATTGGTATACCAGAGAATTTATCGCTGCTGTATCGATACAATATTCATTGTTGAAGCTATGTATACAGTAATTTGTGATTGTTTCTAAAAAATAAATCTCTGTGATTGTAGTATTCTGGACAGGAGAGAAAAATCATGAATAATCGAACAATATACAGATAATATAGTTGTTTGTCAGCTCCTCCATGTTCAATAAATTTGTATTTTCATTTCAACTGCCTTATTTCTATTCGTTTAGATACCTATAATGCAAACATAAATGCAATAAAACATCAGTAATTCTTTTCAACTTCTTCGCATTATTTCCACGCGCCACTACCTTTCATTGTATCAATGAATCTAATGAAGAGTTAGTAGTTCTTTCTACTGCTTTTCAGAATTTTTACAATGCGCTATTTGCCACGCCTCCAAAAATATGAAGAAGGGGTCCTAGTTTTTTGTCCGCATATTTGTGCAGCACCACTATCTTTTCATTCATAGACGAGCACTTCTCAGAAAAGGTAGTAATTTTTTTGCCCGCATATTTGTGCAGCACCACTATCTTCTCATTCTGGGCAAGCGGTTCTCAGAAAAGGTAGTAATTTTTTTATCCGCATATTTGTGCAGCACCACTATTTTACCATTCGTTCATTCATACGCGACCAGCGCTCTCTATTTATCAATGGAATAGTGGTTGCGGGAGGGGGTATCAAAACTAGCGATGTGTACAAACGAACGAACAATTAAAAGAACAACTCAAAGTAAGAATTATTGAACATTATTCGGTTAGAAAAATTTTAATTCGATAATCCACTCGGTATGAGGGAAACATCTGACCCGAGAAGGTGTGCTGCAATTTTCAAGTGGCTGAAAATACAATAATTCCAATTTCCTCCTATTTCCGTGTGCCGTAGGCTGTTCAGACTTTTGCTTATTAAAAAAAAATGATAATAATAAATAAATGATCGCAGGGAGAGGAAAGTGCAAAATAGCAAAGCAATTGATTATTCATATATCGAAGAATTTATTACTGCAGCATTGATACAATCGTGTTCATCGTCAAAGTTATTGATTCTTGAAAATAAATATCAAATATAAATTGGTCGAGTATCTTTATTTGCTTCCTGGCTTCAGAGTTATCATAAAATAAACTACGTCCGTATTACAATAAGATCCTACTTTAGTATAATTGATTTTACCGAGAAGGACGAGTGTTTTCATGATTTTTATAAAATCAAATAAAACTTCCCGAATGTTGAAAACATGAAGGCGTGTTTCCCAAACAATTCCGAGTTCATTGGAGGGATTTCTTTTTCCTGTGAATCGTGCTTGCTAACTATATGCCCAATATATTTTTATGAATAACAAACAAATTATCATTTCCTAAACTACGAAAACATATTCCTAAACTTTCCCAAACTTTTTCAGCAATTTTTGCTGGTGTCAACTGCCAGAAATATGACTCCGGGAAAAGTCTCAACTGCCAGAAAACGGAGTGATTTTTCTGGCAGTTGAGACTTTTTCGGAGCCGTATTTCTGGCAGTTGACACCTTATTTTTAGGAGTTAAGTTTGAGGCCTCAACTGCCAGAAATATCGCTCCGAAAAAGTCTCAACTGCCAGAAAAATCACTCCGTTTTCTGGCAGTTGAAACGTTTTTCGGAGCGATATTTCTGGCAGTTGAGGCCTCAAACTTAACTCTTAAAAATAAGGTGTCAACTGCCAGAAAAATCACTCCGTTTTCTGGCAGTTGAAACTTTTTTCGGAGCGATATTTCTGGCAGTTGAGGCCTCAAACTTAACTCTTAAAAATAAGGTGTCAACTGCCAGAAATATCACTCCGTTTTCTGGCAGTTGAAACTTTTTCCGGAGCGATATTTCTGGCAGTTGAGGCCTCAAACTTAACTCTTAAAAATAAGGTGTCAACTGCCAGAAATACGGCTCCGAAAAAAATGTCTCAACTGCCAGAAATATGACAGTTGAGATGGACGGGAAAAGTTTTGTCGCCTGGTTATAGGCAATCTTAGTTTATAAATCACACAAAAGGCATGCAGGTTGCATAAGGTGAGGCGCGCCAATGTCTTCGGTCTAAATAGTTTGTCGCTTTGACCGCGAGATGACGATACCATGTGTCGCCCCATCGACATGACTATCCGAACAAGGACGAGCACTGACCTAGGGCAAACCATTAGTTGATTTAGATCATCTGTAACTCGGAAGCTATGATTTCCTAGAATTTTTGGCAAAGAACATTTAGTCTTGTTTTTCATAAAGAATTCATCCCGAAAATATGGCTCGTCCGAACTGAATCATCCTACATATTGGACGATTTTTAACGTATAATTGATTATGATACTTGTTAGATAAAATAAAAAAATTAATCCTGAAACAGTAGTAGGAAATGTATCTGGGAAATATTGATAAGATCGGTTTAGTTCAATGTTGCCAATGGGTATTTTTATTATATTATACTTCTATGAGACAATAACTCTACTAACAAGTCATCATAGTTGTGCTAGATCTATAAAGGACAATTTTGAAATACTTCATTAATCTAGAGTAGGAATAATGCTGCACAGAGCAATATTTAATTATGATGTATATAGCTGGAGTGGAGGTAGATGGCCCAATTTACAAATTCAAAATAATTCTTCTCCAGTGACGCATTTCAACGTTGTAATGTATTCTATTGCTAGTGCACATTGAGATCTATTCCGGTATCTGCCTGTTCCGTTTAAGCTTTTGAGCTCTCGCTTGATGATATGAAAGTTTTGCGGTCGTACATGTATCGCTAGTTTTCAGACAACACGAAAAACTGAAGTATGATGGAATAGATAAATAATTCTATGATCTACTCCACTTATCTTAAAATGTAACGCCCAAAAATTCAAAAAATTTTACAAACAAGATCGCATATTATAATTCTGTATGTATTAGGGATCTTGAAAATATAAAAATAGCATAGAAAATGAACGAAAAGATATGCGTCGGAGTGGTCCCAGCCTACGTTAGTTAAATAGGAAAGCCCGTGTCCCGCTTCTTACTCTCATCTCCACATCTTCTATGAATACTTATTTAGCTCTTTTATTTGTTGTGTATAGATTATTGGAATAGTAATACGCGACAGCTGGACCTGCTCCTTTCATGTCCCACGTTCGATTGTGATATTACAATTATCAACTATAAACTAGAGTGTTTTCTTCCTTAGTCCTCCAAAGTTACGTTCTTAAACAGATAAGACATAGACTCCTTGTTATGTATGCGTCGAATTGCTTCGGCAAGCAGGATACTAATGTCCACTGTCTTTATCTTGTGACATTGCATCTTCTGAAGCTCATGCGGAATTGTGTTGGTAACAACCACCTGTAAAATACATGAAATGTTAACGTATTTTATCAATATACACAATATTTTATTAGAAATTCGTGATTTTTTTTGAAAAGACGAACGGGATCGGACTTTTCATATTCCAAGGTATATCTTTCGAATTAAATTGAGATGATTTGATCTTCAAATTATAAAATTATCATCAAGTTCTGTCATTCCCATAAGTTTGTAAATCTCTAACACCCAGAAGACACAATTTTTTAATAACTAAAGGCCATTTGATTTGAGCCACGATTCAAATTAGCCATCTAAATCACTTGCTTCATCAATTGGGGATTCGTCTATGAGTCGAGGCGCGTCTGAGCTGAGTAGGCCATGAGTAGCAAGAACATAAATCTTGTATGCACCCCTTTCCTTTAGAACTTCAGCCGCAGCTGCGAAAGATTGTACATCATCGACCATGTCGTCCTGTGGATAAATAACAGAGAAATGAAAATTATTTTAATCAATTCTTAATCCAAGTACAATAATTTTTCGACTTTTTAATTCTAAAATGGATCCATCTTACCACCATGATAGCAATACGACCACCGACATCCCCGACAACATTTATCGGTGGTTTTTCTTTGGCAGGATGTACAGGAACTCCAACTCCGACCTCCATTGTACGCGATGGTACAACAGCAGGAGGGGAATATCTCCCGTCGTTCATATCAGATTCAGACTCGCGTTGTTCTCCGTGAATCACAGCTATCCCGAGACGAAGTCTCTCTGCATAGCTAGTCGCCTTTTTTGCACTGCCTGGATTCCTCGCCACTATCACAGAGTTGCGATAGTCTGGAATCTGTGATAGGAATAGAATATAATGAAACAGAAAATGATCATCGCGACGAATTTCTTCTTCTGAGGAATTCAAAGGCTTACACATTCTTGTATATACTGTAAAAGGAAAGGACTGGCTCGTAAATTATCAACTGGACAATCAAAAAATCCTTGTATTTCTTTCTGGTGTAAATCCATGGTGATTATATGGGTCAATCCACTCTTGCACATCATTTTAGCAAGTAATTTTGACACGATGCATCCACGTTTTCGCATTTTACACTGCTTTGAGTACGGAAGATAGGGAATAACGCCGACGATATTTTTAGCCGAAGAAGTCTTGCAGGCATAAGCCATTATCAATAGTTCCATTATGTTATTGTTCACATCTTTTGACCCTGTTTGTATTATGTATATGTCCTTTCCGCGTACGGAGTCTCCAATTTCCACCATAGTTTCTCTGTTTGTTTTATGGTATACAGAACAGCCGCCGCTTTTTACTCCGAGTCGGCTGGAAAATTCGATTTATTTTTGAAAATTCAGGGCTTTGTAAAAAACTTATTTGGGATTTTAAGATAAACGTTCGAAATTTCATTCGTATAATAAAACGTACTTGGCAATTAGCGTGGCCAATTCAGGGTGAGAATTACCCCCGATGATCATGATGTCCGAAGTTATTGGAACATCCATTTTGAGGCTTGAGCTCGGCAGCCGAAAACCTCCTAGTCTGTGTCAAAGGGGGGAATTGGAAATGATTACAACGTTTTTAACTGACTCTATAATCGTGGAAGTAATAAATGAAAAAAATATTTAGGTTATGTATAACGCGAGAGAGCAGAGTGGGTGAAATCAATTAAGAATATCTACTAGGTATACATAGATAAGAAGTGACCCGTGTTAGATACGTGGCATGTAATTTAGTATAAATATACTATAGTAATGATAAAATGACATGAAGTAATAATAATATGATATTATGTGCGCGTGAATAACATGTATGATATGGTTTGAAAATTGTTTAGCGTTGCGGCGGAAATCTCCACCGAAGATTATAAACTTGTAATAAAAGAAAAAGGTCGACAAATAAACACCTTGCTTTGTTGTGAAACATATTACGAATGATACTTGCAAGAGTTTTCTTTGATGATAATGCGGTTTATGATTATAATCACTGTCCAAAACACAGCGTGCTCTTATTAAACGTTCAACATTTTCCTTCGTCAAATTTTAACGTGTTATGTTATGCAGGTAGAGGTAGATAGGTAGTACGCTTTTATTTACCTCGATTAAATACAGACGATTTAACTCAGGCGTACCATCCCGCACAGCCAACAAATCAAAAATAAATTTATCGCACTTGGATTTTAATTATTAATTTAATATAATACTTATTCTAAGTGGGGGGTACGTAGAGACGCAAAGTAGAGTCTATAATCATTCGTTACCTATTATCATACGAATTTCAAATTGATTTATCTCTCCTAATATGTAAAATCGAATTTTAATAGAATAATTATATACACGATTTTAGGCTGTCTTTTATGAAATAAATTTTTTCTTTCTTGGAACCGTACGTCACATCCGCTTATTTGAAAGACCCTATATCACCGACAGACGTCTAAACTTTTATTTTATAATGAATAGAATTTGTTTTTAACTTCCCGATACGTTTTCACATCAAGAATTGATGAATAAATATTCTAAATTTAATGTCAAAGATCCACGACCGAATCGCGATCATCGAATAATAAGTAAATTGATACTACATATCGATTATTATTACCTATACTTACCGATGAAACGCTCGTGTCTTTTTGCCGAGATTTATATGCGTATGTTTATTACATTTTTGTTTCAGGCTATAGATTAGTAATGATTTCAGTATTATGAAGCGATAATTGAAAAGAACGGTAGAAAAATATGACCGAAAGGCAAATGCACTTCCTTTTAACGTTGTTGACGATTTGGTTGATGCACGAAACAGCGAGAGTAATGAAGTCGATAAAATGAAAAAATGAGATTACATTGTTATTTGTATCTATAGTAATTATAGAGAATGACGAATTACCCATTTAAGCTATTTGTTATGCAAATGTACAATTCAAAATTTTTCAAGTCTTACTCTAATTAATAAATATGATTCAATACTATAATAATTTTAATTATACTATAGTATAGTTTAGATGATAGAGACATACAGTAATATATTCACAACAAGAAACACAATACCGCTTATAATATCATCGATTTAATTATAGACGTGTATACGAAATGTTTATTATTATTATTTCTAGGAAATATGGTATAAATTTACAATCATGACATGGATTTGGATTTGGAATAATTGAAAATTTAGCCGATTGCATTATGCATATAATTAGCGTCAGGAATCAATCAAAGATTAAAACATATATTCAATACTTTAAATTTTGTAACTAAGTTATGTAGTGTTATACCCAATGGCAATTATGATTGTTACACTTGAATTATTTACTTAAACTAAGATTTAAATTACTAGATAAATTATTAAAATACTTTTTACATTATTCGCAGAATATTTATACATGGCAAACCTATCGAGAAAAAAAAAAAAAATACATAGTGATTCCTCTTTTGCTTGTGCGAATTTTAGATTAAAAATTTTAATCATTATTTTTGTTATGTTTCAATTAATCCGAAACAGAAATAATTCTCTTTGCTCTCAATTGCTAGATTATCTCTATTTCGGATTAATTTATGGAATGAACGCACGAATAAATTTCGAAAACTATTCAGAATTTTCTATGATTGTATAACTTCAAGTGCGATAATCAGCACCGAACATAATTTATGTAGTAATACTTTTACCATTTTATAATATAACTATTGATCACGATAGTTGGACAAACTTATTATATTACATTTTGATTTACAAATAAATAAATATCTCACCTCAAAATACTTCCTTTCTAAAATTGAACCCAAATTGATCACACTTGTATCTCAATATACGAGCTAACTGCAGTGGACCGCAAAAGAATACAGTTATTTTACCCTTCTTCTGATCTTGCAGCTGCTTAAATACTTTATCCCAGTTCGGACGCCCCGCGTTAGTTCTCGTTTTCAATCCGGTAATAAGATCACGTTTTTCCTGCAAATATAAATCGCACCATGATTATCCTTGAATTTATCCTCGGAGATGAAATTTCCCATTCATAAAGAATAAGTTTTCAGCCCACAGAAACTAATTTTCAGACTTTTAACTGAGGACATTAATCAGCAAAACAATGCAACACCTTCTCATGTAATAAGTCCATGGCTAATTGAAGACCGACGGCTTTCATGTCATTCTTTTGCAAAGCACTAGTTATATACATGTGCATTTCCAGAAAGCGTTCCATAGTCGCACCGAGTTCTGCTTGTTCCATTTCCAATTGAGATAGCAAGTTGACGAACCATTCAAAGGAGTGCTGGTCCCGATTGATCCAGAAGAAATCGACCTGGTTTTCAAACGTATTTCATAGCGTATGATGGTATTAGACGAATAGAACAGGAGCTTTTGTAATGCCTTATGCATTCACTTACTTTTCTGAGGTGCATTATGGTCGGTGGAATTTCACTAGCCCATGAAAAGTTGCATTTTGGACAAGAATGTCTTGCTTTCCAATATCTATGCATTATTGATTGAAGTATGGAGGCAAATGGAGTAACGCCAATCCCGGTTGCAATCAAAACTGCATGTTGTGCTTGAAAGATGTGACTGGAAGGAGCGCCGTAAGGACCTTCCAAGTAAATCTGTAAATGAAATAGTTTCAAACTGTAGACAACTTTCGGCATAAATTCTTGAGAGTTTTCTGACTCTTTCACAAATATAGGCAACAGAATCATAACATTACCTCCAAAGGTTTCCCTACTGGATAATTCACAGGCGTGTGTAATAATTCTGATTTAGTTTCGGAGGGACTTCGTGTATCGTGGAGATAAAACATGTTGGCTTTTCCTTCTTCGGCGGCAACTGGAGTAGCTAGATGAGAAGAGTCCTGTGTTCCTGCTAAAATCATAAGTGAAATAGCAAAAGAGTTTGTAATATCTTATTTGCAAATTATTGAAAATATGAATGCAGTTGTTAACTCACTGCAATCAGGAATGGGTAAATCATCCATGCCGCAGTTGTCTAAGCTCGGTGTTTTGAATGCAATAATTGTAGGCTTCATTCTCATGTATCGGAAGCTTTGAGCCAGTGATTTATTTTGTGGACTCAGATAAGCCAGGCCTAATGACTTCAGTCTAGCACGACGAATTTGACATTCATCAAAACTAGGTTCTGATTCTGATCTCACATAATCCCGAAGTCTGAAAGTAAAAATATATGATAATGTGGTCAAAAATGAAGATGGAAAGCTGTGGAAACTATACTATGCTATTAAAAATACAATTTGGAATACATACGCCATTATTCGTTCCCTCTTTTTCTTTTTAGTCTGCATATCAGGCATCGAAAATGATTTTTCAAGAGGGAGCTTATTGCTTAGAACTAATTTGTGGAGTTGTGTGTTGTGCCTTATTATTGGAAGCTGGTTAGAATCTCCTGTAATTTTAACAATTCAAATATCAATTATTCAACTTGCAAAGTAAATTATAATAGTGTAAGAGTTTGAATACTCGCCAGGATCATTGTTCATTTTATTGGCTACTGTATGGGTAGCCTCGTCCTCTATGTAATTAGGATTCACTATGCCTTTAGTCTCTTCAGTATACCGAATGGAAGAATTCGTTTTGCTTTTTCTGGATAAATTCTCATCTGAAATCCTGTAAAGACGTAGACAAATGATACAGTAATATCAGATTAGAAAATCCATTGCAATGATTCAATAATAGCGAGCAAATGTAGGAAAAAGTACTTACGATGGCACGGCTTCAGTATTCCTCTTCCCATGAACAGACCGCGGGCAAAATTCAACGGGCAAGACTTCCCCGCGATGTAGTTTCATCTGTTCCCTGTCAAAGTACGAATATAAAGTATTCGTCCATTCGCCAACACCACGAATATGAAGCCACATATAATCTATAAGCATGCAAATAACGCGTAAGTTAGATAGAAAAAATTGGATATCTGTTCAATAACTCATGAGCTCATTCATTTATAATTACAATTAAGTTAACTTTCAGGCGCAGGGCTTTGTTATATTATGGATTGCATGAATTGTCTGACTGACCTTCTTGTTCCGGAGCGCTGCTGATGGTAAATGGATGCCATTCGTATTTAGCTACTGCTGGAATATTGACGAACACATAATCACCAGGATGGAAATCAAAGTGATGAGGTCTTTTGATAACGAGATGTGTAACTCTGGACGGAAGGAGCAGACCAGAACAGATATAAGTGTTTCCTCGTTGTGAGTGAAGCCAAGCTACTCTACGGAGTCTTTCTACGAGATACAAGGCACAAGGACCGACGAACCATTTCCAGAAATTGGGCCCATGGAATATCAACAAAATCCAAAAGGGAATGTACAATGCATGAGTCCAGTAAAATATCTGCAAAAAATCGCATAAAAAATCATCTTCTAAATTTAGAACTCGAATAAATGCTAGATAATGATAAAAGATCATTGAGAAATAAGATTATTCACCTCGAAGCAGCCCCCTCGTCTCACAAAAGGCATCGAGCATATCACCATAACAGTTAATATAACAACCAAAGCCACGCCAGTTGGATTAGCGACTCCATGAACAAGACCAAACATTTGTGGTCGGCTGGTGAAGATCCATTCTGCATAGGTGTAATTCCCTTTGTTTATTTCGTTGTCGACTATGACGATGAGTTCTGTGAATGAAAATGGATAAAATTAAGCAGTTATTCTGTTGAATCTGTTATATATAATATATAAGCATGCTCACTGAAGTTGAATAAGTGCATTATTGTGTGAATAATACTATAAAATCCAATAAGCACTCCAGTTGTTTTATGCAGATATATATGCTGGTCCAGCGGTATAATAGAACTGAATCCATGCGTTCTTAGAAATGTTATACAATGCCGGAGCATCAATACCAGGATAAATGCGCAATTGAAATTCAGGCACTGACCTGAAACGAATTAGACACATCTTTGAATGTAAAACCCGAATTTATGATCAGTAACATATACATGCAATAAATATTGAAAGTGCTACTGCACATGATTCAACGTACCGCAGGCTCGAGCTAAGATGACAAAACCATTTGAAGATTTATACTGTATTGCTCTAGAAATGAATAGCGCTGCATTAACGCTTAAAAATCCCATAATGAATATAATGTAAACGTAATTATTCTTCATGTATGGTTTGGTCAGTTGATAAGGTCGCAAAGTAGACAGTCTGCGGCAAAACGATTGTGGTACCGGGTCCGGTTTTGGTTTTGGAGGAACTAGCCAGCGATCAATACTATATGATAAAAAAAATATGGATTTAGAGATAATGGTTATTTAAATTGTACAACTCTGAATAACTAAATGAGAAATACTAATACCTGATAGACAGATTCTCCAAGAGGCCATCGTGCTTCTCTAAAACATTTTTCAGCGACTCAAACGTAATTGCCCCTCTGTTTTCTTGATCAGCATCCTCAAACAGTGCAATTGTCAGGTCTTCTATTTGATCTTCGCTAAACGTCATGCCGTTTTCTTCCATGCAGGCACGCATTACATGCTGTAATTCACGGTGTTGAATCAAGCCGTCACCTAGTTGAATAAAATAAATTCCAGTGAATGAAATATGCATGAATTAGATAGAAAACAAAGTACAAAAGGATGTTTTAATATCTCTCCGATGCACGCACCGTCAATGTCGTAGACTTTGAATAGAAATTTGATTTTATCATCTGGAGTTTTCCCTGCAAATTGATGCATTGAGTCTAGAAATTCTTGCAGTGATATTGTTCCTGAATTATCCTTGTCAAATATTTGAAAAACCCTTTCGGTAAAGAATGGCTGTAAAATATAAACGTATTGATGGTTTAAACCTTATATTATGGGGATTTTTTTATTGGGAATTTAAATTTGTCCCCATGAGTAGTGGTAATAAAATATAGTTTAATATAATCTCGAAGGTTTTTTTTACTTGCATAAAAGTAGTTCACACAGTATATTATAGTATGTCTTACGTTTTTAGAGATGACTATTTTTTTGAACTCTACTCTACTGATTTCTTTCTCATTTCCAACGGTCTGCTTAAATACATTTTCCAAACGTGCCAAGCTCTCTTTGTCGAATCCAGCTCTCGATCTGGAATCATATATGGAATCATATATGGAAGATTGGATGTATTAAAATCCATTGCAATGAAATGATTTTTCCAAAGATTGATGAACAGTCAATCGTAATAAAGCTGATATTGTAATTTTTGCTACTTTAATTGAAATGAATATATGCGTGTAAAAGAAAGCCAGTTTCCAAGGATTTATAAAAATAGAATATGATTATTGTAATCCATAACGGAACTATAAATTGCCTCCTATAAATAAAATATAGATCAATCTGTAATATAGTTGATATAATTGATTATAATATAATATTTGAATTAACTTACCTGATACTAGTAATACTGCCGATGAATTCCATTATTTGTGTAGTAGTTACGTATCCAGTACTGTCCAGGTCGAGAAAACGGAATATTTTATCAACGACCTGTAGAATAAAATAATTATAATAAGAAAACCGAGTATCTACAGCTTCCTTGGAATTGATGTAAGATACTATTGTATGAACGATTATCAGTTATACTCACTCCCTTGGCTTTGAGAATTTTTCGAAATAGTAGTACATTTACCGCATCCTCACCGCACAGAACATAGGCAACGCTTTCTATCTGTTCAGCAAAGTCTATTTGTTTTTCTGTTCTGTTAATATGATGTAGATTATTATAATTATTAATTGAAAAACTGAACATTACTTTAGTGTGATTTTCGTGAACTCACGTTAATCTCTCCTTCAAAAATTCAATCCAATCGTCTTGGTACAGTAATCCATCTTGATCATGATCGAATAGAATGAATAATTTGTCGATGAAATTCTGAAAAACCATACAGATAATAATGATGCAACATAACGAATTGATATTGACGTGATAATATAGTTGTTATAAGGTATAACGTACACGTGCGTATGATGTTATTTAATTAAAATTACATTTCCAATAAATATAAATTGCATTTCTGTAATTCCTATATTATATAGCACGCGCGTATATGTTATACCTGTAAGAGTCATATAAAATAACCAGTTCAAAGAGTATTATTCATTCGCGCGTTATATTGAGATCCTTGGCAAAATCGGAGCAAGCTTTATTGTAGGAGCTATTGAGTTGAATTAGTAATTGGAGTGCGCGTAATATACAATACAGTATAGATGATGCATATACGTATACGTATACGAATTGTATATATCTATATATGTATAGGATACTAGCCTTGGTGAATGTTGGAAGGATTAAGAGAGTGATTGATAGTTACAGTTTGCATTAAAAATTGAACTCAGCAGTGCAGTATAGGTACAGAATTCTTTATATAGAAAATACGAGAAAAAGCGTCGTCTGATATCAGCGCGGGAATATAAAGTATTCAAATTTACGGACAAATAGTCAAAACAGTAACTGAAGCGCGCGCGTAATTATGAAATTGTGTTAATGAACTTGATTCACAGACGTATACGTGGTATTGAAATAAAACTACAATACAAATATTGTATCTTCATTAGAAGTTGCAAATGATCTAACTATAACTATTATTAATAAATAACACTCATTGGGGCTTAGGCAAAATTTGATTGATTGCATTATAACTATCGATTATATACCTATATAATCGCCTTGAATTGACTGACGTTTCGTAATAAGATTTTAAGTATTTTAACACGATCACGACGGATCATATGATCATTATTTTCATCATTATCTAATCGCATTATATTTTACAATTGTCAAGATTTTCTGAAATTGTATGATGATGTATTTTACCAATTGTCAATACATTAATCTAGTGGTGTGTATCAAAATTGATACAAGACTGTGACTGTCGATAATTAATATTGATAAATGACGTATCAAATATATTTGATATCTCATACCGGATTGAATATATTGATCGTGAGCTGCAGCTACCTTCGTATGAAGGTAGAGGTAGAGGTAGAGGTAGAGGTACGCGATATATGTTCAAGGTAAATTAAAGTTAATAAATTATAAAAGGCAGCCCGATTTGAAAAGTGTAATTTATTTAACATTAGCCGGTCCTTGAGATCGTACGGAATAGCCTAGGTAAATTTAAACCCATATACCCGATCGCTACTTTGCTGTATATCATACTATACCTAGACTGAGGTGATTCGATTACCATAAAGCTTTCGCAAGCAATTTAAGCTGACTAAGATTTGAATTTCTGTTGTTATATAGGAATGTTAAATCAGCAAGAGTTCTTAGGCGTGTTATTTAATTGTCTGTATAAATTGTCGACGAAATACGAAATATGAAAGGGAAATGAGAGAAAGAAATAAAGATAAAAAAATAAATTATTAATAACATAATTAATTTTTACGATTTGCCCCACTTAATCCATTCAGCCTCCAGCACTGTACGATGTTTTGAGTCAAGTTCATCCGGTTTACCCCGAATCGGAGGGTAATTACAGAAATATCTACTTATTATAATTATGGACCGTGAAAAAAAGAAAGTATTTCGTTTATCGAGTGTTATGGTGGTCCATGAATCGAAAGGACAATAATTTGTTTGATAAAAAAACTGTATGAACGCATGCACGATCCTTCGAACATGAATTATTCAGTATATTTTAGTTGGTCAAGTACAGCGAAAAATCTACTATCAATTATTATACAGGCTTCTATGGTGCGATTACAAAATATCAATTAACGTTTATATACTGTACCCAACCGGGTAAGTAAATAGCATAATAACATGAATATAGTACCTTGGTGTGTACGTATACGAGAGCCAGAGTAAAAGTATATAGATTTAAAACTAATAATACAGTAATATATCCCCAGGTAGGTATTATTTTATTATTAGATATCTTGATAACATCTCGTTGCCCAGTGTATAACTATCGTATGGATAATACGCAAGTAAGAAGTATTGGTAAAACGTAATATGAATTTTATTGCACAATTATTGCGGGTCCTTCAGACGTTAATAATTATTCGAAGAGGAAATTTTTTCATTTTTTTTTTCGTTTTTTTTTCTTTTATTGTTCATTTCTTATTTTTTCTTCTTCTTCTTCTTCTTCTTCTTCTTCTTCGTCTGAGGCGATTCTGCGATCTTGATATAACGCTGTTTAATATTACATGGTATAAGAATAGATCATTACTTTCTAAGAATCATTTATCCTTCAAATCGATATTTTTTTTTTTGTTTCCTTCGTGAAGTTTTATACCTCGTTTTATTCCATTATTCTATCATTCCCGCGAAGACCTATTCATTTCATTATTTTCCTACTACTGAAACAAGTCTGATGATTCTTGAACATCTTCATTCAGCTTCGATTATTTAACAGATAATCGGAGCGAACGTCTAACAAATATTTGCTTTTAATTAAATTCATTTGTTTTTTTCTTCATTTTTTGAAGAGAGATGAATATCATAATCGAAAGTAATAGTTCCTTGAATCTATGAACGTCTGTATGCATTAACAATAAAATATTTAAAAATATATTCTCAAGCACGGTGTGAAATTGCTACATACATACGTGACATTTGATTCAAGGAAACCTTGCCAATGTGGCTTGATAGCTTAGTCTTTCAGAGTTTAGTAATCGGTGTTACTCTCTGCATTATACCATATATCTAAGTTTCAATATATTCTAATAACAATTATCCACTGCCTCGAAGCTCGTTAAAATTACATTAACCAGACTATTAATACTCGTTCGTTATTTACCGAGTCAAACAACGGCGGATTACATGCCTTTTAAAAATACCGATATTATAGGAAATTGATTAGACCGCTTGTTCAATTTTCATTAGATTTTTTCAATAACTTGACAACATCCGTGTCGGGAAAATCAATACTAGTTTTCTTTAAAATTACAATACACATAGATATTTCGTCTTCTAATTAGACGATATAATCTGGGTCCGTGAAATTCAACAAACTTTACGTTACTGAATGAACTTCGTATGTACAAGCAGAGAGATTAGGACAGACCTAGGTACAAATCCACCTGAAATAGCGGAATGTTTACCAACAATTGTGTGTACGTCTGTAATTACGAAATATCCTGTAAATAGTACGAGTGAAAATATTTTAAGGATTTATCCCATACGAACATATCGATGATATTAATTATTGAAATTTTCCAAATTGATTCCTAACGCATTTTGATCGAACGGAGTGCTGTAATTTCCGAGGGTCTTTCAAAATACCGAAACTATTTGAAAATTTATAAAACCTCTTCGCATCTTGTATTTTCTCGGTGTTTTTCAGGTATTCGTTAATTAGTTTCTGAGTTATTATAATTATTTTTAAATGTGCGATTCAATTACCTCGTCTTGAAATAATCTCCTAAATGCATCTCGAGTATAACGAATGCAGCCAGTATTGTTCATTAACTCTAAGCACTCTTTTAAAGCCACTGATCTCCGACGTTCAATTAAACATTCTTCTTCCATGATACTGATTTGACCAACCGGTTGTTTTATATTTTTCCGATCCATTGTGCCGATTTTTAATAATTTTCTTCTAATTTTTTTTATTTTTTATAAATTTTGGATTTATCTATCGGACTTTAACACTTGGTGAATAAAAGTATCTTCTAGCGGTTTATCATCGCCGTATATACCGGTATTTGTTGTAACTCGTAAAATCACGATCGTTAATTCTGTATCGAAAAATCATTTGTATATATAGGTCACGTGAGAATATTTATTGGGGACACAGTTTACCCACGTATAGCAAAAGACTGAATGAAAATATATATCTGAATCGGTAGAACGAGGTAGGTAGGTACACCACGGACTTGGTAATGTTCGACAACGAATCTAGATTGTGTGGGGATAGACAACCTTTCACTTTTTGACAGCACGACCTGCTACGGTCGTAATGTAACTCACATTTCATTTCAATACATACCTAAGAGAAAAAAGAAATAAGAAAGAAGAAAAAAATATATACATACATGTATATGTATATTAGAAACACAATTTATTATTATCTCTAATAGTAGGTGTAGATGACTCAAGGTATTGTCATTTCAACGATCTATAAAAACGATAAGGTGTTCATTATATATATATATATATTTTTTTTCCATGCACGATCTTCAATACGATGAATATCGTTATCAGTTTTTTTTTTTTTTTTTCCGGTACTTTTGAATACCTGTAACTTTTCTTTCTTTCGTACAGGTAATCGATAAATTTATTGGAGAATAATTTCTGTGCGAAAATTGATGTAGAAATTAATGAAATGGTGTTAAATAAATAGTAAAATAAAATCTTAATGTTCTATAATCTGATTGAATTTTCCATCGGGTGGAGGCAGCGGGATATGTTGGTTGTTTCGCGATCCATATACCGTAGAATATCCGCGCTTGCGCCCCCGCAATTATCCATCTTGGATCGAGGAGCTTTTGTCAACATAAAATAAGCCGAGGTAAAGAACGTGTTTTTTCACCGAAGATCGAGAAGATTTTAGTAATTTTATATAAGTTTTGTTCTATAAGAAAAGTGGGAAGAAATCAATGATCCGAAAAATGTTTCGGCTTTATTTCACACCGTGAATTAATTCGCATATAATATATCATATTATAACGTAACGTAACTATCGAAGTATTCGAAGAATTAAACAAGTCAAGGTTAGTACGGACCAATTTCACGCACGTAGGTATACAGGTGTATATAATATTTATACCTACACCTTGCAGCCGCGTGGCATATCGGGTAAATTCTACCTAATTATATTCGTATATGTCGAAATGTAGTGAATTAAAAAAATGATATTTTATCATTTCATTTTTACGTGTATATATACAATAGTGCATCGTATACCCCAGGGATCATTTTTTTCATTATTCTAAAGATCGTATTAATCATTTTATTTATACCTTTTTTATTCTTCTTTTCATAATCGAGTATAATATGATAATGAATCTTCGCACTATGGATATGTCTGTACATACATATCATATTATACAAGAATTACCTTCTTCCTATGTATGTATGTACCTGCATACGCAGAATGACCTACTTTTATCCTCAATAATGATCTCCCGCTCTTTTTGCTTTTTACACTTGCCTTCATATTCTTGTCTTCATTTAGTTTTATCCTTTTTTTTTTTTTTTTTCCAACATATTATTATAACACCTAATTATTTCAGATGTGGTTAACTCTATTCGTCCTATACTGGGCACTACGTTCCTCATTATCCTACAATGTACCATGTATCTTTAACACCATGTGTCTATGCTGGGTTCAAGACGACGCTGAATACACCCAAATGGACATAAGTTGCATGGGCGTACCTTTCGCTCGATTTCCTGGTGAGTTATTGCCGAATGTCATAGCAGTTTCTTCGAAAACGAGAAAAAAAAAAAAGACTAGCCTCTAGAAACTGGGTCAATAATTTTTCTATGCCTATACAATTTATTACCACAGCTATCTCGGATGCTAATTCATTCTATAGGGATTCAAAAAATTCGCCAATACACTCGAATGCTTTTTCAAAAATTTCAGAAATCCCTGTTGACTACGTTGCGCAATTAGACATAGTCGGTTCTGGGATGCAAGTATTAGAAAACGAAGCTTTGATAAGTCCATACGTCGAAGCCTTGGGACTAATGAGTAACCGACTGATGCTAGTAGGCGAAAAATCACTGTCGTGAGTAACGATACGTCTAATTCTACCAGAGAAATTATTTTACAAAGAGAAAGTGAAAAAACAAAGAAAAAGAAAAAAAAACTATTTTCTGTTTACAGAGGAGTAGCCGATCATTTGAGATCGCTAGATCTGAGCTACAATTACTTTGCTCAAGTACCCCTGAAGGCGTTTCAAAATTTGAAGAAATTAACATGGTTAAATATGCACAGGTAAGAAAAACAAAAAATAATAATTAATGTAACGAGTTTGTCGATTCGAAACGGTTGTCTTTTTCATTAATTCGTTTTTCTTTCTCCGGTTTTATAAATCGGTATCTATTGACAGACGTACAAGCCTAGTGGCAGCCCGGAGTATCTGTCATAGTTAAAAATGAGTTTAACTCTAGTATCTCATTAAATATAATCATCGAGCAATATATTATAATAATTCTACCTAATGATGCTGTTTTGACGATGATTAGCTACCGAATATACGAGCTGCCTTGCATGAAATTAAATGAACACACGATAAACTCTGTACTATGTTTGATAATTGTTTAAATATTTGTTGAATTTTTTTTCAATTTCAGTAATTATCTGACTACTTTAGACGGGAATTGGGGCCTCCTACCAAACACATTGACCAATGTATTTTTCGGCGAAAATTCAATCACAGATTTGCCTAATTGTTTCAAAAACTTCAAGGCTTTAGTTTGGCTTAATTTAGACAGTAACAATATCCGGTCCATAGACGAAGCCTCGTTACCACCGCATATTCAAACTCTGAGTATAAACAGTAATTTGATAAAAGAATTTCCCCAGAGTATTGGAACTCTGAAAGATCTGACTTGGCTCTACCTCAGAGGAAACGACATTAAATCTTTGCTACTACCCCGTTTTCAAAGCTCTAAACTTGAGCTTATAGACGTCAGCGATAACTCGATAAGCAATATTGAAGAAAGCAAGAATAACTATACTTTATTAGTGAGAGATTTTAACCTGGCTAATAATAAACTGTCCTCACTTCCGGACCGGATGTTTGCTAATATTAATATCAGGCGGTTGTACCTATCCTCTAACGACATTCAAAATATTCAAGTAAACGCGTTTTATGGACTGGAAAATACCCTGGAATATCTAAACTTGGAAAATAACAATTTAATCGCCGTACCCGAGGCGATATACTCGATGAAACGAATCACATATCTCTATCTAGCTAACAACAAGATCTCAAACGTATCGGAAGAGAGCTTTTTGGAGTTCAGTGAAACTCTTAGAGCCTTGTCCATAGCTACTAATAATTTGAAATACGTGCCTACAGCCGCTTTGAACAAATGCAATAAATTACTGCACCTTAACTTGGGGTATAATAATATACTGTCCATTAATCCTGGGGATTTTGAGTGGGCGCATAATCTCGAAATATTATTATTGAGAAATAATATGCTGACTAAATTGAAACCCGGTTCATTTCAAGGAGCCAAAAGGCTCAAAGAACTGAGCCTTTCGTTTAACCACATAACAGAATTAGACGATGACGCTTTTCTCGGCATTGAAGAGAGCCTCGAGATATTAGAACTCAGTTTTGCATTTGCCATGGACATATTTCCTCGACACGCTTTGAAACCGTTGAAAAATCTGCTCTGGATGGTACTGGACAATAACAATTTTCAGGTTTTAGACACCACCGCGTTTTACTCATTCCAAAAACTTAGATACATAAACTTGGAATCAAACAGACTACAGTATCTACCGGAGCAGATAATCCACTCTTCGATCCACCTCGAATTACGGGATATAAAACTGGGATATAATTTCCTCGAGAGTATTCCGTCTAACACATTTCACAATTTGACTGAATTAAGGTCTCTGGATTTGTCCGGTAATCGTATACACTTTTTAACCCCTTCGTCTATAAGCTCGTGTCAAAGACTCGTCACGATATCATTGGCACAAAATAAGATCGTGCATTTAAGTCCGGGCACCTTTAGCCAGCTTGAAAGCCTCCAGTTTTTACATTTGGAGTTCAACTATCTTGCAAAACTGAATTTAGACTCAATTTTCGATAGCGGAAACGAGGATTTCACACTTAACGTATCGTTCAATGCAATAAACACAATTGTACCCGGCGTTTTGCCGACTTTGAAACACTTTGACCTGAGCTTCAACAACGTAACTTCTTTGCCTGGTAACGTCTTCAACAGTACTCCGAATCTCCGGACATTAGATTTGCGAAATAATTATATAACGGTCGTGGAATCCGGTGTGTTCGTTCTGAAATACCTCGAGTATCTAAACTTGAAGAATAACAAGATCGAAGTACTGAGTAAGCAGGCCTTTTACGGACTTGAAACTCTCCAGCAGTTAGATCTCAGCAGTAATAGCATATCCCAATTGATGATGGAGCAATTTAGGAACTTGAAGAAACTCAGAATTCTCAATATGTCGAGAAATAAGATCCGCTCTTTGCCTCGCGATGTTTTTGAAGGGACTCATATCGAGATACTGGACCTGAGCAATAACAGATTCTACGTTGTCCCTTCCACTTCGTTCGCGGAGGTCGGTTATACCCTCAGAGATTTAAATTTAGGAAATAATTACATCGAGCATTTAGACTCAGCCTCGTTCCCAATGTCCCTTTTAACGTCTCTAAATCTGGCGCACAATCGGCTGACCATTTTGCCGGACAACTCATTCGTCGCTTTGGGAAAACTCCTCAGCTTGAACATTTCTCATAACAGTCTACAAGCGAACTTCAAAGAATTGTTTCACTACTTACCAGATTTACGTCAATTATACATCGCCAATTGCGGGCTTAAAAAAGTGCCGAATTTACCACTCGCCAATTTGAGCCTACTCGATCTATCGCTCAACGACATAAACGCAATTTTTAATAACGATTTTCAATGCCTTAAAGAACTGAAAACTTTATACATGGTCAAAAATTTCTTCAAAGTAATGCCGGGCATTAAACTGAACTTCCTGAGGGAGTTGGACATATCGGGAAACGGTATTGAGGTACGAAAATCAGAGAGACCAAAATATTCACGATTTTTCTAATCTCGATATTCAATTTTACAGGAACTAACGCAAGAAATGTTCTCCGGATACCCGAGGCTAGAAAAATTGAATATCAAAAATTTGGACAGCGTTAGATCGGTGGATAGAGACGCACTGAGTCAGTTAAAGTACTTGAAATATTTGCAAGTCCAAACATGGCCACAAGCAGAGGGTTTTCACCTACGTTTCTTGGTCAACGGTTTGCCATTGAGAGTAGTTGAAATTGAAATAAAAGAAAATTCGTTGAAGAATCAGATAGAAAACGCATTTTCAAAGCAGTTAAAGGAGCTAACAATCACCGGAAACGATTTGGAAACCGTTGCTTCAGAAGCATTTTCATCCATCGAAGGAGGCGAGCTGATATTAAGGATAAGAAATACTCGTGTCCAGAGGTTCCAGTCTGACATATTCATGTCACTCACTAAAAGACTTTCGCAATTAACTCTAGATCTGAGAGACAATCATATCAACGAACTAAGTCCGTCTATTATTTACGGTAATTTATCGTGGGAAGCTGTCGGCACAAATATGGTTGCTGGTAAGTAGATTTGTTCAAAATTGACCTGTAACAAAAAAAGGAGTCGAATCTCTGCTCGAATAATTTCCACCCTTATTTTAACAGGCGGTTTACAAGTGTCTGGTAACCCGCTAGAATGTGACTGTGAAATAGCGTGGCTGAGCTTATGGCTTCGTAGATGGCTTCGTGAATCTCGACAGATCCACACAGCGTCGCAATCAGACGCTAGACAGCTTCGAACTATAGCTGGAAGAGCTGTATGCACTGAAACAAAGCCTTCTTACTCTTCTGACAAGGTTTTACTCACCCTTGGAACACCCCATACTGCGTGTCAAGCTTCTGCGTTAAGTTCTGGGAACTATGATCACGGGAGTACTTTTCACTGGTTTATGGGACTGTTAACGACATCGTGGTTAATTCGCGTTGATTTATTATTATACTAATGAGAATTTGTGATATTATAATAATACTGAATAACTCGGAGGATTTTTTTTTTCTTTTTTCTTTTTTCTTTTCTCATATAGTATAATTCGTGATAGATTTTATTTATCGAAGGCTGATGGACTTTTTATGCAATTCGAAATCAATTCATATCAATTTAATTACCCAACGTATTTTGAATAGGGAGAAGGCGGTTTTCGAGCCTGATGTAAAATAGACTAATTTTTAATATACCTATATCTAGTCAACTTACGATTATGCGGATATTGTAGGTAATTTTTTTTTTTTTTTTTCTCTTCATTTTAAAACCGTAAGAAATTTTTATATTCTAGACCTATAGGAGATTTTATCAATGGTTAATTAATCGCGATCCACAGGTACGACTCGAACATCTACAGAAATATTTAAGCATAAGAATCCGCACGATTTGATCAAAATTTATAATAATATTATGATTATGTATAAGTCAACGAACGAAATTGTATTTCCAGCTTCTGATCAATATTTGGGAACGAAATATCTTTCAAATTACGAACATATCAAACAAAAATAAAAACAGGCGTGTAGGTATAACTATTTTGTATGCAAACATGTGAGGTAATTCAATGTGTACTAAAATTGTATTAAAGTGAAGGTTTTCATCCGATAATTTTCATCGAAGTATTCATTGAGTAAAATAAAGATAAAAATTTTTTTTCATTGTCTTATTTCCTCCACTTCCATCTAGATACATAATTCGAATCCCAAATCCCAAATCCGCCTTTCTAGGAGGTAATACAGAGCATCTGTAACTTCAGTTGCCTACAGTAGGGCGCATTTTACTCCCTTGCTACTTCGCAGCCGTTCGTCGATTAAGGAGATGTCGTCTGTTGATATATGAACTTGAAACTTGTACCTTGTACTGAGATCCCATATTCCACATATACGTCGGCAATGCAAGTTTCTTTCGTAACTTACCGAAGTTCAAATTCAATTTAACGAATTTGGCAAAAAAAGGTAAAGAAGTCGAGAGAAATCGAACCTTGGTTTTTCTTTTTTTTCTTAGCCTTAATGGGTATGAGCTAATGAATTAAGTCATTCTAATTCTCTTTGAATGAACAAGATATCACAATATTACAGTAGATTTTTTCAAACTCTAATCACATCGAAGTACTGAAATTTCGTTTCGCAGAAAAAATCGTGACTATGTATTCATCGACACCTAATATTCGTGGTATCAACTGTGGGATAATTAGCATCACCGATCTCAACAGCCCTTGAAGGGTGTCTAATGATCCTCCTATGTTACTAGTTGCTTCAGCCCGAGGGTTAGTCAACTGGCAATTATAACACCCTAACAAACTCGGCTATAGAGATTTCGGTGATTGACTTCGTCGGGTAATTCGAACATCTTTAATCCAAAAAGGTTGAAATTGAATAAGAATTTCAAAGCTTTTTTTCGGGGTCTTCATTCAGTAATATTTCCGACTTACGGGGGGGTCTCTAAACTCTAAATCTGCATTTTGGGAATATCGAATTACATCCTGGAGGAGGTCGAAGAATGGAAACTAGTTTCTAAGGTCATTTAAGATCCCCAGCGATATTTGATGGCCTAAAAATCTGAGGCTTGAATAAGCCACGAATTTCCAATGATATATTTTCGTTTCTCTTACGATTTGATTCTCTCCTTTTTCTTTATACTAAATTTCTATCAATCTGAAGAACAACCGGATGAGAAATAGAAACAGGCACTATGCAATACCAGCAAAAGGGCAGAGCAGTGTGCAAGTGTTTATATCGTAACACGATCCAATAATGCACGTTTTAGCCCCAGGCTACAGACTTTAGGTAACCATGCTAAACGTGGGCTTAGCTACCCGAAACATTTGAGCAATGTATTTTCCGATAGCATTTCACCCTTCGTGTTTTAGTCTAATTAGGTACTTTATCTCTGCTGCATGATGAAGAAATTAAAAGAAAATATGATATAGCTGTTGAAAATGGTCTTTGAACCGTGAACTCTGATGGAACGAGTGAGATAATCGATGGTACTGAAATTCTACTAAGTTGATATAAAAGTGTAAAATTTCATATCTCCGTATACCTATATGCGAGATTCTTGAATCTCACCTCGATCCCCAAACCCATGTCTTTACCTAATGCAATATAGGTATAAACCGAGTTGAGATATCCGGGGCAAACCACAAAGTAATAGCTGTCGTTCGAAGGAGATTGGAGCCGGGTATAGGTATATGTGTAACCAACCAAGCTACACCACAGTCTAGAAGAGAGAAAGAGAAAGAGAGAGAGAGAGAGAAAGGGAGGAAGGAATAAAGAAAGAACGGGAAGAGGTTAGAGGGGGATAAGGGTGGCTTGTTCGGTAAGCCGATTAGAGCATCACAGCACTCTCTCCTGGCTCTCGGATGCTGTTGAGCTGTGGGCGGATGGACCAGAGACACATTAAAATCGCATCAAATATGCAGAACTTTGAACGAAGGGCGACGTCTGTGCTGTTCGGTGCACCAGTAGTGGTTATATTCTTTGGTATACGGTATTGCAGAGAGCTTATGGTTTCTCTAGCTAATCGCCATTGCATTATTTAAACCAGCGTTGCACTCTTTCGCTCCACTAGACTTTGCCAGTCGAGAAATCAGGGATTATACAGATCTTCGATGAGAGTCAAAAAGCGGAATGACCATTCTGAGAAAACACGAGCTCGCATGTTCCCCTTTTTTGTAAGCGAAGACAAGGAGTTTAAATAAAATATTATGCACGTAGAAGAGACCTATGTTCACTGTTACCGGAAACAGTCTCGGTTTTTCTCTTTTTAAAGAAAACTGGGCTTTCGAAGTCTGAGTGACATCCATATCCATTTTTTTTGTCTTCTTTTTTTTTTTTTTTTTTCTTTTTTGTATGTGAAAGGGTAAAAAGCCGGGCGCAGTTATTACCCCGATATTTAAGGGACACGATCGAATATAACATAGAGCCACTTAGTAATCGTTTCTGTCTATAATAGACCCCTTTTAAGGGAGGTTTAAAATACCGTTTTATAAGAAAATTGTTTCGTTTCATTTACTGTGAGCAAGATAGTCATTACGATAATGAGATGATGGTATTATGTAAGCGAAGAGTATTTGGTGATTTTCAACAAGCTAGGCAGGTATAGACATATAATTTACTTTCAAACTACGCACGATTACATACTGTCTTACGTTATAACAACTTTCAATTTATTCCTACTATTATTAATGCGATAATTTTCTCAGCAATTCGATTATATCTATATACCTGTATACCTATACACCATTCAATATTAACCCAGCTACCTTTCCCATTTTTAAATAAGAAGAAACAAAATAAAGTCAAATAAAATAGAAAACAATTTCATCAATTAATCGATTTGATTTAAGAAAAAAACGTATATGATTGAATAATAAAAGAATCTCTATATACCGATAGCCATGCGAACGAGGTAATAAATTATATCATAGCTACGATAAGCAGCTCAAATATGATTCCATAATCGTCGACCAACACCATATTGTGTGCGGTATAACAGGAATTATCAGCAGCCCTGCGATAATTCCTCGCAGTGAATTTTCCCACAGAATATGAAAATTCGTTTAAATATATGAATAAATTTGGGAAATTTCATTTCAAATATCGACGGCTTACCGTTCACCGCAATACGAAGTCCTAGGGTACTTCGCCCACGTTGAGTAATCTTTACTTATTTTTTTTTTGTTCATTTCACTTCCAGCAACGGTAATTTTCCCTCGATCGCAACCCCCGTCGCCAATTCAGTAATTGCGAACGTTGTCTCCCGTCCATGGCTGTAGGAAGTACCTAAACGAGGAACAAATCTTTTCTCGCCTTTTGGTAGAACCTAGGCCCTTGTCCAATTACCAAGCAATTGTTTGGCCTCGGTCAACAGCTAGTCCTTGTCAGTCTCTCGGTCTCTTATCCAGAATCTCTCTCGTCTTTCGTCTCTTAGATCCGATCTCCCGCGAGACTAGAGGATTAACAGTGGCTTGTACTGCGCCTCGCATATATCCCTGACCCTTAGGACTCGGCCTGTAAGACCCATCAATTTCATTGCATAATTTATTCCCGCTAATAACCGAATTAGAGAACTGTGGCCTGGTAGGTACCAGTAATCAGCTAATTATATGACAAGCTAAAAACAGCCCCTATCGTCAAAAATTTTCCACGGATACTGAAGCTGGCTAATTTTCCCATCTATTTAACAAACATTGATATAAATTAGAAAAAAAAAAAAAAACGGTGCAATCCATACATCTGCCCTAAATTCTGTCCCCATAGTTTAACTTCGATTATTTATTTTTACTAGCGAGTATATAATTATATAGTATACGTGATATGTGCAGACTAAAACACGATAGAAAAGCTGCACAACATTCGCATATTATATATATACCTATACAGTATACTAAAATATGCACCGTTTCATGCCACCGTGGTACGGTCTACTTCAGTAAAATAGTAATTATACCTATAATCGTACATACTGCACAGTATAGTTGTATACCTCCGTTTATCAACTATCACTATAACAGCACCCTAGTAATAGTGCAGTTTGCATACATTAACGGCACATAATGCGTGCTGCACCTTATAGGGTTGGACTTTACTCTTATACTTCACTTTACTTGATCCTACTGTATGTGTAGCAATAATTGCATTTCGTCTAATTTCAATCATCCCTTATTCGAAATTTTGGAAAATTGTACCCCCCTATATGAAAAAAGAAAAAGAATATAAAATGACTTATGCTAAGCTACGCTATACAAAGTTTAGAATCTTTCCTGCTGGTCTATTATTCGAATTTTAAACCCTCAGCCCCTGCAGTCGGTCGGTGGGTTGAAAATTGTAAGTGTGCGGGTCGCGTGGGTAAAGCCCGTGGTATATGGACAAGAGAATGACGGTGGAGTTGCGAGGGGCATTAACCAATCAGATTGTAGAACGGTGAGCTTTAATGGGCGGAGCTTTGAGGTATAGGAGAACCGACGCGCAGAACGTTCTGTCAAACGGCGTCTAGCCATCGCAGGCGCAGGACGTCTTCGTCAAAGAGTCTTAAGACTTTGATAGAGCATAAATAAGTACGGAACTTCTTCGGTAGAAGAGAAAAGGAAAATAAGATACGCCTTTAAGACGCTGAAAGTGAAAGTGAGGAAGAAGAAGTTCTGACTAATTTACAATAGAAGATCATAAATACGTTTCTGGAAGCTTTATTCACGGTTAAAGCCCCCTCAGAGAACGACCAAGAAGACGGCCGGAGCTTTCTTCGTTGAGGATTTCTGCGAGCACAGAAATAACCCTGCTAACGATAAGAAAGAAAGAAAAAACGAGAAAACGCCATGAATAAGTAACATTTTTCATAAGGGACAGACTGCGATGGATCTGGATGATAAATCCAAGGAAGAAGACCACTCCGCTATTCATTGACTCTTGAATATACCATAAAATCGGTAAATCATGCTGCACAGTACTTTGCCACGGGCCTTCCTCACCCCGGGCCTAAAGTACCTGAGCAGCTACTACGGCGAAGATGTGGCCACGTATCAGGCCACTTCTTATCCTGCATCATCACAATTCGAGGAACATTACCCGAGAATAACAGAGCACCACGTGTTTCCCACGTGGCATACCGTGCAGAGATCAGCGTCGCCTTGTCCGTTGGATTTGTCGCTAAAACCGTCTAAGGATATCCACGATGAGCCGAAGATACAGGAGGATCACCGTGACCATAGAGAATCTCGAAGCTATGTTTTAGACGTCGAAGAAGACCGTAAGGAGGGGAACATCGTGGATAGAATCGTCCTGCATGATAATGGAGAAGACAAGTCCGAAATTGACCACGAAAATGTACCAATTGGAGTCTACACTGAGGACGAAGTCAGACTACCCAGTCCCAGGTACCATAAAATCCCCTTGCAGAGTACCTCGAGTCATAATCTTCAGGGGTATCATCAACACCAGATACTAATGACTCCGCAACATCATCTGCAGGGAATGAACGCCCCTATGACACCACCCAGCACACCATCGCCTCCTCAATGTCCGAGGAAACGACAGAGAGAAGAGTTAAGGTCGTCGGCGACATCTCCATCGAGTAATACATCAACAAGGCAGATAAACTCGGTCGAAAAACCCCCTAGACCTAAAAAAAAACACGCCAGAAGATTGAAGTTTGATGAAGACACGAGCAGCCCGGTTTCTGGAACCGTTATCCTTGGACCAGACGAGGCTGTCGTCACTGGGGACATCGACCCTGCCTTCAATGTGGTCGAAGTGACTGAGGAAGCTCGCGCCGAACTTGCCAAGATCGAAAATCGACTCGGTCCATACCAGTGCAGACTGTGTCGACAGCTGCACGAGGACGCCTTCCAGCTGGCGCAACACAGGTGCTCCAGGATCGCCCATGTAGAGTATAGGTGCCCTGAATGCGACAAGAGATTCTCGTGTCCTGCAAACCTTGCATCTCATAGGCGATGGCACAAGCCGAGGGTTCCTACCGGGGAAAATACAACCCCTGGAACTATCGAGGCGACTGGACAAACCACGGTGGCGAATACTAACGAGTTTCCGTGCTCAAGGTGCGATGCAAAGTTCAGCAGACAGGCGGCACTCAGAAAACACTTGGCGACTCAACACTCCGATGTAATTGGCAACAATAATGGAAATGGAAACAACGGTAGAAGCAGCGCTGGGAGCAGTACCAGCAGTTCTAGTCTCGTTGGCAATGTTGATCAAGTCTTAAACCACGTTGGAAATCACCTTGGCGTTACACCACTCAATGTCGAGATGCCCTGACACCAATTTCCTGCAAGACCTTTGCCCAGGAGGCCAGGACCATACTGGAGATTTGGGCTCGATTTGATGTGAACTAAAGGGATGAAGACCGTTGATTCTTCTATTTGAAAAAGGGCGAAGACAAGATCCAATGTCTGTTGGGCTTTCGACGTGTCGTGAGTACAAATCAAAATATCATCTAGTCGTAGGTTTTAATGATAATTATCAAGCAGCAAGAAAAAAGAAAAGTTTCTGCCAAAATTTCTAGTCAAAATTTCTAGTCATTTGAAATCGAGAATTAATAATGTTTAAATTTATATACCTTGAAATAATTAAGACGAAAGAAGAAGTAATTGTAAATCGATGTACAGTGGGAATGAGAAAACTACGTACCATGATTCGTTCAATGTAAATGTGTAGATAGTAATACGATAGTGGTAGGTCAGTGATAAGCAATAATTTTAAATCTATAGTCATTGTATGATGTATGATGTATGATGTATGGTGTGTAATTTTGTGGATAGCTATTCGAAATCTAATCTGAGTATCTGGAATCACCCTAAATAAGTCATAGTTAGTTAGAGTAATGTAATGTTAGATTAGGTCATGAGTCACGGTGTTCTTATCATCATATTTTCAAAATCACAATAATTATTATCATTTAATATATGTATGCATACCTACGCATATATATATAATAGTATATATGGATAAAAATTTATTATTTGATGAAATTTATACGGTCATACAGCTAACAATATCAAAGATAATTAAGGCAGTAAAAGTGTGTCTAGTCGTTAGTATTAATATTTAATAAAGATCATCTAGTCAGAAATACATAATCTAATCTGAACAGACTAGTCTATTATAGTATATAGAATTTAATAATCAATCGTCAGATATAAAATTCAGCCAAATATATATATAAAAAAAAAAAAGCAGAAAATGAGTAAATCTAGTCGTATTAAATTATACACATCCGAATTCTAGTTATCGCAATTCTAGTCAAAAAAAAAAAATACATATATCTAAATACGGTGCAATAGTTAACCAAGTCTGGATTATCTAGTCAACAGAATATTTCACGGTTTAATAAATTAATCAATTAATTAATTGTACTTTAAAATAATCCAAAGAGTCTAGTCAACGATCCGATTCATTTTACATTGAGTAAGATACATTTTTTTTTTTTCATACAATAAGTATCTAGTCATTTTCTAAGTCATTAGAATAATAACCTTAGCTAAGTCATCTTCGATATCGATGATAAAGTGTCGTGGGTATATCAGTAAATTTTTAAACTATATAAGTACATGTATTAATGAAAAAATGAAGAAAATTAAAATAATACATCGATATACAGACACGTGTATCCGCATATCTAGTCAACGAGAATTTTCTAGTCAGAATGAATCGTTCATCATTTTATCAATTAACCAGATAAATATCTTCGGGCAATAATCGGATTGATGAGAATGAAAGATCAATCAAAACCTTCGAAAATCGATTAACCAGAAATCTAGTCATGATGTATGATTTTTTAAATGAAAAAATCGGAGTAATGCAATTAGACATAGATCAGTTAATTAAGGTTACTAATTAGTGTATGTAATTTTATGTACTCCCCTCCGACAAAGGCATTATAAACTTTATAGAATTGTAATTTAAAGATAAGATATATAGAAACTGACCTGCCACACGAAACTCTAGATATATGAATAGTGTATAGTTATAGTTGAGAAAAAAAAAAAAGAAATTCGTAAATAGCGAAATCAGTATTCGAAAATTATTATATAGAATCATTGTAAATTGAGAAATTGTGAATATTCGTATACCTGTATTCGTTAAAAATGCGTAAAAAAATAATAAAGTTCGATTTCGATTAGTGTATTCAATCATTCGATACATATATACTGTGTACGATCTATTGTACATATCGCAGCTAGATTATATGTATAAATGTATGATAAATATATGGACAGTATTTGACCAGGTAATTATATTTATATACATATGGGTGCTGACGTGTTGCATTCCTATGTATATGTATAATTATTGAACATCGTCTTCATACCGTATCTACCCACACGTATCGATGAACAATATGTGTAGATTATAAGGTATATCTGAAATAAATTTCGATCGTTGTTTGATTCAAGATTGTAATTAGACAGGAGCCTGCAGTTTGTAAATATGTTTGATTTGGTAAATAAAGATATTTCAAAAGTCAAAACTGCTCTGTTTTAAAATACGTGCTGTTGAAGACATATCCCTACACGTTACTCCCTCTCTTTCCAATTTTCAGAGAAAAATTTCAAAGGATTCGAGAAAATTGTATCACATTTAATTAGCCTTGGTTAAACTTAGCCAGCTACTGCTACGAGAACCGAGTATATCTACCTACTGATAAAGCCGGTCCAGTTCAATGCCCAGCTTGGCTGACTCGATAAAGTATTAAAAGATTTTCTACCAATGCCAAGCATTGTCCAGGGATCAGGTCCTTTCCTTTCGTATTATACTGTTACGTCGACGCGATGATCCTCGCGAAGTATTTGACCGGACCTGTAATCTTCACGGACCCTTTGTACCTCGGGATAAAAAGATTTATTATATCTACGGGGCGGGTCCCCGGATAAAAAAATTGTCAATTTTTTGTTGAAAAATCGTTCTTTCATTATTATTATTATTATTATTATTATTATTAGTGAAAAGAAATTTTCAATAATTTCGGAAATTGTTGAGCGGTGGAATTTTCTAAGATAATTTCCTTATTATTTATCCCTTGAATTCGTGAAGGAATTGAAATTTTGGTTTTTTTTTTCATGTCGCCTGCCCCTGCGTTTAGACGCCTCAACGTCTCGACGGTTCGATAAAGGCATCGAGAATCTACTTAGCCCCTGAAGCTTTATATTTCATTCCCAGCGGACCCTGGCGCCTGCACTATCCTACCCTGAGCCTGCCACTAGAAGAAGCAATTTTTCAATTTTCCCGACTTTGTCATCTTCGCTTTGCTATTCGCTCACGAAATAGAATTTTAGACTCAAGTGGCAGAACCGTCGAGACCCAACTACCCCATATATATCCTCTGCCCTGCACACGCTCCGAAACCTCTTTCAATTTAAAAAACGGCCGATTATCCTTTTGAGGAAATAAATAACATCGTTTATCAAATTTTCGTTATCATTCGCGAGTTAGAATCTGCGAAAATTTGACGGTTTATTTTTTGTTTCAAAATTTCTATAGTTTAATTAGAATTGGATTTACTCAGGCGTTGATATTGACCCCACTCGATAGATTCCTCATTTCATTACAACAAATAAAACTTACTTTCAATGTTGACCAATTTTCCAAATACTTTCCGCCTTATCCAACGTGGGTATACTTGGATATATATTTAACTGACGAAACCCTGGAGCTAAACCTCGGTCAACCCCTAAACGATAGCGTGTTCTAACGTCGAGACCCCGGGGAACATCCCTCGTAGATCCGGAGGGAAAAAAAGGCGAAACAAATGACCAGAAAACGCCTTAAATGGTTGGAGCGTTACCAGAAGACCAGAAAACTGTCGAATTCTTCGAAATGCAGATGTAAGGGTTTAAAAAAATTTTGAGATTCGTTCCTGAATAATCGGTAAGCTTTTTTACGATTTTTTCGAAATGGGAATTCTCGTTAGTTCCTAATATTATAATTATGGTGTATGAATGAGTTCCAGTTGCTTCATTGTGCGAAGTACATACGAGAGAGGAAAAATAAGCTTCTGCAGAGTGAGATAGGTATTTGAGAGATGGACAAACAGAGTTGAAGCTTTTATCACTCGGCAAACAATAAGGAGCTTGCGGACATATACTAGACGGGTGAACGGACGTGTAGACATCGAAGTAAGCACAACACGTGCGAACACAATATCACTTTGATCCCCTGCCCCCTTTTCCTCCTAAAAGAAATAAGAAATATCTCAAGTATAATAACTGTAAAAGCTTTAGGAAAGCCCGTTATGATGTCCAAAAAGCAGAAACATTTATCGATACGTAGTTTCCGCGGATTTTTGTCCTCCATCTTTTGTCGCGGAGTAAATTTTTAATTTTTGTTGTTGTTGTATCTATTCCTTTTTCTTCGTCAAATTTTGCTACAGAAAAAATAAATAAATCTGATAAGAATAGAAAATTCCTGTTGTATATAATGGGTATTATTATACCCATACGTCGTACAGCGAAGAATTTGATCATCAGATTTTCCCACCCTAGGGAAAAAGCAGCCTGAGTGTCTCTTCATAGCGAGTAATCAAAATGCCACACACATTTACTGGAAGAATTTGCTAAATTATGAACCAAGAATTCCTGAGTATAATGGAAGAATGCCATAGTTTGGTCTATACCTCTATGGGGTTATAATGCATGTAACACGTGTGTACCAATGATTTTTGATAAAATATATGAGAATGGCATACCTATTCTAGAGCTGCATAAATTATTTGGGTAATAATTATTCAGAGAATGTCAGGTGAAGAAATAGCATCGAAGTATAGCAGGTGAGTTTCTGCATCGTTGTGGCCTCGAGAGGTATTGATTTTCCCTTACCTAGTTTGTATTTATTTTTCTATGGGGTTAAGGGGCTATTAGGGAATAACGGGATAGATTTAAAATCAATAACTGATCACATTCATTCGATCGGAATTAATTATTTGGTCAATGAATGCGGGAGGAAGATATGTCCGAATGAAATTGCCCGGATTTTGACAAGAGCGTAGGTATACCTTTCAAAGAGCATGATTATTTTCGGTGCGGGAATTAAAGAAATGTATTTCAATCTGGCAGCAGAACCGCATTCACGAGAGATCAGCTTTGCTTCAGAGTATAAAAGTATCAAAGTAGGTATAGGTTCGAGAACGCGATGGGGTGGGTATACTATCTTACAAATCCCACCCCAAATACGCATCAATGTGTACATATATATATATATATATGTATGTACGTTCGGTTGTCCGCTGTGAGTCGTGCACGTAATTCCCCTCGCGCTTTGATATCTTACTCCTTGGTCCTTCGTCCTTATACTCCTTTATACATATACTGATATGCCAGGCACAAAGAGAGAAATAAATCTCACGGTAATCTCGGGCTTCAACTGAAACGCGACAAAACACACGAACAAGAAAATTTTACCCCGCTTGTATCTTCGCGTGTAATTTTCAATGAAAACGGTCGAAATTTACACCTATATCCACGATGGGAGAAAATCTGCTCTCAATAATTTTTAGATCTAAAATTCGCGGTATATACATATGTGAGAATAAATGGAACGTTGGGAACAGAAGGGAATAAAAATAACGTGAAATGGGATAAACATTTTTTCTTATTTCCTGTGCGGATATTATCATTCTCTAGAGAGAATACGAACCCTCCTTGTCTTTTTCTCTACCTCTGTTACAGACTGTCCATTCATTCTCTGGCACGGTGGAGGAGCATCGAATCGTTTTGTATTTCCGGTCGAGTGGACATCGGACAAACCACCCACCGCGTAGGAACAACCCTCAAAGGAAACCGCGCGTATATTAACAATGAGAGAACTCGGTTTCTCTAACGATGTGGTCAGTGCAGAAATACCCTCTAAAGTCTAAGGTGTAAACTGATCCGAACGTCTTTTTTCCCTTAGAATAGCCACATTATATAATATTCATACGGTTTTCTTGGAAATATCGTTTCCATATTTTACCCAATTCCAATAAGCTATATTCTAATCAAAAGACAAGACGAATATCGTACGAATAAGATCGTCTAATAACGTCCTTAAGTTAAAACCTAGACACTATCTTCACAGTCTTGTATCTAATCGTAAAAATCGGATAGATTTTCCACATCGGAATCAGATATGGAGCAGAGGGATGGTGGGGATATATTTTCCAAATATTCTTCTTCGCTTGAAGACTGAGAAGTTTTTGGAAATTCACGTGGGCTGATAAACGTGTTAGAGCTTTTAGCCGGGCTGCTGTATCGAATCTGAAAAATATTTCAATTTCAACGATAGAAGAGCTTTCGGCTCTAATATATATGTTATTTTTTTTTTTTCCATCTTTTCTCCGCATAAAAATTTGCGAAAACCTGTCTAGACGATTTCTTCCTTTTCCCAGCAGCTGCAATCTTTCTTTTTCGATTTTCCACGCCGGCTAATCCTCTACCCTTAGCTCTTCTTTCGCACATTATTAATTCTTCGGTAAATTTTTGAACCGCCTTTTCCACCTCTTCGTCATCGGCGTCCGAATGATTCGAACTCCTGGCTATCGCTAAGAAATTTTCACCTTTTCCTTGTGTGGCTGAATTTTCAATTACTTTCGTGTCGGTTTTGAAGCAATGGTCGTTTCTTGAGAGGTCGGATTCATTGCGAGAAAAATCTGTCGATACTCCGGAGTCGATTGAATCTACAAGGTATTGCCGAGAAGATTTTGACGATGTGTTTATCGAGTAGCTAATTTCACTCCCCGTCACATTAGAGCCGAAGACTTTGTCCAATGAAAGAGATTTCCGATCGATTCTCTTCGAATTTCTTTCTTTTTCGAAATTTTCTAGACTGCAGTTCGACCCCGAGGTTGAGACGACTTTCGAAAATTCTTTGCTGTCGATATTCAAATACGTCTTTCGAGTCTCGCTCGGTTTAGACGATTCATTTGAACTTCCAGCACCCTTAATAACGCTCAAATCGCACTCGAAATCATCGTCTATTCTTTTCTTGATATCTTCAAGTAATTTCATCTCGGTTTCGTGCGTTTCGGATGTAAGACTCTCGCTGATTCGTCCTGGTTTGGTGAATGACTCCAGGAATTTCGAAAAATTTTCAGTTTTATTTTCCAGGAGTATGGTTTCGACGTTAAAACGATTCTTTTTACCGCGTAAATTTTCCTGCAATATTTCTTCAACGTCAATAACGAAGCTCTCATCACTGGACGAATTTTCCGCCTCATAAAACAGGGGTTCATTATTTTTTCCGCGCAGTTTCTCGATCAGAATTTGCTCGGAGTATATTCTCCGCATTTTTGAAACCAGTCTTGACGATTTTGAAATTCGTATTACCGGATCTTCGGCCTCATAAATTTCGGAATTTTTTCTTCTCGCATAATTTTCGGAATAATTAAAACGATCTCGAAATTCTGTCGATGTAAACTTTCGCTTACGACGAACTGAGCTTTTTTTTGAGATAAATTTTCTGCTTTGCAGGTTCCCAAACGGCTCTTTGAAATTCGAAATCTCCGATAGAAAATCACTCGAATCGGATACAGACTGCGCGCAGTTTTCGGCTGATTGAAATCTGCTAGTATTTCTATTTTGAGAAAGTATCTCTTCGCAATTCTGAATTTTTTTAGTAAAAATTCTGGGGCTTGATTGAGATTTTTGATTCTCTAGATTCCATGTACGATTCCGTTGAATTCTCACACCCTGCACTTCCCTCGCTTCTTCAGAATTCGACATCTCAACTCCTCCTCGTAGTCTCATCTTCATATAATCTTCGCGAAATCGATCGTTGAATTTTTCCGCACAAAGATCTTCTCCATCGCCAGCTACCAAATTTTTAGCCCTGTCATTTCTCGGCGAATAATTATCCACAGTAAAATCAGATTCCGTCGTAGTTTCGCTTGGAAATATTTCATCGTATATAAAATCATAGACCCTGTCCAACATGGCTTTACGGCTGTGGGAATTTCTGCGAGTACAATAATTTCTCGTCCGAAAATAAAAATCCTCGTAAATACTTTCTGGCGAAGAACTTTCTCCGCTGATCGAGTCGTCAAGATCGTGTGATAACCAGCCTGGGCTCAATTCGTCTGTACTTAATTCCCTGCCGGTTTCATTTCGAGAATTAATCACATTTTTCTCAAATTTTTTGACCAAATTCATTGTGGAATTAACAGCGAGAATGACAATTCTGTAAACCCATCTCGCGAGAAGATTGAAAATACGAGAGAAGAAGTAGAGGAAACTGATTTGCAGAATATGTGATCCAAAATCGTCGATTAAATCGTCACAATACGAGAGATTCGGTTCTCTATTAAAGCGTCCTAATAGTAGCTGAAGGATTGCTGGGCACTACAGTAGTGAATTAATCTCAAGAGTTTGTAGAGACGGATTAGAATTTGAGCCAAAAGTTTCTTTCCACTTTAATTATGGTGTTTGAATCGTGTTAGGTTATTAAAAACGACTGAAAATCGTCTATACTAGAATCGAGTTCTGAACGATTTCGAAGCCTGTTCCGCGCCGCGTTGTAAAATGATAAATAGAGTGAGAATTGCATCATTATAACTTCGAATAGCAAAAGGCTGAAGACAGGATGACGATTCTACGCAGTTCCACCCCTAAGCAAGTATTCCGGCGACGAATATTGGTACCCAGATCACAGCCTACTATAATGGGTAGTTAACAGGCTGCTATGAAGTTCCAGCGTCGCGGTGCGGCGAGTTAGCGCCGGATTTCTGAAAGGCATTGACGCGGTATGGAATTGCTGGGGTAGTTAGCCCCGGCATTTAATATGGAAAACCCTTTGCAGCAGAGTCTGGCCACCGCCGACGCCAGGGAGTAGAGTTTGGGTTCAAATTTGCGAAAAAAAGAGACCTGGAAAACTCTGCGAGGCCTTTTTCATACGTTTTAGAATTTCTTTAAATCGTTTTCGAGCCTCCGGAAACGTTAATTGCATTGCCGTATTACTATCGGCGAGTGAGGGTAGTTTGCTAACCAAACCATCCTGGATTAACACCTAAGATAAGGGCCTGTTTCTTGGGCAGACACGCCATGCCATGATAAACGGTCTCGTGTTCAGTTTGTTGGTTCGTCCGCTGTGTGTACTACAAACCCCAACTCAAACCCAGACTTGAACCCAACCCCCGGACGCCTTCTCTTTCACAGGCACTTGTTGCATGCCTTGTAATTCCTAAATTGCTCATATCATTTAGGCTTTTTTATATACCAACGGTTTTACCCCACTTCAGTTTTGCACAGGGGAAAAAAAAGGAGGTAGTATCGATTAGCGAAAAGTTTTGTAAATTTTGAATTTTTGTTTCATCGGGATTATCGATAGCTGTTCGATTCCGAACACCAGGCATGTTCTATGTCGATGAAATAATGCCAGAGGCCAATGCGTGATAGAATTATTAACGTGAGGGTGCATGTTCGTCGAAAGATTAAATCTGATAAAATCTGATTGGCAAAATGTGGGTTAAATCTACGGGTTTATCGTGAGTGTGAAAGTGTGCGTGGGTAGAGTATCGTATGGTTTATTTTTAATCACTTTCTTCAGGCTGTATGGAAACCCTCAGTATTATAGCTTATCGTTGTAATTCCCCAGCCAACCCCTCTGCGAAAGAGTGAATAAAGGAAAAAACTATCCAGCTATAAGAAAAATAATGGAAAACAAGCAAACTGCATTTCTAGAATTATCGCGTGTGACTTTGCACATGTATATCATCGCGCACTGTGAATACTAGAAATTTGTACAACAATTCATTTCTCAAAGAAATAATGTCTTCGTTTCTATCTTCGAAACGGTTGATTTTAGCCAAAAGTTGGATAGAAATAAAAAACGCGTTTGATTCTGATCTGAAAATTGTATTCAGGGCATTTTTCACAAAAATCAAAAACCGTAGAGATAATTTGAAAGAACCTTATTTCTCTTATGACGGATTTGTGTTTGAGAAAGTGCGATCGTTATCGTATGCATATAAAATTTTATTTGTTCCTGGGAGCTTGTCTTCCCACATAATCTTAGCTGACTAAAAACCACAATTGTTATTCGCCCGCGTAGAAAGGAATTCGTTTTCACAGAAAGCCCCTTAAAAAAAATATATAGCCGTTTATTATATTCATGCAAAGATATAATGTGGCCGTTTTACGACACGAACAACGTGGGTGCAAATCAACACTTTCTCTATAAGTTAACGCGGTTTTCATTTATCTATTTTTCTATTTATTTTTCAAACTTTTTATAAGACTGTCGATAGTAGCAAAGATAAACCTATCGAGATCTGAAAAAACTGTAATCGTTTCTACCCGAGGAAGTTTACTATCCTACTTTCTCTGTACGACTGTTATGCAATATGCAAGTGGCGGAAAGGGTTGTAGCCTACCAAGAAACCTCATTATCACACCACCCTGGGCTACACCTACCCTCACTCACATGACACATTCATTCTCAACTCTTCGACACATCGATATTTGCGAAAACTATACCATTACACTCCGAGGAACTAGACTAAAAATGTAATGAAAAAAGTTTCCTCAAACTCCAGAGATCTAAATTGAATTTCTATCAAAATTTCGATCGATTTCTTTGCTTTATTCTTACAACTAATGAACAGCAATAAAATCGTCCGTATAAAAACCGCGAAGAACTGCATAGTAACGTTTGTACTAAACGAGGGTTGGCCGATGTGAGTGGCTGGCGTGTCTAACGTAACCTTTGAATGAATCGTCGAGTTCCGACGTACGATCCCTGGCATGGTGTTCGAAGGGTGTCAGATATGTGGGAGCGTCGTAGGGCGTTTGGCACCACGGGTATTTCGAACGGGACACAAGGGAGCGACTATTTTCATTTTATACAACTACTAGATGGGACACGGGGCTCTGGTCCATTAGGTTCTGTTTTGCTGCAGAGTTTATCATCCTAATGCATTTAATATATGGAACATTAATCAACGTGTGGGAAGCTGCGGTAACCAATCTCAAAAAAATAAAAAATAAACTCCGTTTTCAGTTCGATCCGATTGAATAAAGATAAAGAGAGGAACTTTTCATTAATGATTTTTTATTTCTCATGCATTAAAAATGACGGGCAATCATGAACTCCATGCATGAGTACCGACCTGATAAGCCCTCCGCCGTGTAACAATTATAAGTTTGCTGTACGCACATAGGTAGTAAAAAAATAATAAAAATAATCGGTCATCGCCACCTAGCACTTAGCTCATGGGCACGCGACAATCATCCAACTTGAATCACCTCAAGCAACTGGATTACGTATGTAATTGCTAAATATTACGGTGTAATTGTCGGGCACTGTGGCTACCTACTGCTCTGAACGTTACTTTTTATAAACAATCTTCTCCATGCGAAGGCGGACTAAATTATTCTCACCTTTACCCTTCGTAGTTTGCATTTATAAATGCACCTTTCTAAATTTTTCTCGTTCTGTAGCAGACCGGCTATGGTGTAGATGAAATAATGCCAGTGAAGTTTGTTTAGGGTATTTTTTCAATTAGGAGAATCCACCAGCTATATTGTTTTGACGAACCCATTACCGGCATTCTTTGGTCTTCACTGTAGTTAGAAAACGCGAGTTCCCATGCCACGATGAACATGGATGGGAATGGGAATGGGACCTCCTGTGGGAAACGGACCCCGTATAATTCCTATGGGAAATATCTCCACCCCATGTACAGAACGGATCGTCATCGGGTGTATAGGGCTTCATGGCGTGCAAATTGGTTTACCACCGCGTACCCAGGGCTTGAATCTTATCCCTTAGGTATATGAAATGGATGATCCCATACGCGGTCGGCACTTTAAAGACGATCATTGTCTGTCCGGTGATAACCCAAAATTTAATCAATTTCATTGAATAACGAGATTTCGTTCATCGTTAGGTCAAATTATCACATAGGAAGGATTTCTATAAGTTGTAATGGTCTTGTATTGTTCTATACAGTATACACCGTCATGTTCGGTCACTGCGTGTCCATACCTATACTGCATGTGTAGTCATGTCCCATTGTGTTCTTATGGTACATTGTGTGTGCTGCTGTAGGGTTACACTCGGATAGAAGCATTTTAGCATCATGGGAACTGTACATATTATAATGCACGGATTACCGAGCACCCAATGTGTTCGAGAAGTAGAAAATTCGCAATTGGACACGTGGTAGACACGTGCCATTACTATACAAGTAGATTACTCCGGGGTATCTTGACGTGCGTTAACATCTGGACCAAATTTTCGTTCGTCAAATACGGCACATAGAACGATCCTCAAAAAATGACTATGACAGTTGACACATAAGTTGCGTGATTTCCGAAATGAAAAATCCAAACGTTGTGGCTTTTCATCACATGCGGAATAGATTTTGGGTGAAATTTTATGGAAGTAGATGAAAGACTGAGAGTAGATGTTATTGTGCATATATGGGGATGAATCCCGATTCCCTATACGTTCTGCAGCCACGCGACGAGGAGTTGGTATAGGCGTAAAAAACACAAGGAGAAGATGGTTTTGGTTGTTTTAGGCCCATAGTCTGACTCATTGCACGCGGCATGGCATCGCATGGTATAGCATGGCAGTGTCATCTCCATGACTTCACAGACCACCGTCGCATCATCATACCGGTGTTTGCACAGCGGGATCTGTTCGTATGAGTATGTATATGTGTGTGTAAATTTGAGGCGGATGTCCCTTATTTATTAGGGCTTCGACAATGTTTGATCAGATTGACTGTGCGGTTATACGTATAACCTGCCCTAAAATCCACACTGTTTGTGGCTAAGGGTTAATTCAAATAAAAATTAATACCAGAACAGTGCTTACGCTTCACTATCTCTTACCCATCATTTTAAACTCTTGTTCATTGCCTGCAACCCTTTTCTTTCAATATTGTTTTTCAATATCAAAGTGGGATGAAAATTATACTCTTTGATCCATCCATTTGATGTATAATACTGAAATTTCGAACTAGTTAACCGAATTATTACTGAAACTAGATTAACACGTATGAAGGAAATTCTAATCAAATCAGGATTTCCGGTTTTTTTCTACTCTTCTTATTCTATAAAACATATACCCACCTCATATGCGGGGTAGATAAGACATGGTGCGACACGGTGGTAGGTACCTCCCATTCTCTACGGGGCACCGTGAGTCAGACCATACAATTTTTAGGGGAAAACACTCGAGAACTTTCGGTGCAATGTTTCAGCCCAAAAGTATCGATTAAATAAATACCTGCGTATCGGTATAAAAATTTTAGGCTACATCGAAACCTAAGTTGTTTTTCTTTTTTTTTTTTTTTGCTTTCTATTTTCTTCTCATTTCTCGAATAACTGTACAGATTTTCAAAAATACGTTCTGCCATGTTTTTCCAATATATAATAATCCGCGTTTGAAGAGTGTCCGTACTGCACATCTCATCCCCTCTGCACTCAGAGCGGAGACAAAGTTATATTAAAAATCATAGCCTCAGGACAATTAGTCCTGCACGTGTCTGATTTACGGCCTTTCTAAGCCCGTCGTAGTGAAAGCTTTACCCATACATCTACGTCTGTCTGTAGCTAGTTGTCATCACGGATTCTCTGAGCTTGAAAAACCATACCATAAGCTGCACACGCCCATAATTACGCGAATCGTTTCAGCGAGTATAACGATACAGTGAAAAAAAAAATCTATAGGGGCGGTCAAATACTAGCATGTCAACTACAGAATGACGAGCTAAACCCAGGAGTGAGGCGAATTTATTAGCCATGAACAAAAATAAAAAATTGAAAAAAAAAATGGAAATTTGAATTTGTATTTAAATTTGAATTTAGGGAGAATTTAGACAAACCGAATCGTTCGTCTTAGAACCAAGCGACGAAATCTGAATAGAATTGAGCCGGTGAACTTCGAAATAACTTTGTTACCCTGACGCCTGCAGGGGTTAACGCTATTAAATCCTCGGCTTATTTGTCGCATTAAATGTTCGAGAGTCGAGCCAGAGGGGGACGAGTCTGTTTCTACCGGATCGAGCAGAACGGAGCAGAGCTGTTGTTAATTAGCGTATTCAGACAGTGAGAAAGGGTTATCAGTTCGGCGAGTCGGCCTGAATAGCGGAGCTAATATACTAGGACCTAACTTATTTACGGAATAAACACGATAGCGTGTATAGGTACCTGTATAACTAAATCAGACTCTTTACTTTCAGTTTTTCCGAGTCGTAATTTCAAAAAAAGAAAAAGAAGAAAAACTGTACCCAGTCCCTCCGCGCAGTTTGAAAAAGCCCGAGAATTATAAACTCTGGTCTTTCGCGTGCCGATTTTTCGCCTTTCAGCCGGCAATTAGGTATAGTAGGTAGGTAAGCCGAACTTTGACTGTAATTGAAAGAAGCGTTGAAGTAAAAATGACCAGCAATTTTCATGTCCAAAGTATAGACCAGCGAGATTAGGTATATAGGTAGAATGAAGTAAGGACGAGGTATACTGGCAATAAAAGCGAACATAGTTCGGCTGAATCGCCTTTGAAGAGCCATTTCCAGTTAGGCAAACAGTTGTCCCCGATTTCTAATAGTTTGCCTATATACCAGTCTGCTAACTGTAATACGCCCTAAATCTTTTCAAAGAAAGTCCAGAACCGTCCATTGAATTGCTATAACTATTATAACGAAGGCGACTGATCATAGCAGTCTTTTTAGGAGCAGAGAGCAGCTGGGTCACATACGCAGGTTTCGATTAATTAGTTCCTATTTCTTCTATTATTTTCGGAGAAAGTTAAACCCGTGAGTTTCAGTACCAGCGATTTTTTACTGGACTCTCAGATCCCCGTAGTACATAAAAATATAGAAATACACATCGTCTATGTATAGGGTAAGCCGTTGTCGTGTATAGAAGACGTTTTAGCACAGATTGGAGGCTCGTGGTCCATTCAGTGTCGGGAACACGGGCGCTTTTATTATCTTCAGATTCCCCATTCATTCGTCCTCGGACGTACGCACGTTTTACAATGTAGGTGTACACGTATACGTACACTATGGATACATACATATATACTTATCCTAAAATACAGAGCTAGGTATGTACCGTTTACAAAATCGTAATATACAATTTGCGGTACGTATACTAACGAGCGCGTGCCGTTGACAGACGCTGTTGGAGAGAACTTGATCCTCATTGTACTTTCTATATTATATTCATTTCATCCAATGCTATATATATATATATGGTACCTTCGCGATTTGTCAGCCATTAAAAATATCGCAACAAAAAAAAAAAATAATAATAATAATAATAATAAAAAAAAAAACAATCTTTATTTTTTTTCCAATTTTTCGTTCCTCTCATTACATAATTATATATGTATGTCGGTACATGTTTAATGAATGTAAATTAATCGTGAAACGGTGAAATTAAATTTCACCGATAAAACGATGAAAATAATTCAGAGTTGTTGAATCGATCAGACTATTGAATTCTAACGGTTTTGTTGTACTGACTCACCTGTATATATCTATACCCTAAAGTATATGATATTACATTAAGGGTGGCATGCGCGTAGGTATATACCTATATATGTAGTTTTATCACGGGGGAAAAACAGTAGCCTTCGGTTTCTAATTTACCAGGTTTTTCCCGCGTACTAGCTAATCGTAATTATGAATCACCAATCAACCGTCGACTTCCGAAGGGTAGAAAGAAAAACTACAACGACTATGTCTGCAGCCCAACATCGAACAATTAAATGGCCGTAATTCTCCCACGCGTTGGAGTAGCTAGATTGCGCGTGATAATATGTACTATAGACTGCAGCCAGAGAGAGGAAGGGCACTCATCCCCTCTTAATCACCCTTAGAAAAAGGGAAAAAAATAAAATAACAAAACAGACCCCCAGCAAAGGTGAACGTAAAATTCTTGCGTGAGAATCGTACAATGCCCTTATTATGGGTATATATAATAATAAAATTTGAATTTTTGCCGGTTATATATGAATTTCAAACATACTGTATACACCCATCAACCGCCACATCGTTATTTTATATTACTATCACACCCTCGTTCAATGAAATTTTAGATGCACCGTATAATTGGGGTCCTTGGACAAACCACGTGACTTTTAATCGAACGATGATTGGCCTTCAGTTTGAATTTCGAATTCGTTAGAAAAGTAATAAGGGTAAGTGTGTGTGTTTAATAACAGGTGGTAAAAACATTCACCGTTCATTGGTTATAATAACGCGATATGTCTATTAACGTGTCCGTATCTGTTAGTCTGAAATATTGGAATCACTCCTATAGTATATAGATAAATTTATTCTGCAAAAAAGAGGGAAAAAAAACCGTTGGAATAATATATAGCTGTGAACAGACACCGTTCTATACAATTATAAATCTTTTCTAATTATGCTTATCAAGAGTATAGAGGAATTAATGCCACGATCTGATCCCTTTACACATAGATATATGTTATATATATGCGTACATATATATATATATAGGTAGATAATTACACCTGATTATTATTCTCATTTACCCCTAGGTTACTCTCGCGAGACAGAACGGCGTCGGTGATCGTTTGGAGTTGGGTGTTAGGCGCCGAGCGTCGCGACGCTACGGTTTAATAACAACTAGCGTGACTCGAAAGCCTCAAGACAACGAGGGGTGACTCTTAAATCCACCCTACAAGGTAGGTACCATGAAAGTTATTATCTGTTACTACTACAAAGGTATATGTTATAATAACATATGGACGTATGTACGTATGAGTTTCTTGATTAAATTGTCGGCTCATACACACACGAGGTACTTGTTTAAAAAAAAAAGTGTCTATCTGCTCTGGTCTCGCGTCCAATTTATACTCGGTGAAATTCGATGATTAAGAAAAGTGAAAAATGATTAAAAATAAATTAATGAAACATTTCGCGTAAGGTAGATAACATATGTACACATAATATTACACATATGTATAACGACGCGTAAATCGTTGAAATGAAGTTGGCGCCGAGATCCGTACGTATAGTACGCGGTAGCGGCGTCGGCGACTGTCTACGCTCAGGCGTCGCGACGCTCCTCGTTCGTTCGCGTGACGCACTATTTAGGAAAGACCAGTAGGTTATACGAGATGAGAGTGAGTGTATTTGTCCGATTTTATTCGTAATCCGTGCAGTTCATGTCGTCATGAGTCAAATTTACAACTAATTTAGCATTTTCTACTCCGCTGCAGAGAGCGGGAAATAAAGTTAACTACTCGCGTCACACTTACAATTGTATATCATAAAACAGAAGAACCATTTTTTTTTTTCCATTTTTTTCTTCGTTTTCATTTGCGGTTCGTGTTTTTTGACGAAAATTTTGGAAAATCTATATATATATATATAAAAAAAAAGACAAAATCGTTCAAAAATTAAACGTTAATAATATTTTTTTTTCTTCTATTTTTACATATTTCTTCACTTTTACACCCCTATAAGCATGAATTTTTGTATGACTCGGGTTGATAATATAGGTATATATTTAATATACTATAGAGAGATAGAGAGAAAAGCAATCGACACGCGACGCGGTTTGAATCAACGGTGGATTCCCTCGTGCGAACGACTAGAACTATTTCAAAAGAGCGTGTGTCATTGCAGCGCACACGCAATATTTACAATTAGACTAGTGCGTGAGCCTGAAAGAGTATATAGAAGTATACGAGTACACTGCAGGCCTGGTAGATACATAGGTAGGTGTAGGGGTATAGCCCTAGCGAATAGTCTGTTGCAGTAGGCAGTAGCCGAGCCCCCTGGACGGCGCGACGATGCGTGAGTCAGCCAGACGCCGTCGAGACTTTAGACGCCGACGCCGACGCTGACACCGACGCCACCCCCGAGGCCGAAACCTTTGACTATCATGCTATCCCGATTTCTGACCATATAGTCATCGGCTAATTTATACATATTGCCTCATTTATACGCGCGAAGAAACGCGAAAATGATTCAGAATTCCATTTTTTTTTTTTTGCTTTTTTTATGGTGGAATTTATTTACAGAAAATAAGGAGATGCTCGTGGTTGGGTAAAATATACGCGTCGCGCAACAGGCTGAATGTTTTTACGCGATTCGATGTGAAAGAAAAAAAAATTACGGATTGAGTTGCTATTATATTTATATACCGATAGAAAGTCGAAAATTTTTTTTTAATTGAATTTATTTTCATTAACTTTATCGTCTATAAATTCTATATCGATTGAAGAGAAATGAGATAGCGATAAGTAAAAACCTGACTAGAGTAATTGAGAAAATAAATAATTAGAGTAAAGTAAAAATTGCGGTTCTGTTGTAGGTGAATCATGTAGAACGCTCGCATGCGTGCTACATGTGAATAATAATAATTGTGTATAATAGATGGAATTGCGAAATATAGACATAAAATCGAGTAGTAGAAAGCTCACGCCCTGTATACGATTACGTTGAAAAAGGCAAAAGAAAGAAAGTAAAAAAAAAAAAAAAGTTAGGAACGCGTGCTAGGCACCCCTCGATTGCCGGAACAATTATATACGCAGTAGCGCATGCCTCGTCATACGAGTATGCGATAAGTCGAGATAAATGTGTATGTATGTATACAATACCCGTTGTCAATCAGATAACAAAATAAAAAGCAGTAGCGATTATAGACTACGAAATAGTAGAAGAAAAAAAAAAACAAACAAATATATACATATAATTCCCTATTTCAGTTTAAAAAACTTAATAGTGCTAATTTTCTTTTTTTTTTTTTTTCTTTTTTTCATTGCCACGAATTACAGCTAAAATTATTTCACATCATTTCTTAGTTAGTAATGCCAATTCGTATACTAACTTGTATATAATAAACGGAAGGGGTGATGGTGAGATTCCTCCTTGTAAAACAAATTGAAATGTAAATTTTAATCCGGGAAAATTGGCAGGGTACTTTAGTGATTCATTCATTGGCACCCCCTGTGCAGCCAGAGATTAGCCAGCTATATGCAAGCCATATCTTCGATGTAACTAGTAGTACCTAACACAACGACGTACATATGCGTACAGCTACGTATACTTATACGTTGATAGCGTCAGGACTTACTCTACGTACTGTATTTTAAACGGGCAATTTCACGAGTACTTGGATACTGTAGAGTGTAGTGTGGTACAGATTCTTTCATCCCTTGATAGAAATATATAGAGAGAAAGATAAAGTGAGATAGCGCGGGCTAACTACCCTTAGAAATATCTACTGGTGACAGAAGGGATCGTTGTGCCCTAAACACATCCCAAACGCTTCAACAGGTCCATGAATTTCATTTCATTTCATTCCGTTTCATTTACCCTTACGTTCAATTGCTCATTCTAGATCTTTCGGAAAAATTATAACTGCGATCTAAAGCTTCGAAAGAGTTTTGTCCTTTTATTTTTTCTAGATATATGAATGATGACCGTATAAGGCAGTGGTGACTAATTTGTGTAAAAAAATTAATCTACTAGCTGTAAAGTTTCTGAATCTATAATTATTATATAAGTAAATCTTTCGAGTAAATAAATCTAAATTGAGAGCAAATTGCTGTATAAATAAATGGGGGCATCGCAGCATCGCATCGTGCGATATAAATTTGCATCGAAAGTGGCACTTACTGGTTTTCCTTCGGGGTTGCCCTATAACCACCCGTGAAATGGGCACAGATTGTAAACGCGAGATTCACTACAACAAGATTTCATATTAAATTCTCTTAATATTCATTGCTTCGCTCCCGTAAATTTTTTGACTGCATAAATCCCGCTTGTATAATTATTTCCCCGTATATAATATATAAAAATATACCTAAACGTATAACAGATGAAATATCGAATCTAAAATTTCATCATTATGAAAAAAAAGAAAAAAAACCTAACTACGTCTAATATGATATAAAAATAAATATCAACCTTTACACCGCGTGTAACTGATTAATCGAATGTATACCTATACGTCTATCCAATCGTTCGATATACTATAAGCTTTTTTTATTTTTACCCGAGGGCAATAGAATATTGCTTATTTTTTTATTGACAGCGATTCAATGTGAAGTTATTATGTCATCGTGTAAGTAGGTAGGTAGGTAATACACGAAATGTCATCTAGCAGTCCTTGTCGCTTAGTCAATGAATAATAAAGGACAGATCAATCAGTACATAGAGAATCTTGGAAACAAAATTGGAAAAAAAAGAAGAAGAAAAAAAAATATATTAAAATAGAGACAATAATGTCAAAAAATTTCTGGTGTAATTATAAATAATAATAAAAGTATATATGTAATGTATTTTATACTATACTACTACGTACTACGTACTACGGAGTATTATACTATACATACTACTTAAATATAATAATAATTTCAAGTATTTAGGGTCTAGTTCAAAATAGGAAAGATAATTAATGAAATCTTACGGCTGCATACGCGTGTGATATAAATCATAGTAGAGTCCAACTTCGAGGGTACCATATGGCCCATGTGCAGATGTATAAGTCCATGCACAATACCCATATATAAATATACACATAGGTATATATACGTATAGAAAATAAAGCGTAACGTGGTATGAACCCCGAAGTAGATCCATACATGTGTGGGATCACCACCTCAAAGGACTGTGCCACCATAGAAAACGCGTGTCCATAGTGACTGCAGGGTATGTGGGGTGCTGGTTCCCCTTTTCTAAGAATAGTACTAATTCGTATATTTTCTGATATGAAATAATTGCCGATCTTGAATAGTTGTGAAAATTTCTAAATAAAAGATATACATGTATAAGAAATTTGATTTTTATGAGAATTATTAATGAACCTTGCTTCCTAATGAAAACCAAAGGCGCTACGTAAGTATCGGTACATATACATGATAAAGCGTACAATATGCAGGCATGTTACATAGGTACGTACGTACCTAACCATGAAGAGCCACCCTTATTTCCCCCCAAAGTTCCCCTAGAGTGTGGAATAGCTCGTGCCTGTACGATCACCTGCCCTTGGCCAACTACACCCTAGCTACAGCTATGGGCACAGTATGAAGAACTAGGGGAAACTTTAGCCAGGTGATGACTCACCCTAAAGGTACCTATACCGAGCTTGTGTGTTACGTAATTTTAATAATACGCACGCGTCCCGGGGTTTATCTATGTATATAAATGGGGATGTGTATATATGTGTGTGTCTAGATGTGCACGCATGCTGAAATATGTATTGTGTTAGTTGAACCACCTAGAATTCGATGGGGATATACTATATGTGTATGCGGTACGGGCGACGCGGGCTGGTAGACAGACAGGATATGCCGACCAGCAAGGATGTGATTTATACGATACCGGAACCCCGGTAAAAGCAAAAAGGGGAGATCCGTCGACTAATGTCGAGAGGCTAAAGACAGACAGACAGACAGACAGATAGACAGCCGGCTATGCGAACCTCTTATACCTGAAACTCCGTATATATAAAAATGATACGAAATAATGAAAAGGATCAAAAAGATCCTTCGATTTAAATCATTTTCTTACGATCGAATCGAAGGAGGGTATTTATACGGATAATTTAGAGAATAGATTATAGAATACGGTATAATTACCCGAAAAATATATATTTTACAGTTTTATTTTTATTTTTTATTTTTTTAAGAGAGAGTTTACCACTTCTACGGAAACGCGATTTCCGGTTGGTGTATATTGTACGTAAGTATCTACAGGTAGAAAGATAATACGAGAGAATCGATATCTTGTATATTTGTTGGCTTCCTATTCGGTACTCGATCGGTTCTCATCCGTTCAATTTTTATTTTATTTTTTTATTTCATTGTCTTTTGTGGGAAATCGGGCATCGCTTTGACCGGAATTAGGAAGTACGAGTTTCGTACTCACTCTCATTCTTCACTCATATAAAAAATCAGAATGAAATAATAGACACCTTTTTTTTTACCATTTTCTCATTTTTTTTTTTTTTTTTTTTTTTTTGAATTCTTAGGCCTTTACCAAATTATCTATCTCTGAAGATCAGAGAGTCAATTTTTTTATAGTGATGGATAAAGGCGTGAGTATAATATACTCTGGTCTCATGGTGTTCGAATAAAAGGTGAATGAACAAGGGGAAAAAGAATGTGATAGAAAGAGACAATGTTTTCTTACCATGAACCCCAGGTTCTTAGTCATGGGGCAAGTTGAGTAAGACCTGTCAAATAAGGTCGTGTAACACCTTATACGATCAGGAAACGACCCCAACTGTTAAGGGGGCGGTGGTTCTTCCCCTAATGCCTGCAGGTAAAGTAATCTTTCTTTCATTGAAGACAAGGCACGTCCTTGGCTGGGACCCCCTTCCTTCTTGTCCTTTTTCTTTCCTTTTCCTTCTCCCTATAAGTATAACGAATAAACTTACGTTACCACTAGGCAGGATATGCATGTATAGCTGTATAGATGAAGTGAGGGAAGGTGCCTCTCTTGTAAAGGAGCACCAGCGACCGACTCGGCCACCCCTCGGGGATTGCAGACCCTTAAACTTGAATGAAAGACGTAGTAAGGAAGGAGAAAAAAGGAATAAAGAAGGAGGAAGGAGGAAGGAGGAAGGAGGAAGGAGGAAGGAGGAGACCTTAGATGGCTGGTTTGGTACTGTATACGAAGACTGGCTGGCGCTAACTATTCACGCACGACGACGACGACCCCCTGGCAACTTCTCTACCGTATGAATGAATGAACGATAGGATGAATGAGAAGACGTAACGTGACCTAGCTACCGAAGCCTTAGTTATTCCCCCGCGTGCGTATCACCATTCGGGGTTGGTTAAACGAAAGTCGAGCTTTTACGAAACTATCAATGAAACTTCGAGTCCTTTAACCGAATTTTTAGTCTTTTTTTTTCAACCAAAAGTGAGGAAAGTGAGCATACGAATAAAAATATATTCGACATCTGCTCCTCGTGAATGCAGGAGCATATTTTTCTATTTTCATATTTCAATCCCGGAGAATTGTTCCATACGATATTTTGCAACAGCTGAATTATGAAAAGGACTGTGAAAGGGGTGAAAATCAAAGCCTTTCATCTACGATTCCTGAATTTTGTGGAAAAGGTGTAAACTTATTTTCGGAAGCATGAATCGCGCGGGTTATTTACTTCTCTGATATATGATGCAGCTGAATTTTTATAAAAGGACTACCTCTGCAGCTGATCAATATTCAACATCGTAACACCATATCGGATGAATTCTACCTTTCATGTAAATTTAGGAACTTCATTTTTACATGTTTTCAATAAAAATTCTGAATCCTTTTCTCATTTTTCATTTCTCCTTCGATGCAATTAACAAAAAAAAAAAAAAAAAAATTTCTTCTATCCGTAGGTAAAAATGATAGCTAAAATAAATGAAGCAAAGGAATTAGCAAAGAGTCAAAAAAGAAACTGACGAGTTTGTACTAGCTGCTATGCAGAGTGCAGAGGCGTCGTTCATTCGTCTGTGTAAGTGAAGCTGCACTCTGCACTGCCACGCGCCAGCAAACAATAGCTGAAATCAGGCATTCGGGCATTGAGGTATTGTGAACCCGAAAGCTGTGACATCGAGTTCAGAGGCAGCTGCGACCATCTCCCCTAACTTACCACCTACCCACCCCTTACCATCACCATGGGGTTCTGGTTTGCAGCGCGTGCTACACAATCTGAACCTGCCCCCTATATACCTATACCTTCGCCCCTTTTTTTTTTCCCTCGCCCTTTTTACCCCCTCTAATAATTCACGGTGTGTTGCGAATCGTGGGTATATGGGTATAGGTATAATACCTGCCTACGTGTGCAGCATGTATGTAATAACATAGAAAGTACAATATCCACGAGGAAAATGATTCTAGTTAAAATTTTTAAGAAAAATACAAATAATTGGGAAAAAATTTAATTAAGGGAGACAAGGGTGAAATAAATTAGTGAATTCCGGGTGTAAAATAGTAATGAATATTATACTGTGAGATCAATCTTTGTATAAATTAGAAGAATAATTATTTTTATATCCTGCAATTATTGCGTATGAAGGTTTTTTTATTTTTTTTTTTCTTCGTTTTTTTTTTTTCCAACAGAAGGGATTTCGCTCATGCATACCTAACAGATGATAAGATTCGGCTCTGCGATTCGTCAGAATCCGATCATTTCATTTAATTATTACCTCTGTCCTTATTTTTTTTCTTCTTCCTTTTTTTTTTTTTGTGTTTTCATTAATTTGGATCCCATATGCTAGTGTTTACATGAACACACGCAACCATGTTGGCATAATGCTCGAGTATTAATTAATTAAAGGAGTCAGCAATTGATATGCAGATAAATATATCGCTACGTTGCATCGTCGTTTAGCATCTAACTATATACCTATATATCTACGTAACTATGTTACATAGGTATATTTATACACGTATAAAGTCACGTCGCGTGCCTTACGTCACGCCTAAAATTTCACGCCTTACGTATGTAGTGCATAAATATACGTCAGTCAAGCCATCCTGCAGCAGGACACGCGGCATGCAGATAATATATGAATCGAAATTTATTCCTGACCTTTTCTCTACTTTATTTATTCAATAATTCGTTGAGAAATTATAAATGATACAGATTGACTCGACTGGAATTTTATACATTCAGATACCTTCGAGAAAGTTTAAACGAAGTGAAACCGAAGATTTTAGAAAATTGTATCAAGGAATGAAAAATGGGGAAAACAATTGTTAATAATATCAATAGCCAGATGTTAGATCTGCAGGCTATCGTAAACCACGAATGGAACCTATTAGCAGACATAATTTTTTTTAGAACTGTTAAACCAAGCTGAAACCGCAGCTCCGGATAATATGAGGACCAAATGCTCGTTACAACACGCGATTTCATCCCTAGCTTCAGATGCGTTGCTTTAATTGACGGAATACTTCGGAAGTTAAAAAATTTGGAAGTCGTCATATTTTAGAATTTCCTGTATTTCGTTTTTCCGTAGATCTACACGTGGAGCAAGCGGAAGAAGAATGAATTTTTTTTTCCTTCAAGGAGTGACCGAACGCGATGTATTACTCAGATTATCCGAAAGTGGTGGCCAGTAGGTACATACACGATAATAAACCGTCTCATAAATTATACAGTATGAAATAATTAGTAATACAACATTGCGGCGGTCTCGCCTGGTGAGCGAGTCGTTAGTTCCGGTATTTTAATGCCAAAACTAAAGGTGGGTAGTAAATTGAATGAAAAAACATTAAATAAATTCTACTCCTAAGTATACATACCTATATAGTTGAATTAGTCGGAGTTTAGAAAGCTAGAAGGGAGTCTGCTGACCGCGTTAATTAAAATTCTAATTACCGCAGGAGTTCTTTTAATTTTAATTTTATTTTTTTCTCTCTATTTTTCGTTTTTTGAAGCCGCATCTTTACTGCCGTATTATACATACCTATATGCTGCACTTTTAGGGTGTTTGAATAATCGCTCTGTCAGACCTATGTACCCGTCTGCGGGTATATGAACTGTCAACTATACGTATGTAGGCATGTACAAACATAATTTACAGTTTACGGTACCGAGCACGTGCCCGGAAAAAAAAAATATCAGTTTTTATGGTTTCTGGACTGACGCGCGCCTCGACATCTGCAGTCTTACCTACACGACGTGCTGACCTGTGTATCTGATGGGTATGTAAGTACGTATGTATACACACATGGAATTTTTAATAAACTAAAAACGATCGTTATTACAGTGATTAATCTTGTTTCAGAAGAAAAGGGCTAAAAGAAGAAAAAAACTCTCACGATTATGTCAACGTCGTGATTATTCTACATGAAATTCTTTGAGTCCCAAGGCCAGGAGGCATAACGCACACCTTGCACTTCCTTTCGACGTTCAACCCCTGAATCTTGATCGCACGTGCCTTTTGAAGCCGACTTTAAAGCCTTCGAGTTCACCGGCTCCCTGGGTCTCCCTTTCAGAATTGCAGAAGGTGTCTCCGCAGTAAGAACTCCTAGACATCAAAGCAAGTCGAGAGAATGCCTATACACTTTTAAAAGTTTTATCGATATTCTCTTTATTTAATTCCTGTATACCTATATCTACGTATACACCCCGCAGGAAATGACCACGTAGGTGAATCGTATAGAAATAAGTGTTTCGCATGTAGATAGAGAATAGAGAAACCAGAACTACACCAAGCTGACCCCCAAGTAGGTAACTCCGTTTCGCACCTTGCACATATCGCTGCAAGGCATAAGTCTGTGCCACACATGTTTCTTATGTGACGTAATTAGCTGCAGTGACGTAATATTATTGCCTGCAGGGTAGCCCTTGAGAAATCAGCTGCTCTATTTTATCACTCTTCGTAAAGTGTCTCGAAGATTATATAGTGCCGCGGTTCCTCAGTCATATAATATCTATGAATGAACTTAAGGTTGAATAAAATGAATAGAGAGAATGGAAAAAATAACTCACTTATAAATCTTGGATAATTATATCGATCAGAGATTGTAAATGAGAATAATAATTGTTATTTTAATGATAATAATAATAATAATAATAATAATGGTAGTGCCGGTGTAAGAATTACAGGGCTTTGCACCCCACCAGTTCGCGGTGGCATGCCACCTTAGTTATTGCATTGTATTTCGTGCAGCTGTCTATCGAAAGAACACAACAAAACAGAACCGAACCCTGCACAACACCCCGAAAGTCTGAAGGGTATATAGGTGTGGGTTTTTAACCTTATACACATGTGTGTATGGGTGTATATATCGTATAAAGTATGCTGCAGCTAGTACGACGCGATGCGATGCGACGCGACGCGACGCTACGACCCCCATGCGTGGCCCCCATGTAGAGCCACGTCACATCACCACCTGGCCTGCTTCCACGCGCCTGGAGATCCACGTTTAACATGAGTGAACACCGGGCCGAGACCAGGTAAAACCGGGATCAGATCATCCTGAGGACGCGTGCGCGATATATAGTATAAGAGGGTTTCTCTATCCTCTGGGTATATGCCCGACTACTTCACCCTATTTTTTTCTCCTAGGGTGCAGGATGGGCGATAGGCAATTGCAGATAACTGATGATAACGTCATACCTGTATTATGTGTATGTTGGTAGGTATTCTATATATTATATGACTTTTTATGCTATACTTAGATCGTATAGAAATAAAAAGATTAACATATTTCTTAATCTGGTATAAAACGGACCGCGGTTAGATTTTCAAAGTACGAAATCAGATCTTGGATACTTGGAGGCCCGATTTTTCAAACGATTATCAGAATTTTTTTACCCGGGACATAATTTGATTAAAAAATCGAAATTTAAATAGGAAAAACGGTTAGTTCAGACGATGATCGAAGACAGTTTTTTCCTTCAAATCGCAGATACTAAATAATTTTTGATCCTGCACTATTTACCCTCTTTTATTTTTTTCTTTTTCGTCAATATTTTATACTATTTACTGAGTAATTCAACCTGTGCCATAGCGAGGTGTAAATCGAATATATATATATATATTTATTCGATAAGCGGTGTGAATACGTGTTTGCATAAGTATAGAGTATAGAGAATATTACAAAAGTTGGTTTATCTCAGATTTTTCTTATCGTCTTATCTACTCTTTTATTTTTTCCGTCTATTATTTATTATTTATTTTATTTAAATATACAATATAATATGTATATGCACATATATAGATATTTTGTTTATTTAGACGCACGCGACGGTATATAAATCCCCGATAAACCTTATCGCATATACCCAGCTCACATAATATGACACCCTATCGCATTATGTATTGTTGAATTAGATAATATTGTATCATACATTATCGTATAACCACGGTATCAAAGCCTTACTTGAATAAGTGGTGCAGTGCAGCACACGACTCTGTCTGAAAGATTTGATAATTATGTTTGATGAATAGAGGGCTACCATGTATACAAAAACCACATATGTATGTGCGATATGTCTATCTGCCTATTCAAACATAAAAGAACCCACCCTTCTTAGAGATTTATTAATAAGTCGAAATGTTTCGATTCGATGAAACGAATTTAACGAAAAATTCATCCACCCGGTGTTTACCCTGGATTTCGAAAATCCTTGATATCGCAAACCCTCGTAATCCTAAACGAAGAAAATTTAATGTATTTTTCTTAGCCAGTGTTTCTCTCTGTGAGTTTTTATACACAAAGCTTCACTTCACCAACTCGACTAGTGGAATCAATCGGTATATGAAATTTTCAAGTACAGCTGTATTGCGTATTAGGTATGTATTATGCAGTCGAGTAACGGGGGCGGAACTATACCGCGATGTAGAGAACGCTGCACGGGTAGTTTCTAGTAGCATAGCGGGGGTCTCCACTTAGGCATCTGTCCACCAGCATCCCTTGGTAAATACGGTATAGAAACGTACGGGTGCAGTAGGAACACTAGACATTTATGGGGTCCCGTCGACCACATGCCAACTACCACTACCGCGATACATAGGACTGACTAGGCGAGATCTTAATCAACCATCTTTTTAGTCTTAGTTTCAGGGTGGGCCAGAGTTGAAATTATAAAGGAAATAAAAAGTGGGATTGATTCGATAAGTATAAAGAGAAAGATAAAAATAAGGGAAATTTATCAACGCTAAACGACCACATGCACTTGTATGTGTATTTATACTAAAAAAAAAACCTGAAAGCGTTGAAATGAGTATGTTTCACCTTGTTCTTGGTTCGTACCTAGTACCTACCCGCTTTCAAGTGAAGATATAAATCTAGCTATTGTATAATCGGCGCATGCCTTTTACAAGAACAAGTCGCTTGAAATTATTAATTATTCTCCTTATCGTATGACGGCGGTAACTTCGTGCCAGTAATTGTTGAAAACTAGGTAAAATTAGGTCGTGTGTGAACTATACGGTTCAATAGCCACTATACCTTCACCTCGATTTTGCACCTTGTCCTTTACTTGAATATATTTATAAAATATCTAAAGTTTCAGAGATTTGAGAAGAGTGGAAGCGGAATAGGGGTAGCACATCTTCACCTTATATATTAAAAAATTTACATAGCTGAGAGTATAATGTATCCCGCTGGTTTATTCGTAGGTTAATTTTGAATGCGAAGTATAGGGGCATTGAAGTCTAATATCTGGCTTTGACCCCATTATCGTTAAAATTTCAAGTTTAGTGTTAGTTTTTTCTCTTTTTGGTTCGTGTAACTTACGAGTGCCCATATGTGTGTCGATATTTATACCTACCATAGCGTATAATACCCAATAATAAAGCTACTCGTATATTTCGAGTTCAGGTATGTTTCGAATACGGGTTCTTATCCCGTCTGTTATATACGCGTACAGCTTATACCTCGCATAATACACATCTACAAATTATTATTCTAAACAAAATTTTGAAGAGCCGGTGGTACGCGCGTATTATATAACTATAGGAACGTTAAATCTACGGGCAAATTGTATTCCCTTTTCAAAGCGTCAAGATTATTGCTTCGTATAGGTTTATGGGTATAACCCACCGCCTTGGAACGATTAGTTCTCAGACCTTATGTGAAGAGAAATATAAACCCTGTACCATACGCGTATGGGGGCTATTAATTCATATAATAGAGAGACGAAGATGGAGTTATTTACTTTATCTGTGGCAAACTTAGTACACATACCTATAATTCCTCTTCACTATTATTCGAATAAGACAATTATAATTGTATAAGTTTTCTCAATGTGTTTAATTAATGTCGAAACGTAATTTTTTCAATAATTAGAGGTAAGCAAGTGTAAAAAAAAAAATAAATTTAGTTACCTATGGGCATCGGAAATATAGTATATTAAATATTATTTGAAAGTCTAGTCGAGTCGTTATAAAGTTGCGAAGAATGTTTCAATATGCCTTAATTACTCCGTAACGAGAAGAGGGCGGTGGAGTGAGGGGCTAAACGATGTTATTAAGCGAACGCTGGAGGGATAAATGAATATTAAAAATTTTCTTGGTTTACAGAGGTTCAAAATTTCAGCGCTATATACTGGCTAATATAAATATAAAAAAGGTACATGTATTAAATTATCAAATAGTGAAATTCAATTTTTAAGAAATTTTACAACTCTGGTATAACGTTTCATCGAATTTTACACTCTACAAATTGTGCCCTAAGATACAAGAAATATTCAAAAATAACGAGGATCATTTATCCCGGGTAGCAATTTCGAAATTCTTTTCCGCGGCTGTGAGAACTTTTAATCAAAGTTTATTAAAATTTTCAAAGAACGAAGGAGTTTTCACGTAGTATAGGTATACTATGCACATAGCATCGAAATTCTATCGTAGATATGTAATTTCATATTACGAAAATTGTGAGTAAAAATAAATAGGTAATTTATAATTTTTTTCACACAGGTATGGACGGATTTTTTTTGATTAAAATGAAGAAAAAAAATTTTTTGGTCAGTTGCCATGCCAACGATTAATAAACTCGTAAATAGTGCGTGGCGTTACATCATGGTGCAGGTATATGGGGGCGATCGTAATGACAACCACTTAACACGGTCTCATCGTGCATATGGCGTTTTCCATGGAATGAAGCTCCGAAAAATCAACCATGCGTTACGTTTAAACAGGTGAAACTCTTTTAACAGGTTTCCCGATCACCCCTACCGCTAATTTCGAATCTAATCCAAAGAAATTTAAGTATAGGTATATTATAGGCCCAAACCCACACCTCAGGGCTTAATCTACCGGTGGAAGCAACGACCACGTGTGTTAATCGCCCGTCTTAAGACACCCTCTTAGCCGTTTACCTCCCTCGTTCAGTAATCAATTAATTCACTATCCGGTCGTCTGCAGTTTATAAGAAGCCGCAATGATGCTTTACGCGTTTATAAGGCTTCAAAAAAAAAAAGGAAAAAAAGAAATAAATTTCTTTCGTTATCCAAAAAACGAGGAAGAATTATCCCGACAGTAAGTGATTAGATTTCTGTTATACATTCTAATAAATGAGTGAAATTTTCTGTTTAGAGGGAAAAAAAAAAGAAAAACGTATTTCCGTATCTACTTGATCATTGTCAATGAATTTATACGTGCCTACGGATCACGTAGGTGTCGATTACAGTAGATGACAAGTACTTTCATTACACTGCATGGATGTAGTAGATATATATACTTCAAGTACGTGGGTGTACATTCACACATATACCTATGTTAACAGGAAGGAAGTTTCGCGGTTGTCCTTCCGGGCAGCTGCCTTTGGTGACCTGGATGCCCTGGATATATCGAAGGACCTATCGCAATACTTATTATATATATATATATATATATATATACTATACCTACCCACCTACTGTGGGTATACCGCGGTAAAGTAATCTACTCTAATATTATAGGACACCATAGAAGTGCCATTACGCTGTAGAATCCGAAAGGCTTCGTTTAATACCCCATATCTAATAATTACTATCTCTCTGACACTTTCCATACTGCGAGCTATAATGGCGGTGTATGAGCTATGATTGGTGATAAAAATTTCCCTCCGCATAATTTACTAAGTATTGTAAATAAATATTAAGATTTCAATGAAATCAGGTATCATATCCTGTTTTTTCGTCATTCAAGTAATCCCATATCGTCGTTCTCGATTAATTTGATATCGATCTAAGTTTCGCGTTTTTTTTGTTTCCCTTCTTGCTTATAATCTCGAGTTTGATGCTCAAGGATATCGGATCGCTCGGAGTGGTGGCCTTTCAAATCACTATACCTACACCCCAGCCCTTAGCTACCTACGCATGTTCTACGACCCTCATCGAGCTACTAGCTAGCTATGCAGTACGGGGTGTATAATAATCCTTATTGAATTCATCCGTGGCTGCCGGCACAGTGACAGATGGGATTTTTTCAAGCTTTGAAAACGTTTTTAGGGGTACATATCGTGCACCTACCCCGCTCACTAGCTTCCTCAATCCCAGCATCCCAATGTATCCTATCGATACAGGACGAACCTGCGAGAGTGAGAAATCCTCCCTGGATACTTCGCTCTATTTTACTAGTGCATATATACTATATACCCGATTCCCATGTAGTTATATGCGAAATTCTTTATATCTACAGAACGTGAACACATATATAGGCGCGATAGTCATGGTAGTACGGTATACTGATGGGGTAAGAGACTCTTTCTCCCATTGTCACTGTCACGCGTCTCGACACCCTGTGCCGCGTGTCATACCGACACCGTGCGACATGACAAAGAGAATGGTACCGAATAGAGTGTAGATCCAAGAAGAGAGAATTTAGTCACCCGGCATTTTCATCCCTTGGAAAATTTTTATTCAAGACGAATTATAGTTACACAAATTGTAGTTAAGAGATTGAAATTATCCCAAGATTTTAAGACTTGATGATTCAGATATTTCAAATTTGAATTTTTTTTTTTCTCAATTCTTTCCGGAGAGAAAAAGGGAGAGATAATTATTGTAAATCGATGAAGAATATGAGTGGTGAGATCGTGAATATCGGGATGCGCGTCATATCCTGACACGTGCCAGAAAGGTTCCTTTACTCAAGGGTAACTTAGCCCTACTGCCTCTTGTTCTCATCGGGTACCTACCCAACCTCACTCACCTAATTTTACACAAGGTATATAATAGCTATAATGTTTCCTGAAGATCCTTGGTTTCTGATATCCGTCACGCGCCAAAAGACTCGTATTACCAAATCGCTTACTCACTCACTCGCTCGACCAGCTTGACTATTACATTATACCTATATACTGCATATACATATATATATAGAGAAAATTTGGAATTCATGATTTTTCAGTGAAATATATTTCGGATATTTTTTTTTCTTTTTTTTTCCCAATGCAAAATGATGGAAAATTTACAAATTGAGACGGTCAGTGATAAATGTAACTAACTGTATTTCTTCGATCGAAATTTGTATTCTGTAGATTTATAGGCGTATAACCTACGTCTATAATTCGTACCAAAATCAGGCATTCGGTGTCTTCCCGATGTTTAATATTGTCGCTAATCACGCGAAGGCTTCTTAAGATAATTACTTACAAGCAATAACTGTATAGGATGTAGAATATTATTGTTCTATATATTAAAGGGTTGATTTTACCCAAGGGTCACTTTTACTCGGTGTATACTAAATCGATTCAATTACATATTCTCATTGCAATAAATCGTAGCCTTTTAACAAAGCGATTGATTTCCTTATGTCTCAACATTTGATCCATCTACGATTTTTACCCCCACAAAAAAATAAAAACAAACGACAAAAAATCGTTCAAAAAAAAAGAACAAAAACGACGACCAGATACGATATTGAATTTAAGAAAAGGAAAGAAACGATGAGGAAACAGTATGAGTTACACTGTTACAGTAAGAGTTGCGGCGGGGCGCGTTCCACTTGATAAATGATTACGAGAAAATTATACGTCTCTACCTGTTATACATAAAGAAAGAGCTGGCTGGGCTGTTTCTCATTCCCATATAGATATGTACGCAGACAATTAATTAAACGGTTTGAAACAAGGGGAGTAAAAAAGTTGATACTTTACTCTACGCGATATCGTGCGAAGCGAAAAATGAAATCAATCGCAATGATATTACTTGGATCTGAGAAAAATTGAAAACGAAAATTTTCCTCAACGATTAGAAGCTTCGATATAATCCCGCGGTGATTATATCATGTATTGAAAAAATGATGAAACTTTTATTAAGATCAATTATACGTTTACTGAAATGAACATCGATTTTTATGGGATTCCATAATAATCCTGAATATAATATGGGACGATCTGCACACTGCTATGGCATGAGACAATGACTCAAATATATAGCTGTTAAAATTTCCCACGGCAGTGTTAAAAATCCATCCGCTACAGTTTACCCATGGGGGTTCCCATGGCAAATGATAGTACGCGCGAGGCCCCACCTCCGACAATAAAATGTATGATCAAGTGCATGTTATATCTATTTATGGGTCTGTTACCGCCACATATGTTAGGATACTACACCGAACTGTACCAACTGTCCGTATTATTACCTTATAAAATTCTATGTGATAAATAACGAATTGGACATTCATTTGTCAGTTTGAAACAAGAGATGGAAAAAATAAAATAAGAAGAAAAATGAAATTGAAAGACCTCATCAATGTTACGTACATAAAAATTTATCAATCATATGAATCGGCGTAGATACGATTTTATTCGAGCAATTAAATCACGGTCGATTAGATCGAGTAATAGTAGCATAAATTTATGCATAATAACCCGGTTTATTAATCGCATAATAAACGAATATTGTCTCAGTACTCAGATCCTGTTCTTGATCCTCTAAAGGGCCCACCTGTTGCTCTCTTCACCCTTCGTATTCCAGTTCCCTTGTCCCTTGTCCCTTGTAGCAGACCATGCGTTAATCACACCATACCAGTCCACCCTTGAGTCTATCGGATTGCATCGTTCCCAAAGTAAATTGGAAATTAGATCTAGTATGGTGGGTACATTTTGTTGATTCGGAGTCAAGAGATGAACGGATTCTAGTTTCTTCTGTGATTTGTTAGTTTCATTCATTATCGGCGAATAAATCGAAGAAGAGAGACAATTTGAAGGAATCTTGATTCCTCCCCGTTTCATGTACTTAATATATCCTCGAAATCCAATCCATCGATCAATCAGTTTCTCACGGTCAGGTGCCAGTCGGGAATAACGAACGAAACAAAGGACTAGACTAACGGGAATTCGAGTGGTTTCTTTTTTTTCGCGATGTGAGGGGTTCGCGATTAAATCTCTAAACCATTGTGCGAATTCCGTAAGGGTATTTTGCTCGCGTAACACAAAAGGGGAGAAAAAGTGTTAAACAATACGATACGCGACGTATCAATAGACATTGTTATCTGTATCGTGGGACAAAACGACGTTTTCGTTGTAACTACAGCAGCAATTATCTTTGCTCACGATCGAGGGGCTTGAAAAACGTTGGAAAAAATAAAATAAAAAATTTTTCAAATCGCAAATTGGTGATAAACGGTATAAAATTATGCCTCGAATATATCGATGCAAGAGATTTTTTTTTTAATCTACTCGAAACTGCCATTCCATCCATATCTAATCGAGACAAGAGAATCTCTTCGTAATATATGATCTATTTTTTTTTTTTTTTCCTATAATTTTTGTCTTTTTCCGTTATTTCTAACATAAAAAATCAATTTTTATAATTGATACTTTCACGTATAATCCATAAGCTGTGTTCTTTAATCTTATAGCCCTTGCCTTGACCATATGCTATTGCTATGTCGTCAGCCAACCCGCATAGATAATTTATATAGTAGGTCCATAAAGAGAAAATTTTAATTATATCATAAAATACGTAATCGTATATTACGGTATCGATTCGTTAGCCACTTGGATAGATTTGCGGTTTATTTTTTTCAAACTAAATATATATCCCATTGACGATATAACTTCCGGTCGACCGTTAACGGAAATCGACACACACACACAGCGCAGTGTCAGCGAGAATTTATATCGTCAAACTTATCACCTGCAGAAATGGTTTGAACAATTCAATTTTTTTTTTCTGTCTTTTTTTTTCGATATATGAATAAAAAAATGATATCCTGATATCATGTCGGTTTTCAGGATCGAGGAATCAGAGTTAATCCCATTTGCCCATAAATTCTGTATTTCACCGGAGACCCTTGTTTGCAAAATTCATTTTTCACCATCAAACGAACTCGTGCTAATCGGAACACGAATAAAAATTTTCGAGATCTCGATATCTCGGAGTTATTGAATAACCGATAAGGTTTTTTAATATTGTACGAAGCACACAGGTACGCCTTGCGTCCCTGCACCACCGTGGGCGTTCTGTCCTAGCAGATGCAAGAATGACTTGTAGTACACATAGCTAAAAGTTCAGCATCAGCATCCATCGTAGTATGATCGAATAAAAAAAGTCATCAACGAAACGCATTGTAGTAACCGAAACACAATTTTATTCATTTTTATTATAAATATAGGTGTAAAGATATGCTAGCAATTACCAAAGGACTATGTTACTGAAAATATTAATAGTTTTTAATTTTTTTCTTACATAATTAGCGTTCTAATACCGAGGTGTTCATATGCCCATAGTTCATGGGATCATCGAACCTTGTAAAGTCTGTAAATGAGTCAACAAAAAATGATATATGAACAGGGTTTCACCTGGCGGTCACGGCACGGTTGGTCACCGCATAAAAATTTACCTTTTTGTCTTGTCTATGGGGTAAGGGGGTGACTATTTGGTTTCCTACAGTGTCTTGGCTCCTGCACGCGCGTGCAGGATACCACTAGACTGTACTATACACATCGTCCATCCCCCAAGGGGCGAAACGCAATCTAACCAACCGTATCAATAACATTTATCCATTTCCTAGCGTGACTGAGGATTTTATGGGCTTTAGAGTTCTTACACGGGGTTCCCGATCTCCGATCACCGATCTACGACCACCTTCTAGCCTTTTAGATTGCTGGGGGCACCCTTTAGGGCCAGCTGTTTATATCCTATACCTATACGACTAACTCAGGTAGTAAAACGTGAAACCTTCTCTAATGGCGTTCGACCGCACAGACATACTTAGCTAATTAAACTGTAACGTGAGCATTCCGTCTTTACAGAGTGGGACTCGCCTTCCAGCTGTGCAGGGTCAATTCTTTCACCCATACGTGCATACATGTACCTCTCTAAGAAAATTTATTGAGTTCGTTATTAACTGGGTGAGGGGGATGAAGGGCAAGAAAATGATTAAGAAAAATAAGCTAATTATTTATTATCTCATTAATTATGCAGCTAATTGATAATCCAGGAGTATATTCATCCCATTATATCTATTCTTGCGTTATAATTACTACGAGGATGATGAATTCGCGGAGATTTTGTCTCCCAGTATATCCCAGGTACCCATATAAGACTTGAAAGAGAAGCTTATGGATTTGTGCGATAGGAGGGTTGGGGTGGAATAGAATAGAAAATAGAACGTTATAGTTATAGTTTCGCTGATATACAATACGCTAGGTACTTATATACCGTATCCTACCTACTCTAGCTATACCTAACTAATAGCATTTGCAGGACCCATCTGTCCGTGCGTGTACCGAGGAGATAAAGCATTACGATTATTTTTATCGATTATATTTGTTTGATCCTACTCCACGGCTTCAGTTAGAATTTCGTTAGGTATTGTTTATCTATTATTTTATGGGTCGGTATCATTGTTCGTAGTGAAATAATCTTTATCACTTATACCATGCGGCTATACCTACGTTATACGTGAATATACGCAAACGTATTCACACATTATGTAAAAATTAATCAATCTATAGATTATAAAATTTCATATTAGATCTTTGATAAATCGGGTATATTCAATGTCTGTATTATAAAGTGTGACACCTCCTCTCTATTTCATTATCTGAGTAAAGAGATGTACATATGGGCTCATATAGTATTGCACCTGAATCTTCAACCTTCAACCTATATCCAACCTTCGACAAACCCGCATTATTCTCTTCTTTTTTTTTTTTTTTTATCCTCTTCTTACGCTCTTTCGGTATGATTAATTTTAATTTATGCTAACGGATTACAATACAAACTGCGATCAGGGATATACAGGTGCTCGAATTATCAGTATCAAAGCATAAAGCGTAAAGACACTTTGTTGATTGTATAATGTACGGATTTACCTATCTATATACAAATTCACCTTTGTTCTCTTGCGGAGAGGGTACATTATACATTTAGTTAATGAGGATTTCGTGTAAACTACGCCATATATCATAAAATACGAGATTCAATCGTGTCTCTGAAATCCCTTGGAAGAAAGATAGAAAATCGCAAAAATCGTAGTACGTTTAGTTCATGCTGTTTATAGGTGTACCAAAAAAGCCCAAAAATTATCATCCAAGCGGTGAATATCTTCATCGGCTGAAATTTGCTGTAAGAATGATTGTTTGATGAATTATAACAAAGCGAAAATTGTTGCATGGGGTTGACAAGAATCTCTTCAATAAAGTAACAAAATTTTGAACAAAAGATATAATATATGTAATAATGAAACGTGTACATGCATCGTGTAAGTAGGTGCTCGAATGTATACCTCATCCCATGACAATCTATAAAAAAAAATAACTATGGTATAATGGGGTGAATGGGGGGTCGCTTTATCCATGTTGGTAGAAATAATGGTATATAGTGATGCGAGCGTTTGTGCTCACGCCGTTAATTCACCAACCGTCAAACTAACGTAACGTAACGTAACGTAACGTATGAACGTTGGAGTTTTGCGTCACGTTCGTAAGTAACGCTAAACCGTAAAAACGGTTCAAATTTGAATCTCTGTCCCCAATTGTTTCGCGGGTTAATCGAGACCGACCAATCCGTGCGAGTTTCAACCCCAATACAAATGCAGAAATTTAAACCTACGTAAAATAAGGGAAAAATTGGGGAGAAGGGCGAATACGCTTAGCGCCGAAACTACGCAGCGAACTACGTATAGCCTAGGGGTTTATAGCATAAGAAGAAACAGAAGAAGGGATGGAGAGAACCTAGCAGCCAATCCGATCGCTAGTTCGAAATTAATGCTGCGCGCGCACAGGGGCGGGCTGAGCTTTTACCACCCTAAAATTCGTACCCTAGGGTGGGAGAAGGTTACGCTGACTACTAGGTCGTAGGGATGCCTCGAGAGTTAGGGTTAGTTTGCGGCGAGGCGAGCGAGTGTGCGCTTGCGTGGCTCCGGGCGGCTATGGACTGCGCCGATCATCAAGAGCAGCGCGGCGGCAGGAGAATTTAAGTAAAAACGCCTGCTACCTACCTACCTGCCTGCCTGTCTCGGAGCCGCGAAAATCATTCAAGACTCACATTATCATATATATCAAATTATTTACACACATATACGTATACGTTGAAAAATACAAATTCAAATCTCAAAAATTGATCATCACCATCATGGAACACGACGACGAAGAAAACGCTGCGACATTTTTACTCCAAGAGGAAATAGAGAAGGAACAGACTAAAAATTTGGCAAACTGAAAGATAAGAAGCCTGCATCCACCCTCTGAAACTGGACATCGCAAAATCTACACATGCAGATATGTATACACGGTAACAAAAAAAAAAAAAAAGAAAAAAAACACACACACTCATAATAATTATTATCAGTTTTTGAAGAATAATTTGAAATAAAAGAGTAACATATAATTCACATACAACTACGTCGTGCTACGTACTAAACTACATATGCATATTCAAAAATGAAAAGAAAAAGAAAAGTAAGCAGAAAAAGCTGATTTTATTAACTCGAGATAACCGGCGGATCATTAAGGCTGTTACTACTTGCTGGCTCGCCGAACGTCTGTTACTACTTGCTGACACGCCGAACGTCTGACCAGACACTAGACTCAACTACTGATGGTTAGACGGTCGGAAATGTAAATCGGTTTCTCTACGACTGACAATGAGATGAAGAAGTAGAAGAAGAAATAAATCGCACCTGCTGATCTGCTATATATTGATATATTCGTTAATTCGTATTCGTTTGATCGACACACTCGCCCGCCTGGTAATCGCAGCTCGGAATAACTGCGAATATTTTCCATACGTATATAATAGGTAACGCCAAACAATTTAACAACAGTATTATTAGTTTTTTATTTCCTTCATCGTCTAGTTTTCTTTCGATTATTATAGTTTTTAACAAATATTAGTGAGATTAATTTTAAGTTTTTTACTAGAGACACTGTTTTTTTTTTCTTTTCTTTTCTTTTTCTCTCACCCGTCAATAAAAATTATCCTCCTCTAGTCACACACTTCGAGGGTAAAAATTAATTCACAATTATTTCAGTCTGAAATTATAGTTTTTCTAGTCACATCAATATTTTATTTGATTTTATTCGAACATATAATCTAGTCAAGAAAATTCTAAGTCAAAGGATGAAATTCAATCTAGTCAATAGATTTTAAATTCGTATACTTAGTGTCATATGCGTCGTATAAAATAATGAAATTCATAAGGTGCAGCGAGGAATGAATGAATGAATGAATGAAAAAAGAAAAATCTCTTATAAAAAATGAAACTTTTTTTATTACAAATAAAATTTCATTTTTCTATAAGACTAAATTCGTCCCTATAACAGATAGATTTTAAGTTTAGTTTTAAGTCGAAAAATAATAATTCATCAACCATACAGAACATTCCATGAGCATTGATATGAGATTCTAGTCAAATAAATTTATTCATTCATTAGCTTAAGTAATAATTATCGATTTTCTAATCGCTATACTTACGTACGACGGTTTAAAATTCGTCGATTCTTAGTAACGAGATTTTTAGATGCGGGTATGCAGGCCGCCGTTAAATGCAATTTCTCAATGTCAGATTATTTTGACCAAAAGTAAAAAATAAATTTTCTTTTTACTTATTATTATTATTATTTTTTTTTTTTTCCGTAATTTTTGTAAATTTTGTAATTTTTACTTTCTTTCGAATCGAGTATATATTACGTTTAGAAATCATCTCTCAATGTGAGTACGGGAAAAAGTGAAAATCCGTGGATATCAGTGCCATAAATATAAATTCACGTTTTACAGTTGAATTACTGCAAATTATTCTCTCTATGCATATATACACATTAATATCATATAAAGTAATTAATTAAAGATAAATTATTATTAAGGAAATTAAAATCAGAGATTTTTGGAGAACGAGACACAGAAAGTTGAGTCGTTCCCTAATATATCCTCATATTTCATTTTTAGCTTCATAAGTCAATCGTTTTATTTGGGAAACGTGCCAGTATATAATTTGTCGTATATTTTCGTCGATATTTCACTACCAAAAAAAAATTTTTTCCGATCTACTCCAGACGATTTCCTAATCCCTGGATCCAGCAGAAAGGTATCTTGACCGTAGACCATATGTTTTTTTTTCTTTTTTTCTTATTCTTTTTCGAGAGCTTATAGTCTCGTCAAATAAGCACCAAGTGCCTGTATGACGTCATATTCAGTTTAATACCTACTTATCTACATGTTAATTATATTTCAATAATATTTATGATGATAACACTTTCTATATTATTAGCGTATGATTTTTCATTTGAACGGAGTTTATTTTAAAAAGTACAAAATGCCTAAACGGCAGCTAGTAGATTAGTATTTTACGGTATAAGAATAGGGTTTAGAGATCATTGGCCAGTTCTAGTTTTAACGTATTGTCACACATCGAAAGATTGAATCAGGCTAACCGTCTTTTTTTCTTGTATGTATAAAATAATTTCGTTATTTATTATATTATATTATACGTCGACTTCTTTTCAAGGCTGTGTTTAATTTAGTATACACATATACTTATATATCATAGATTTTTTATTTTTTTTTTAATAATAATAAGAGATAGCTACAGGATTGTTTATTTGAAAGAAAAAAAAGATTCCAAATTTCTGACCCAGTCATTTATAACTGCAGCCTTAATTTCCACAGAATTGATATTTGGTAATAAAATCGTTCACGAGTTTCTCAAAGTTACAACAAAAAAATATTACAAAATGAAAAAATTCAAATTCAAATTAGAGACGCAATCAAACTTATTTATACTAAAACAAGAAAAAAATGTAAAAAAAAAAACATATATTATATTATAGTCGCGTAAATTTAATCTTGAATTAATTTATTGATGTAAGTGTGTAAGGCTAACGACAATACTGCCAAAAATGAATTTCTATAATCTACATATATCTAGCATAACCATTCGAATATAAGCATATAGTAATATAACATAATATAATACATAATATATAAAAAGAGAAGAGGGAGAGAGTAATATATGAGAGTATATTGAGAGTGGACTCTAGTCACGTTTACACTCATGGACAAGAACCCGAAAAGTCTTTCGAATCATGGGACAATTTTGAGAAATAAAAACCGATAATTTGAAGACGTATTAAAAAATTTTTTTTTAGAGCAACAATTTCAACTGTAAATCATAAAAATTCTATTCAACATGCATTTGGACGGCTAAGTAAGGTAGTTGATCTCAGTCCATGGGTTCATCTAGTCCGTAAGATTTCGAGAAAATATTTATACGTATTCTAAGAATTCATGAACCTTAGCTATTGATAGTCATTAAATTATTCTAATCCTCTAGTCGATTAGGTAACAAAGAGCTATATTTTTAATGAATATGCGAAAATGCTTTCAATCTTCATTTACGAATATAGCTTATTATCCTAATCAGTCCTATAAGTATAAATATAATAATTTTCTATAAATAAGGTAAATTCAGATTTAAGTAATGATTTTTCATTAATGTAAGAGAAAAATTTCATTCTATCAGATGATAACAGATAATTTTAAGTTATTTCAATGACAATAATTTGCAGCGCTGTATAACTTGTTCTTTGTATGATAATTTTGTAAAATATTTTCCTATTCGTCAATTTTATGTAAACGTCCTATATATATATGCATATATTTATTTAATTAGTATCTGCTACACTTCTGTTCAGGCTCAAAACTGACAAGATTTTTTATTCTCTTTATTTTTCATAATTTTTAGTCATTTTCATTATTCGAACAAAAAAATAATTTGTAGTACATAATTTAATGAGGTTTGACTTTTTCTTTGATCGCGAGTCTATTATGCATATAATACTAATCCTATACCGATGTCAATTCCAAAATCTATATATCGTAGTGCATAAATATATAATATATATTGGAATATTTATCGTTTGTGTGCGTGTCGTGTGCTTTTGCTTTTGATTGTCTATTTATTTAATTCACACATATTTAACCATCGATAAAAATAATATATAGTATGTAAATTAAGTATATTTTTGCTACGTACGTAATTCAGAAAATCGATATACTATCACATGTAATCATATATTTTATCTAACTTTAATGTAAACCGATCAACAATTTTCATTGCAATCACCCGGAGATAGAAAGAAAAAAAAAAAAAAAAAAAAATCATTCCGCCGAAAGTTTCTAAGTAAAATCCGCAGTAGAAAATTATTTGAAGGCCAATTCATGTAACTATAAATTTATACCATTTTCAACATTATACTATCAGGAATAAAATATTCAATAGCCAAAAAAAAAAAAGTTGTATTATTTATTTATTTTCTTTATCTCTAACAATTTTACCCTGACGTTATAAAATATATTCTCCTTTTTCTTCCTCTACCAATTTTCTAGTAGTAAAAATATAATGCAAAATGAACGTAATGTGCCTTGAAAATACGACGCATTTTGATCTTGCATTGTTTATGAGAAACCGTTCGAACACGAGCAGCTTCCATTATGCAACGAAACAGGGGCTGTGGAATTCTGTGTAGAAGTAAGCTTCTTCGGTATAGAAAATAAATAAATAAATAAATAAAAATCATACATCGATAGCTATAGCGCTATGCTGTATAATATATGTGAAGAGAAAACGTATATTTAGTGAAATTGACGACGAAAAATTAAGAGACTCGAAATAAATTGCAGAATCCGATAAATAGAAGAAAAGAACACGAAAAGGAATTTCGTAGTTTTCGTTTCGTATGTTAAAATAAAATATGCTTCTAAAACTTCAAAAGTTAAAAACTCAACTCTTCCACTTTTCTGTGCAGTACATACATGAAGAAAATATTCAATTATCAAATATAAATACAATTGAAAATATTTAAAGTAATGAAATGACCAAAAGCTTACAATAGCAGGATTTGATAATAAACGATGCAGTTTGAAGTCTCGAATATAAGGGTTCAAATTGTTCCTCAATTTTATTTTATAATCACCTAACGCCAGCTGTGAGCATTAAATCAAATCAAATCTATCTGAATCGTCAAAGTTTTTATCAAATTTAAACTTACCGACCGCTCTCTAGATAACTGGACTCTGATATGTCGGTAATGCAGATTTCTCTGTTTAATTTTATATTCCAAAGCCACCTAGGCAAGACGTGGCCTTAATCGTTGACTCAAGCCTCAATCTAACAATAAGATGAATCTGTCATCGTGAAGTTTAAAATGGTTATAATATAATAATTCAAGAAATCAGTTATCTCGCACTATCTGAATTGCAATCATTTTTTTCAACGCATTTCTATCGCGTCATTATATTTTTTTTTCGTAAATTAATATTTCGATAAGTTTCTGTCGAAACCCCTTTCCAGAATTCCTAACCAACACGTGTTGTGTATACACAAATTCCAAACTCATGGCCTGCTAAAAATACTCGTTTTAATAATAAAAAAAAAAAATGATAGTAGCATAGAGTTGGGTCAGAATATCTTAGTAGAATTCTTTTTTCCATAGAAAATAATCAGCGATCTGCAGTTCTCCCTGATAATTATCCCCAGATAGGTGATCTTAACTAAAGATTAGAGAAAGAGAAAGGAAGCGAATGCCTCGTGGCAAAATGGAAATAGAAACAGCGACAGAGTCTGATTCGCTATCGCTTATTGAAGACGTAGTGCAAATAGCACCAGATGGATATCATCTAGTTATGTTAGACCCTGAACTGGAGGAAGAATTATGCGAAGTAAATGGAGAGATAAGATCTGGGGAGCCTGAGACAATAACTGGAGACATAGAAAATACTGATGTAAACACAGAGGATATTTCAAATTTTTCTGAAACAGTATTTCGGCTGAATAACGATATAACTTACCCGTCGGTGTGCAGACTTTGCGCAACTAGAGGAAATGATATGGTTTATATGTTTGGGAGGAATAAAAAGGACAAAGATATTATCGCAATGATTGAACAGTGTCTAACTATAGTGGTAAGACTGCTTTATGAGAATTTAATATTGTGTCTAGATCCTGTTATTTGAATAAAAATTAACAAATAATGATATTGTTTATCCATTTCAAATCATTTTTGCATATATTTATCATTTTGTTTATTGAACAGGTGAAAAAGTCTGATAATCTACCAAAACAAGCCTGCCGTTCTTGCCTGGATAGACTAGAACTGTGTTATCAGTTTCATAAAACTGTAGCAGAAGCAGAAAAGCAGCTCCTCATATTAAGGGAAAAAATAATCCACAATACTAAGAGGAAAGAGAAGTATTGTCAAGCCTTGAAGCTGTGTGATGGACAGCAAAGTTCAACAAGACTTGATGGTAATCAAGAAATTATTAAGACTATTATTACTGAAGAATTTCGTAACGTGGAGACAAGTGAAGAAGATGACATCGATCCATTGGATTTAGAAAGAATATCAAAATCTCAAGATTGTTCAGTGAAGGAATTGAAATCTGACAAAATAGTTTCGGAAGAAATTGTTGATAAAAAGTATGGGAACGATAGCACAGTTGGTAATATTCTCTTAAGTGAGAAGATAGTCAAGGATGAGACTTCTACTGGCCAGATAGTTGACCGCAAATTAATAAAATGTCAAATTTGTGGAAAATCTTTTCAGACTGCTAAGAAATGCTATATACATTCTAGCGTTCATGCTTCAAAAAATTACTACCCATGTAGTCTATGCGATAAAACATTTACAAATGAGAAAGACTGTAATGTACATAGTGCAGAACACACAGAGAGTAAAAAATATGAAAGAAGAGCTGCGACTCATGTCTGTAAGGAATGTGGCAAGAGATTTGTGACCGAAGCTAGACTAAAATTTCATCAAATCTACCATAATTCTGATACTAAACCTTGCTACTGTGAAAAATGCAATAAAATGATGGCTTCTGAGTCTTCTCTGTATCAGCATATGCTCAGTGTACACAAACAGTACAAAGAATACTGTTGCGACATTTGCGGAAATCAGTTTAGGTATATAATTACATTTTTCATGAGGTTTATTTGAGATAACAGATCGTATTAATTTGATCTGCTTCTTTTGATTAAATATTTGATTCTTTTACAGAGCTCAGTCCCAACTGTCTGCCCATCAAAGAAAACACAAAGACGAACGTCCGTTCGAATGCACCATTTGTAATAAAAGATTTTACTCAAATGATATACTAAGGCGTCACAAAAAGCTGCATCTTCCTGACAAACCTTATCAATGTGATCACTGTGGGAAACGATTCGACAGAAATAACACTTTGACTAAACATTTGTTGAAACATCAAATGGAAGCTGGTCGAACAATGATATGCCAAGTCTGCAATATTTGTAAAGAAGTATTTGCAAGTGCTGTAGCTGCGGAAATTCACCTAAAGGATTGTACGATGATTACAGAAGATAATAAGGATAATAAAACACTGAGATTAAACTTGAAGGAAACTTATCGATGCGAATACTGTGAAAGATGCTATACAGAAATTGAATATATGAAGAATCACAGGTCATGTCATAGCAAACCTTCCCCATACATATGTACAGTTTGTGACACAGCATACGCGACTTATAATCAAGTTACGGCGCATAAAATGGCGCATAAAAAGACCCCTAAAATTGCAACTGTTAAAGATGAACTAGTAATCCCTAGATATTTTACCTGCGAGTACTGTGATAGAAGCTTCCTTCATTTTACTAAGATGAATATTCACAGGCGGTCATGTTCCACCGGGAAAATTTGGACCTGTGGATACTGCAAAGCTGTATTTGAAAATGCTAGAGAACTTTCAAGGCATAAAAACGGAGAAGCTAATGACGAAACTTGGCTGTGTAATGAATGCAATAATAGCTTTGGGTCTGGATGCGCCCTCGAAATACACAGAGAGACTCATTCTGCTTTACTAATGGATAAAAAAAACTTCTCTTGCTCACATTGCAAAAAAACATTCAACCGGGTAGGAATACGAGGACTTAGTCTTTGCATAAGTCTCAAATCTTTATGCAATATCGTTTTTAGACACCAAATTTATCTAGATAACTAAAGAATGATGAATTTTTCATTAAATTTCAGAAGGCACATCTCACTGTTCATCTACGGAGTCACACAGGGGAGAGACCTTACAGTTGTGACCTATGCGATAAGACTTATAAGATAAAAACTGAGAGAGATAATCACCGCAGAACTCATTCTGGTGAAAAACCATTCAAATGTTCAATATGTGAAAAGACGTTCGCCAATACAGCGAGACTCAGAGAACACACGAGATCTCATTCTGGGAAAAGGCCTTACCCCTGTTCCCTCTGTAATCAATCTTTCAAGAAAGCAAATGCGAGGAACGTTCACATGACTATACACACTGGGGAAAAACCGTACCAGTGTGACATATGTGGAATGCATTTCAGACTCACCGGTGATATGCGGAAACATAGGAGAACTCAACACGAACGGAAGAAATCAGCGACTAGAAATGATACAAGCTTTGAAATTGATTCTATAATATCTAATGCTTCATAAAAAATAAATCAATCTTGAAAATTTGATCTTTATCTATCATCGAGTGACTATTTCTTCATATAAAACCTTGAATATTTTATCAAATTTTCTAATTATCTTAAAATTTCTTCGGCAATATGTAAATTAAAGTAGGATGTTCGAAATTTCGCGCCTAGGAGTCGCTATCCTCCGTTGGTAATTTAGAAATCTTGATTCAAATCCAGATTTCAGAGCCATCTGGAAAAGTTTGGCCTCGCTTCAAGCAGAACAAGGTGTTTGATGGTAGAATAAACAAGAATTTACTATCCCTCGAGGCATAATATTCTTTTCCTTACAGTTCAAGTCTATATTTTCACTTCTTGGTAAGTCTATTAGTTAAACGTCTTCCTCGACTGAAACTAATCCACACGCCTTATTAGCAAAATGCAGTTCTTCAAGATAGGAAATCGATCAAACTATTTATAATAGACACTCATACATTCAGGTCCAGCCCAACCATGAAGATAATGATAACAGATTCAAAGGGAGATTCAATCTCTATAACAATCGGTGACAATGGGTCATTCCGAGAGTTGAATAAACAACTCGAAAAAAGGCATGAAATGCAGATGGATTTGACCAATTCACAAAATGAGAAACAAGTAGCTTTGGATCGGAATATCCTCACATTTTTATCGAGTTAGTTTATATTACAGAAATTGATTTTAATTTAAAATGGAAGAATGGATGTACATTCAATATACTTTCAGGCAATGTGAATCACCGTTCAGAAAATGGTTTAGAGAAGTCTGTCGACGAGGCTCATACTTCAAATTTCAAATTACTCGCAGAGCAAGTAGATTCGTGCCAAAATCAGCTCCAAGTAGAACCTGACACTGAATCTGGGACCAATAATCCTGATATCAGAGTATCCATATCCTCTGAAAGCAACGGAACTTCGGGATCTAAATCGCTCTGTAGACTTTGCGCTAGTCGAGGGAACGACATGGTTTATATGTTTGATAGAAATGAACAGTACAAGAATATTATCGAGAAGATTGAAGACTGTTTACCTATAATGGTGAAACTTTGGTTTAGAGAGAATTTGTTTTTGTCACATTCTTTGATTTGAATAATTGTTGTCATTTATTTTAACACAGGTAACAAAGATGGATACTCTGCCCAAAGAAGCGTGTCGGTCGTGTTTAGAGAAGCTTGAACTGTGCCACAATTTTCATAAAACAGTGTCAGAGGCTGAGAAAAATTTTCTCATTTTGGGAGGAAAGATATTTTATGATTCTGAGAAGACTGCAAAGTATTGTCAAACTATAAGCAGGGATAGTAGAACGAGGAGTTCGAGTATAGGAGATGAAATTGGTGTAGACGGAAAATCAGCAACTCAAGATGTACTTGGAAGCTGTTATTCTGTACCGAATAGCCCGATATGCGCCGTAGATTCAGAGGAGGAACCGAGCTTTGAGGAGAGAATTTCAGACTCAAAAAGTAACAAGTTTCCTAGCAGTGGAAGGAAAAGAACTAAAGGAGATGATATTTCTCAAACTGATAATTCCAAAATGATAAGATGTCTGATTTGTGGGGAGGGTTTTCATACTGTTGAAAAGTACCATATACATTCTGGGACTCATGTTTCCGACAGAAACTATCCCTGCGGTCTCTGCAATGAAATATTTACAGTCGAGAAAGACTGGAATGATCACAGTACCGAACATAATGAAAGTGAAGAGTTTGAAACAAGAGGAGAATTTCAACACGTTTGTGATAAATGTGGAAAGAAATTTATCACAGAAGCTAGACTAAAGTTTCACAAAAATTATCATAATCCTGACGCCAAACCATGCCACTGTGTAATCTGTGATAAAATTCTGGATTCAGAGTCAGTTCTGTATCAGCATATGAAAACTGTTCATGGACAATGTAAGGAGTTCCGTTGCAATATATGTGGGAAACAGTTCAGGTAATTTGATATTATTTTAAGCAGAAATTCTGGTTTTATAAACTTTATACTTGTGTCTTTCACAGAGCTCAAGCCTCGGTGAATGCTCATCAAAGAAAACACAGATATGTACGCTCTTTCGAATGCACTATATGCAACAAGAGATTCTACTCCAATGATACCCTAGAAATGCACAAAGATATTCATTCTAAGCCGTCATCAAACGAAAAAAATTTCTCATGCTTGTACTGCGGGAAAACGTTTAAGCAGGTGAATAATAATCAAAGATATTGAAAGAAAGTTGGATTCCGTTTGGCCAAAGCCTCGATAATCCTGAATTTAGTTATTCTTACAATCTGCTAAACAGAAACTTGTTTGTTTTAGAAATTACCTCTAACTGTTCACATAATGAGCCATACAGCGAGTGAAATTCCTAGTTGTGACTCTAGTGAGAAATCAAAGATAACTAAAAAAGAAAGAAACGATCAGCGCAGATCAGACCCAAACGATAAACCCTTTAAATGTACAGTATGCGAGAGGACGTTCGATCATAGCGCAAGACTGAGAGAACACTCCAGTGTTCACACAGGAAAAAGACCTTACAGTTGTTCCCTGTGCGATAAATCTTTCAAGAGAGCAAACGCGAGGAAGGTTCACATGGTGATACACACCGGTGAAAAACCCTACCAGTGCGATATGTGCGGAACTAATTTTAGACGAGCTGGGGATATGAGGAGACACAAAAAGACTCAACATGGACAAAACGAATGAAAATGTATTGAGAAAATGAATAATTATGTAATATTTGAGATAAATGGAAGATAATAAAAATGATAAATCTATAAAATTAGACTTTAATTATTTTTATTTATACTTTCCGACCCCAAGTTGTTTGATTTAAAAAATTGTAAATATTGTCATATTAGAATGTTTAAAAATATCAATATTTTCGAATATCGAGGGGGGTGGGGGAATTTTTTTTCAAATATCGCGCCACCGGAAGTTGATGATACAGTCGGAATCTAATGGTGAATAAAATCGAACGTATCCGCACCAGCCATCCATATCCAGGATTTTATTTTCAGGTAACATAAAAGTTTTCTGATATATATTTTAGAACCTAAAGAAGGAGCTTCTCCCATGCTCCTGTTTATCCCGTAAAAAAAAGATTAAAAATAAAACAATTAAGCGAAAAAAAAGAAATGAAAGGAAAACAATGCATACTTTATTTTCTATAATGAGAAGAGATATCGATAGCACAACAGCACACTAGTTTAACCCTAAAATAATTCATAGTTAACCTTCTTTCGCTCTATTATAATGACGTGGAGTAATAAAAGATTATCGCTTTTACCCGAAACTCAAATTTCCTCAACTCTTAAATTCGGTAATTAGTTTATCTGAGAATTACGATCATTATAATTGATAAACATTATTTAGCAGTACGTACTTTTTCGGTTGTTAGGATGAAAAAGAAAGATCGAAAATCTGTCTAAAATGTTTATACGATTATCATTTTATTAGACAATGTTGAAGCTCGTTCTGCAGACCCAGGAGGGTCAGCAAATAGAAATAACCGTAAGCCCGGATGATACGTTTGAAGATTTACAAAGGCAGTATGAAAGCCCGGAGAATCCAGGGCTGCCTGAACTCCTAAAGCATTTAATAACTAATGGACTAGATGTGGATGAGAAAACCAGAGTATTTGATTACGTGACAAATAGCAGTGAGCAGCCAGATTCTAAATCCTAAGACACCGTCGAATTTCCACTTTTTATTCAGAAATTTCTCTTGCCTAAATATAGGTTCGACAGAATGGCTAGTAGAGGAATCACTCGATGATATTTCAAGACTTGAAACGGCCGAGCCGCTACAAGCACTAATCAGAGATACACCGCCAAAGGAATGCTGTGCTAAAGGTTGTTCTAATTCAGAGATAACGACATCAGAAAAAGTGTTCTTTCCTTTACCCAGCGACAAAGAGAGGTAAAAGACTCTGAAACTAGTCAGAATCTTTATAACTGTCCAAGGAAAGACAGTGAATGAATTTAAACCCAAAGCTAATATCTTAGGGATTGACTGATCTCTTGGCTTTGTTACAGATTATCATCGTGGTTGATTGGGATAGGGAGACCTGAGCTATTAAATATGCCGGTTGATTCAGAAGCCGAGTCACTTGGAGACAAGCACTTTGTTTGCGCAGATCACTTTGCTCCGCATCAATTTTTGAAGGGAACTAATCAGGCATTGAGACGACGGGCTTGTCCGTCTTTACTGCCTTTGAGTACAGAAGAACAGGGAACTAATTCGTCAACTAATGAGCTAGATGAGATTCGTGTGAAAGAAGAATTGACTGGTTAGTGTCTTGCAGTGAACCTGAGGATATTTGTTTGTTTATTACATTGTCTAATACTAATCTCCTCTTTCAATCATTTTTTATGTTCCTTAGATGATATGGTGAAGACAAACGAGGATCTCGATGCCTCTAATTCAAGGGATCCTATATACGCGATGGATTTCCTTGAGGTTTTACAGGAGATCAATCATCCAGGTGTATTATGCCGTCTGTGTGGAGAGCACGCTGTTAGCCCTGTTTATCTATTTTCAGCTGAAAATTCTAGTGCAGGATTCTCTCTTGCTGATAAAATAAATTTATGTTTACCAATAACGGTAATTGGTTCAAATTTTAAACGATAATTTTAAAATTGAAGTTCATTTCTGGAGTAAGAGTTGAATTTAATCCAAGATTTTCATTGATTGTTATTCAGGTGAATGCTGAAGACCCTCTGCCAAAACAGGTCTGTAAAGATTGTCTTGACAAGCTGGAACTGTGTCACAAACTTGCAAAGAGGTGTCTTGAGACAGAAGACAAATTGAAAGCAATGTTTAAAATGAAGAAATTCCACGTAAAAGATGAGAAGGAGAAACAATGTCCGTTATGTGTGTCTGGAAATATGCAAATCATTACTAAAAGTGGTATTTATCGTAAAAATAAAACTGGGAGTATTCAGGAAAGTCTTAAAAACTCCAGCGCTCGTACTAGACAAGTATCTCCGTCTAGGAATGTACAAAGTAAAATAGGTACTTGGAGTTCTTCTGTAGACAAAATGCCTCTTCAGGGTAGGTAAATATTGCTTCGTCAATTAAAAATTCATCCCCAAATCCCTGAAAGCATCAATGCCCCTATTTTCGAATAGCTAACAAATGCTATGATCATTATTTTCCAGAAGTTACCGAAGTTATCCCACCGACAATTGTAGACGAACCACCCGAAGATGAAGAAGTCCCTTTGGGTTCACCGCCGCATTTATTTCCGACTGAATTATTGTGCTCTATTTGTTGTCAGAAAGAAGACAGCATCGAAAATATGACGGAGCATGCAAAAGAGCACGAGGGCTACCCATGTACAATTTGTAAAGATGTTGCTTTCAAAACAAGAAACGAACAGCAAGTACACTTTCTGAAACATGGCGTCAACAATGGATATTGTAAAATATGCTCTACCCCATGGAGCGGAGTCGAGAATACCGCGGAGCACATTAAACACTGTAAACCAGAGTTCTGGGACGTTGAATGTGCTCAATGTGGAGTAAAATTCCCCCACATTCAAGCTGGACATGACCATGTGTGCCACGAGCCAGAAGAATGGTATTTCTCAGGGATATTTCTTGAGGAAGTCTTTCAGCCTTGGAATAATTAATGAATGTTTGATTTTTCATTCTAGGTTCGAATGCGACCAGTGTGGTAAAAGATTCACGGCTAAGGGTAGCTTGAACATGCACATGAAATCGCACCAAAAACGGGAAACCCTTTTCTACAAGTGTTTGTCATGTAACAAAGAATTCAGCCGCAAAGCAAGTCTGCAAAAGCATATTACAACCTACCACGAGGATGTGGAGTCAAGTTTGAGCCCTAAATGCTACAAATGCAAGAAATGCGACGAGGCTTTTCCAACCTCGGCCCGTGCCGAATCTCACATAACAGACAAACACATTAGCCACTTGATAATGACTGGCATGGAATTTATGAGCGATCAATTCACTGTCGAGGAAATTAATTTGACTCGTGTTTATATGTGCGAATATTGCGAACGATGCTACACAATTCCTAGCTCGTTGCATGAACACAAGCAAATTGAACACAGCGATAATTCTGACTATCAATGTAACGTTTGTGGTAACACTTTTTTGAGTTACAAGTCACTAGCTCGGCATAAAACGTTGCATGGAAAAGAATATGAAATTGAAGATCTGGGCATAAAGTCATATTACATTTGTCATTATTGCAACAAACCGTTTTTACATTTTGGGACATTGAGGGTTCACATTTCTCAGCATCAACATGATGCACCGTATTTATGCAGGCTTTGCAACTTTAGGTTTGCCACTTACCAAGAAGTCACAGATCACAGAAAAAACGCCCATCCTTATCAATCTCTTCTGCACGAAAGACCAACGAGTTCGTTTGATTGTAAATTTTGCGAGAAACGGTTCAGTCACGAGGTCGCACTCGTTAAACATATCCGTATGCACACTGGTGAAAAACCCTACAAATGTTCTGTGTGCGAGAAAGGATTCTCCCAAACCTCTGGCCTCTATACTCATCTAAAAGTTCATTCAGATTTGAGACCGTACGTCTGTCCTCAATGTCCTCAAGCTTTCAAAATCAAAGGGGACAGAGATAATCATGTGAAAAAACACTCCGGCAAACGACCCTACAAGTGCGAAATATGCGACAAGGCCTTCATGACGCAGCACGTCTTTAGCCAGCATAAAAAAATTCACACAAATGAACGGCCATATAAGTGCGATATTTGTGGAGAAGCTTTCAGAAGATCGCATGTACTGACTGTACACATGAGACGTCATACTGGCGAAAAACCACACGTATGTGATTTGTGCCCTAAGACTTATAGACAACGCGGGGATTTGTTGAAACATAAAAAAATGCAGCATGGAATTGCCCTTAATAATCCTAACAATGTTGCTAGCAATTCATGTATGGGTCTTATGCCTTCTGGGGATATTTCGAGCGCCGAATCTACCGCAGCTTTTTTACCTCTTTGACAAGTTGAGAAAAGTACAGAGAACGGAAGTTTTATAACAATCTTACCAAAATGAAATTAGGAACAGACAATTCTTAGTACAATTGCAACCTAATTCACAGTAACAATTTAGACAAAAGTTTCAGTCTTTCTACGCTTATCAATGACCGATTAATTTATTTAATTATATTTATTTAACAATAAATCCATTTAAGTATTTTAGCTGAATAATTCCATAATTCGATAAGTCTAGATATAAGATAATAGCTCAAATAAAAATTAACAAAAAGAAGACTGTTGAATGGTGTTAATTATTCTTCCGGTATCATAGATAGGAAGGGAACTTAGTCTTTGGATAAATAATAGCAGGAATATTGATATGACACTTATAACTCAATTTATTAATACTTGATTATTCTCTACCAATTTAACAAGTCATTGGCATTTGGCTTAGGCTAACTTAATCCACTTTAATTCTATGGGATCTTTCAATATCCCTCATTTTTAACTCTGTAGATACTTGACAGCAACAGTATAACACAGACAACAGTATGAAAAGACTTTTCCAAGAATCTGAAAAAACGAATCCTATGATTATAAACTCGAGTAAAATGACCAAATTATTAAAGCTTCCGAGAGAAGTAGAATCGTACCGCTGAATATTCTCTGCATAAAAAGATTCCCAATCTCTTGGCCGCCAAAAAAATAGAAATTTGATATCGCGGACATTGCCAACAATGGGCTTGCCAACATACAATGAAATCGTCTGGCATTCCGTGGCCCCATTAATCTTCTTTCAGTCTCAGCGTAGATTTTTGAGCTCCCAATCCCTCTTGCTAAAGTCTCTATCGTCACTCCGACAAAGTTTAACACAGACCATATGAATACGAACATATGAGTGCCATGCCAGGCGTAAATAAATAAAAAACAGAGAAGAGATGCAAAGACTTTTCGCAACAAAGATGTCTTGCCTGCGACTGGCAAGTAGATATACCTGAAAAATTGTATCATGTTGGATTATCGCCGCTATTAGATGTTCTAATACTGAAAGAGTATATTCTACTCGCCTGACGAGAAACTTATGCAATCCTCTATCGAAGTACTTCCACATATCTGAATACAAATGAATTCTACCGATGCATTTAGGGGTGTGTAAATCAGCGATATTCTCTGCCTTTGCCACTGCGCTTGAGATTCCGTAAACCACGACGTATTTGTTTGAGAAAAATTGACCCATGCAATAACCGAACCCATATAACGCCCAGCTATTGAATCCACGGAGCAGCTGCAAGGTAGACGGATTTCAAACGGTACGTATAATAGACTGAAGAATAATTGCAACACTGAAGGAGCTGACCTTACCTCAGGATGAAAATGAAGTATATTAAAATACACAAAATGTAACGTAAATTCTGTGAAGAATATCCAGAAAAAGTAGCGAGTTAAATCGAGAAAGACTTTGGCGACTCTTTTTAAACTCCATTTCTCAAAAGGTTTTTCAATCTGGGGAATGAATATATCGAGGATTTTATCGAGGACTCAGGTCTGTTAAAACTTGTTTGAAAGGATCCAAACATACCCCGTCGACAAATTCAGCATACAATATTAACTGGCCGAGAAAAAACGTTGGCAAATAGAAACAGTAAGCTAAAATCTGCGTGAATTCTTTGAAGAATTCATTCGCTTGATTTGATTTATCTCGCTCGTATTTGACGATGTTTTCCAAGCTGAAGCATATTGTCTTCAACTGAATCCAGGCCAAAACTACCATCAAAATTGTGTACTTGTCTTCGCCTAGTCCCAACCATCCCCTGACTATACAATCCGGGCTTTTTATCATATTCATAACAACCAGACAAGACAAATGCAAAGTCCATAATAAAGTTTTACTTCTAATGAGCATAAAAAAGCAGGACAAAAAGGGCTGGATTGATAATAAAGCTATAGCCGGGAGTCCGACAAAAGACAAAAGCAGCGTGATGCTTATCGCGACGTACCACCAGCAGAGTAGCTAAAATTAATATTATTATTTTCTTTTAAATAATTTGAAGGCTCCAATCTACAAACTGCCTCATTGTTTGCGTCTTTTGCAATTTACCAATCGATTGAAGTAATATTTAACTACTTGGCCGACTAAAATGTGCGTGCAAACCCAAGGAAATATTTGATAAATAAGTGGAATCCAAAGTTTCCATTCTGGATCCGCGTTGTCGCGTTTATTTCCGATCCATTTCCACCCTGGACTAAAATCCCCGTAAATATCATTGTAGTATTTAAAATCTGTAATAATATTCCGATAGTTAACAAAAAGAGAATAAAAAAATTGTTATTTTTGTTTTTCCTCATGCTTTTTCTCAATTTTCTTACATGCGCTTGTTTGCAGATACACGTGGTATATGCCATAAAATACGCCGCCGGTCCATCCGCAGAAATAAATAAAAATTTCAACACCGTTAAGAGTCACAGTTTGTTTCATTTTAACGAAATCATAAAGTCAGCGACGAATCGAGATACAAATATTCCCGCTACCTTCGAATACCCTAGTCTCTATTCTCGATATTTCTTATAATCGTAAATTGTTCACTCTCTGATATAATACGGCGTTGGATGTGATATATCTTCGCGGAAGTATAGCTATATCGATGTGTTGAAACTACGATGCCAGCTAGAGTGAGTAAAATCTTTAATTTCTATAATATATTGACGATGCAATAAACACCCGATTAAATCCACGATATAAAATATAATATAAGTTTCGTTAAAAGTCTATGAAAATACTTGAACTATACCAACTATACTGACACTTTCCTATTTTCTATATCAATACGGTTAGGTTTAACCTCCATTTAGGAATGACCATATCATAGAGTAAAGCGTACCTCAAAGGCGGAGAAATTCAAATTTAATCAACAATTATCACGCGGAATTTCGCCTTTTTTATAATCGTTAGAAAATTTACGATATATTTTTCAGGTAACTGAGGTGAAGTGCAAAAGATGCCGAAAAGCTTTATTCACCGAAGAAGCTACCCCGCTTCTAACAGCTCATAGCGAAGTTAGAACAGGTGCTACTCATTCACGTTGCGGTACCGGAGCACCGGAATATTGCCTTTATATTTCGGAAGAGAATATACCGGAATGGATAAGAGATATAATAGACAAGGTGAAAGAATTCGGATTTTTTTTTTTTTTTTCAATAAATTTAAATTGTTGAATATTTTTAGTTTTATTTCATGTTTTTTGATTTTATTTTTCTCTGTTTTCTTTTTTTCAGGAGTATTGGATAAAGGGAAAAATCCATTGCCCACATTGCCACAGCCGTTTAGGATCTTTCGATTTTGTTAATCAGACTAAATGCGACTGTGGCGAATGCTTGCCACCTCCGATTAGAATAATTCATTGCAAAGTAGATAGGCTCTCTGACACTGGATCAAATTTACCGTTTTTACCTTTACCTAGGATTCCGTATAATCCTGAGAGAGACAATCAGCTACAACCCATACAAATTATAGCCTCTATTAATAGACGAGGACATGTAGTAAACGTGGAAAATTTAGCTGGAAATAATGTTGCAAATATTCAACCCTAGGCGTTTAATTTAATACTTTGAATAAATTGGTTAGAAAAATAAAATTTCACCGTTTTTTTTCTTTTTATATTAAAAAATGTTTCTTTTCTCTTAGTTTATTTTACTCAGCTTATTATTACGATGTTATGAATGATGTGAATCGCGATATTTTAGAATGAATATTTATTGTAAAACGCTTTTGTAATATTGTGATATATATTAAAGACGAAATTTATTGTCGTACGCAACTCGCGGTTTTCAATATCATTTTTTTCCCCATCTATTTTCGGCCTAATATATTACCCAAGTCTGAGCGAAGATTTCAAATAATAAAACAATGTAGGGATCGTCGAATATTAATATATTATAAAAATCAACATAGAACTCACCATTGTAGACTGTACAATATTTATTTCGATTTATCAATCCGCTAACAGCTCTAATGTATCCGTGGTATGATCGTCAATCGTTTTTCCACTGAAAAGTTTTGAATGCACCCATTTTATCGCACAAACACAATATCAACCACTACTAGACACTATACGGAACTAAAACATGCATATTTCACACTAAACGCAACTTTTTAAACGTTTCAAAGCAATATCATAAATAAACTCAAAGAAAAAACACGCCATGAACCTCCGGCAAGCACGAATGTGTGTAAACAATTGAACGCCGCGGCCCTTTCGCCGCGAATTTGGAGGGAATCTCAAGCCAAAACAAAACAATAACTAAGATCGAAGCATCAATAGATTTTCGATATACAGGTGTCACTTATCGCATTCTTTCTGATTTCTGTGATGTAAGTTCTAAAGAGATTCGATTATTCATATTTACATCGTATGCGCAATTTCACACGTGTGACTACATTCACAAACCTGCGCATGCAGGAACGTCGGTGATAGTGCAATACCGCGTAAGTTCAAAAATAGCAAACATGAGATTTGGTACGCATTCTAGGTATGTAAAAGTAAAAAATACATAATATGAATACCAAATCTCATTTTTCCTATTTTTGCACTAACACAGTATTGCATTATGTAGTTACGCGGTATTGCACTATACCGACGACAAGCCGTCTGCTACCGTCTACTGCTATCAGTTGACAATATTTGTTTAGTATTACCCCAAATTGATTAAAACATAACACAATTTTCCGTCTGGAAGTTCTAAACAATTAAATAATAGTCGCGTAATATTTATAAAAATTAATCTATTTTCTTAAGACTGTTTCTCTACGATTAAATAACACGTTGTATACCGATACTAGCAAAGTGAGGTTATGTTACGCTGTTTAACTGCACGTTTCGATCTAAAATAAAAATAATAATAATCCTAATAAGTTGTGTCGTCAAGGCGACGTTTATATCACGGGTATTTACAAATGGAGATCTTCTGACTATCTAAAAACCGGATCACATCTCCCGCTTCAAAACCTCGCGATGTCACAGCCCGAGAACCTACAGCTAAGCAGAATTTGCATTTCCCTACAATCGGAAGATAAACGTCGTCGAAAAAGCGCCCTGGAAGAATTAGACAGGGTAATATTTAGCACGGAGAAAGATTTAACTGAGGTAACCGAAGCATGGGAAATAATGCATCAAAATATCGTAAGAGCATTGAACGACCAGGCGGAAGCGTGCCGGGATCTGTCTATCGACTTGCTTAAAAAATTCTTTGGCATTTTAACACCCTGCGATTCGAATATCATATACATAATTCCTGTGGCAACTAGGCGTTTAGGGTCTCAAGAGATCGTAGAACCATCCGAAGAAGTTAGACTAAACTTTGTCACCCTGTTGAGAATTATCGTCCAAAAATATGGGGGATTTTTGCCACATTATTTAGACGACTTTATTATAATATTGAAGAAAACAGTCACAGACAATTATCCCAGCGTGAAGAAAGAGAGCTGCGAGTGTATATCTGAGCTGGCTAAATCTATTCCTAGACATTTTTACAACAGTTCAGAAAATCTGATCAAGCCTTTGATCACTAATTTCACACACCAACACTACAAGGTCAGAGTCGCTGCTGTTAATACCGTCGGAGACGTAGTTCAGTTTGGAAACAACAAAACTATAGAGGAAGTTGCCACGCCTATGGCTGAAAGGCTTTTTGATCAAAGCGGAGCAGTAAGGATGGGTAATTATGTTTATTACGTATATAACATTCGTGTGTTTTAATTACTGAGAATTTCTCTATCTTCTCTATGCAATTTTTTCTTACAGCTGTTGTCCAGACTGCGGGAAGATGGCTCTTGGAATTAAGAGACAGATACAGCTGGTGGCACAAACTGATTCCATTACTGTTGACCGGACTTCATGACGAGATAGAATCGATCAGAAGTACGTCCGGAAAAATGTGGAGTGCTGTGGGAGAGCAGTATATCACAGAGAATGATAACGACGAAAAACTTAAAGACAAATTAGACTTTCTTAGTCAGGATCCTGAACACTATCCTCCTAACAGTAAGATCAAACGATGATTTGACTTAGTGTTTATCAGCTTACAGCAGAATCGTAATTTGGGATTCAATACAGAATCATTATTAATTAATTAATCATTTTTTATCAATTTATTCAAACAGTTTGAAATAAATAGCCGATTTTCTGCAGATTCAATTCTTATATTAGATCATTCTTCAATCTTTCAGTTATCAGGCCTAATTTGGGATGCAGGACTATAGCGCAACAGAATTTGTGCAAACTGATCGGTGGAATTGGGGCCGAACTTGGCGACTGGATGGCTGATATCAGGGTTCGATCTGCCCAATTACTTTGCGTTCTTGTATTGAACGTAGAACAAGACGTGACGCAGCATATAGAGAAAATATTGCCACCTATGTACAGGTGAATATAAATAATCTCGATTTCTTGTTAGTTTTTGTATCTTTTTATACTCTTATATTTTGTTTAGCATCTAAAACGTACGTTTTAAGGATTTTTCTTTTTGTCTAATACAAAATTGTATAATTGCTGATTATTTTAATCAATACAGAGCCTGTAACGACGAGGATAAAAGAGTAGTTGAAAATGTTGAGCTTGCAGCTGAATATATGGGCTATTTCGTACCACCGGACATATATTGTCACCTAGTCTTGCCGACACTGGAAGAAAACCCAACGTCTGGTCACCTTAGAGTATTTTCTGCTATTCTCAGAGGAAGTGATCGGAAATCGATGGCTCCAAAGCTCGAAAAGATTGGGGATTTTTTGCAACAAGCTCACATTTGTAGAGGAAAGCATTCTAGCTATCAAGAACAAATTGTGCAATGCTGTAAATCCCTAATGTCCGTTTGCCAAGAGGTTTGCTGGATTTTCTTTTCATCTGAACGTTTTTTCCGTAAATCAATAATCACAATCATTTTCTTTCGATTTCAGGATTGTCAGATAATCTCCCAAGATCTTTTCACCGTTATTTTTACTGTCTTGTCTTTGGCAAGCGAGGAAAAAGTTCGCAACAATTGTATCGAGCTGTTGAAACTGCTGACTGATATTGAGGAGCTCGAGGACACGGAAGAACTGTACAAATGCCATTTGAGATTGGTGATTAAACTTATAGGCGGCAGTCCTGAGTCATGGACAATTTACAGCCCAGAATTTCTCATTCTCCAAGCTTGTCTGGTTCACACTGGCCCTGTGGCATCTGAGCATTTAGATCTTATACTTCCAATGCTGAAACAGACGATGGCTAAAGACGCTGATCCGGAACTGCGTCTTAAGCAGTTTCTCCTGCTTTCTAGTTACCTAATGCGAAGGCAGGAGACTTTAAAATTGGCTAAAAATCTCTCTGAATTCATTGGCACGATTCTAGAGGAAATTATAGTACCAAGTTTGGTCTGGTCAGCCGGAAGAGTTGCTGAGGCTATCCGTACTGCAGCTGTTTGCTGTCTCTGCGCCGCTTTGGATGAGAATCCAAATTATTTAGAGGATGGGAGGAACGAGATTGAAACTTATGAAAGTGGAGAATCGAAAAGACAGAAAGACAATGAGAATAAATTATCCAAAGTAGATATATGCGAGGAAGAAGCCGTATCTGAAGAAGAGAAAATGGATAAAGATGGTGAAACTGATGAGCCGGTTGGAGAACTACGACTATTTCCAGATTCTGAATTGTTTTTGAAACTCTTTGGAAAAGTTATACCTATTTTAATCACCCTGGTTGACGACAACGCTAAAAAAACTAGACTTTATTCGTTGCGAGCTATTTGCCAGATCATGATGATTGGTGAGAAGCTTTCTTGCCTCAATGAAGAACACGTGCATCAAGTTTATCCTGTTGTATTAAAAAGATTAGATGATGGATGCGACGATGTTAGATTCTTGGCTGTTAAAACTCTGGGCATTGTTTGGGCCGCTGCACCAAAGAATTATGATACAGTATTCAGCAAAAGTCATGTCGACGCTCTGTATACTAGCGCCATTGTTCATCTTGATGATCCTGATCCCAAATTCCAGGAGACTATGCTTGGTGATTATTCATTATGGATTATTTACTATAGTTTTGGTACAGAAAATTATCTTTTTTGAAATCCTGTTTCTCCTAATGTTTGGAATTCGGTTTCTTGCAAGTAAATTCGTTCAAAATAGAGAACTTGAAAGCTTGAGGGAATGAGAAGACTTCAATATTCAATAATTCGGATAAAAGGAAACAATTTCATTGCAGAAAATCTGTAATAACATTTCATTTGCTTTTCAGAGGCGATGAAACCAATGGCTAGACTCCACCCTGAGTTTCTGGCTGAAAAAATTCAGAAGTGTAAACTAAATTTCAGAAACCAGGTGGGCCTGGAAGTGCTTTTGCAACATACATACGAAATGATATCCAGAAAATCGTAAAAGAAGGAAAAGGATTTGTAAAAATAAAGTGGATTTATTCTGGCTGATTGAAAGCATGTATCATATTCTATAATTCGTTATGCAATTAAATAATCGAATAAGAATACTGCATATTGGATTATGCATTACGTAAGCTGAGGTGCCACTAAGTAACGAAAGCTTAATAATCTATAATAATAATGTTAGTACAACGTTTATTTATTATCAAAATAAATTATCAAATAAAACATAATAAAATTCCAAGAATATTTTAACGTATTATTCATATTCTCAAAACGCCTCATTGCGTCTCTTCCAACGCTAAGATGAGATTTTGATTGATTTGAATTTGATGAGTCAACCCGCGCCGCGGGCCGTCGTTGCGCCGGCAATTGTTTACAGAAAATGGCCGCCGCGTTCGATTCTCCACTTCGATTATAGACGGGTTATTTTCTCGTCTGACTAGCCTAACGAAATCTTTAAATAATAACAGTGAAATATTAGGTAATTGAACGAACAATATTACCCCATAAATATATTCGGAATATCTAAAAATACGACAGGAAGTTCCCCGCCCTTCTCCTCCCGCCATATTGCCATTATATTTCTGTGTGTCTTCCGCTTGCCAAAGCAATAAGCACCGAGCAGAACTCTTTTTACTTTAAACAATTTGCATAATTACTTACCGCCTTTATTATACCGATTAAACATCTTCAAAAACACTTTGGGATCGCTAATATATATCGTAAGTAAAATAACATGAATTTTCATCTACTAATTTACGTAATTATTACTATCATCGTACAACTACAAGGTGTGGAACCAAAGATCTTAGAAATATCCCGGTGACTATTTCGGCCTCTTATTTACTCCGTTATACTACAAACAGAGTGTTAAATAGTCTCCAAATTTCATTATTAATAATTAATTTATGATTCGCGCTATTTTATTATAGGTACAATTATGTATAACTGATGATGACAAATAACCTACGTACGCTATATCTCCTACTATTCTACGTTCTCAAATCTCTAGGGGGTCCGGTATAACGAGCTAACCAAACCGCTTGTCACTTCTTATCCATACCGTAGAAAACTACTTAAATATAGAACAGGCATATGCCATTGTTTATTTACATATTTTAACTCACCATATTTCTCATGCAACAAAAGTAAACAAATATATAACATACACGATAGTCATTTGAACTACCGTTATGTAGATTTTTACGATTATTTATTCATTAGACTGATAAATTCACGTAGTTTAACATATTAGTTATTATAGTAATAACAATCTCATCGTAATACTACTCTTTGTGGTTTTAATTAATATACCGGAAAATGGTCTCCTCTCTCTTTCTCTCCCTCTCTACCCCTCTATCAACATTCCAGGATGCTGATTACATTATTACTATTATTATTACTAATATCGTTATCTTTACTTCAATGTCATTTATTTTACAATTTTTCTTTTCTTTTTTTGATTAGACACGATGTCCGACGCAGCGACAGATCACATCAACACACCTGAGGACGAACTGGAAGTTGAAGCTAACTACAAACCTCCGCCAGAGAAAACAATCGAACAAATTTTAGAGGCGGATAAAGAGGATGAAAGTTTACGCAAGTATAAGGAAACTCTACTAGGCGAAGCCAAGGCCGGAGCCATTGTAGTCGGTGAGATAGATACTGATTAAGAAAAAGAAAATTTCAATTCTTGGTTTTTATAAAAGTAAAGATTTTTTATGAAAAATTTATTCATTTCACAGAACCCCAAGATCCGAGAAAAGTTATTGTGAAAAAACTCGCTCTTTGTGTAACGGACAGGCCGAATATGGAGCTTGATCTAACAGGAGATTTGACGCAATTAAAAAAGCAATCTTTTGTTATAAAAGAGGGTGTCAGCTACAAGATTCGCATAGACTTCGTTGTACAGAGAGAAATTGTTCATGGTCTAAAATACGTACAGAAAACTTATCGCATCGGGGTCCCTGGTCAGTATATTTACAGCTTATTCATTTATGAACTATTATTGTTGTCTTACTAATTGATAAACTAGAATTTAACTCGCTTTTGATCGCTCAAAATTATAATTATTCAATTTTATGCTTAACGCGTGCCTGGGATTGTTTAACAGGAGTCACAGGTAACGATACAGAAGTAGAAAATAGATGTCTAAAATTAGAAATTGTATAGATTTTATTTTGCAAAATTGAACAAATTCTTATTCCGCCTCGCTTACGCCAATAACTTGATTTTTATGTGAAAATAATATATGCATTGAAAGTAAGAAATTTAAAAAATGTAAAATTTGAATTCAATACTTTCTCGTTCTTAGTTGACAAAATGACTCACATGGTCGGCTCGTACCCCCCGAAATCTGAGATTCAGTCTTATACGACTCCTTCCGAAGATGCGCCAGCCGGTGTGATGGCGAGAGGTTCCTACACGGTTCATTCATTGTTTACAGACGATGATAAACATGAACACTTAAAGTGGGAGTGGTCATTTGATATCAAGAAGGACTGGAAGGAGTAGGATCGTTTCAAAGTTGATCTATTTTCTCCTGTTCCGAACAGGCCTTAGAGCCTGAACTACAAGTATATGCAATTAATGATAGGAATTATTATTATTATTATTACTATTAAAAGAAGAAAAGAAACAAGAATACCGAACTTATTTAGATAAAATTTTACTCTACTGTCTTATATTTGCTACTGTCGAACGTCAATGATGCCATGATTAGATAATAACTGTAAGAAAATAACGGTATTTGTTTATTATTTGCACTTAATTTGATAAATTGTCTATTTGTCAATATAAAAGCCCAGATTCTAGATCTCGCGATGGTTATAACTCGCTTATTGTGTTATTGGCCATTGAGAAAAAAAAAGGTAAATTAAAAAAAATGATAGAAAGAAGAGGAAATCACTCGAATGAAATGAATTATGAATGCAAATTCGATATAAACGAGCGTGAAATTATATTAAATTAATAGTTAATACAGAAATATAAATCGAAATGATAATTTTTGATCGAAGAGTGCAGATAAAAAATAATTATCGAAACTTTAGTGCCTCTGGTGCTGGAAATATACATATATTTGGTTTTGCTTAATTAAGTCGAATGATGATAATAGAATTTATATTAGTAACTAGGTGATAATAACGATTTGAAAAAAAGGTATTAAGATGCGGCGAAATAGAAAAGAAAGAGATGAAGATGAAGGTGAAAAAGTGTTTGATGAATTTTGCAATTTCGTACATTTATATAGATACGTATAATTATAATATACTGATATACACCTACATACATAAATGTAGATTATATTGATACCAATTACTTACATTATACTTAAATTGAAATATTGAAGTAATTAAGATCGAGAATAAAGCGCGAACGATGAGTAAATTCAACAGACTAATTCCCACTTTACATTTTTTTTACAATTTTCTTAATCCCTGATCAATCATGCGATAATATCAAAATCAGTCGATACACTATTTCGAGAAACGATATACTTAACGAAGCGGTAGGCTAATGAATTCAGAAAGGAAAATGAAGCAAAAAAAATAAAATAAAAATAGACAAAAATTTTAAATCTGAAAAATATTAAACATTTTCATAATGTATATAATCCAAATTTATATAGTATTAGTATAAATAATAAACCAAACGATTATGAAAATTTGACGATTACGTGCGTGTGTGTGTGTGTGTGTTCCGTGAAACGAAAATACAACTACCTACATAAATATCGAAAGATGTCCGCTTATATACGTATGCCGTATTTATAAATCAATGTATCGTGTGCTAAACAATTATTGGCTTCCGCTGAAAACTAGGAAAAGATTATTGAAAAAAAAGAAACAGAAAAAAAATAAAATAAAGACAAGAAAGCTAAAAAGATGGAAAAAAAAAATGAAAACAAGAAAGGGTAATAAATTTTTACGATTACATATACATATACTTGTTTTTCGAGTCAATAAAGTTAATATATCAATCCACTAAACGATAATCTATATCTATCTAATACATACACGTATGTTTAAATGTTTTCAATGTCTTTTATTAATTATTTATCTATTCGTTTATACATAATTTCAATGCTCCCATGGGCCAGAAGGTTTCAAAATATACACAAAAAAATGTAGTCAAAATCCGAGGTTCCTATCTCAATTCTAAGTACTGCCCTACGGCCTTCGAACTTTTCCGTTTAAATATCTCACGATTTTTAGTACTTAGGAATTATTTTTTACTTCCCATCACATTATCGCTTCTCTGAATCTAAAACTCCGCACATTTCCTACATACAGTAGTAGGTATCCGTGAAAAATCAACAGATTTTTAACTACAAAATTTTTATTCGTCACAATTTGGAGAGAAGAAATTGTTTTTTTTTTTTTTTTCGGCGCGCTCTAGCTTCGAAAATTATATCGTTGGAGATCTGTCGAATTTTCATGGAATACCTGCTACTACAGGTAAGGAGCGTGCCAAGTTTGAAATTTTTCGGAGCTATGCTGCAATAGGTAGAATAAAAATTGACCGCGAAATATCAGAAATCGTGGTTTATTCAAACGGGATAATTCAAGGACTTGGCGGTACTTATAATTGAAATAGGAACCTGGGGCTTTAGCTACATTTTTTTTTTTTTGTATATATTTCGAGACGTTCCGGCCCGTGGGAGCATTGAAATTTGAAAATGATCAAATCAAGGATCTCGTTGCGTACTATAACTTGTTTCTTCAAACTTTGTTTAATGATACTGTCCGCCACGATATGTCCGCGCAGACTTTTAGTCATGGTCAGTAAACACCTGTTAGAAAATAAGAGAATCAGGTGCATTCGTGGTGTATTGTAAGTATTTTATATTCGTATACATATATATCCACATTATACACTCAACTATCCTACATATCTACGAGCCAGGCTAGTGACTATACACCTCGGTCAGCGAACTCTTTCAATTCTCGGTTACCAAGAAGGAATCCCGTTTTCACTAGCCGCTAGCAAAACTCCTTAACTGATCGGTCATTTTTATTATCGCCTATATATCTTTCTATACTTATTTCTATATATCGAGCTAAACTGATTTTTCGATTCTTGCACTTTTTGGGAAATTAATAATCCATTATATCTGATGCAGTTTCCATCACTTCCGTATTATTATTTTTATTATTTCATTATTATATGGAGACGGAGCGAGTCAGCAAAGCTTATAATAGAGTAATTGAGATGTTTGAATAATAAATAATAAATATATCTATTATACATTATTTTATAGCTTCTATAGCAGTAGAGAGATTCGCGGAAGTCTTATTATTGCTAAGTAGGTAGAATGGAGACGGTCCACTTCTAAGTTATGTTTTGTTCTCTATACCATAACTATATACGTCGTTCTGCACCGTAGATTTTTAACTTTAAATCGCAATTAGTTAATTGTTACACGGAAGAAACGACCATTCGTAAATTAAAGTTTAAACTAACTACTTAAATATAACTTCCTCGTACACGTACGAGGTCTTTAACTTCTTTCATATATCATATGCTCTTCCTCATAAATATTTTCCAAAATATATTCATTCAATATGAACCCTATACTATACTATACTGCGAAAAAAATATTTAAAAGAATTCATATCGGTATCATTGTTATTGTTTGTCTAACGAATCCAAAGGCTTCGATATATCTTGAAGTGCCTTGAAATAGGCGATATTTTATGCGACAGTCATCAGTTAAAATATTTGTGCAAAAAATATTTTAACGGTTATTCGGGCTGTAAAATATTTGCGATTTATTACAGAAAAATCACAATATAATATCGAATATGAAACGCGGAGTTCGAAGAGCTAATTTTGATACGAACAAGAGTCTGCTGCAGTCGTACAAGAAGAAGGATGATCAGATTTTAGGGGACAAAAAACGAAAACCTAGTAAAATCGAGGAGCGACTACGTATGAGAAAACTGCATCTCAGTAATATGAAAAAAATAAAATCACCCGAGTCTGCAGTGATTAAATCGTCAAATACAAACGCAGATGATAGTTCAAACTCCTCTGATTCATCGATTGAAAAAACTAACTCGTGCAGTTCAACATCCAGCGAATATTGCAATCCTTATAAAATTCGGGACAGCAAACAACGCGTCGATTTACTCGAGGTCCAGGGCTCTGATCGCCTACCTATCAATTATATTCTTTCGAAAAAGCCTAAAGGAAGGTCTAAGATAAATGGAGAAAAAATTAGCCCCTTTTTTCTTGGACGATCGAAGAATTTTAAAGCGAGGGCTAAAAGCGCACCTTGCACTCCCCTATTTCAGATAAAATATGCGAAGGACAATTCGAATCGTATTAATTTTGGAGGTGGAAAAAATTTCTCTGACTACAAAAACGACGGGGCAAATTCTATCGGTTTAACATCTGCAACGAATCATCAGACGCTGGTTTTAGACGATGAAATAATAAACGCACAGCCCATCGGAAATCCGGCACTGATTTCAGTCATGACTGAAAGTATAGATAAAATGAGGGAAACTTCTACAGTAGGGAAAAGTCGTCCGGCAATTAATAACGAAGAATGCGATGAGGGTATTCACAGAGAAAAATCAAGCTGTTCCAACTTGAACTTAAACTTAAACCTTCCCACCAACGAACCGGGCAGCAGTAGCATAATCGACGAAATTGGACGGAATTCCGCACCGCAAGAGACGGAAATTCCTTCAAAATTATCCGCAAGCTTAGAACTTCGGGTGAACGAATGTACCATCGAGAAATGTGAAGAACTGAATGCAAATTCGGAAGATAAGGAATCGAATTTGGAATCTAGGAATGATAATGCCTCCGAAAAATCGTTGGAAAAATGCTGCAATTGCAAAACGGAAAAAAATCGGGTGAACATTTATAATCCGAAGAATTTTACTGAAAAAGAAACTGCAGACGATTACAGCACTTTGCATCAGCCAACGGTTGATGTGAATTTTATCGGAGATCAGAGGACAGAATCTTCGTGCAGATCTAGAAATCTGCAACTGCAGCTGAATAGAAGAGAAGGTTGTCGTCCACATGGCTGCAACAACATCTGCAAAAACGAGATGAACGATTCTGGAAAAATTCAGATTTCAAATGCGGATTTAAACGGCTGTAAAAAATCAACGTGCTGCGGTAATTCGATCAGGAATTATATCCGGCCTTCATCTGCAACTCTGAAAGAAACTGAACCGGGAACGAATCGTTACTCCCACCAGAAGCGCGTTTGCATTTGCAAAATTGATGCCGGAAAGTTTAATTGCCGTTCGAATTTTGAATCTAAGTTGGAAATTCGCTGCGGTGAAGATCATTCCGCAGTTTCAATCGCAGAATACGATATTCCGAGCTTGAGGATTGTTCAATCTCCTAAAATGGTCACGAAGTGTTCGTCCAGTTCGAAAACTAAACCGTCGTGCAGGGGAGCAACAAGATCGTGTGATTATTGTAATCGAACCGCGGCGAAATGTTATCCCAAAGTTTTTGCGCCTAGGTCAAAGTCCACTCCGAGAAGAGTCTCGTTCTGTCTGCCTTCTCTGATTCCGGAGGAAGAGGACAGCTGCAGCGGTCCAGTAGCAGATAAAACTGTTGATAATTATTTGCAAATTTGCAAACGCGGTGATACTGGATATTCTGGAGTGAAAGTATCAGATCAATATTCGGAAGAGTTAAAAAATAGCGAATTTCTAAACTCTGTTCTCCAAGGATCGAAGAAACCCGGTCGAATATCTCGCTGCAATTTTCACTCCCATTGCGGATGTAATTTTCATCATAAACCAAGGAGTCCCAGAGTTAATGTCTGCAGGAAAATCATTACCAATCATCAATATATAGTTAGAGACGATGTTAACGATATTGGAGAACAAAGTAAGGCGGAACTTCCAAAGAATTCTGAGTCCAAGACTTCGGTTACATCGGCTAAAGAATGGGCTGTTGATTCTGTCGAAGAGAATATGAACTATTTTAACGATGTTTCATTCCCAAAAGAAACTAGACGAGCTATGAACGTGCTTTTGCAATCTAGAGCAGGAAATCCCACGACACAACTAATTCATAGAGGAGAAATTTCTCACGTATCGATTCCAGGTGAAGCGAATTATAATGTATGAGATAAAATGAACATTTTGTGTACGAATGGATCGAGAATATGAGTCAATTTATCGAAGACTGTTATTCATTATTTCATAGGGCAAAAACCGCATCGGAACCAGCAGCCTCTCAGAGAAGTTAAACTCTCGAAGAAACCAGATTTTGGAATATTTGACTCCGAGAGGCACAAGGCGATGGTAATTATCCAAGAACCTTCTTTATTTAATATCATTAATGAGCTTGATCTACGGTTAATAAATTATAACGGTTATATAAAATATTTTCAAACCTTTCATATACCTGTTACATAATACCATGTTCCTAAAAAATTAGTTTTTAACCGATAAATTGTTTGATATAATCGTATATACGATAATACGGAAACATAGTTTCCTCGAATTGCTCTTTTAATTAATAATTTTGAATCCCTCCTCCACGCTTCGTGTAATAAATATTTTTTTTTTTTGAATTATCTGTCCCATCAATCTTCGTGATTCTACAATCAGGTCATATTATATTTATCATTATATCTTAATAGTTGTTAATTTTTTTTATTCATTTTTTTTTTTTTCGATCGCGTTATATTTAATCTCTAATTACAATAACAAATATCTCTACATATCTAATGAACTATTTTTATTCGAAATTTTCTTGAAGTTTAATAAAAAACAGTAAATCTTAATTTCAATTAATTAAACCCTCATTTAAAATGCTAAATAATAATATCAACGACCCTATTATAGCACGTGGCAAAGTACGCGCAAGCTCTGGCTATGTTCCAGAGGGCATGCGACCCCCTGCAGGAATTAGGAGATAGAAACAGCTGTAAAAAGAAAGAACATAATATCGCGAGGAAAGGAATGAGCGATGGGGGTAACTAGAACATATTTATTTCGAATAGGATTAACGGGCTCGTTAGAGTTGAAATTAGCCCGCGAATAGTGTTTTTCTTTCTTTTTTTTTTCTTACTTTTTAAATTAATATAGACTTAATTAAATTGCAGTATTAATCGCGTATAGAGGCATGTGATAGCTCAAGGATAATATTTATGTTATACGATAGCTCTTCGTGTATGATATAAATGACCTGAAAATCTACAGACCATGATTCTTTAAAGCTAGTAAACTCCAATTAGATACGCTCCGCGAGACCGTAGTTTAAATTAAATTAATTTGCGCTAGGGCCGTTAATTATTTAATTGGTCTTGACGACGCGTGTGCAACACATTCCTATACCCTAAATCACAATTCAATAATAAATCTACTATTGATCCGCCACGGAACCAATATAACAATGAATAAAAAGTATTAAAATAATGCGGGACAATAATCTGAACAGTTCTTTTTTTCTATTTAAATAATTATAGCGTTATTTGTACTGTTACAATGATAATAAATTTTATGCAAAAGTATGAAAGAAAAAAAAAAACCTCATATTATAGAATTTATTTACTTTGAATGAAAATAAGACGATTATATGTTACGTTAATAGTTATACAAAAATACGATCGCGATGTGTTATTAATTCGCATCGATATTATAGAATCGAATTTTTTTAACGTGGTCAAGAGGCTAGACGCGCTCTGATTGGCCAGTAAACTATGGCGCAAAGGATCACGGGTAGTCCGTTGCCATCCTTCCTCCGTCAGCATCGTAGCTAAGCTTCAGTAGCGAGTTGAGCGTCGCGTAGTGAGGTCCTCTGGTATCGGTTCCTATCTAACCTCGCCAAGGCGTTTCATTGTTTATCGTATTTATTTCGGTGAGACAAAGGTGTTAGTTGATTCGATACATAAAGGTGAGTTGAATTCGAGTTATGATAAATGAGAAAACCGATGATCATGATTCATTTTAAATGTTTCAATTTATTATGTTATACTCGTATATAAATAAAATGAAATAATTGTCAATAATATCAAGTAGTTTCATCGCTCGGTACAGAGTATACATACATCTATAATACATACCTATATTTAATGTATGTCGAACAAAATCTATACGTGTTGTATAATATTCACGAAAGTAAACAACAGATCTCGTCTGTGAGACACGTAGTAGTAAATCGATTGCAGACTCAAATTCTCACAACGTAACCGGTTACCGGCACGTTGACTAATATCTTACTAGCATATATATATACAATTTTACGATATAATTATATCGGGATTGTTTATACGTGTAATAACATCATTATGAAATTGTTTATTCTTGTATAATTCATATTTTACCAGACTTACTTAAATATAACAACAAGAATAGAACAATCGATCATTGTCTAGACGTAAATCAATGGTCGGAGTTTATACCAAGACGTTTATCTATCTACTGTCTGTCTGTCTGTCTGTCTGTCTATATGTATAGGAAAAAGCAAATAATATGGATAAACTATAGTATCGCAAACTGTACTACGATCCATTGTTAGCCTGCTGCTGCTGCTGCTGCAAGTGCTAAGATTAAAACAAAATATGTGTGAAGGAAAATGAATATCGATACGCAGAAAGATATATACAACGAGATAAATTATATTTCTTCTTCAATTTCGCTGCTACTTCTATTAACAATAAAATATCTATGTATATATATATATTTAACTCGACTCTCAATGATCGGCGTGCTCCTGAATTTAGGGACTATTTTGACGGGGTTGTAAAACGCGTAGGCGTACATACCTATACATAGGTACAGAATAGGTATAGTTCGTGTTTGTGAGACGGTGAACGACTGCGTAGTAGTTTTCTACGGGGTGAGTGAGTCACTCTCCCCTTGTCTGTTGGGTGGGGCAGCCAGAACCCATAACGACGGCACATGCCAAGGGGCAAGGACCAACGTCCAACCCCGATGACTCGTTATACGCATTTTTAAAAGATATACAACATACAGGGTGGAACTTGGGGCGTAAAAAATATTCCTTTTTTGTTTTATTATTTTCGTTCATTTTCTGACATTTATAATAATAGAGCAAAACATTAACAGTCTATTAGCGATAGGCGATTATGCATTTTCAGGAAAGTCAGTCTTAAAAATCGCTTATAATTATACACAACCGCAAATATTGGTTTAGCGTGGGTTTAAAAATTGCGAAAGGAAAAAAAATACGGGGAAAATAAGTTCGCAGATTTTTTTTTTTTTTTTTCATATTTTATCACGGTAATCAGGAAATGCATATATACCTATAACTATATACCCATTCATCGTGGGACAATATCCTACTGCTGAATTTATTCTGAAACAGTATATTATTAAATACTTATGTATATCAGTATAATATACGGTGCGGGTTGAACCTCCGGAACTACTTGACTTCTGCGATTTAGATTAACGATTATGAATGTAGTTTAAACTCTCAACTTGTATAGCTCTTGACTTTCAAAACTAATTTTTAATCAAGCATTCGTGATGCACATAAGGCAATTGAGTTGAAGTTCTCGCTCTGTATTATACTATATATATTTCTTCGCGTAAATTTTTTGAATTAATTTTTTTTTTTCAACTAGAAAGAAAAAAAAGAAATTTGTTCAAAGTATTATCATCTCAAAATAACTCATCGCTTGTCAAAATGTGATTAGTTGACTATAACAGTCCGAAAGTGTCGAAGCTTGTAAGCACCGATATCACAATCATCTATATGTTTAACTTATCTCGATATTCCTGCCAAAAAAGCGATAGATAATGGATTTTTCTAGTTAAATTATAAAGCCATTTGTTATTAAGCAGCGTAAGCGTAAGAGGAATATAAAAAAAAGGAGAAGAAAAAAATAAGAAGAAAATTACAGACGGAAATAGAAAAAATAAGTATAATTATATTAAAAAGGATAAAGTTTCGTTTCTCACGAAATAATAGGTGTAAACGTATATACCTGTGTGTGGGTATACGAGGAACAAAGGGGCTGGAGAGTATATCCACTTCCGTTTTTAACGCTATTAAAATACTGAGAAAAAATAGAAGCGATTTTCTAAAATCTAAAAACCTTGACCTTCGTTCGGAGCTTAGACCTCTCGTGTGTTAAGTCTGGTCGTGCAGTTATAGCAGCAGCGTGTTAAAAGTAAGACTTAAAACATCTATAAGAGAGGAAGAGAGAAAGAGAGAGAGAGAGGAGAGACTCGCCGTGTGAAGAAGGAATATGCGGTTAAAGTTTCTATATTTAGCAAGGCTCGCTACCATTTCTATATATGGACTACCGAATACGTATAAATGTAGCATATTGTACATACATACATGTATGTTCATACATCTTTAAAACGTTCACGTTGTCTCACAAAGTTCAACGTCGAACTCTGCAAAGCGAAGTAACATTCTAGTAATAGTATAGGCAGTATGTACTACCAGCGAAAGCCGAGAGAAGAGAAGAGAGGATAGGATAGGATAGGATAGCTAGGATCCGGAGCCCCCAAGGCTCGCACACAATCGAACGTATAGCGAAGCTTCCTGCGCACCGAACTACTGGTGGTGTTGCTGCTGTTGCTGTTACTGCTGCTGTTCGCGAGTCCGTGAAACTCCGAGATTGCAAACTGCGGTACGGGTACGCTTGTAGATAATACTACAGGCATACGTTTATGTGTCTCACCGCGTGTCGGCTCTTTTCACTTGGCTAAGCAGCCTTCCTGTGTGTTCCCAGCCTCGGGTAACCGAACGAGCATGTGAAAACGTACATAAGACCTTTTAAAAACGCGGAAATATGAAGGTTTTATACACATTGTGTATAACGCAGCGTATCATTTATTTTTTTATTTTTATTTCATTTTTTTTTTTTTTTTATAGATTATAGGTACTTAATGCTAGATCAGAAATGAGGAAATCTTGTCATCCCAAGTCTGATTGCATAATCCGCACATAATTAATTAATTGAACTTTTTATTTTGCATTTACGATGATTAGACTATTATCAACGAACCGCGAATACTCTCTCTTCCTGTTTCTCTCTTGTTTCTGTTCTTCCTGCAGCTCGGTGCCGAGATCAATACCGAGAGCCTCTCTACGCGGATTCTGCTCCTATCTGCTTCTCCCCTTGCTGAAACCCGCCCTTTGAGCCAATATTTCTCCGCTTTTTAATACCCCTCGTAGATTATCACTCTGTCTGCGGATTCATTCAGAGAAAAAAATAAATACCTCGATGTTTAAAAATTTTTATATTGCATGAAGAAAAAAAAAAAACCTTCGTATCATTCATCAGTCTTCAAATTTACCTTTTTTGTTATCTCTAACTTTTTTCTTTTCATTCCTCTTCTTTTTTTTTTTTTTTGTTATACACGATAAATGAGACGAAATTTTATAACGTTGATTATATCACCAAATTTAAACCACCAAATTTTCCACGTATGTACCTCACAGCTTCATCTCGTCCATTCGCAGCCAACAATCCCGGCCTTGTCCTTGAAATCAATAAACTAGGAAACGCGGGCCGAACACTCTGCCCATTCGCACCACCCCTTTAGGTTCAATTCGAACCACGATTTTCATTCGATTTACTAACCAACTTTAATCGGAATTTAATTTCCCATGGCAGAAATAATTGAAAAAAAAAAAAAAAAAAAAAAAAAAATGAAACTTGTATTCGTATATAAAAATGATCATTCGTCCACTTCTGTTCATCATTTTCACGATATTGTGACCAAACACTCATCACTCGGACATGTGTTGTACAGAAATCAACTCGGAGTATAACTGCAGCAGCGTAGGAAGCGAATTTGTTATACAAAAGATCGTAGAGCGATTTAATCATAAACGAATACGAAATCAGTACCTAAGCTTTCTTCGCAATAAATTCGACCCTGCAGACTATATTAAGGATAACAGGACCTTCAACGTCCCAAATAAATCCACGGGACTTAAAATGCAGACGAACGGCTCGGACAACGGGAGTTCAGAGAACGGTGTCGACCGGACCGGGTGGACGGTCAGTATCCCATTTCCAGAAAATCTGCCTAGTCTAAAAATTCTCTTTTCCCGAATTTTTGACATTATATGTGAATACAGGTGGGCCTAATAAACGGGCGTTTCAAGTACCTGACCGCAGAGACATTCGGCTTTAAAATAAACGCAAACGGTGCGAGTTTGAAAAAGAAACAACTATGGACATTGGAGGGAAGCGAACATCAGGTATTTCTGCGTTCTCATCTCGACCGTTACTTGGCCGTCGATCAATTCGGCAACGTCACTTGCGAGGCCGAGGACACCGCTGATCCTGGATGCGCATTTCAGATTCAGGTCGCTTCTGACGGTTAGTTCATTCGTTTATTATAAATATATAACTATATTACATTCAACGTTTATCTCTTCGTGTCTTTTTACGGCTTTTCTATGTCACCAGTAATTAGGACCCAAAAAAGGGCCGAGCGCGATCTATACGTCGTATGTATGTACATATAGGTGTATAGATCACATAAGAATATTTCAAATTTACTATAATCATACATATTTCATATCCAGATGTGTAATAATCCCTATACACTTATATACATGGCTATATCTTTATTATATATTCTATAAGGTCACGTTACAATTGCGTACCTATAATATATTTTTTATTATACTGCGATGTATTCCATGTATGCAGTGATCTGTCTATAATAGGCATATATACCCATAATCGTTTTCCTTATAAGACAGGGGAATAGAATAAGACCGAAATGAGAGCGTTGAATCTATAATCGGTAAATAATTGCGATCATATTCCTTTTCTTATTTTTTCTCTATCTATTTTTGTCGCTATCGTTATTTATGACGAAGACGAAGAAGAGAAAAAGGCGAATACGTACAAAGTGAAATATTGCGCGACACCAAGTTGATCGAGAAATCGCAAGATTCCTGTACAATATAACTGATTAATTAATTAATTATACCCTCGTTTTAAAATATTTTTTTTTCCTTTTTTTTTCGTTTTCTTTTGTTTTTTGTACAGGAAGCGGAAGATGGGCATTGAAAAATATTCAGAGAGGCTATTTTCTTGGATCTAGTCAGGACGAATTAAAATGTACCGCTAAAGTTCCTGGCGATGCCGAATACTGGCTCGTACATTTGGCAGCGAGACCTCAGGTAAATAAAATACGTTTACTCATATTTTTTATTATAATTAAAACATTCTTTTCCCAAAAATCTAATTCAATAAATTTTTTCATTCCGTTTTCTGTGGTTCTAATTATGAAGTCAAGAAATTAGAAAACATTTCCCTTGTGGTCAGTTTTGACGAAATAATGGTCACCCGTTTTATAGACGATAAATAAAATTCGGAAATATAATATAAATCGATAAGTTAAGGAATTAGAAATAACAGGAATGAGGCATATGTAGGTAAATTTGAGATCAGCTGGTCGTAAACGATTCGCTCATCTCAGTGCTGCCCAAGATGAGATTCACGTCGATGCCCCAGTACCATGGGGTGAAGATACCTTATTCACCCTTGAATTTCGACCCGCTGCTATGCCCGATAATGTTGATGGTAACTCTGATGCAAGACGCGAGGTAAGAAGCGAAGCTGGAATAGGTGGACATTACGCTTTACACACTTGTAATAACAAGTATTTGGCTCGTGATGGTAAACTTCTTGACTCTTGTACCCGCGACTGTCTTTATGCCGCTGAATTTCACGCCGGAATGCTCGCCCTAAGGTAATAACTTCTTAAATAATTTCCAATTATTTAATTGGCCAGATTATTAAACGAAATTCGCAAATATATATTTCCAAAGATTTCACTTTTTCCCATCTAGGTATATAGAATTTATCAGAAATAGGATTTTCGAAAAGAAAAAATAAGAAATAAATTAATCGATCTTTTTAATATCTGCAGAGATGTGAGTGGCGCGTATTTGGCTCCGATCGGAAGCAAGGCCGTCCTAAAGTCAAGATCAAACACCGTAACTCGAGACGAGCTCTTCTCTCTCGAAGATTCTCTACCCCAGGCATCTTTCGTCGCTGCTCTTAATCAACGTTACGTTTCCGTGAAGCAGGGTGAGTTTCAACCACCATATATACATATTTTAATCTAAATATTGAAAAAAAAAAAAAAAAAAAAACGAAACGAAAATTCATCCGGGCTTCTTTTATCTTCGTCGTCAGCCGCATCATGTCCGTGTTTAGCTATTTATATACCTAAGCCAGCCAGAAGTGAAGAAACCGAAAAAATAAAAAAAAAATACCATTATTTTATCTAAACTGCAGCACCTAACCGAAACGTTATTTCAACCTTATCTATTTTATCGCTAAATGATAGTTTGAAGTCTATCTGACGAAAAATAGATACATACATCCGCCCTTTCATTCGTTTTACACGCCTGGATGTTCGTCCGAGATCCAAAACTGAAAAATTTACCCGTGTATGTATAATGGGTATAAAATTTTCTTAGGGGTAAATAGTTTTTCGTTTTCTTTCTTGTTTATTTAAATACATACGTATATTCACTTATGCATCGGATGAGGTGTGACAAAAAAAAATTCGTATTGATGGATGAGTCACAAACATTCGGATAATATTATCTCCCAGTCTTATACATATTTTCTGGAAAAGAGGAATTCCAGAATATATTATATTGTATTCTCGTATAAAGGTGAAAGAACAACTAGTACGAGTTTACCTTTGAGAATGGTTATACCTACATTGCTTCTTTTCCATATATTTAAGCTCATATAGCTCGTTAAAAAATTTGCTAAATTTTAATTTACCCTGCATTTTCACCGAAGTTATTTCACAGTCTATAATTTCTGTTTATATTATACATAGACTAACACAATCTAATAAATACGTATATATTTATTTATATCTCTCTCGGGCGGCAGACGCCCAGACCGGAAATGAATCAATGAAAAATTCATGACTTCGGTGTTCATCCCACGTTCGTACGCCTCACGGATACTAATTAATCGCGGAGGTTCTTCGCGCCGTATATATACTGATACTAAATACATAATATGCTCGAACTATCTTCTCGCATTTTTGTACAGATTGCAATATTATCATTATTTTTACTATCATCGTTCATCTATTATTTAATATATATCTAGGTAAATGATATAAATTCTCATTTTATTTTACTAGTATATATTTGGCTAATATCGTGACTCGTAGGTACTTCTTATATTCTGCACATCTTAATCGTTTTGTGAAAAATTTTCGAGCCCTGAATCCATACCCGCAAAAGTTCCCGAAGCCCCGTTATCGATCCGTTAGAGTTAAGAGCGCGAGACGCTCGATTCCGTGAAGATTATTTTCTAATTCCGTTCTACCGTTTTGGAACTATAATTTAGACGAACATTATACTCATGGATTTATCGCTATAATACACCTTATATTACTCGACGACAGATTCATTCTTTCATTCATTTATTATTTACCTAACTGGACATATATAACTATGATAATCCCTGCATCTATATATTCCTATCTATATCTTATTTTAGGCTGTATTTAAATTCGGACATAATCCTCTCTCATTGACGTAGCTATTACATTAATGTATTCGTCCTCAAATAATCTTATTCACAGTTTGGAATAATCAACAAAAAAAAAATTAAAAAATTACACACGTTGAATGACCGTAATCCGCTATAACTCAAAAGCCAGATTAAAGTGATGCGATTATTTTTTTGTTCACTTTTCTTGAATATGTATTAAATCTCGGAAGATTTATGTGAATTTTTTATTTTTTTTTTTTATAATATAAAAAAGGATATATTCTCTTATATCGTTTATTATACCATATATCTACATGCCTAACCACCTCTAGTTTAATTTTCTTTGGTGTCAAGTTCCTAGTCGTATTATAGGTACTTGGAAGTATAATACGCGATAATATAATATAAAGCATTGCGTAGTTTCTTTGAGCTCTTAAAGCAGCCCGAAGCAGTAAGGAGTTATAACGTTCGTTGTAACGGTGAAAAGCTTACTTACAATTAGTTAGATGTTTCTGGTTACATGCATATAGGCATCTATCTACTTGTTTGTAGACCTTCTATTTTATACCTTTTTAAAAAGACTACCTTGCGAGTCGCGACGTAGAAACGAGAACGCGTGTGTAGCTGCTGCAGCAGCAGTCACGAGGCTTGAATTTCACATCAGACGATGCGGCTAGGGCTTGAGTTCAAACCGGTTGAAATATATGTCGGGTATAAGGGACCCCGGCTCTCTGTTTCTTTTTTTTTTTTTTTATTTTATTTTTCTTTTTTTTTCCCTCACATTCTCATTTTTATAGCTTAGAATCGTCCTGCGGGATGTCCGAGACACATTCTCTTTTTTCTATTCTTCTTTTTTTCTGCAATTATTCTTCGGTCTTTCATCTCGGTTTATTATAGATTTTCTCTCACGTTTATCCGTCGATATTTAATGTAAATATAAGATCTAATCTCCATAGTCTCGATTGGCTAGATATGTAGTTTTATACAAAAATAAGGATGAAAGAAATAATTCTACTTCTCGACTGCTGCTCAGGAAACGTTTGTTCAACTTCCGGTTCCGCTATGGTCGACTGTACGCGGTTTCTCGTTTCATAAGTCATGCGATATGATCCAGAGAAAAATTTTACATATATATATATATATATATATATATATATATATATATTTATTCTGTTATAGTATTATGATATTATAATACAATATAATATCGCACGTTATACATGTGTGTATAAATTATATTAACATATACATATATATATATTTCGAGAAAGAGCTGAAAAACTTATACAAATATGATTATTTCTCTTCTCTTACAATTAGTTTATTTTTGTTATCGACAAAATAATTCTCTTTTCACCCACATTTTTCTTTTTTTTTTTTAGTTAGATATAAATATCCCTTTTTTTTTTTCTTCGTATGAAAAAAAACCAAAGATCGGTTTTATTTTTTTTTCTCTTATATTTAGTCGCGGTGAATACTATACGGGGTCATTGCCAAGGCTGCGGAGTTGCACTATTAATACGACGCGTTGTTCGCTCTTATTCCCAGCATGTGTATATATAACTATATATATCTGATACACGTACCCGCAAAATGCATTTCTTTTTATTCTATACACGCACTAAACTAAATGATCGTGGATACATCGAATTATTTAAAATAATAGAAAACTGTTCGACTTTATAATTCCATTATAATATTTATCGCATAATATATAGCTAATTAAATAATTAATCAAAATTTGTATCAAACAAATTGGAATAAATAAGATTATTCAACAAATTAGCCATCGCGACTCTATGGTAAATTATTTTTGATTTGCTTAGCGATAATTTTCTGAAATAGCGTACGAGTTTCGGCCTCATGGTTGAAAATTAGGCGTTAATTACAAACATCCATAATATATATATGCATATAGCTAATGAGTTTTGTATTCAGCATATATATGCCTGTACAGTTGTTACATAACACGTAGGTAGGTATATCTACTAATCCGATGATTAATAATGTTGGGAATCCAGGTCCCGGAGTAGATATAGTGTATTAAATGATATGTGCTAAAATTGAAGAATGAGAAGGTGCGCAGCGGGGGGTATCGAACCGCGCTTTCGCATAGGAATTATTATTCTCAATTTTCTTCGTTTTTTTTTTTTTGTCTCTATGTATAATCTTCTTTCTCATTAAAAAAAAAAAAAAAAAACAATTCTCAATTTTTATTAACGCCAAGAAGGGAGAGACGAGAGACTATATAATGGCATCAGGTCAAGAACCGCTGCAGTAACCACACGCGTATACTATACGATATATAGATATACATAATATAGGTACTATATTACCATGCTAAATAAGAGAACGTACTTGTATAGTAAACACTGATCAAGATGCACTTTAATGCATGTCTATACTATAGGTATACAACATACTTATACATATTCATATAAACCGCGTTTACGATGAAAACCGGTAATTCCGTTGCATACTTGAGCTTGAAAAAAATTAAAAAAAATAAAAAGTTACAGACTACAGTCGTTAAACGGTATTCAATCATTATCATTTATTATCAACGCATATTCAGTTCCTTATCCTCAAATATCTATGCTCAAATAAAATTAATCAAATTCCATTTAGAATCTAAACCTCTGCATATAATCATTATCTAAAATGTCCATATTTTTGTATTTTTTATTTTTTTAACAAAAATAAGATTGAAAACCAAAATTCAAAAATAAAAATCAACCAAAAAAAAAAAAATTATAATAATAATAATTTTCATTCTAATTTTTTTCTGCAGGTGTTGATGTAACGGCAAATCAGGATGAAATATCAGGTCACGAAACGTTTCAATTGGAATTTGATAGAGCAACGAAAAGATGGTATCTACGTACGATGCAGGACCGTTATTGGACGCTGGAAGCTGGCGGTGGAATCCAAGCATCAGATCATAAACGATCATCAAACGCGTTATTTGATTTAATATGGCAACCGGCTGACGGTACTGTCGCTCTTCGTGCAAATAACGGAAAATTTCTGGCTACTAAAAGATCTGGACATCTTTATGCGAACGCTGATTCACCGGGTGATTCCGAGGCCAGCAAATTTTACTTCTATCTTATGAACAGGCCCGTTTTAGTACTAAGATGCGAACAGGGATTCGTTGGACTCAAGAGTAACGCTAGTCCAAAACTCGAATGCAATAAAGCATCATACGAAACTATTCGCGTAGAGAGATGCGATCGCGGTATCGTAAGATTTAAAGGTTTGTAGTTTCTTCGGATTGAAGAGAAAAGAAAAAAAAAATTATTCATCACTCTTCATTTGTTTCGGTTTTTTAATTTTTTAATTATTATTTTTTTTTTTTTTTGTTTTTCTCTTTTCTAGGTCAAAATGGAAAATATTGGCACGCGGATAGCGAGGGTGTGACATCCGACGCTGACGTACCCTCTGATGGTTTTTATTTAGAGCTACGAGAACCTTCGCGTATTTGTATCAAGTCAACAGATGGAAGATACCTTTCGGCTGGTAAAAACGGAGTTTTTCGTCTCGGAGATACGGATTATGAATCCGCAACTAAATGGGAATTTTAAAAGCGTTTTATGATTGATTCTTATTTTCTTTTCCATAACGCTATAATATGCATTATCAAGCTCCTGCGCATATACAATAGGACGTAAAAATGATTGAACGTTGTTCATACGAAAAAGAAAAAAAAGAAGAATAAGAAAAAGACAACAACCCGCATTTATATTCTGAATTAAAAAAAACGCAAAAACAACTACCTATACTATAATATACCCATATAAAAACATATGAATCGCATAAAATACATTATAATATAATAAGACGCCCTCTAATTTTATACATATACCTATAATACGCACATATTAGCGCGCGCCGGAGAGGGAAAATTGAAATAGAAAAAAAAATAATAAAAAATAATAAAAATGAAAAAAAAAAACAACTACCTATTTTATATTATACATACTATATTATCATTACTTTTATTATTATCATTATTATATGGTATCAATTGGTAATATATTATATTTGATACATAAAATAATACATGAGGGATTCTACTATCTCGAACGATAGATATTATAGTTACATATATGCATATGCATATAGGTACATATTATCGACCTCGATTGCTATAAATCAGCAATTCCTTAATTATGTTCAGAATTACAAAACTGTCGTGGTGTATTAAATAATTAGTAATATTGTGTAATAATGACGCTTAGATACTTATACTTCTAAATACTTTTACAGTATTGTGAAATTGCGGAATATTATAAAAGGTCTGATTATTATTATTATTATTATTATTTCTTTTTTTTTTCGTCAAATTTCTTCTTTTTTTTTATACATTCAATTATACTTTCATAGCACCTGATGATGCATATACATATATTTATATATCATATTATATCATATATCATATCATATGTTATATTATATTATATGTGTATGATGCACTGCGTGTTTCTTTGGAATTTTTTTTTATTTTTCTTTCAGATTATATATTATATTATATTATATTATCATACTATCGTATATGTAACTTTGTGCGAAAACAATCTCATATTGTCACAGTAATAGGCATAACGTAACATAAAACATAACGAAATTTTTATACTTTTCTACTAATGCACTACTAATATTACTACTACTACTACTACTACTTCCCGTTCGCTATACTATATACCATCGCATACTACTTATACGTATGTATGCATACGTATTTCATAATTGTGGGTAGGTATGCGTATTCATACATAGTGTATATCAAATTTATATAAAAAGGAACAAATTTTGACAATATACATGGAAAATATTTATCTATTATTATTCTATTAAATACGAGGAATTAGTGAGTTTCATTTTGAGATTTTGATTATAAGATTTATATGAACTTTTTTTTTATATCATATGCATACGTACATAATTATACCTCGGGAATCTTATAACGCGCAAGAAATATTTTTTTATTATTTATATTTAAAAAAAACAAAAAGAAATAAGAGAATTGATTAATTACTATTATTATTATTATTATTATTATTATTATTATTATTCTTATTATTATTATTATTATTGATCATATCTCTTTGAATTCATATACTATACTATATTATATTATATTATATTATATTATTATATTTTAATTCGTATTAGAGAATTTACTTCATCGCTACAACATATACTATGCTATATTATACTATGCCTATATGCATGATTGATTTTATACAAGAATCTTCTGTTGTGTAAATATACATATATACCTAGGTATAATATGACTATATATATATATATACTTAATTGTCTGTTTCCATATAATTATTGCGTGGATTTTTTTTATTTTTTTTTTCGTATAAAATAACATTTTGTACCAGTACCTACGTATATTACGTAGGTATTATCATATATTATTATAATTATTAAATACAGTTACAGGATTAATATACATATACTACGGTATTCTTTGAAAATGATAAAACGCGGCTTAATCAACCCTGTACACGCAATACAATTTAATAACGCGATAAAATACTATGGTATACCATAATTGGGAAATTATTAAGCAACAATAAAGGAAGAAATAATAAAGAATTTTCTACCATTAAAATGAATACGACTCATTCAATCTAAACTTTATTCTCCATTATATTATTGGAAAAAAAAAACTTAGAAAAAAAATTGAACCAGGCAGGATAATAGAAATAAATAACACCAATTATTCAACACCATATTATTTATTATTCTTTGCAATAAACAACGCTGAAGTATCGATAGTACACAATATATTATTCAATGTAAATTAGGATACATTTTTACTCTCATTTAATGAATAACAATTTATGATCTTCGATTATTTGTAGCTTTTAATATCTCAGATATTCCTATTACGGAGTGAGAACAGTATACCATGTGACAAATTATTTACAATTAACATTTCTTAAACGTTCTTTACTCATCATAGTTATTCAGAATTTTTTACAAGACTAAGAAAGTTGAAATTCATGGCTTTGTCTTTTTATAAATGCAGCATTCTTGGTTCAACTTCGTTCTTACAGTAATGAGATAATAAAATGATGAAATAATACTATATGTAATTTTAAGTATACTGTAATCTCAGCTTCCTTCTTGCAGCCCTAAGATCTAGCTCTTCGCAAGCCTCTGCAAACATTACTTTCAACGAAGGGTAAAGTAGTGGGAGAATAGTTAGTTCTTCGACCCTGATCTCCATGTTGTCAAAGGCGATGCCAATAGTCTGTCCAACTCCTTCCGGAAGTCTAGGTAGTTTGGCATAACGCTGGCTGAAATGAGTGAGTAAAGTAAACTTTGCATTCATTTTTTTTCCGACGTCAAGCGCTTGCGATGTAGTTGAATGAAGTTTCTGCGTCGCTTCAGTTTCCAATTCGTCTTCCATTGTTGCCTCGTGGATCAATAGATCACTATCTTGGCCTAGTTCAACTAAACTGTGACAGGGCATCGTGTCTCCGCTAGAGAAAAATATCGAAAACACATGAGAGACTGGCCCAGAATAATATGAAGGAATATAAATATCAGGGTATCACAGTGTCAACCGACCTGTAAGTTACTTTGTATCCATTTTCTAGAGTCACAGAAATTCCAAAAGAATTTGGAACGTGTTTAACGCGCGTTGTGCTGATGTCCTTTGCCCCTAACTCGGCATAGAGTTTAATCTGCTTATCTTCAATCGTTTTATTATGATCGCTCAGTCTCAGATCGTCGTTTCCAATCAGTATGAGTTTGTCTAGTATAGGCTCGAATCTTTTGTGGTAAAAACTCAGCCAGGAAGAAATCTGTTTAGGCGCTAAAACAAAGGTTGGATCTTTCGTCACCCATTGCCTCGCTTTCAAAAGACCGATTAATCCCATGTGGTGGTCAGCGTGCAAATGAGAAATGTAGATAGCCTGCAAGACAAAGATATCATGAGAAAATAGAGAAAACTTTGATAAAGATACCTTTGATAAAGGGCCTCAGGCATAAATACCATACCTTGATGCTCTCCAGAACTTTATACGCTTTGCTCTTTTCATAAAATCTCATAATCTGCGTCAACGTTCCTTCTCCGCAGTCCAAAACTATGCTACTTGTCTCATTGATTCTGTAAAGTATCCCGCTAGTGTTTCTGCTTTTGTTTGGTGCGCAGGAGCCTGTCCCCAAGAATATCAGCTTAGGATACTCTGCGATGGTACCCATTTCTTTAGTCTTTGAATTTATTTCGGTTTGAAGCTCTGCCAGAGTATCAAGAAATCGTTCATCAGCCATTGCTTCATTCAGATAAACTTCTGGCTGTAGTTTTAACTCTGAACTTTTGTCAAATCCTTTTTTGGGACGAAGATGAATGGTTTGCATAGTCTTGCCACGAATTATTATACTGCTACCATTGGATTCGAACTTCGTTGTAGATTCCTGTAAAATTTTATACACATTTTTATTTATTAACGATTTGAGAATCATCTGTGTTGGATCTCCCTACAATTTTCTCTGCACATATTTGAAAACCAAAATGATATTAAAGTTATTTCTTACTGATTGACTAGACTCTCCAATCAATTTATCGACAAGTTCATTCTCCTTTCCTTCGACAATATTACAATTTTCTTCGTTTCTTTTAGGAAACCCTTGTTCATTCAGAAACGGGAATATTTTTGGGTGAAGTAAATGAAGCTTATGCTGCATTCTGTGGACGGCTTCACTCCCGAGGCAATTGTTCTCTTTATTCAATACCAAATGCGTGGTACTGAGCCCGAACTTATCCATCCAATCCTTGTACCTTTGATCTTGCATTACTTCTTCTGGGGTAAAATGAACAACACAAAATGCCAGATTCTCGTCGGAAGCATCCGGTCGCTGATAGTTTTTAAACACAGGATTATTCACTAATGAATCCAGGTAGTCTAACGTCGGGCATTCTAAAACTACAGATAAAAACAATATGAAATTTGATTATCAATTAGTATCCAGCAATTTCTTGGGCTAGATACAATCTCTGTTTCAATTACCAATGAAAACAACTCCAGGATCGTCGGGCATCCTCACATCCTCACTTCTCACAAAAGTACCATCAGGTAATGTGATGTCCTCTCCGTCTTTCAACTGACCCAAAAGTGGTCCAGGAGTTACTCCCTTCTCAACGCATTTCTCAAAGCATAAACTACCGGGCCTAGATTTAAGTTTACAAATAAAAGCCATCGCTTCGTCGATCCTTTTCTTAGGATGATTATTCCTCTTGTATTTCTGCACGCTATTATCAATAAGTCTAAGTCTTTTGCCATTTCTATTTATCTCATGAGCGTAATAGTCAGTCTCATCATCTGTTGTTTCAATGCTATGATCCGAGCTAGATTCCTCATTATCCGAGGCTGGTTTTATCAGTCTGGCATATCTAACAGTCATAATATCGTCCTCGAACATTGTATCAGAGTCACAATCGAACATTGATACTCCCAGGCTTCTTAGAATGACAAATTTCTCCGTAGCTTCAAATATCTCCGAGGTACCCGAAGGCCCATGTATAGTAAAGTGCGGGACGCCGACATCTTGCGCAGACAGAGATAGTCCCGGTAACCCGCCCATGTTTTCCCACGTGGGACGAGTCACGAATATGTGTTCTAGCTTCGATAATTTACATTTGTGTTCCAGAGCCAGACGCTGCGTACCTTCGCTACAGTTGAACAAATATCTGGTCTGATCTGTGAATAAATATAAGGACCTCGGGGAGCCTTGAGAACCGGAGCCCAGGACCTGTTTTTTCAAAGGGTAAGATAAGTAAAACGAAAAGAAAAAATAAAAAATGCGTAAGAATAGGACGAAAAAAAAATTGGAAAAAAATTTTACCTGAAGATTTAGGATACCGGGTAGATATTTTTTTCCTTTTTCTTTAAGCTTTATACGATGCTGTCGCATCGCATCCACGTGTCCTTTCTCACGCGGCATACTTAGCAGTATTAGTTTTAGGTTATATTTCGAAGTGTTGGTACTACTCCATCTTATTACGCATTTAAACAGGTTTAATAAGTGTCTATCCTTCAGCGTAGTCATTTATAATTCGCTCATCCACCTGATGATTATTAATAATAATCTGAAAATTAAACTCAAATTTCTTACGAAATAGTCGTGAATTATTTCACGATAAACAACTAATTTTTAAAGACCAACAAAAATCACCTTTATTATAAAAAATAAAAAATAAAAGAACAAATAAAGAAAAAGCAAATAACAGCGTGAATAATAGAAGTATGATAAATTACTGACGTCTATTTATAGGTTATCTTCAAATTCCATTTCAGTTTGACGAAACTCGAATTGCACTCCACTCCGTCGCACCCTGTAGACGCCATTTAGCAACCTCCAAAAATCGAATAATACATATTATCCGAACACCGTATAGATGGGTTACGATCGAAGCGCCACTAACGTTCACTTCGTTCAGAAGTCCGTCTGCAAGTAGTCAGAGGTTCTAAAAATGGGGTTCGGTGATTATCCCGCAGAATATAACCCATCGGCTCACGGGCCTTACGATCCAGCCCGTTATTATGGACAAGGTTAGTTTAATACTGTATAAAAAAGTATTTCGTATTATTTATCAAATGATATAATTAAATTGACAATTTCAATCATAAAGCGGACACTCCATTCGGTCAACTAAAACTCAATGAAGTACTGCCGTGGCTATCTCGTCGTAAGAAGACTCCGCAGGCCGCAGTAGCTGCTATTTCTCGAGGTAGGTAACATAGAAATGAATTCTCAAGTATTTAATCTTCGAAGAATGAATATTACTGCATAAATTTTCAACCCTTTGGTAATAAATTGATCGAATTTATACTCTCGAAGAACTGCCATCTTTGTCAGCAGAAAATGAAAAAAATTCGTTGCATAACCTTACAAATTGTCTAGGAAATCATCGATTACGTAATAAATGGATTTTCAAACCGTTTGAAAACCACTTTGCGATCGAAATACCCTTTTTTTATAAATAAACGAAACATTCGATAAAGGCGAATAACTCCGATCCACAATTTCCCTGCTTCATATACTCGATCATCAAACGCGTTTGTTAATCTCATGTAATCTTCGGATCTAATATCTCGTGATTATTTTCAGCATGGTGGCGTTGGCAGCATAAATATGTTTTGCCAAAACACGGTGGTATTGCTCCATATTTTCAGCTCGTCGCTGCTAGCATGATCTTCTTCTATACGATCAATTATGGAAAGATGAGTAAGTGTGGTTTACTATATGGATTAATAATTGGGCATATGGCGCGAACCTCGTGACTTATATGAATATTCCTTCATTTTTCTTTATTTTTATTTTTTTTTAATTATATTTTACAGAGCATCACAGGAACTACAAATACCACTAAGGGGTTCAACTTTCTAGACTCAATGCAGAAGATTATAGTGTTTATGTATATTGTATATCTCTCAATATTGTTGTTCATCTAACAAATCTAAATTCATAAAATAAAGAAGACAGAAACAGGAAAAGATGAATAACCATTTTTGAAGCCACTGATAGTCTAACAAATGAGGAATGTGTTTCTTTGGTTTTTCTTTTCTTTTTTCTATTGACACAGATACTCAATTCAAACTTTTTGGTGAAATTATAAAGTAAAATGGTGCAGCCACAGAAATCAATCACAGAAAAATTATCGGAAAATGATAACTTTGAGAGTACAAGTCACTTCGCCCTTTCAGAAGTCGGCAGTCTTTACTTTGGGCCAAATCCATCAAGCGAAGTGCGATAAAGATAAATTCACATTGTCTTTCTCTGGTTTTTAATGACATTTAAATAAAATTCATACTCTTTAAAGGCTCAGAGACTATTAGAACAGGCAAAGGAACTGATTAGAGAAAATCAGCGGATTCAAAATGAGAAAAATATCATTTTACAAGAAGAATCTGAGCTTAGGAACAGAAAAGTTTATTTTAATGACAAGAATATGAATAATAGAGTTTCTCGACCTAACGAAGAGGTATTTCACCTTTTTTGATTTATCACCTCGAAAAAACTCGATTATTTTGTTGAAAAATTTAGTCAAATTTAGGAAGAAAAATTTCTGTGTCATTTTAAAGAATGTTTAAATTTTACATTAGTAAAATTCATTTTAGCTCCAGAAAGTTTTTAACGAAACAATAACTCTGTCGGACGAAGGCAAACGAATCGATCAACGCAAAGCCCAACTAAAATTATATTACCAAGAATTGAAGAGGCGTAAAGATTTCTTACAAAATGCTATTCGGATTTATGAGGAAAGCGAAATCGGACACGGTCTCTCATCTGCATCATTATTAGATCAACGTAATATTGAAGGATCTGTGCTCTTGTAATTTCATTGTGCGAAATTTGAAGAGCTAAATCATTTTCGTCATAAATTACTGAATTTCTCAATTTTCTTCTTATTTATATTAATAAGTGGAAAGGACTGAGCAGCAGTAATTTGATTTGCGAATATTTCTTCATTGTGTTTAGCAAGTATTTAAAAATTTCATAATTCATTGCAAGGTCAGTCTTAATTTCGATCATCAAAGTTCCAAGAAATATAAAACTCCCGAACAAAGTTCCTTTTGTAATACAATCTGGTTCCGCACAAGTTTCACTGGCACGGTTTTTCACCTGCATGCACTTCCATATGACGATTCCTTCTGTTTTCTGTATTGAACGTTTCATTACACAGTGGGCAATGGATTTTATACGAATGGTAACGAGCATGGCCTTTCAGTCCGCAGGCCTTTTTGAACGTTTTTCCACATACAAAACATTTGAAAAGGCGTTGACCCCTGTGAAGTTTGACATGATCATTTCTTGTTCTCTCAGCCCTGAACCTCTGGCCGCATAATCTACAGCTGTAAGGTCGTTCCCCGGTGTGAGTCTGTATATGAGCTTCTACATGCGCTTTCTGTAACAAATAAGTCAATGGTTTCAGAGGATGTATGATACTGAATCTTTAACTTTTCTGATAGAATTCAGCAAACATAGAAGTAGAGATGTTTAATTTTTATAAAAAAAAAAAATCGTGGGATCTGATACGTGAAAGTAATCGTAATTTCACATAAAGGCAATGATATATTGCTTATTTACGTTTATCCTTACTCTGAAAAATTTCTTGCCACAATGAGCGCATGAAAAGATATTCTTTTCTTCAGTGGCTAGCCTATTACCGCAAATTTCTTTATGTACTTGGAGTAGTTCTGAGTGAAATCTCTGCCAGCAGAAAGGACATTCTACGGCAATATTTTTTTTTTGAGGATCAACACCGAGGTTTTCTTCAGTTCTGTGAAATACATTCGTATATCTTATTAAATTCGTTTATATCAACGTTAAATATAAAATCTGTGAAATTATTATTATATACCTCGGCCCGATCAGCGACACCGGTTTACGGACAGAATTTGGCGCAGTATTTGACTTATGGTAAAGTTTAAGAAACTTCTGTTTCAATTGTGAGACAAATTTATTTTTCAATTCATTACCGCTATCCGTAACTATATTTTCACTTTTAGATTCCTGTTTGCTAATAGGAACATCAATATCATCGCCACCGCTATCTTCTTTTGCTTTTTTGCTCAGGCTATTAGATGCTTGATTATTTATCATTACCAGAGGAGTACAATCAGCTTGAAAATTTGATACATTGACATTGGATTCTAATTCTTTTTCCGAATGTACTGGACTCGTTGGACTATTTAATGCAGGATAACAATCATTCTGTTCAAATTGGGATTCTCCATTATTAAACAGCGGTGAAATTTGACAATATTCTCCTGATGTTCGCTCCTCATCTAATATCAGAAGTTGCTTTTCAGCCTCTACTACACTGTTATGAAATTGATAGCACAGTTCCAGTTTCTCTAGGCAAGTCCGGCATGCTTGTTGTGGCAGAGTGTCGTTCTCCCTCACCTATTTAGTGAATGATAAAATATTGTGTAAAAAGGAGTGTTTTTGTGCTTTTCTGTTTCACATGGAATATGAAATTATTACAAAGTCTAGACTCGGTGTAAAACGCATCTGACTAAATTCTTGCGAAAGTAAATCTCACCATAATAGGTAGGCAGCAGTCAATCTTTTTTATTACATTTTTGTACAGTTCAGTTTGATCGAATATATGAATCATATCATTGCCTGGAGTCGCGCAAAGTCTACAAAGCGTTGGCCTATCGTTGGTTGATTTTAATAATACTTTAGAGAATTCTGAATTCTGTTCAGAACTTTGATCTACATCATTTTCGGATAATATCATTGGAGTTATATAAATTGTTTCAAATTGCCCAGTCTCCTCAGATTTTACTGTATTTATTACTGAATGGAATTCATCTTGCACCTCAGGCTCTGGCTTAACTAGAGGATATTCCTCAGGTATTGTTTGTATAACTTTTTCGTCTGAGATCGAAGATCTTGAGGTAGGTTCTATTTGACCAACTATATCCATTTCCTCACATTTCATCCTCTCCATTACTGCAAGGAATTCGTCTTGTAGTTTAACGATAGACGTATTCAATTATTCATCGTCAAGTGTTTAGCTAATATCGAAGTATAGGTAAATTATAATTCAGTTTTTAGTATTATATACCAAATTGTACATTCTATACTTACCAATTAACCTTAAAGGAGGCTAAAAACGAAAAATTAGTGTTCCAAATGATGATAATCACACTTTGTTATCATAAATATGGGTTAATACATCTTACATCGGTGGAATAACAATAACAGACGACAATTTGATCATGGTAATGATTTTAGTTCAGCGTTATGCTGGCGTCCGCGGTGTCAGTGCAATGGTACCAACATAATAAAGATCGTGGTATACTAGGGAAAAACACGGTAACACGATACAAAACTATTCTGTATTTGAGAAGATATTCATGAAAATTAAAGAAATTAGAGTAAACCGAAATAATGGTACTTTTGTGTACAGTAAAAAACTCATTATGGTACATGCAGGTGAAATACTTGATACACGAGCACAAAACCAGCAAAAACTATGATCATGGTTCGACTGGCAACGCTGCTGATTAGCAGACGATACTTTCGCGCGAATAAAAATGGGCGCGTTTACCATCGACCAATAGCAGCGTCTTGAATTTCTGACTTTTGGCGCGTTCAAAAATGCTAAGGAATAAAGAACGGTGGATCTGTGCGGTATCGTATCCCGATAGTTATTTGAATATATAAAATAAATTAAATAAAAATCTCGAGATAACAAATGCAGCTAAATTTCCATACGGCGGTACTCATCCCGCTCAATTATTCGAGCTGAATTATCATCTGCAATGTAAAGGTTCGGGTTCGTATATAACCTAAAAGAGTGGCGGATTGTCGGTGACAAATATCGGTCTGTTACTTTCCTAATGGCGCAGGTCCTACGTTATGGAATACGGCATAATTTCGGAGTGATATCATTTCTGGTAAGAAGATAGTAACTAATTATATACCATCTGTGATATCATGTTAATAATATAAATTCAAAAATATTAACAATAATTAAAAAATGACGCGACAACAATATCTTCTTCTAGATCGTTTCTACCGCTGAATTTTGCGAAAATATAGCCGAAGGTTTACTCAAAAGTGCATCTAATAAAAAATATCGCATATTTGTACACAAGTGCGAATCTCTCGACGGGGTCTTAGCCGTATATAAAAATCTACACGTTGATTTTATTGTATTTGCAATCGATACAAGGCTCAATCAGTGTCTCACAGAGGTACCTACTTACATTATTATTTGCTAGTTTATGTTTACCAAAATATTGATGTTTATAATTCATTCTTATTTTACTTTTTAACGTTAGATCTTTGCCGTTTGTTAAGGTGGAGAAAAATATTTTTCTAATAGACCAAACGTTCATCTTGTATGGCCACACATGTTTAGTAAATGGAAATAGTATTTCATCAAATGCTATGGGGGTGACTAGCGACAAGATTTTGGAAACTTGTAACAAGTACAACATTAGACTTCTCAACACGAACGTTTTTGTAAGTTTTCTTCTATTTCAGTTCATATAATACAAATTTCCAATCATTATTTACAGAGTATAGCAGAATGAATTTGAAGAAACAAAAAACACTTATGACCAGCATGTGTTTGTTTATCTTATTATTATTATTATCATCATTGTCATTGTCATTATATTCAGTAAGAAATTTGATTTAGGTACCAGAAGATTGTCTCTACTTGGGTGATAGGATTATAAATTTGGCTACTAGTGTTTTGGGGCATAAAGGTGGAATACCGATGTTAAATACACCAAGACAGTATCTAAGAATGCCTAATACGGATGAGACTGTTGAATAAATGTGCAGTTCAGGTAATTCTTTATTGATAAAAACTGTAAAGCCTTCAAACTGTATAATTTCTCAGTCAGAATGCTCATCAGAAATGAAAAATACACAAAGAAAATGAGTTAAAATAAAAGTTGATATCATTTTTTGCTATATATCATTCCACATCTATTATTCTAATTATATTGTAAATAATTTCTTTAGATAACGAAGAATCCGAAGGAACCATGAAGAAAGCCGGCCCTAAATCTCAGTGCCAGGTTTACACTTCAAGTCAAGAAGAAAGCGAGAATGATAGTGATGAAACTGAGTGTAGTATCGGTAGTAATTCAACAGCAGGTACTCACCGTAGCGACACACCGACTCGCAGTGCGAGATATAAGAAGAAGGGAAGAAGGCGGAGTAAAACTGCTAAAAATAAATCATGCAATGATAAACCAATGTATAAATATTGCTGCAGTGTGAAAGAGGACCACGGCGAGCCTCTCTTCGGCGCTCAATTTAATCACCACCTCAAAGAAGGTGAACCGATGATATTTGCCTCTGTGGGAAGTAACAGAGTTAGCATTTACGAATGTCCAGAGGGAAGTAACATCAGGCTAAGACAATGCTATGCGGATCCGGACACAGAGGAGAAGTTTTACACTTGCGTATGGAGCTATGACGACTCAGGAAAACCTTTGCTAGCTGTTGCAGGATATCGCGGAGTAATCAGAGTCATAAGTACCGTTACTATGACCTGCATCAAGCACTATATTGGCCATGGGCATGCGATTAATGAGCTTAAAATCCATCCCAAGGATCCGAACATTCTTCTTTCTGCTTCCAAAGACCACGCGCTTAGATTATGGAACATTAAGACTGACGTCTGCATAGCTATTTTCGGTGGAGTCGAAGGTCATAGGAGCGAAGTGCTTAGCGCAGACTTTGATATGACTGGACAAAGAATAATATCTTGTGGAATGGATCATGCCTTGAAATTATGGTCGTTAGATAAAGGGGAAATGCTGGATGCTATTAAGCAGTCTTATTATTGTAATCCAACTCGAAACGGACGGCCTTTTGATTCTATTCTTCAACATTTTCCTGACTTTACAACCAGAGATGTACACCGTAATTATGTAGACTGCGTTAAATGGTACGGAGATTTTATACTGAGCAAATCTTGCGAGAATTGTATCGTTTGTTGGAAACCTGGACGTTTGGAAGACACACAATTGCGGAACGGAGAAACAAGCGCCACTGTTTTACACCGCTTTGAGTTCAAGGAATGCGATATTTGGTTCATTAGATTCTCTATGGACTTTTGGCAGAGAACTATCGCTCTGGGGAATCAAGTCGGCCGCACTTATGTCTGGGATCTGGAAGTCGATGAACCGGGTCAAGCACGATGTTGCTCTCTTGAACACCCTCGATGTACCGCAACTATACGTCAGACTACACTCAGTAGAGACGGTTCTGTACTTCTTTGCGTTTGCGATGATGCTACGATATGGAGATGGAACAGAGACCATTAATCTGGGAACAAAATATGATATCATTAGGATAGTATTAGACGTTTTTCTTTTATCATAACATTTTATTTAATGTTATGAGTATTTTTCTGTTTTTGGCTTTTCTTTCTTATCTTGATTGTACATAATTCATAATTCGCTGTATCCCTGTATCGTCGATAATTATTTCTACACGAGTTGTCTGAATATTAAGTGTAAAGTGCCTCGGATGAACATCTCTGACTTTCAACAATTTGAATTTATTACTATAAATATAAATATAGAAATTACTCTTACTTACATTAGTTCCGCCTTTTATAAACTTACCGTATCCTAGATATAAAAATTTTCTTTTCATAACGGTTGTATGGTTGACGTAACTAGGCATATAGTATATTATAAATACAAGAAGAAAAGATAGTTACATACTATTTGTTTTTCATTCAAATTCAAATTATCAAATTTATTTTATAAAGTACCTGCCTACTTACAGTTCTTTCGAAAGTTTTCATACAGGGGTAAAAGATAATCTATTGATGTAGGATAAATCAAACTACGTACATTGAACAACACTACATATATCACAGAGCCATTCAGCTCAGTTATTCAGTTAATTATTATTGTATTTCCAGTTTTAGTTGATTACAGCTAAAGCTGCTCCAAGAGCTGCGTCTCCTGACTGCCCAATTTCTAACGGTAGCTGATACCAGCGCAATACCTCCTTTTGCAGTACTAAATTGCGAACCAGACCTGATCCATTACCCACAATCTGCTGGATTCCAGCATTTTGTAAAGTTTCCTGAGGCATCATGCTACGAAGAAAGGAGAGAATGGTAATTTTTGATGATTGAATTGTAGATTCTTCGATAATAGTAACCGCTGTATCTTTTTCAGTTTCAATTCGTAAATTTAATGTACTTTTCCAGCTACTTACTCATGAAGATTTTTTATAACTCCGGAACAAAGAGCACGGAATATTTGGCCAAGCTGCAAGGTGTCTAACGTAATTCGATTAACACTGGCTGTATAATCTGGGGCATAACGTTCTCCAAGCAGAGTAGGTATTATTTCTAATTCAGAAATAGCTGAATCCTCTTTTCCAAGAGTTATCAACTTTTCCCATACCTTGGCTAGATGGAAAACGAGTCTTTTCAAATGATTTTATCAAGTTCAAAGTATACATGAAATTGAAATATGACTATCAAACAAACTTTATAACATTTATTTACACTTTACGTACACTGAGGTATTGAAAAGCCTAATTCCATGCTCCATTGTTGTAACATCTTCACAAAAGTGGCCAGAGAATTTCCTCCATTCAAAGAAGCAGCAACTGCTAAATACTTTCCATCGAAATAGGGAAAATGTTGAATTTTTGCTGAAAATTTTTCATTATTGAAAATTTCTCTACTCTTTGCTAAATCTTAATTCTAGTAATTACCTGTTCCAGTTATTGATTTTGGGCTGAAAAATGGATCAACATAGGCAAGTTGAGCAGAAGTGGAAATGTTGAGCACAGCGTCGGTCGGATTCTTCAGCAAAGCGTACACAGAGCATTGCAAGTCCCCTAGAGCAACTCCTAAAAAAAAAAAAAATGTTAGTTGATTACAGCTAATCGTATAAATTATACTATAAGTTTGTGTCAATTTCATCGATATATTATGAGTCGGTAACGATACACTACCCACTGGGGTTCCAGCAGGAATTCCAAACCATGTTTGCTCCAGAGTACCGGCCTGTTGTCCAGGCTTCAATATTTCGCTGGGTAAAATGCTTGTAGGAAAATCATTGTCAGTCAATACGTCCAAATCCCAGCGGCCCTCTTCAGTCAAAAAGTAACCCCAACTAGCTGCGTTTTGAGCACTAATCGCGACTTCGCTACGTCCACAAAGCAATGCGACCATCAAATCTTGGACAGTACCGCATCTATTGTATTTGCTCAATTTTTCAGGTCTGTAAAAATGCAGGGCAACGACTGTTAACATCCTTTTTCCAGATCAGAATCACGTTATGTTTGAAAGCACCAATTGAATAGATACTAACTTGTTTCTAGCAAACCAGAACAAAGTAGCGCATCCGTAACCAGTATGGGTGGATAGATGGCTCTTAGATGCCGGTAAAGTGGCCAGAAATTCTGGGTCGCATCTTGAATCTTGCCAGGTGTAAAGAGGAGATACTTTGTCTCGGGGAATTTCTAATTTAAATATAGCCTCGGGATCTTTATCGGTTTTCTCTGATGAATAATTCCACAAAGTGACCCCATGCATTTGTCCACAAATCCCAATATTAACGACCTGTATTATAATCGCTAGTTATACCTAATTTTCTATTTCTTGATACCATTGAGTCTTAGATATTTCGAATTCCTTTTCCTCTTTTACAGATAATCATTACCTGACGTAGCAGATCTTTGGGGATACGCGATATACAGCTGTGGACTGCGGACAGAATCTTTGGTACATCTTGTTTATTTCCTTCAACACCAAGGTCGCTAGGTACGTTTGCCTGTGTATCCTTGTTCTGTTTACCGACAATCTGTTTTGTTTCAATCGAGACAACGACTACCTTAACAGACGTTGTACCGAGGTCTATTCCTAACGCTAGTTTCTGCAGCTGAGCCATTATCGTGAGCTGTGAATATATCGGAATATTCTTAAACTGAATCTCAAAAGTTCAAAGAAATAAAGAAGTAAAGAAAATAAACAGATTGAATAAACTTTAGCTACGCTAGAAAAAAGGAGTTAGTTTTCTATTAATAATTGAATGAATTTGTTATCATTTAAGACCAACTGACTTACAGATTTAAATGAATATGTTACTCAAGATTAATCGCCACTCTAAGAAATGTATTTATTGTTAAAGATACATTTATTTCAAGTCAAAGTAAATGCTGGATGTTGATATACAGCACAGCTGAAGTATTTTTAGATCATCAGAAAAGGCTACAAACAACACTACTATTTCTCTCAGAGATCGTTCCCATGCGCAGTTTATCGGCAAGCGATGGTTTACAATTAGTTGATATTTTAAATTTGATAAAGAAGCCGTTAAAAAAATTCAAATGATTATGATAGAAATTCTTGAAGTGTAAAAATATATGGGTGATAAAAAAAGCAATACAAGTTCAATGATGAACTGGCTCTAAACTTTCCATCAATTATTTGAGTTCAATGTTTTTGTTTCCAAATTCGAAATGAGATTCTTGCATTCTTTATAAATCACCATAAAATTTCACAAAGCGTATCAAACTTTATCAAACCCTTTTTCTTTTCTCTATGAATACTGCAGGGAAGAAAACGGTTCGTATCTGGCTAAGGTTACTACGTTAATTGTCGAACTTTACTCTTGTTTTTAGATGGGAAAATGTTGTCTAACAAGCAAGCGTGTACACAATGTCTGATAACCATGTTTACTGCAATAGATAAAATAGGATACATATCGATACTCTAATATTAATAACAGGTCGGGCGGCGTTTTAAGGTACATAAAAGTAAAATGAAATTCATAATATTCATCATTTCTGAACTTAGTTTTATACAGTATTTTTATTCATCAAATTTTTCATACAGGAAATTAAACAATACATTGTACGAAATTGAATTCAAGATAAAGTCTCGATATCAGTTTTTTTATTTCATTTAATTTCATATTTTATGTATTTGTTTAATGTAAGCAAAGCCAAAGGAACAACACTCTCTTGTGAAATTCATTATTTTTAGTAAACTACAATGAAATAATCATTGCCAATTAATTGATTCATGCATTTATTTCCATTACGTTAAAAATAATGAATTAGCATCCCAAAATTAGTCTAGCATCAGTTTGTTCCTTGCTTTCTTCTTCTTTTTTTGTATCTTAATGATAAGCAGGTGACTCCACTTCTGATATACGTGCGTATATTATAATGATGAAGTGACGAATGAATTTATGCGAACAAAGCTTACAGCTGATTTCAATTTCGCATACAAATAGTTTTACAGTCATGTTCGAAAATTCGCTCATTCACTAAAGCTTGCAAAAATGAAATGCAAACATTCCTTATACCTATTTGGGAAATTTTTCTATTTCTATGTGCTTCAATAAATGATGCAAGTTCAGTGAGTTCTAGAGAAAATAAATTCCTATATAATCCAATAACAATAGTGTGGTCATTTTTATCTCATCATATGCGAAATATTATCTAAACATTCAAAGCAGGTGAATTAATGATGATTAAACAAACTGTAACAAAAAAAGGCGCATTTTCAATTATTTCGAAGATATACACAGTGTTTTTTTCTTCTGTTAAATTTGAATGAATAAATATTACATGAACATTGAATTGCGGATTGTTTCGATATTGAATAAAAACTATCCCATGTCTTGTAAGGATGTTGATAAGGATTTATTTTCGGTAAGTTAATATAATGAAAATCTATTTTATACTTAAAGCCTATTGTTGGTTATAGGAATATAGCTAATAAGTTATATAAGTTAATACAGTAGAGATTATGTCTATCATATATCTTTATTGTGGAATTAATCGAGGCAACAATCGTCGCGATATAATATACGATATTAATGAATGTTATTGTTATTTTGTGTTGCATTGAAATCGAGATAATATCATTTTTCTTCATTTATTTGAGCGATATAAATACGAAATATTAAATAATGATTTTACCCGAAAAGCACAGAAAATAATGCGGATTAATTCAATTGAAATACTTAACTCTTTGCGCTTCAGCGCCTTCTGATATATTAGGTATATACCGATTAAATTATCTATACGAATGTTGGGATGTAATGCGGATGTCACACTATATATACACACGGATGACAGACCAACTACGCCTACTTCATTCATACACGATGTTGCACCATTAAAATGGTGGTTTGAAGTTCATAAATGAAATTTTGGACTAGAAACGCATTCCTATCTGTTACGTGATGTAATAGTAATGCCACATCATGTCACATACCCCGGGGATTTATACATTTATTTTCTTATTATATGATTCAATGTTTTTAGAGTAAAGAGAAAAGTAGAGAAATATATATTAGAAATGGTTGCCGTTTCTGGATGCGTTCAATATTTTAACGCATGAGATTCGCGTCTCCATTAATCTCAACAATCTCGGGTTGGCGGGAATGTCAAGATTCCCGCGAAATTCTTAACGCAGATTCAAATATTCAAATCTTGCACGTGCGGTAAATGAGAGTTAATGATTTTTTAATTTAAACCCTTTCTGCTTCCTATATTGAACTCAATTTATCTTTATCAGTTGTAAAAGAGAACTCGATACAGCATTAACTTAGTCGGAGAGTACAACAATATATAAAATAAAAACAAATAAACGGAATCTTTTATATCTACGTTTTACATTCGTGTTATATAAATCTATCAAGATATAATTTTTAGGTTTTTAATAAATGCCAAAGAGTGCTGCTAACAAGTTAGTATAATTCATTCAGTTATTCGAGAAGGGGCTCAATCAATTGAGTCGAGTCAATTTTTTCAATGCATGTTGGCCTGACGTTTCGGCAGTGATGTGCTGCCCTTGTGCTGGTAAGGACGTTTAAGTAAGATTAAACTGAAATTTGTGACTGAATCTGTCAAGTGTTTGATAATTATAGTTGATTATTTAATGTCTCTTTAAGATACGAGTTTTTGCTGTTTTTCTCGATCAATCTACGAGTGTCATAAAATCGACTAATTTACCCGTGTAATTTTGACGAATCAAATTTCTTAATAAACTTACCAATATATATGTAAACCTCGAAGAGTATGGTAATGCTTGGAAAGAACAAAAAATGAGAAGGATAATCGCTCTCTAGTCTTTACCTGATCGATCAATAAATATTTAAGCTTCGGAACCTGAATCAAAAATATTGAATGAAACCTCGAAACAATTCAGTGTATTCATTGACAGCGCGGTGACAGGTTGTGTTCATTCAGTGGAATTTGTCATCTGCTATCATTCATCCCTAAAGTTTTAACACAGTGATTTTAACCCCTTTTCATTCGCGGTTGCTACTGTATTCAATAACGTGATTGGCTCGGAGGATTATCCCCTCTCTACTTCTATCACGTACTTGAAAAGAACAGTGTGTGTGCGTAAGCGCGCGAGTAAGGTCATAGTGAAGGAAGTCATACTGACGTGCACGCATCGCAGTCCCGTTATGTATGTATTACGATGGTCCTTAATTCGTTCATATTCGAATTTCAATGCTCTCATGGGCTAGAACGTCTCGAAATATATGAAAAAAAAAATATAGCTAAACCACAGGTGTCTATTTCAATTTTAAATACTGCCCCAAAGCCTTTGAAATTCGAAAATGATGAAATTAACTAGGATAGATGTATTTCAATAATTTTAAATTCATAATATCATATTATTATATAGAGGTAATAACGGGATGTCGAGGATTTTAAATAAATCGAATCGAAGTCTTGAGGAAATAATATTAAAAATTCGAAAGATATGTTTATTTATCTATCAAACATTCGAATTAAAAATTTGTAGATTTCATAATTAGATTGAATTTTTTAATAAACATCGCATCAGCACTGTTTATCATGCGTATGGATAGACCGAGTATTTTCTGTTTTCGTTTTTTTTGCTCCAAATGATTCACCGTGGAGAGAATAATCGGACGTTCTCTTTTTCGTATGGAGATTTTTCTCTTTTTCCGGTTCTGTTGAATTCAATTTTTCGTCATCTGTGGGAATTGCTTCATATTTATTTTCAATCTCATTCCTAACATGTGTTTTTGAAAATATACTATATGGGTATTCACCAGTGTGCTCTACTCCAATATGAACAGTCAAAGACGATTTCTGAAATAAATATATCAAACTTTTATTAGCTGACAATAAATTTGACTTTTTTATTCACTTTACAAAATTTAGTAAGTTTCATTAAATTTCAATCATTTTTCTATGAAATTTACCAGAGAGAATATCTTTCCGCAATAATAACAAAAAATTTTTCTTCGCCTCATCAAATAATGACTGTGCTCTTGTCTGTGCAATTTCAGCTCATCATTTGATAAGAAGTATTTATTGCACACAGAACATCCGAAATGTTCATTCGTATGTTTAAATTGATGAGAATCCAACTGCAATTGATCGCTGAAAAATAGATGAAAGATTTTTAAACTAGCATAAAAAAAGAATCGATGCTAATTTTTACATATTTCACATATTTATCTACCTAAATTTGGATCTTTCGTGTACGTTGAGGGTGTGGTGATACAGAGATGATTCTGAAGCCAGTACTTTGCCGCATAGTTCGCAATAGCATGGTCTTACATTTGGATTATGGTAGATTTCATGAAACCGTAGTCTATCTTCTTTCACAAATCTTTTTCCACATGTGTTGCACATGTATATGTAAAATTTTTTATCGTCATATTTCTTATCCATATGTCTCATGGCATGTCTCCATAATTTCTTTCGAGTTGTAAATGATGTATAGCACATGGTGCAGGGGTAGTAATCTTTCTTAAGATGAACTTTTGTATGAATATAGCAGCTTTTATTGTCAGGAAAAGTGACATCACAAATTCGACATTTTACCATACAGTCGCTATTTCTTTTCTCAATAGAACCTTGATTCTCGACCATTTCTTTCCCAGGGGTGATATTGTCATCGGTTTTATCTTCTTCAACTATTACTCCCGTGCTTTTCAGAAGTATTGTACTTTTTGTAACTGGCGGAGACCTTGGATTGATATCAGACAGTGTTTCCGCTATCATAGCTGCCTTTTGAGGAGGCGTTTTACGCACTAGATGTTCCCTAAAGTGTTGCCAGCTTTCTGTTGGATTGGGCGATATTTTACCGCATATACTGCAAGGCCAACGATTATCTGAAGCATGATCGCTGGAATGTCTGTAGCAGCTTTGAACAGACCAAAAATATCTGCAGCAAATTCTGCATTTTATCATATCCTCATCGATTTTTTTAACATAAGTTTGATCCTTAACTGCTTCTTGACCGCAGATAATCTTATCATCAGATTTATCTTTACCACTCATCAGAGTCGACCTCAGAATGCAACTTGATATATTTATCTTTGATATCTGTGTTTTTTTTTTAACCTTTCGTTGCATCACATGTTGCGTACTGTGTTTATAGCTGTCTGCTGCATTCTCAAAAATTTCATCACACATATTGCAAGGATAGCAATTTTCTGAATAATGAATTGATGCGTGCATGTAACAGCCCTTTGTACTTCCAAAGAACAGTCCGCAAATTCGACACTTTATTATAACAATCTCTTTCTTCTTGAGGTCATTAGAAATAGCTATTTCTCCCATAGAGACGATGTCCCCATCAGTATTGTGTTTATAAGCTAATTTTTTTTCCCTATTCAGAAGTTCGGGACTCTCTAGAAGAGGAAGCGAACACAGTTTGTAACTGGTTGTCGGTTTTTTAGCCGATACTAATTCTTTGCTTGATTTTTCACCATTCAGTTTTACGTTGTGCAGCGGTAAAGTCTCATTAATATTTTCTGAATTTTTCAATTTTGCAGATATTTTTTCACTCAGAATGTTAAGCTGCCTTTCAGCCTCTGCTACAGTTTTGTAAAATTTGTGAAACATTTCCAATTTCTCCAAGCACAATCGACACACTTGTTTCGGTAGTGTGTCAGTGTCTCTCACCTGTGTAAAGAATCATAAAGAATATTTTTTAAACGAGAAGAAATTTACTGTTTCTTTTCTATCAGTTTCTGAATATAAGATATATGAATATATATCTTCTAAAATTGTCTAAAACCCGCAATTCTCACCAGTATAGGTAAACAGTCTTGAATCTTGTCTGTTATATTTCTGTAAGCTTCGTTAGGTAAAAAAATATAAATCATATCTTTTCGCTGAGTTGCGCAAAGTCTGCAAAGTAAGGTAATATCATTCGTCGCTTTAATGATTGAATCAGATATCTTTGAGCTTTCTTCAGCTCTGGGAGCTTCGTCATTTTCGGGTAATAAAATCTCTGACTCTATATAAACTGTTTCATATTGTCCAGCCAGATCTAGTTCCTCAGACTTTATCCCTTCAGTTTCGGTATGAAATACTTCTTCCACCTCTGGCTCTGATGGTTCTATCTTATACCCCTCGGAAATAACTCCTATGACTTCTTTAAACGGAATTGAAGATCCTGTGACTGGTTCCTCGTACTCTTTCAATTCTTCTTTCACAGATACTAAATTAGCGTTAGGAATCTCCTTGGTATCTTGCTGATTGTATACTAAGAAAACAAAAAAAGATTAAATTATTTTCACACAGATTTTCATCAAATATTCTATTTTATTATACCTATATAAGGGAGCTGGGTATTTCTATTCGTGTTCATTCGTTTCTCAATTTGTAAATCATTAGGACATAGGCGTATCAGATGATCTTCTTTATTTTCTCCATTCTTTTTCACCCCTTGGATGCTTCCGTTGTTACCTATAGTTATCGATATTTGTTCACCGTTTGAATCGGTGATTAATATCTTCATAACTGAACCTGTTTAAATGAAGTTGAATAATGTTTACGTTCTTCGTATTAATTAAACAAAATTAATTCTCTTTCAAATGAATATAAATAAATTTTGTACAAATTTTGAAGAATTAATTTTTCCAAATTTCAAAATCTTGAATATCGTTTTTTCATTTCAAATAACATACATACGTAAACATTAATATACCCGTGATATCGCCTGTGGCGATTGAATGTTGACCATACCATCGCGGGACCTTCGGATTTACACATCCTACTTGTTCGCTGCTCTGCTGTACTTCGAGTCGTAATTTCCTTCGAGACATCTGAGGGATAATACGTTTTGGTTATTTTTTAAATGAACATTCGTAAAGTAAAAAACGCTCGGGGTACCCATCAACAAGACACTCCCCCCCTGGACCCCTGTGTTCTCTCACTGTTTCTCAGCTCGTGACGCCATCTGGATTCTGGAGTTTTGGGATTTATAGGTTAAACACCGGCTCACAGGCTCGGATATTTGTGAAAGATTAGTTTTGAGAGTCATGGGTTATCACTGAGTTGAATAAACCACGATTCTAATTACTCTCGCTTTCCCGTATTCCGTAAGTCTGCAAACTCTCATCATGTTAATTTTTCGTCCTTTTGTTATTTTTAGGTTAGGAGAGTTTCAACTTTATTTATAAACACCATATAAAATCTAAGATCTGATTATTGTCATTTTGAAGACAGAATTTCTTCGCTTCTTTTCCTTTTTCTTATTTCAATCATTCAACATCATAATAAACAGCCAAAAATACATCGCGGAATATAACCTGAAATATATTTTCGTTAGTTTCAGAAAGCCGATCAGAATTTGCCGAATATTAAGAGAAAACCCTCGAAGATACTTTCCGAAAACAAGAATAAACCGATAAACCATTGAAACACATCGCAATGTCTGGCATAGGAGGTAAAGCAGCGTTAAAATTTCGTGAAACTTTTAAAGTTCCTAACAAAGAGGTGCTGCAATGGTTTCCTGGTCATATGAATAAAGGCCTGAAGCAAATGCAGAGACAGTTAAAGTCTGTAGATTGTGTGATCGAAGTACACGACGCTAGGATACCAATATCAGGAAGAAACCCAAATTTTAGAAATACAGTCAGTGGTTTAAAGCCGCATATATTTATCCTGAATAAAACAGACCTTGCAGATAAAAGCTACAATGAAATGGCTAAAAAGTATCTCCAGCAGGAGGGATTTTCTCACGTTATTAACACTAATTTTAAAAACCAGCAATGTCAAGGAATGAAAAAGATCCTTCCTCTAGCTAAAGAACTCATAAGTAAATCTAATAGGTACAACAGATCGCAACAGGATGAATTTTCATTGATGATTATCGGCGTTCCCAACGTTGGTAAATCATCGTTGATTAATAGACTGAGAAACAGACACCTTGGTAAAGCTAACGCTACTGCAGTTGGGGCAGTAGCTGGTATAACTCGATCGGTATTGACTAAAATTAAGATCAGTGAAAGCCCGGCGGTATATTTATTGGATACACCGGGTGTCCTGACTCCCAATGTACCAAATATTGAAGTTGCGTTGAAATTAGCACTGGTTAGTTGTTTGCAGGACCATTTAGTAGGGCCAGAAATAATAGCTGATTATTTACTCTATTGGTTGAACAAAGAAAACAGATTTGAATATGTTCAAAAGCTCGGAATGGAAGAGCCTTCAGATGATATTATAGAAGTGCTTACTTCTGCTGCTATTAGACTCGGGAAGACTACGAAAATAAAAAATTTTGATAACCAGATCATAGTCAGACCCGATTTAAATCTAGCTGCAACACATTTTGTGAAAATTTTTCGAACTGGAGAACTCGGGCCCGTTTGTTTAGACGCAGATCTTATTAGAAATTCGGATTCTAATAGATTTTGAATGAATTTAAATTCGGGATAAAAATGAGCTGCTATATGCTTATATGAGAGAAAAAGTATGGTAGATAAATGGAATAGGAAAGGAAATGGAAATTGAAAACGTTTATTTCTTTGCCATTTATTAGCGCATTTTCGTAGATAGTTTTATTTTCGAATATATTGGCGAAAATTAAACGTGATAAGCGCGATATGAATATAAGTTTTTCAAATGGTTTCTTCTTATATTTTGTAAATAATGTAAATAAATAAAAATTAACGATGATAATGAATCGTCGATGTTCGTTTTGATCCTGATTTTATTCTATGCCCATTTAAATAATCAGATATTTAAATTTACCGTTAAGCTAGTTGTTATTATAACGATATTGTTATTATATTAAATTTTCTAAAACTATTCGGGATAATATTTTCAATCGAAATTCATTAGTTAATATCTGAAATAAATCGGTATAATTTTTTGCATTTTCAAATTATCTGAATTACGAAATTCATAATCCTTTTTTTTTTTTTGTCTTCTAAGTACGGTTTCTTGCCACGGACAAACATCCTCTGTTTCCCCCTCCAAATCAATTCCATATATTTATCGTTATTCCGTAGCGTTCAGCATTCATATCCTACTTTCTCTTTACAACGTACTGGTTTCTTTTATGTATTTCAAGCGCGCCACGTTGTCGAAAGGCAGCACAGTGGTTCTTCTCATTATTCTGTTTATTGTTTTCTTTCGTATTATAATACGGAAGAAATTTACCAATTTTTTATCTTAATTTTTATCAATATTTTAGTCGCGATGCTCGCGCGAGTTTCATTCTATCCAACGTTAGTTTATAACGTCGTAATGGAAAAGATATCTTCGAGACGATGGTACGACCGCATAGATGAGACTGTCATTCTAGGAGCCTTGCCTTTTCGTGGAATGACAAAACAGGTATACGTTAATACATTTAATTTTATATTCATGTTACATTTAATAATTCAAAAATATTATTCATCTAGCCACGCGTAATGTCACAGAACCGGGAAGATCCAAAAATTGATCTGATCTTGCGCGCTTAAGTGATTGGCGCGGAAGTTGTGATTCAAATTTATCAAATAATACATGTTTTTTAAACAGTTACAAACGGCTTTTAATTGTTGTCATTTCGTTACGGTTTTCAAGCTTTGGAACTATATAATTATTTGCTAACTACATTCTCGAATAAACCCAAAAAAATTGAATTTTCAGCTAGTAAATGACGAAAATGTTAAGGGAGTCGTATCAATGAATGAAGATTACGAACTGTGGCTGTTATCCAATGATAAAGAGGTAACATCAATCAATTATTACAACAATATATATTCTGTGATCTCATTTTTATGTAAAGAATTTTGATTTTTGTTTTGTAGAAATTATTTCAGTTATCAAACCAGTAAAACAAATCATGATGATAATTGTGTTCAGCACATTTGTTAAAGTCAAAACATTAACATTTACTTACCATATAATATTCTACTCGTAAATTTGAATGCAATATTTACGCGATTAAATTATTATTCGTTATTCAAGGAATGGAAGAAACATAATGTTGAATTTCTACAACTTTCAACAACAGATATTTTCGAGTCACCTTGCCAAGATAAGCTTAAAAGTGGTGTGAATTTTATAAACAACTATCGTTCAACTTCGAATAAAATTCTTGGATCTAATCAAAAAACAGGGGAATCTGTAAAGCCTTCACCTACAGTATACGTTCATTGTAAAGCGGGAAGGACACGTAGTGCTACACTAGTTGGATGCTATTTGATGATGGTAAGACTATTAATGAAATAAAAATTCACTTATTTACTAAAAAAAAGTAACAATTAATCTCATCTAAGTAGCAGAATATTTGAACTGATAATTTCTGTTTCAGAAAAACGGGTGGACGCCGGAGGAAGCAGTTTCCTTCATGAGGAATAAACGACAGCATATACTACTTCACAGAACGCAATGGGACGCGTTAAAAACGTTTTACCAAAGGCATGTAGAGACATTAGGATCTTGACGATAATTGATTGTATAAAAAAACGATAGTATATAGTTGTTATTTATTTAATTGGGCCATTTTATTGGCAGGAAAATACATAATTTTTAATTCATCGATTCTAAACATTCGGAAGCATATTTGTCAATTTTTTAAACAAAGAGAAAATCTTTCACATGTACAACTTGTACTACATTAAATTGAAATGTAAATTTTCCGAAAGTAACACAGTTGGATTTTTCTAACTTCAACTAAACTCATGAATATTATATCATTTCGTTTGATGTTTTGATCTTTTCACGTGCAGTGCAGCAAACTTTGTTGCTTCTGTAATAGCTCTTTCAACTAAAGCCTTGAGTTCAACATCAGATATTCTCTTGCTTTTCATATGCTGAATCAGTAACGGATCTTGACCTTTCGGCGGGTTTCCATTAGCTTTAAAGATGGGTAAAACGGTCTGCATCCATAACTGTGCGTTAAACTCGCTTGATGCAATTTCCTGTTTGTAAAGAATTGAGGAATCGATGAATACGTTTAATTTAACGGATTGCAGACAAACATGTATAACAATCGTGCACACTTCGTCGAAAAAATCAAAATGAATTAAGAATCAGGCGAAATTGATTACCTTTGGTACAAAACAACTTGCTTTGACTGTCCCTTTATTATGTGCAATTACCAGCATTGGTGTGTCGGTCCAAAATCTTGTGACCTTTTGCAGCGAGACCTTTTCTAGAGCGACATTAACTGGCTGTAGACAATGAACTACAAATGGTAATGTAGACGACTGTACAATGCTTTTCATTTCATTTTCTAAAGATTCTCTGAAATTGTAAGTCAACTTAGGTGAGTATCATAAACTAGCATATTTCAATCTTGATACATGAAGTATAGAAATGTTAACTGATAACTAAATTGAAAAAGTCAATAAGACATACTTCATCACGCCACGGTCTTGAGACCTTGCAGTTCTCGCCAAAGTCTCCAATCTCGAAAGACATTCGTGCCTGATGAGATAAGGCAGTAGAATTCGTTCGGTTTTATCCATCAATTGGCGTTTTATTTCTTGTACTCTAGTATCAAGTAGATTGAACTGAGCATGTCTGGTATTCAAGTCATCCTCTAGTTGGATTAATTTCTGTCTTATGTTTTCCCCTGCTTGTCTTGTTAGTCGTGCTAATGGACCAGATACTGCCCTGATACTACGGCTACCAGGTCCTTCGGACTTTACTTTTAAGATACAAAAATGCTCCAACACTCCTGTGTTAAGGACGTGCGTTCCGCAGCAGGCTTCTCTAGTAAACAATAGAAAGACTTTGTGAAGAGTAGAAACAGTGAAGATTACTCCCAGTAATTTCCAAATATTTACATTGATTTTAAATCCTGCCCAGTTATATCTACAATTCTGATTCCAGTATTAGGATAGACTTCTCCAGGCACAAGCGTGATGTTTTCTTCTAATCCCAAGCCCAAAGCATCAACTATTCGTGTTTTAACAGCTAAATCTGCGTTTATGGTATCGTTAATGAGCTTTTCTATTATCTCAATGTGTCTGGGCGATAGTGTTTCCCCAAATAAACTGAATTGTAAGTCTAAACTGTCCTTAGAAACTGTACTGCCACGCTGACCAGTCACAGGTAAAATTTTATGTAGTGCTGCATTGAGTAGATGCGTTGCTGTGTGATGCCGCATTAATCCCATTCGTGTCTTGGCATTGATGGTAGCTATGCAATCGTCTCCGACATGTAACTCTGCCTCCAGTTTTCTGGAAAAATCAATTTTTCCAGTCTATTATAATTCTTAGAAGCTTCAGTATTAAAGAAACAATTAAATAGATGTGAATTATTCTTACGTTCCATCTTGAACTATGAACTTTCCAATGTGAATTACATAGTTGCATATTTTCCTGACTTCTTTAACTTCAAAAATTAAATTTTGTATCAGTATTTGGCCTATATCCGAGCCTTGGCCTCCTTCAGGAGCATAAAACGGTGTCTTATCCAATATTATAGCGACTGTAGAGTTTGCATTAACAATTGAATCAACTTCGACGATATTACCACTGTGCATAACAGTTGCTTCGACTATAGCTTGGCTATCATCAACACCTTGTTGTTCAGTTTCAGATATCAATTTACCTATACAAAGAGCAAAGAATTTCTTAGTTTGAAAAACCATGTGAGATAATATGTAGACGAATGTTTAAAGTCTGGATTTAAGCTTACCATCTACAATCAATCCCAATAATTTACAATTCACTGTTGGGAACTTGTACCCCTCATTCGTTACAGTGTAATTATATTTTATAGAATCGTTTGTAGTTGGTACTTTATTTATTTCAAGTAGCTGTACAGACTCCTTTGATATTATTTCAGTGTCTGCCTTTCCAAAATTCGGTCTAGACCTTTGTCTGGCATTATTTAACTCATTGTTAAATTCATTTTTGTCAAACGATAACGATTCTGTTTTTGCTAATTCAGATATTGTTTCCGGATCCAAGCCATAAGTATCATACATTTTAAATGCTATCTCAGATGGAAGAGATGATGGCAATTTATCATTCGATGCGCTGTAAGATTGTTACCAAAATCATCAGGAAATGATTCAATAGTTACAACAGCTTGATACCAGAGTCAGTAAAAGCTCACATAATTGATAAACTAGTTTGTAAATCCTTGTAAGCAGCGGCCAGACCTGGAGCAGTGGTATTGCTTATAGCATTAAGCACAGGTCTTGTTTTAACAATTTTTCTCCATTCAGTTCCAGCACTGTCCCTCAAAGACTTGAGCAAATCTTCTTCATAGGCTATTATTTTTTGGACCTGGTCATAGTCGTATATCCTTTGTTAAAATTTGTAACATAAATAATCTTCTCTCAAACCCTTGAATAGATTTTATATAAATTCTTATAAAAATCACCTGTTTCAAATTCTTTTCTATCTCAGGATATACATCGCCGAGACTGTCTGCTACACGGTAAGATAGCTCGAGTAACAGTCTATTATGACCAAATACTTTCTCTCCAACATCCACAGCCGTTCTAAGTACTTTTCTCAACTTATGGCTGCGAAAGAAGAAAATGAAACATTAATCCTGGTGAGAATACAATCAATAACATGAATAATATGAATGTAAAAGCGATTCTATCCTTGATCGTACTTTTGATCAGGCAACATCCCATCAGCCAATGCTACAGTAACCATTCTTGAATGATCAGCTAAAATTCTATACGCAGTATCAACTCCGTTTTTATCTGCATCCATGAACCTGCCCTGATATTCTGGCGCGTTTGTCTTTTTTCTTACAGCTTCAAACAAAGGTTGAAACAGATCTGTATCATAGTTTGATCTTTTCCCTTGTAACAGAGCGACTAGTCTTTCAAAACCCATCCCTGTATCGATGTGTTTTTTGGGTAGGGGGATTATCGGCCCGTCTGAAAGTCTGTGGAACAATTATTTATATTAAATTTACCAAAGAATACATTTGAACGGTACACATTTCTACCCAAAAGACTGAACTTAGAGTTTCGAGGGAAATAATCACCTCTGATACTCTATAAACACTATATTCCACAATTCTGTGAGGTCAGGGTGTCCCTTATTGACTCTGTAAGCCTGATTAGTTTTCTGCATCGTGTGATCAATGTGTATTTCAGTACAGGGACCACAAGGGCCGGTGTTACCCATTTCCCAGAAGTTATCCTGTGATCCAAATGGTAGAATTTTATCCTGATGAACGCCAAGCCTTAGCCAAATATCTTTGCATTGGAAATCCGGTTTTAAACCCATCTTCTCATCACCAGCGAAGTAAGTTACGTACAAACAATCCTTGCTTATTCCGTACGGTCCTGTTAGTAGCTTCCAAGCAAACTCACAAGCCTCTTCCTATAATATTGAATATTCACTTAATCAGTTTTCACAAATTTCATCTATCTTTCTTTTCAAATATTTGCATTACCTTAAAGTAATCTCCAAAGGACCAGTTCCCCAGCATTTCAAAAAAAGTGTGGTGATAGGTGTCTTGGCCAACTGCGTCCAGGTCGTTATGTTTTCCGCCTACTCTGATGCACTTTTGTGAATTTACTACTCTTGGTGCGGGAGGGTTGTAAAGACCCAAAAAAACCCCCTTGAACTAAGATCGAGAATAGGTATGTCATTTTATTTGGACTTAGTCTAGCTCTATGGAATATGAATAGTGAATGCATGTCTTTTTCTATTGTTTTACCTGATTCATTCCTGCATTTACGAAGGCAACAGTTGGATCGCATAGCGGTAAAACTGGGCTTGACTTTACGTACTTGTGATTTAAATCTTTTGTAAAAAAATCTATGAATTCTTTACGAATTATTTTAGAACTTTTAACTTTCTGTATATTTTTACTGTAAAATCTAGATATCATCGATTTGTTCATCGTGTTTACGGTTTGTTTGAGACAATTGGAATCTTAAGCTTGTATCTTACACAAGTAAAGAGGTTATGAAGAGATTTTGAATTCTGTTGGAGGATTGATTAGAATAGATTAAATTTTATAGAATGCGTGTTGCTAGAGATTTGAGAAGTAGTATGTTTATTATTATAGAAATTGATTTAATATTTTAGAGAAACTTTGAATATTATATTATTCACACTGGCTGATTATTATAAATTTATTTTTAATTATTTTTGCGGTTAGGGTTTTCGTGATTTTTTGGCAAACGCATGTTAACGGGGTAACAAATAGTATCGCCATCTCGCGGACATGCATACGAACTACTTTTACCGCAGTATATGTACGCCTTAGTATACGCTATTCGCAAGCCGTTCTTGTAGATTAAGTTGCATGCAACAAGGCGCACTAATTTTACGCCAAAAGTAGTTCGTCAATTCAACCGCGAGATGGCGATACCATTTAGAACCCCGTCGGTACGACTAGCCGGGCAAGTACGAACACTAACCTAGGATATAAGCACCTGTCGTAGTGTATTGAGTCCAGTGGCCTTTAGGGCGTCAAAGAGAATGTATCAGGATTGCGTTAACGAAATATGACACAGGTACTCGATAGAAATACTCTGTACGCAGAGAACTTGTCGGAAAATGGACAACGTACTCATTGACAGAAAAAGATTCTTCTTGCCTAATTTTTGGAGTAATTTAACGAATAATAGAATAACGCTTGTTTTTCTGTTACAGTCGAAGAAACTTGCATCAGAGTCCGAACATACTCGTCCAGTAAGGATTCTATTTTGGTTGCAGCGAAAGACTGCATATTGAACTCACATCAGTGTTTGTGAAATTACTTAGCAAAATACATATATTTTTGTAATACGAATGTAGCTTTTATTATGAAATCTTGTATTGTCAGAAAGCCAAAAAAGAGATTCGATAAACTATCAATAATTAATTACTACGTTATTTCCCACTTTTTTTTTCCCACAACTATTTATTTCAAATAAGCGATGGGTGAAGCAGAAGCACGATACCCAGGTGAAGTAGGAAATCAGAATGAATGCATTTTCAGCTTCTTAACTATTTTAGTATACCTCCTCGCGTCAGATGTTCTCCTGATACTAGGAGGATTTTCGAATTAGAATAATTTTAAGTCAAAAACCGCTCCTGCGGTATCAGGAAAACATAAAACCCGAGGAGGTGTTCTGAAATTTTTGGTGGGGGGAAAAGAGTACTGTGTTGACACAGTCATGCATGCGCTGCTTCATGCACGTCGCTATATAGCTTATCTATACTAGCATTTTTAAGAGTTAGAATAATTTTAAGTAACGAAAAATCTGGAAGTTGAGACTTTTATTCGGAGTGATATGTCTGGCAGTTGAGACTTTTTTCGGACTCGTTTTTCTGGCAGTTGAGATTTTTTTCGGGGCGATATTTCTGGCAGTTGACACCTTATTTTTGGGAGTTAAGTTTGAGGTGTCAACTGCCAGAAATATGACTCCGAAAAAGTTCCAACTGCCAGAGATCGGAGCGATTTTTCTGGCAGTTGAGACTTTCCTCCGGCGTGCTATTTCTGGCAGTTGACACCTTAAACTTAACTCCCAAAAATAAGGTGTCAACTGCCAGAAATATCGCCCCGAAAAAAATCTCAACTGCCAGAAAAACGAGTCCGAAAAGAAAGTCTCAACTGCCAGAAATATGACTCCGAAAAAGTTCCAACTGCCAGAGATCGGAGCGATTTTTCTGGCAGTTGAGACTTTCCTCCGGCGTGCTATTTCTGGCAGTTGACACCTTAAACTTAACTCCCAAAAATAAGGTGTCAACTGCCAGAAATATCGCCCCGAAAAAAATCTCAACTGCCAGAAAAACGAGTCCGAAAAGAAAGTCTCAACTGCCAGAAATATGACTCCGAAAAAAAGTCTCAACTGACGTAAAATTTACTCTGAAAATAAGGCATCATCTGTCCGGCATACGCTGCTTCATGCACGTCGCTATATGTTTATACATACTTGCATTTTTAAGAGTTAGAGTAATTTTAAGTCAAAAATTGCTCCTGGTATTAGGAGAACATCTGACCCAAGGAGGTATTCGAAAATTTTTGAAGGGGGAAAAGAGTGGTGTATCGACACAGGCACGCATACGCTGCTTCATGCACGTCGCTATATAGCTTATCTATACTTGCATTTTTAAGAGTTAGAATAATTTTAAGTCGAAAAATGCTCCTGGTAACAGGAGAACATGAAAACCGAGGAGGTGTTCTGAAATTTTTGGTGGGCGGAAAAGAGTACTGTGTCGACACAGTCATGCATGCGCTGCTTCATGCACGTCGCTATATAGCTTATCTTCACTAGCATTTTTGAGAGCGAGAATAATTTTGAGTCGAAAAATGCACCTGGTACCAGGAAAATATCTGACCTGAGGAGGTGTGCTGAAATTTTTGGTGGAAAAAAGCAAGAGCATTTATTTTTTATTTCAATGTCTTCGCGCTGTTCTACAGGTTTTTTTTTTTAGATCCTGAAATAAATAGTCGCAGGGAGGAGGAATTGTAAAATAACTTTATGTTCCAAATCTCTTTATTTACTTTCTTACACAAGGTAAAATAATATAAACAATAGATACATCTCTATAATAATAAGATACCAACTTATATAACTATAAGATAACAGTAGACCCTAAGTATACTCGTTGCAACTGGAAAAGAATCCTCGTTGGCGGAGATGACTTATGATACGTAAATTCATTAATCTGTAACAGAAGGAGGAATTCTTCAAAATGACTGTCATTCGATAAATTATTCTAAAAGCTAATCGAATAAATCTCGTTTCAGTGATAAATAGGTAAACATTTCCGTGTTAAAAGAAACTATTATGATTTCGGTAGCAAGATCGCTTCATTAACGGAGCCTCGATGTGAACTCGTTGACACCATGAGGGTCACTGACTCGATCACATCGCTGAACGAGTCTTATAGCACATCGACGGAACTACATTGTCGTAGGTCAGTATATTATGAAATTATATGATGCTTTGCTGGTTCACAGGTTGCATAAAATCAGGCGTTTTTCTGCGCCCCTAGTTCGAAAAAGACGCGTCGAATTTTACACCTTCGTTAGATACAATTCTAATTACTATTGACATGATTTGATATTCTGATTGACTATTTGTTCGAAAAAAGAAATGTCCGGAATGGGTTTTATCTTACTTTCTTACACACGAATCACGTATCAAACGATGTGCAGCACTTGGTTTTATCATGTTGAGACGGCGATCTACCATCAAATTTTCAGTCCAACAGTACGCAGACGAATAACAATGAAAGTATACCAATGTGTATTCATGCGTTACGGTTGGTTGAGAAGGGTGAATAAATGATACAATAAATTATTCCACCACTTTATTACAAGACTACAAACTATACACTGTAGGCAGGAGTGCGTGTTCCGTTCACATAAGCTACTCCAAGCCTCGTGAGCGTCTGGAGTTGTTAGAAATAATTCAGTATAGTTGATCCAACAGTCCCTCAGAAAAGCTTACCGCAATTGCATGCCACTCGACATCTCAATTCATCATTCTACTGATAAGCAACTATTTCGAATCGTGGCTGGCATCTTTGGCGACGAAGTATTGCGCTTTAATTCAATCCGTAACTCCTTAAAAGGGGAGATATAAAGTATCTTTTCACGCAATATATTCTGGCTTATAGGATAAACGTGTATTACATTTCTATTTTAATTTACGTAAGAGCATAAAAGTGGAATTATAAAGACTGTTTATTACCGAATGTAAAGCTTTTTCATTTACCCCTATTTTCACGATAAATTATAGCTTAGAAAAGACACTATAAGGAGTTTATAATGAAATTTATAAGAAGCGAAATAATGATGCTAATAGTATTATAAATGAATTTAACAATTTTAATTATAGGTCTTTCAGTGATTATCGAAGATAAGTAGATTGGTAATTATAGTTAATCGCTAAATGATTGTTACAATAGCTGTAATAAAAAGCAACTATTTAATACGATTATCACAGTCTTCCATAGCTGCTAATGACAATAAATGTAGTATATTCGAGGATCGTGGAGGAGTTGCCGAAGCCGAGGCCGTATATAGGCCGGAAATACTTAAATTTAAGAGAGGCAACAGAGAGAAAGCGTAAACTGTCGTAAAAGAGCGATAAAAATCTCGATACAAACAATAAATTTGGATTTATCGGGTTTGTTCGTTGCGGTTTGTAGAATATCGCGTTGAAAAGTTGGTGCTATCGGTTTGCGGTTCGCGGTCGTTTCGTATATTAATTCAATTTGAAAATCGCATAAAAGTTGAGCGCAGTCGATGAACGTAGGTACCCCGTCTCCCTTCGTTCACCGCATATCACCGTGACGATATAATTTCGTATCGAAATCCAGATACAAGAAACTGGCTATAGGCATGTGTATGTGTCGTATACATACACACAGAACCAGCGAAACTGCATCGTCTTATAAATATTTATGAAACCCACCCCCGTTCACTGCCGCGCTTCTGGAACATAGATCGCATTGTAATGCCCTGCTTTTCCGTATGAGTATCGCGGCCTCGGGGATGGAAGATAGCTCTTACGTTACCCGAATACACAAGATGTTCTGGACCCTGTTGTCTATCCGTTCGTAGATTTTAAGACCCGTAAAATTACGCACAATTTTTGTTTAACATCTTATTTAGGTTTTGAATTATTTTTTTTCTCTCAACCGATCTTTGTCAAAGTTATTTATTTCCCCATTTTTCTAAGTCTGATGATCTATGAGTCGCAATATACATATACCCACATAGTATACGTTTATACCGAAATTATTTATCTAGAGAATATAAACTATGACCGCGGAACGGCTGCGAAGAAAGAGCGATATATTTCAACGCTTTGTAATTTAGAATATGGTCTCGTTCATACCTCGGATATATATGTGGCGCCTTGTCTGCAGCTCAAGACTCTCCTAGATTCTAAAGTATCTCTGCAGTAAAGTCTCTGATTCGTTCTTCTATGTGCCGACTCTGCAGCAAAAGTTTACTTTTTTACTCTTCAGATTGAGAGAGTGAAAAAGAGAGGTCGAGGGAGGTACAGGGAGGCTTTTCTTAGTCAACAAACAAAATTATTCAAAAGTATCTCACGGGGAATGACGCCGTGGCGACAACTATTTTCGGGGTGCTAATGAGCGCTGCGCGATGCCTTCCGCAGGGTAGACGTAGATTCGAAATTTTCAGATAATTACGACATGACTTCGCGAGCAAATACCGTAACTTTTAGTAACGTAGTTAGACAACTACTTGATTGATGTTAATTCAGAGTTTAATCATTCCTCTTGCAATAGCTGTCTGCGATTCAATTTAATACTTTAGCAATAGTTGTATAGGTATAAATGTGTGTATACACCTACCTTCAAAAACTTTGTATTCCTTTTCCTAATTGCTCTGACGACGACGTCTCAGTTTACATATTATTACCCCGACTTCATAGATCCGATTCCATTACGTCTTCCTTATTCTGATTCGCATGTTTAATTACCCTAATTTGTCTACTATTGAATCGTGTCCCTGCTCATATGATTATTAGGGTATAATAAAAATCGCATGTTCCTTTCTCAGGAAAGAGTTGCATTGACTGGATTTCCGAACTTCTCTAAATCGGCTGGAGCGGATTTAATCAAAACGATTAGCTATAAGCGTCCGCGTCGGGACGCTGTCAAGCGCACCTACCGCATACTGTACCACGTGCAACAGACCGACGCGACGTCGAGAAAAGTTAATTGGAAAGTGATGGCAGAAGCTATTACTCTTACGGTTTGAAAACGATAATTGTTCTTCAAATTTCGTATAATCAATGACAAATATTTGTATCTGTATAATTGATGCATCTCTAATTGTTTGTGAATTATAAGTTAGGATACGATAATGATGCTCTCTGAAATATAACGTACTGATTTAATAGGTAGAAATATTGTTTCGTACTTTTGTGTATCGAACCGTACTTGAATTTCAAATTCTAAATCAATATAATGTTCAAGGGTTGATAATTTCCAAGTTTACACGCCAATTAACTTTCGTGGTTTTAATTTATATTTACGGTTGCCTAATTCGCAGTTAATTGTATTTATCATTAATTGGAATATCCGTCGTTATTGGTGAATAAAAAACGAGCGTATTCTGAATTGAAAATTTCACGAGGATTAGGTAATACATGAAATTATAAATATACATACTCGTCAGGAGTTCGTTCTTAAAGATGAAGGATAGCTCAGAATTAATTAAACGATATGAGCCCCGTGAAATTTTTGCAAATTAAGTAATGAAAAGTTCAGAAAGTTTCCTTATGAAATACCTAATGAAATCAGAATTGAGGTTCTGTACTATAGGTGTATTTCGCTTCATGGAAAAGTTTCAGTGACAAGAAATTGACCTTTAAACGTAATTTCGCGACATTTCGCAATGGAATTACGAAAGAATTTTTGTCCAGCTTCATCGTTGGACTCGGAAAAAAAAGTTTCCGAGTTATGTACTCGCGTTTTAATCAACGCAATATCGCGTTTCCAATTAATTATATTCCACGTGCCACCTCACACACCTACGTGCAAATATAAACACATACAGATCCTCACCTATTAAAAATTTCTTTTATACCAAAGCGTACAAACACTTTGCAAACTCGTAGGTATTTGTTCACCTGTTGGCAGTACTCGTAGCTTTGCGTCATTAGAACCGTGGATAGAAATTTTCTTAGACGCATTTCTCAGAGACGACTATGCCAAGTGTTTTTTATCTCCAGATAAAGGCGAAGGTGATGAATTTTTCGAGTATCTTACTAGAAGTCAGAAATAAATATGATGAAAATGAAGGAATTTTAATGCCGGGTTTTGAAAGACGGTGGTTCTCGCTCTTTTAGGTCAGTAAGCACGTACAGAAATGGGACGAATTCATTCACGGTCCTTTATATGATCAAATGATGTAATAATAACGTGTAACAAGGGGATGAAATCCTCAAAGGCAGTTGTCATAACATTTATCGTGGCAGCCCCTATATCCATCGTTGTGCGTTGTGCCGAATTACCTGACCCGAATCACTTCAGAACCCCGCCACAAAGTGTTGTATAAATAAACCCTTAACGGAACCATTATCTCCCAACACAGTAGCGGCCGTTATTTCGAAGTTCCTTATTCGTCGGATAAAGTTCTCTCTGCTTTTCTCCCTGAATAAGAAAGAAAAAGAAAAATAGGAGATGAGGAGAAGAGGAGAAGAGGAGAAGAGGAGATGAATAGCCAGGAAAAAGTCGAGCGAAAAATCGATACTCATTTTTTTCCACCTTTACGGTGTCGTTCTCATGCATCGTTGAACGGAGCTTTCCACAACGAATCCGGAAATCGTAGTAGATTGTCGTTTTCTAGATATCACGGTTAATATTTAACACTGTGTATCGCCAGGTTCCCATCAAATCGGATTATCCCCAAGAATTCGGTGCCGTTGCTTCGCAGTAAAAAGTAAATAACTTTGTCAAGTTTATATCCGAGCTTGCGCTGCACTCAGTGTGCTTCTATTAAAATACCGGATTATTTTTACTTATGAATATATTATACTTATACGAGAATACTCTTAACGCCGGTTGTTTCTCGGATGAAAATTAGTTTTTATAAAGGTTTGATCTTAAAATCTTAAAACTTTTTCAACTTATCTCGTTTTTTTTTTTTTTTTCTCTTTTTTTTTTCTACATCGTATACGGAACAACTATAAGTAGTTTGCGTTATAATATTTCTACCTAATTTTCAAGATTTCTTTAAATTTTAACGGATATTAATAATCTCCAAAAATTCTTAGTTAAAAAACTCTATGCTTACTTTATAACGAAACAACATATTGAAGGGATTTTAGGGCGAGGCTGAGAAGTGGCTAATTTTGTGAAATTTATAGCCCTTGCTACGTTGTCTTTCCCCTATACTCTGTCAAGGCAACTTTTAACCCCGGAGGCTCTACCCTTTGAATTTTAAAAAGTCTCAGGCCACGTTCTTCGTTTACCTTGAATACACGGGGTATATTAGCCGACCGTGATCCCCCGCTAGTTTCCCATCGATTATGTCATCATCTGGATCAAGTCAGGAGTACAGATCACCAGGTGCGGTCGGAGCATGTAAAATTAAAATCTCTTCAATTTTGGGATAATTGATTTCGGTTTATTGTACTTCGAATGACTAGCAGCATCACATCCAACCACATTATGGATGCATTCGGTATTTCTATCCTTCGTTAGTACACCGTAAGCCTCTCTGCTCTCTATTTCCAATATAGACGAATGTTATGGGTTTTTCAAGTAAAACAAATAGTCTCAATCATACCCTGGTTCAACTTCAATTTCGCCTAGGGCCTAATATCAATATTGCTATTTACTATACAGTACGAATATTACCGTATATATTGATATACTTGCTCGTTGTACCTCGTTCGTTAAAATCACTGTAGATTTCAGGGTGTTTGTTAGCATTGTTAATATATTATAATTGATACTCTAATTAATTGATCTGACTCATAAAAAAGTACTGTGGTATTTGTGATACTTGGAACCCCATACCATTATCACAAATTAATTAACTGAATTTCGATCCCTTTCAGCGATATATTAATGCAATATGTGCGGAGATATTTCATCTCTGTGATAAGCAAATTCTGAATACGTATATTCAACGCCAGGTTTAAAGCTCTGAATTTTAAAAGTCCCTAGGGGTGAAAATTCCGAATTTTAATATGGGGTATTCACAGTTTTTAGAAAGTGTATTTCCCCGAAAGTCCACATAGTTGATTTCAAAAATTCTGAAACGAGGACACCGGAGGTTCAAAATTCCGAAAGCTAAAGATCGAAAAGGCCAATCCTCCGGAACTTGGGATTCACGGATGAGATAGGTAATTTCCGTAAAGAGGATCTCGATCGGAATGAATTATTTTCAGTCTTCACACCCTGAGAAATAGATCGAAATTTTCGGATTTTCGAGGTGCCTACATTTCGCTCTTATGCAGAATTTTATTTTTCTAAACTTGAACGTTTCTAGAAATTCAAAATCGTTTCAGACAATCAGAATTTTAAAAGTTTAAAATTTACCAAATTTCTCGGAACGTTTTTATTCAGAATTATCTCGGAATTTTTATATTCGGTATTACTTTTCCGCAGATATTTAACTGAAGATAAACTGATACCGTTCTAAACGATGTTGCAAAACGTATCGGAACTAGCTGTATCGAAATTTGCACGAAAAGTCAATAAATGACGCCTCGAGCTATTCGTTATATATATATTTATATTCTGTATTCGTGTATACATGCATATGTGCGAATAGATATGAATATACTACATACCTACCTTGGTATTAATAATATATATCTTCACATACGTACCTACAAACACAGCTGTGATAGTACGTATCGTGAGCGAGACCGGTGGTTAACGAAATGGTCGAGCGTCGTGAGTCCCAGGACAGCAGTTAGTTATAGCGTTTAATTTAACCCCGGGTTATAATTTGGCGCAATTGCTGATCCCTCGGCGCAAAACCAGCCCTCATTTTCACAGGGTGTACAGTACTCTGTATTTAACTGTTTATGGTATTATCCCCCTGTTCTGAACCCTTTCTATATACATCATCGCCGACGTCGGTCCAGGTTGATATTTCAAATTGACAAATCACCGCCAATCCCTTATTTATTTATTTTTTCAAAAAAGAAGAGAGAGAGAAAAAAAAAATTAAATAAAAATAAAAATAACATTTTTTTACGAAAGGAAATTTTCTTTTTTCTTTTTTTTCCACTTTTTGTGTTTAGGATTTTTGAGAAATTGAAAACCAGTATGTTAATTCTTCTGCAGAAAAAAGTGTTAATTTAATAACAATATACCTATATGTATACATATATTGTAAGGGTGCTTATTTTAACAATTTTTTCCCTCTTCTTCTAGCCTATATAGTATATATATATACATATATATATATATGTATATATGGAAGTTTGCAAAATAGTTTGAAAAATTAATCCTGTTTCACAGCTGTTGGGAGTATTTTTTTTTTTTTGCAATTTTTATTTTTTTCATTCAAGTTTTGCCAACTTTTAATAATATAATATACTATATATATTAACATTTTTTTAATTTATAAATATGTATATTACATATATATAGGTATATGTATGTATGTATGTATGTATAATATGCAAGTTACAAAAATCGCCCTAAACCATTATTTTATTTTTATTTTTTATTCATTTTTTCAATTTTTTTTTAATTTTTTTTTTTTTTTTGCAAAGCTATACAAAGTATGTGATATATAACATATATATATATATAATTGGTACGATTTTCATTTTTATCGTACGTATATATATAATATAATGTATAACATATGAATTTTTGAAAAAAAAAAAAAAACCACATGTTCGAAATAATAATATAATATAATGTTCTATAAAGGTTTATACGATCGAAAATAATACACTATATATTATATATATAGACAATGCTAATACATAAATAATAATAACAATATAGTATATTAAAAAAGTCAAATTAACGTATTTGTATTATATGGGTTTTAATTCGTTGTTATTATATACTGTCATATGGTTGTAATGTAGAATGTAATTTATTATTAAATAAGAAATGAAAAGTTTTTGATAGTTTGAATATTAGTAATTAGTTTATAAGTTCCTAACGTGGAAATGTTATTAGCTAGAAGTTTAGAGAATAGACATCTATAACCGATATTAATATACTTCGATTATTCGTATAGACATTATTAGTTTAATTTACATAATATATAATAGAGGATGAAACAAAAAATTGCTTTCCAAAAATGTCCAAGTAACATGAAGGAAGAAGAAAAAAAAAAAAGAAAAAAAAAAAAAGGATATTTAAACTAACGTAATGGTAATGAAATTATTTCCTGTATTCTTCGATGATCAAACAGTTCAAACATTACGAGCTTACGCTGTATAAGCTCATACTTTGAACATAAACACGTTTTACGATGTCTAGATAAAAATTTACCCCTTTTCTTTTATTTTATTTTACTTTTTACGAAAACGATAATCATAACTTCGAGGTGTACGAGGTACGAGGCTTCTCTTCCCTCTACATAATAACACCATGCACGAACGACGATGCATATAACCGCAACGATTTCGTTTCGCTATTTTATGACCACATCGTATCAAACTGACGTAGTACATACACTACATAAATAACCCGATATATGGATAAAACTTTTCTTATTTATCAGATTTTTCAAATCGAAAGAATTCATCTAAAGACATCGTAACACTTTTTTTTTCTCTTCATTTCAAGTTCACAAAGCTAAGATCACACATTTATTTTATAAATGTGCGTAGCGAAATGATTATCAATTTTAAATAACCTTTTTTTTTTGTCATTTTTCTTTTTTCTCACTTTTTCCTCGATTATAACAAATAGGAAATTATTTTCATCGGAATACAACATGAGGAAGAATATAGGATAAGTTCTCAGTAGCATTGGAGTAAAGAAGAACAAAAATAAATGAAAATATATATGTATATATATCAAAAGAAATATAATAAAATGAAGAAAGAAAACTGATTGAATGACCCATACTTTCATTGAATTATGAAGGTGGAAAGAGATTTTTCATCTTATTATAGAATCTGCAGTCTACTTGAAAGTGAAAAGCATATTAGATGAATAAGAATTTATAAAAAGACGAAAGTTTATCTCGATGTGAAATTTTCACCGGATCGAGAGGGATGGAAATATATTTTTCTTTTTTTTTTTCTTTCTTTTTAAAAACACGCTTTAGATAAGATTTACGATAATATTTTGTTCGAGAGAGAATCTTGGCAGTTCGGCTGAACGCCAATTGAGCACCTTTCTCAGAATCCGATTTTTTTGATTAGATATATTTTATCTACTTGACGTCACCTCGTTAACTTTTATCATCGACCTAAAGCGTTCAATTCCTGTTCGTTTCTTGAATATATGTATATATTATATAACTTTTGGTTTTTAATTTCATGGGGTCAGCCATAATCATTGTTGGACGAATTGTTTCTTCCTATTTTTCTTCTAAATACCTTTTTGGTAAATTCAAATTTACGACCATATTGAGCCGCAAGAAGTAAAGCAGAGTGATTGATAACAAGATTTCTTATTTCACCATTGAACTTCTCAATCCCTTAGCTATCTGTCTTTAGTCTGTCGTTTTACTCCTCACGGTATTTATTATTCCTATTAATAATATTATTAATTATTATATTCTAACGAAATAAATCCCTATATAAGTTTTATAAATCGAAGTTAAATCGTTATGTTCGCAAAAAATGTCGCATTATCTCATCTATAGTATATTCGCGAATTATATACACGATTTTCAACATGATTTTCATAAAAATACATATATACTATACCATATGTATAATTTATCAATATATGTATGTGAAAAAAAAACTCTTCGTCATAAACGATTTATGTATACCATCGTTCGATGAGAATATATTAAAACTGCAGCTGCAGTGAATTACCATATTAACAATAATAATTTTCATATCATATAGATTAAAGGTCTATTTTCATTTCCTTTTTTCCTTTTATTTTTCCCCTTTCTATTAAATGTGTATATATTTAATCAATCTAGAACAAAAGTGTGTTTCATGATAACGCTGGCGCCGATCGGTCGTTCGTCTTTGTCTTCCTTAACTTCACAGTGGCAAATATGTTCCCCCTGAAATAATCCCATGTTAGTACCATCACCTTTGCATGCACTAAGACCTGGATTTTTAATGTCATATTATAATTTTATAAATGAATATATATATACATGCATACATCACATTTATCGACTGTTTGGAATTTTTTTTTTTTTTTTCATTCATTATTTAGAATATGATGTCTGCAGTGCAGGTCAATATATAATATTATACGATTAGAAGAAAAAAAAAAATCAAAAAAATTTCAAAAATGATAAAACTGTTTAATATTTTATATAATCTCTATAATATTACGTATTTATGAGACCGGAGAGTATTGCAGTACCATTTTCAAAATATTATCTAATTTAATTAATAATATATTCGTGATTGATGAAAATCTATAGAAACATTTAGCACATTATAATATGTTATTATTTTAATGGGGAAAAAAAATATTATTCCGGTATATTATATGTATAAGATATAAATAAATGGGCAATTGGTTAAATATAGAGAAAAATGATTGACCAAACAATTAAAAAATAATTGTCAATTGATTTGCTAGTGTTGGTATTTCGGAATAATTAATTAAGCACCAAGGTAAGCATAAGCTTAAATAAATATCCGTATATCGTATTACGTACGCAAGGAGGGGTGAAAAAGTAAAAAGTAAAATTAACGATTCGGACATATTTTTAATTGTCGTAATTCGAACTGTTGGGTAAATTAATTGGGAAAAGTTTCAATGACTTTTCGATTCACCCCTCGATCGCGTTAGAATGGTTGTAACTGTTTACTGGACAGATGAACAAAAATAACAAAAAATAAAGAATTCGAAATAACATCTAAGAGTCGTTAATTCGGTTCCGCTGCAGAATTTATCGATTCGACAGGGTATATAGACATAATTAGAACTAACAAAAAACGAGGAAATGAAAAGTCGTTATAAATTGAAAATAATTATATATAGAAGAGGGCCAAACGATGTATAGCATACCTATATCAGCGTAGAAAGTACAATGAGATATTAATGTAAATTATGAGAAACGATAAATCGATTTAGGCATAAAATATTTCAATAATAATAACAAAGAAAACAATTAGACCATCTTACACCGGGCAAAAGCCCTCTCTCTAATCTCCTGATCCTTAGATCTTCAAAATGATCCTCTGATCTTATGTCTACTGCTTCTTTGCCTTAACTGAAGGGTCGACACCCCAGAGATCATACCATGGTCCACAAGTGTTTCTTTCCCTCTCCCTCTCCCTCTCCCTTTCCCTTTCCCTTTCTCTTTCCCTCCCCTTATCCCTGTCGCCATCCTTTCTCAATTTGGTCCTAGGTAGAAGGGTTTTTTCAGCAACAACCTGGTCCTTGACGACGATACAACTGTACGTAGATTCCTCATCAGAGGCTTCGGTTTCCGAGAAATTTTGAATGAGACCATCGTCGTCATCCCCGTAGGCCTTCTTTCGTCTTTCGCTCTTTTTAACTTCGTTGGTTTCCTTCAGTTCGGCTACAACCATGTTCTGCTTAGCTTCGAGACTCCGTTTTCTCTCGTTCTCAAGGATAGCTTTTCGCGATATATTACCAACGAAATAGGCCCTTTCTTCGTGCTGCATTCTGTACTCCGATCTTTCGGTGACCTTAGGTCTTTCAGCAGGGGTTGGAAACTCGTCTGCGAATACAGCAGCCTCGATTTTTTCAGGCTTATGAATTCTCTCCGCTGGTTTTGGCTCCTCGATTCTTTCCTGGTTCTGTACTCTATCACCAACATCTCTACCCCTCAATAATTGATCCTTGTCAGAACCTCTTCCCTCCGAGTTACCCTCGGGTGTCAATTTCCTCGATCTTTCTGCATCGTCCCTCTCCTCCTTTTTCAACATCTTCGGTATATCGACCAAAGATCTATGCTGCCACAGAGCCATTCCTTCGAGGACGTCAGAGTCCCGTCTAAAACGCCAAAACGATTTTGTCCGCTTGACCAGCTTCGGGCTCTTCGTATCTGTGTCAAAATGTCTCGCACTTATCAAGTGACCAGCCACAGTGTTCTGTCTCGGTAGTTTCTTCTCATTTTTTAACGTGTTGTTGTTCGGATCATTCAGGTCGGTTATCTTCTGACCATTCTTATCAAATTTCAACGGGCTCTGAGCCCTCGGATCTATCTTTTGATAGCTATGTTTTTCGACCACTTTGCTTCGTTCTAATTTAGTTTCAAAATTCGATTCGTATCCCCGTTCCTTTTCGACGTAAGATGACGACTCCCTGCCCATTCTTCCAGTCTCTCCGTATATTTCCTCCTTTTCGGAATACCTCCTCTCTCTGTAGGCAGGAATTTCGCTCGGTCTTTCCGGCGCTTCTTCAAAAGGCGGTCTTGGTCTATCGGCGAATCTTCTGCTCGAGCTCCTCTCAGCCTTACGATTTTTTTCCAAACTTTTTTCCCTCTCGTAGCTAGAATGTCTCTCGAAATATCTCGGCTCCTTTTCCACGCCTCGTTCCTGCATCTGGATTTGCATCTGCATCTGAATTTGTTGTTGTTGATGTTTCTCAAAATTTCTCTGCTCCTTCTCCTTCTCCTTATCATATCTCTGCAAAGTGCTAAGTCTCTCCTTATCAAATTTATCGTAATCAGTTCTCGCCTCTTTTTCCTTCTCTTCGTGATCCTTGTATTCCTTGTATTCGGAACTCAGGGATCTTTCGTTATCGACAAATTTAGACGGGCTCAAACCCCGCGCATATTTTTGTGCCGTTTGTTCAAGCTTCTGTGCAATATGTTCAACCTTTCTACCTGACTCAGGCATAGTTATCGTGCTTTCTTCATCGGAGTCAGAGTCCATCTTATCGTCTTCAGGGTAGCTCGGTTCACGCTGGGGTATTTGCTTGTAGTTACGATGGCTCGAGTTGTTCATAGAGCTCTGATCGTTACCATCAACGTTGTCTTCGTAGTATTTCTTCGCCTTATTTTCGTACTTTGGGGTATATTCGTTGGCCCCATACTTATGAGCGAGTAATTTTTCCTGCTTATAATCATCGCTGCTAGCAGTAGTTCGTCTCTGAGCGTACCTCGGCGGGTTTCCACCCTCCGATTCATCCTTGAATTTGTTTCTCTGATTGGGATTAGGCCGTTCCTGAGATCGCTCTCTCGGTCTCTTCTGGTTCTCGTAATCGGAATATTCCCGTGATCCACTTCTTTCATATTTATCGATCTTGCTTGAGTTTCTATCGATAGAATTACGGGCGTAGACACGAGGGTTTGTCGCGTAGCCTTGCTGATGCCCCTGAATTACGTCGTTTGTATTTCTCCGATTCTCTATCTCATCGCGTTCGAAATGTCGCCCATTAGCGGTCGGATATCTTGGCTCAAGTTTGTCATCGCTCGAAGATGTGCCCTGGTTGACATCGGCCCATAAATCCATGGCGCTTTTGTATAATTGCCAGCTTTTTTCATCTTTTGGTAAAGTTTTCCAAGAGTCATTAGTCTGCCATTCTTTACCTCGCGAATTTTCGACCTTATCGCGAGACTGGACCCTGTCCGCTTCGGCTATTCGCTCCGCTCTAGGCTTACGTCGTTGTCTAGATTTTCGACGATGGGACAGAACACAGAACATAGAAAGAATAGACGGGAGAAAAAGCAAAAAAATAAAAAAATAAATGAAACAAAATAAAACGGCAAAAATATAAAAATTAAAGAACATTTTTCAAACTCGATTATTATATAAGCTTTATTTTATAGGTATATAAGAATAAGGGAAATAACGCGTTGCTCTTAAGGCACCACCCACCACCGAGTCTAATGCCATCGGCTTCGATAACGCATGCGGAATCTATAAAGAACCAGAAACAAAAAAATAACGTTCAAACTTAAGAACCAAGGAGACCATATTTTGCTGTAAAATTAAAAATCATACAAGATTCTGGTCATACCGATGAGAGGATCTAAGAAGGGGGTAGTTTTCCATTTATACCAGCTAGAGCTATGGATATGTTTATGAGAAAAGCTCACAGATAAGCGAATTAGTATGAACCTAGAGAGAAAAAAAAAGAACTAATTGGGATTTATAAAGCCAGTCATGTATTGACCAGGGAGCACCGAATCGATTGAATAAGCTATACGCACCAAAGCCAATAAGATTTGAATCCCGCTTTTAATCGTGGAAGAAGAAAAAAAAAAAAAAAAAATTAACAAAAAAAAAAAAGGATTTCTCACCTCATCGCTTCATCGTCGCTGTAATCTATGTCCGGTTGTACTGGAGGTTCGTTAGAAAAACCGCTATCATTACTGCTGTGTAACGAGGTAATAGCTTGGGGTGGTGGAACCGGCGGTATCGGTGGTTGAACTCTGCGACCTCCAGCCAAAGCGGATGGCAAAGTTCCCGAAGGACGCATCTGTAAAGTAAAAAGCAAATAACAATGTTGAATTAGAATGAAATTATTTTTGCAAAATACCGAACGAAATGTTCTCTGTTAATAAAATGAAGAGAAAAAAAAAAAAATGTTATTTTCTTACCGATTTCGCTTGACGCGATGTCGGGGTTGTTATATTCTGCGAACTGTTGCTATTCGACATGTTAGTCGGCGTGTGGCTGCTGTTGCTTGCAGTAGTTTCGTCGATGCTCGGGGTAACCGGGGGTCTAGACGGGGGTGGTTTGCAAGGAGGTATAACCCTCGGTTCCGGAGTTCTTCCGTTGTTCGACGCACGAGAAGGTGATCTGGGCGTTGAAAGGCAGAGAATTGTCTCGTTATCAGGGAATTCGATCAAGAGTTAGATAAGGTGGGGATGAAGAAAATAGGAGAAGGGGATATTGGAAACGCCGAGTCTGTCCCTAAGCATCTTGAGCCGCGAATATAGCCAAGCTCAAGGAATGCATTTGAGGGGTGAAAGGTCAACGTTCTCAGTAAAAAATGAAAGAAAATAAAAGAAGAAGAAGAAAAAAAAAAAAATCCCAACGACCTTTTTGCTATTCTCTACATATGCACCCTCGAGGAACGGGCTTCCTTCATTCCCTTTCCTCTTGATGTTTTTCAAAGAGTTGAAAGAGAACGCGATAAGCGAAGTATCAGACTCAAAATTTCCCACATCATATTTAAAACGTAGTGACGATCAACAGATATCGAATAATTTTCAAACCCATAATAACTCACCCCAGAGTATCGTCGATGATAATTTCTGTGTACGCCAAAGGGAACCATCCTGAGCTTTGAGTGCGTAGATTTTCCCCAAACTGCCATCCCTTTTGTCTATCACCTGTAGTAAATAGAGAAGTAAAGTTTAAGTGTCTGTAAGGAGAAGAACTAGAGACTTGCAATGGCCACTTTTTCTCATAATGCATATACGATGGGGACTCTGTAAGTCTGAGGAGCGAGAGAAAAAAAAAAAGAAAAAAAAAAGAAAAAAAACGACTCTTCACAGCTCAAGGCACCTTTGAACAAAGGAAGTGTGCCGTTCTTAAAAATTTTTGAGATAGTACGAAACGTTAGTTTCGTTCAACGTCTTCAGTTTTATCTCCGTGACGGAGGTGAGGAAGATGAGCGAAGAGGGACGTTAAGAATTTACTCAACTGCCAAGGCCTGCCTGGAGGTGCTTCTACTTTAAAAAGATCACACTTTATCTCCTAGTCGTCTTTACTTTAGTCCATGTTCAACTTCTCTCGAGGTACCCTTAACCCAGGAACGCGAAGTGGTATATAGCAGTAGGTGAACGGGGTATATGCCCTTAAAACGAGCTGCCAGAACGAGCCTTCAAGCGGTTTTGCATGGACGTGACGTAACATAATGTATACGCAACTGCAGGGTTACTGGGTAAATAACTAAGTCACTAAGTTTCGAAGACGAAACGCAAGGCAGTAAACCGAGGCACCGAGTATAAGGTGTTCCGGTCGTAAAATGAGAATAGTAAAATGTGGGAAGAAGTTTGTGTATCCCCAAACCTAGTCATTCGAAAAAAGAAAAAGAAATCGGTGCGATATCGATGACGTTCATTAGACTTGGGCTCCAATAATTCTATAAATTAAAAAAAAAGAAAAAAAATTTCTCCAATGCGATAGAACGAAAGGAGAAAGATCAGAGTTTATTAGGGAGCTTTTAGCCTTGTAGCGATTCATTTTCTTACTTTTTCATATTATATTTAGATAACAGCTACGTCGAACGAGATAGTAAACTTTTATTACAGCCATAAGGTAAGGTTACGGAGCCTAGAGGTTGTTGATTTTGCATTGGCGATGTGGCCCTCTACACATTCTAGGAAAATGAGCTTAATATTCGACCCCATGTTTCGCGTGTAGCTTGCCTCCAAGTACTTCGCCTAATGCAGGGCCAATGTACACATGGGGTAGGTACAGGTAGAGTTTAAAATAGGATTTATAAAAGCGTGTATAAAATCCTGAAACTAGTGCCCATCGCAATTATCTATAAATTTTTTTTGTAGGATTTACGCTATAGCCATAAAATGATAATAAAATAAGAAAAATACGTCTTCTCCATTTTCATTTCCATTTTTTTTTTTTTTTTTTTCAATCATTCGAAATTTTTATTTCATTTATTTCACTCACCCATAAGCGCGATCAAATCTCCCTCCAAAAAGCTCAACTGATTTTCCCCTGAGCTAAGGTACGCAAAAAGAGCTCTTGCCAATGGTGCATCTCCCCAGCCTCCGCCAGTACCAATTCCGCTTACACCACCGATTCCACTACTACGGGATGCTGGTGCCATTGATCTTGGTCGTGGTGGTGTCTCGGGTGCGTCTGAAAGAATGGATATATTTTAATGAAATTTTATATCAAATACGTGTATAGTCATTAATTTGATCCCATATGTATTTATATATGCATATATATGTATGGGGGATGGCAATAAATTGCTATTTTGATATCAATTAAATTTAACAAAAATTGACTAGTATCTGGTTTGTTATTTAATTGATCGTTAATGACTGCGAGGGTATGAAGACTATTCAAATATATTTTCGCAAATAATTGTCCCCTAGCTAGACAGATTTATATATTTATCATTACGTATTTGGGAGCTCTTATAATTATTGGTAATAATCGGAACGAACGAACGTTGATAATTATTTGTGCAAATATACGAGGCGTGGTATATTGATTCTTCGTATTTACAAATGCCAGGCGGAAACATGGAGTGTGAGAAAATGGACGTGAAAAAATTTTTAAAAAGAGAAAAGAAGATAAGGATAATTATATACACCCGATCGTCTGGATGAAGAAAAATAAGACAGAGAATTTGCGCTACGTTTTTTTTTTTTTTGCATGGTTTTCGCCTCTTATTTCTCATCCTTTCGTTGGTCCATCGTGGTCCGTAGGGCTTGTTGCCCATCTCTAGTCGCGAGAAGAAAGTTGCTACGTAAATTTTTTGACTTGGCAAAGCTTGCAGTATCCATGCAGCGGCAAAGTCCTTCCCTTCCTCCTCCTCTTCCTCTTCCTCTTCCTTTTCCGCTTCCTCTTCCTCGTCCTCGTTCTCTTCGTCGAGGACATTGCCTGGAGGAAAAGTGAGAGAGGAGAGAGAGAGAGAGAGAGGGAGAGCAAGAAGAGAGTTTGCAACGCTGCTGGTAGCTTCTACCCAAGGGATCCTTTCGAAGGACGAGACGATACAGTAGTCGGAATGCTCGAGGGGATTTCCTGCTCGGTTTTACACAGTTACACCAACCACCATCCGGGTGTTCATATACTTACATGCAGAGGCGCCCAACCGGCGAAAACTTTACTTTAGATCCTGATAAGCTTATCAGGTTCGCGCACTTGACTTATGTGTCACGTGTTGTTATTACATGGCTGTCTCCATTTGTCTTGAGCACGGTGTTTCTTACCTCGATGACAAACTGCCTGAACCCTCAAAGTTTTTTTTTTTTGTTTTTTTTTCTCCGAATTTGTGTACCTATGATATATGTTTTTTTTTTTCTTTTTCTTCCCAGTGAATATATGTAACTCCCACTTATCTCGGTAGTTCGGTATCATCGGATGAGAGGAAGAATAAAAAAAAAAAAAAAAAAGAAAAATAAAAATAAAAGAAAAAATTCAGACCATTTCTTATCTTTTCTCCTTATTTTTCCTTCAAATAAACCAAAAGAGATAAAATATTCAGGCGTAAATCCATTCGATATATAGTCCATTCAGGATATAGTACCCTAATCGAAGGTTGAACAGCTCGTTTGTACCGCATTAAAAGGGCGTTTGAAAATCGAACGATTTATCAAGTGGAACAGCAGACGTTCATGTGTTACTCGCATTAGTTATTTACTGCCAACGATATTTTCCACCGGACACATATGTACCCACTACCTATGTCCTAACAGAGAGAGAGAGAGGGACTGGCGTTATATTTTTTACTCACTGTTCGAAACTCTCCCTACGGGATCTCCGGGTCCACGTATATTGCACGTACGAATCACGTCGGTTTTTTGTTTTTTGTTTTTTATTTTTTATTTGTGATACGTCAAAGGGCGCGTTGTCCAGTTTTTCCGAACCTCGTATAGTTTTCCCAGTGATATCCCGCTGCAGTTATGAATGTATCCGGTAGCAGAAAATTTCGGTATACTATATTTTAAAATTGAATAGTTGAACATATTTATCTCGTATTTTTGTCAACCAAATCATATTTGCGGCATCATCGTTTAGCAAATTTGAATTTTATAACTAAATGAAGAGGTCTGCGGTAAATCTGACGGATTATTTCATATCTACGTATGCAGTGGTACACGTGGGATGCTGTAGAGGAGGATTCGGTATTCCCGCATATATCGTGAAGCTATATTACGGATGAGAACAATGGCTTCTGTCCTTCGGACTTTCATAACTTGGTCTCGGCGCGCATTCCACTCGGTTAATTTATTCAATTTGTTTCAACGCGTGTCTGGGAACTCGCGTGGTATGCGGATAACCATCGCAGATATATAAAGACAGATTGCGAGAAACGTACAATACAAATAAATTGAGAGAGATAGACAGAGTGGGAGCATAAGGGTATGAATTTCGGCTTCGAAATGATGCTTCCTTTTTTTTTTTTCCTTTTCTTTTTTCAATTATAAGCTAAATGGTAGAAGAAAAAAAAAAAAAAGAAAAAATATTATTAATTTAGGATGCTGGAATATGGTATACATACATATATATTCGCTGTTTGAATTCGCTGAATTTGTATGAATATGCGACGTATTACTAGGTACTATAGGTATATACCTACTACCTACTGTCAGTTGGTTTCGAAGTTGGAATTAAACGAACGTGCAAACACACTCGTCCCTTCTCGTATTTACGATATTTATTGCATTTACTCTATTTACTTTGTTCAATGTAAATAGTACGCGACAGTGTACAAGCGTAATTATACCCCAGTAGTATCCTGCAGCAAAGGATATCTCCTACCACCTAGAAATTCGAAAGTACAGCGTACCAACTTCGTCTTTAAAATATTATTACGGGCCACATACCTACGTATCACACATACACTTATATACCTACTCGAACTGTTTTAAATTTAAAGTTTAACCACTCGAGGCTGAAATTGTTCCGGAACAAAATACGCCACCGTTAGAGGAACGGGGGTATGTGCACGCGGAGAAAAAGGAGGAAATATAAAAAAAAAAGAAAAAAAGAAAAAGGAAACTCCCTTACGCGGGCTTGCGCTATACATATACGGCGATAATAAAGAGAAGGAAGAAAAAAAAGAAAGATATATATATATATATATATATACAGGGAAAGAAAAAAAAGTAACAGGGGATTCCCCTAGAGCCATAGAGTTTTTGGCGAATGGAATCGGCCCGTTTCACCGTTCTCCGCACATCTCGGAGAATCTCTATATCGTTTGCTCAACCCTAACCATGGCTGGTAAAAGTGGTTTGGCAAGCCTTTGAGGGAGGAAGAAAAGAAAAAAAAAGAAAAAAAAAAAAAAGGCCGAATATACCAATACCTGCCTTTCAAATCTTGAGATAAAAATACATCGTAATAGTAGCGAGGCTCGGCTTACTACTATACTCGCGGATTTTTATTCTTGCTTCGTTAAATGAGTCCGGAAGATGCATTTTTTTTTTTTTTTTTAATGAGTAAAATAAGAGTTAGCGAAATTGAAACGATAACACTTTTTGAAAAAAAATTTCAAATATTCACTCACCCGGACCAAGGGAGAGACTGGATGCGTGTAAATTAGCTTCGGAACGGGCACGTGACAAGGCAATATGATGCAAAGGTCCTCCGTGATTTGCAGGAGGATTAGACGGCGGTGGACCAAGTCGTAATTCTAAACAGGAGCTGTCCATGCTGCGGGTTTTTCGTAGCTGAGAACTTAGCGTAAGTTCGGAGCCGCCGTTCTCTTCGTCTTCAGGCCAGAAAGACACTTGCTTTAAATTGTAATGAAGGAAAATATTAAGTTCCTTTTTTTTTTCTTTTTCTATTTTTTTTTTTTTTTTTCTTTTTTTTACACTTATCGCGATAACTCACCCTCAGCCGAGATGCAAACATGTCTTCAACTGACTGAGGCAAATATTCGCGGGTTCCAGCCACCTCGCGCCAATCGTCGACCGATGGATGAAGGGCTGCTAATGCGACCTCGTGAAAGCTCGCGTAATGTTTTGCCAAAGAACATTGTCGTTCTAGGACAAATCCGTATCTACGTCGTTCTTGGGTCATTGCCTGAATGATCGGCGATAATAAGGGAATAAAATGATGAAAAATAATTTTTATTATAGAAAGTGCGAAACTAATGAAAAAATTACACGCCGATTACTTACGTTCTTTAGACTCTGTTCACAGAAAGCGTCGAGCTTGGATTTTTCCTCTTCAAGAATTTGCATGTTCTTTAACTCCTTGTCCATTGCTAATCCGCTCTTGCTCGCACCCCTAGACTTCTTACGTTGTTTTTTAATCGTAGCTGCAGCCTTGCTGTACGTTTCGGATCGGGTTTTATGCTGTTGAAGAAATCGCTTCTGCTCACTCTGAAATGGTTTTTTTTTTGTTTTTTTTTGTTTTTTTTTTTTTTCGAAAATCTGTGCGTATTATTTTGAATAAATATTATCTATGACGGAAGGAAGGATTATTTTCACAATTATTTACCTGAACTACTTTCGTGTCCTTTTCCAAATTCGTTTCAAGGGGAACTAGGAGATCTACGTAGAAAGCTTTCAACTGTAACAGAAATAATTAATTTCAACTTTTTAATCATATATGTGGTAATATTTCAGTCTCGAATAATACGGGCGGAATTTGCTACGCATTTCTCGTTTAATATGTGATATGTGTGTAAACTGCGGTATTCCCGTGTCTTCTAATTGATATTAACTATCATGGCATCAAAGGAATGCCTGCCAGGCTCGATTTCCTCCCGAAATTCAAATCTAACTGATATTTGACTACGATATACATGGGACAAAGTTCATTCGTAATTTTGGCCGCCATATACCGCTGATAGTAATAATTAATCACTGAGTTATTCCACCAACTTGATTAAACTCATTCCTCCGCATGTAACTCTCTAAAAAATTTTTGAATTTGCACGAATATTCTGCACTCAAAAAACTGCCAAAAAAATAAGATGTTTTTTAGAAACAGCTCTGAATCTGCTAAGAAATTTAGACTCGAACGAGGTCGAGGGTAAATCGAGCGCACAGCTTTACACAGTTTCAGATAGTATCAGCGGAGCGTGCGGTGTGCCAGGTATGATATGTTCAGTTCGTCAAGAAGTGTTACCGTACCTCGAAGGGTCGTAAATTTTATGTAAAAGTTAAATTTCGCGTCTTTAATGAGCGATGAAAATTCTTGAATGGTTTTCCCCTTTTCATTTTCATTCGTCAATCACCGAGTTACAGATTTTTGGGGATCGTATAGGTAACAAATGTTTGTCAGCGGAGTAGAGCTGGTCTATGCGTAAGGTAAAAAAATGATGATAAAAATGACTGTGAGGTGCATCAGGTCGTCCTGATATTTATTTTCATATTTTTCTATTTTATCTCCTTCCTGCAGGCAATAAACATCAATTAGAGCTAATATCGTTGGCAGGGATAGCGTCCGACCGTAAAACATTCATTGCCGTAGCATGGTATACATACGCAGCAAATTTAGTCGCGTAGAAAATCATTCGAGTAAATATCCGACCGGTGAAAATTTTGGAAAAAGGTATAAAGGTATTTTTGGCGGTCTAAAAATGTGAGAAAAATTCTGAGCCGTAAATGTTTCTCCTATTTTTTTTTTTTTTAATTTTTAAACAAATCGAATTCTTTCATAAGTATATCCCGCCCCGATGCGGCACTCGACTTTTTTCGTATGTACCTTTGAAATATTCAAAAGCAGCGTTTAATCGAGAAGCTTTTTAGCTTCTCTTCGCTACCCGGTTCCACGGCTGGAGGTTAATGACTGATTACAACCGGCGATAATTAGCGTGTGGGTAAGTACGTAAAGCTTTTACAAAGCTGACTATTACGTGAGTTTCTCTTACTCTTTGTAAGGCTTGTCTGCTTCCGAATCTTCCCATTTGCTTTCAGCCACGTATACGAGTACCCCTACCTGCACACCCTCACTCATCATTTTGCAAGCTTAACACGGTAGGGTGAAACGTTATTCAGCTGTGTACCTTACACCTAGCAGGGATCACGGGTTATTATCATTTACATTGAGTGGCACAATCTTCCATACTGTAATTGATGTTGGCGTCTGAATATAACGGCGAAATTAATTGATAAAAAGAATCTGGAGATTATAGGAAGAAAAAAAATAAAGGAAAGACAAGGGGGTTCGAGGTAAGAGGATATAATGAACCGACTGGTTTTCACTTTCCCTGTAATTAATCCGCTACGATTTTTTTTTTTTGTTTTTTTTTTTTTAAACCCTTCAGACTTACGTTTTCATATTATTTGATGAAAATTTCATTTACTGCTGCAGTTAGTTATCAATAATCCTCTGAATTTCATAAATGTGTATATCAGCTATGCAATTATCAAAGTAAATGTAGAAAAAAAAAAAAAGGTGGAACGGTTTTTTGGATGATGGTGTAGAGGTGGTTGCCTACATCGGTTGATTCCCTCTTTTAATTGGATTACCTCTCTCTCTCTCTCTCTCTCCGTCCCTCATCTCGTGCCAATAGACCCTCGCTCTTGAAAAGCCTCATGATTGGCTTCCTTCCAACGTTTCAATACTGAAATACCTATTTACTTCATGGACGTCGAGCTTACGCAGCGGAAATATGGATTTATCATAAATTTATGGATAGCCCCCACTTGATTAAAGAAGGTTTCATACTTTCATCCCGCTAGGGTAGAAGCATAGAACCAAATACAGGCTCGTTATAGTCCTAGATGTAGCGAAGGATCAAAGCACCCGTTTAACCCGAAAAAAAAAAAAAAAAATGAAAAAAAATATGTAAAAATAAAAAAGTAAAAAAATGAAAACGCAGCTCGAACTCGAAATTTTATCAGTACCTTTTTTGAAGTCATTTTTAGAGGAAATTTTCGGACTTGTTAGTTAAATGCGCCTTGCGATTTCTGGTGTTCGCCAGAAATTTTCTGGCTGTTCATATCCTTCACTAGCTGCAAGGGCGCTGACAGCAAACCCCGTATCGTAGGCTTTTATGGTCCAGTAATAGCCGAGGACAATCTTAACGTCCGTTCGTTTCCTCCGTTAGATTTTGCCTATTTTTTTCCCGGCTGTCGGATCGGGCATTGAACGCCGGCGGGGGAATAGCCAATTATTTATTTATCAAAGGACGTAACTTCCTGATCAGATATTCCGCTGATTTCCGTTATACTTGATTCTTTATTTTTATTTCTTGACGTTTATTTCTTTTCAAAATGTTCAAATCGAATTATCAGCTTGAAGAGGAGTTGCGAAAGTGCAGCCGCAGCGAAAATACATACGTACGGAATATGTTTTTCATTGGAGTAAAGCCATATTCAGTAAAAATGATGGAACTCTTGAATTCGTTGGAAGTCCATTATATCCGAGTACGAGAAATAAGCTCGGCAGATTTGATTGGTACTTGGGGTAGATTCATGAAATCCATTTCGTTATGGGTACGAAAAGAATTCTTTCTTTTTTCCGCTCATTTTCCAGCTAATAAAACAACGATATTTATTTCTTAAAACGTGGATACGAAATGGGACGGAATTGAGTTTAAAGATACGCGTTAAATCATGGCCGGTAAATAATTGACCGGCAGCATATTATTAAAGAATGAGAAAATTAGGCGCAAGACAAATGGAAATCCAGCGAAAAGCCATTTTTCAGCTTTTCACACAGACAGACTCTCGACTTTAATCAGGCCTGTAGAAAAATGCAAAAAACGATATACCTACACGTATAATACTTCGGACAACCTTCTCACTTGCAATTATATGTCGCAACTCGTAAATTACCTGTCTGCTATCCTGGTATACTTCCTTAGTTTTAAAAACTCTGTTAAATTTACGACTCCATTTTCCACCTAAGCACATATAATAAGAACTTATATTCTTATTCGGGTCCTGGTGCAGCCTGCCTCTCCTTCACCTCCTCCCTTTTTTTGACACTTGGAATAACGTATTTTTATAAAACAATTATTTCGCTAGGGTTTACCTAATTTCTGATGCAGGTGGCAGCGTCAGCAGTTCAGACGGGGGCGAGGGCGAAACTCTAATGTCTTTTTTTCGTTTTTTTTTTTTTTTTTTTCAATTTTTATTTCTCCCTATTTTCTTGTATACATATACATACAAAAAGCGGGATTATTTACCTATCTACTTTCCCTGAGAAGCGAAGGTTCTACAAGCGAAAAGCAGAACTCTCCGAAGGTCCATTCCGCTTTTTCCCTTCTCCTCTGTTTGTTTTTTTTTTGATACTTTTAATCGATTCAACCCTCGGCTTAGAGAGCGAGAAAAAGCGAAAGAAATGGAGTGACAAATTCGAAATGATGTTGCATGAAAGAGATATCCAGCAAAGCTCATCCTCTCAACATTTCATCTCTGATCTTTAGAGCGATAAACTTCAGAGAAATTTTTATTTATATATATTATACCTTGTACGTTTGAAATCTGAATATTTTATATTTTGTTTTTTGGGCTACCTCGCACAGGTATACCTAGTAAATATTTTCACATATAAAAATCTGTATGTATGGGGGGAAAAAAAAAAAAAAAAAAGTACGATTCGAAAATGTAAAACGCGCTTTTAGCTCAACTGATGGCATAGTTTTTTATTCAATAATTTGCAAAGATTCGCAGGATTTTTAGCAACGTTTTATCCAAACAAAAATACGCTTCAAAGATTCCGTAGTGAAGAGTGGGTTGTTCCTTTACTTCCAAACTCTATGTGTGTGTCTCTTTCTGAAGGTATTTTCCAATAGTCAGCTAAATTGCGGGTCAAAGTCTTGAATTCCCTCTAATGAGTCTTTTCAACAACGATTGACTCCTCTCTAATTTCGTATCCTATGAAGAATCTCGTTAAGATAAGCCGCCCGGTATACCATAGATAACAATTATCGGAGGTCAGTTTCATCCTCCGTATCAGGAAGTATCGAGATAGCCGTATCTATGGTTCGCAGTAGAATGTCGAAGCTATCGATACTTTCGAGATCGAACCTTTCGGCTCACCCCAAGCCATAAAATGATCAGAATCTATCCGAAGATATAGGGAAGAAAAACTGTCGTAGAATTGATTAGTGCATTTCGCTGCGTTATGAATCAACGTTAAATTATAACTGCGCGATGTTTTAGGACGATGCAAGTGGAAGGTTTAGCGATTTATAATCGTGGCGTAGAAGGAGAAAAAAAAAAAGACAAATCCGGAATAGTATCCCCCGCGCAAGAGTGAACCCTCGTACAAACGAGCGATATTGCGATTTGGGCGAGACAGAATCTAGGATATAGTTATATCGTAGTGTTATAAATCTAGCCGAATTTTGGCGACCCTAAGCGGATAGTTCTCGTCGAAAGAAGCCAATCGGGATAAGTTTCTAGTTCTTGGTAGTTTTCTTTGTCTCATTCTTGACTCTAATAAACGAAGGAACTTGAATGAAACGAAATGAAATGAAATGAAATCGCGTAGGTAATTTCTTCAGGTCTTAGTCAAGCTTCGAAGCCCCCAATCTCTGCAGTAAGTATCTTCATAATTTATACCTCCTAAAAATTTTTCCGTATCAACACCCTCAGCTACTAAGTTACTCTTTATTCACATTTCAACAAATTCACGTTCAACTTACTCCAGTCCGAACAATTATTTATAACTTTAAGAATCTTCCACAAACAATTTTGGAGCTTACAGCAGATTGAAGCCATTCAGCCCTACTACGCTAAGCTCATTAGCTCTCGACAAAACAATGTACAGAATTTTGCGTGTGTACCTAGTCATTTGGTACATTATTATTATTATTATCATTACTTTTATTTCATTAGAAGCTGATGAAATTTAAGGGAGACTCTTTACTACTCATTCGAGGTCTCTAGCATATAGTGGATATAATAGTCACCCTTATACGTAACGTACGTATACGTCCCTTTTAACGGTTGTCTCTGACGTTTTTACGAGACATTCTGATTTAATTGAAACTGTTCCCTCGTTTCAGGAATCGAGGGAGTATGTAGGTGTGTGTACATGTGTTTAGTATTGTCTAACTTGATTGAAGCCAGATTTAAACTGATCCGATAGTGATGTTTCTTCCTTGTTTATATCGTTATCCATAGATCAGATTCTCTTCCTGTTGCAGTAGTTTAGTACAGTTTCGCTGCCAGGACGGTCGTCCATTCGCGTATAGAAATGGTGGTAGATACCTTTCATTTAAAGACATTGCAATGTGTTGGGGGTTTATTGCTCTCTATCTGATTTTCTGGCGATAAAAATGTTACGGGTATAGTGTGTGATATGGGTAGGTTGGTATAGGAAAAGATCGGTTGATAGAAGATTTCCTGATCGTTATAAGGGATGGGTTTTCGTCCGATCGTATAAATCTGTATATTAAAAGTAGATAATTTGAATTTCACGAGTTTCCAAGATTTTCTTTAGCATTTAAACGCTTAACGTAGCTGAAAGACTTTGAATATACATAGCGAACCGTAGCGAACCGTAATGACGATGAATAGAAAAGTAACTTTAAGGTGGAAATACTTTTAGCAGATAAGAGTCACTTTATAGGAACTTGAAATCTCTAATTAAATCTTATAGCAAGTCGACGACTGGTTAAGGAGCGTCTCGGGGATCGAGCGGGTCGTTCGATCGACTCGTAATGTGTTTGATATTTAGATGTCAAGGCTGGTCTATCGCAGCGGTCGAAATTTAATCACTTGGTTTTTATTAAAATGCAAAAATTAATCCGATTTTTTGGCTCTTTTCACTGGTAGCGTATAGGAAATGGGATTTTAAACGCTCGACGAATCTTTACCGTTCGGTTTAATAATCAAAAATCTTTTTTAATTTTTAATTAATATTCCAAGAGCGACGCGCGGCGCGGCGGCCGCTACCACCAAATCACATTTTCGCACCTCCGTGCTCTTCGCTGCACGGTGGTACACGCTAACCGCATAAATTTCGCGACTTTTAATTGCGTTAGGAAAGTTTATTCAAATTATTTAACCGGAGGAGTTCATTTAAATAAAATAATAATAGCCCCGTGTCTCGTTGTCACATGTATATCAGCAACAACGTCGTTATTACTTACCGCACCATAGAGGTAGAGTGAAACGACTCCAAATTTAGTAAAAGTGAAATTTTCATTTTATGCTACAGTTGCATATAAAACGCAATTCGCGATAATTAATGCCCGTGGCTTTTAGAGTTTTTTCTTTGTTTTCAAAAAAAAAAAAGCTTCTTTTTATTTTCTCTCGTGTATTACTCTCACCGTGGTGCCTTTTGTACTGACGGAATTCATATTCGCGAATATTCTAGACATCCTTTTTGCCTTTTCCTTTCTCTCTTATACCTTTTTTTCTTTATTTTTTATTTTCTTTTTTTTATGACGTCATTCTTCGTCCCATTATTTCAGGTTGCCCTACTTTAACATGGGTTTTTTGAGGCGTGAGATAATTATCATCGGGAGAGCACCCACCTCGTTATTTCAATCACCAAGTGCTTCGGAAGTAGCTGTTAACCGAATTCATATAGAGTGACCCAAAAAAGTAACAAATATGGAATAATAATTTGAACACAAAAATAGCTGAAACTATAACGACATAGGTGTGACCTGTGTATGTGTATATATGCATATTGTGCACGTCTATGTATTCGGAAATTATCTCACGTAAAATACTCACAATGTTCATCTCCTGTTCTTGTATCTCTTTGTACACCTCGACGATTCTCATCAAGGCGGAACCTGTAACATAAGAATAACATGATGAAGTAATATTCACTGGTCCAGAAGAAACTGTGTTTTTCTTTTTTCCCCCCTTCCTTGTACTTGTTCTTATTCTTGTTTTCTACTAAATAACTCTTCACTTCGAATAGCTATGTGTATTATACAGAATTAGCCATGTGCAAAGTTCCGTCTTTCGCTCTACTGATTGTGAACTCTCTGACGTGTCTTCTCGGTTTTCACAAGGAGCTAATTAGCTGGCTAAGACGTGATCGTTTTGTAAAAATAAGACGACTAAATCCTTGACCATAGCTAACGTATCCGATTTACAGATACTGTTCGAACCCGAAACCTAAGTCAACAAATACTATTGGGGAAAGCAGATTCAACTCGATAAAGTTCTCGATCTCTAGAACCTTTCGAGGGCCTTGAATAATTCAGAGTTTAACGTTACGATACTTTGATCCCTGTATATAGAAGCCACGTGTCGGCGGTTGAGTAGTTATTCACGAAGGGTGGAGGAGAAGAATTCAACCGAAAGAATCGGCAAAGGATGTAATGGAAAATGTAATTCTGGGATTTTGACACGTGTTCTTTAGGTGTACTTTATTCTTTACTTTTTTCCCCCTCGATTCTATAACAAGCCTTGCGGTATACCTCGGGATATAAAGTTTAAGAAAGAAGCTTGCCTCTGGGCAGACACATTTGAGAAAGTGTTTTCCAAGTGACTTTGAAAGTGTCCGCGTATCAAACTGTCTCAGGCCACTTCTTCCGCGTTCTTTCCTTCCCATTCTAAAAAACAAAAAAAAAAAAAACAAAAAAAAAATGGGGAAAAAGAAGACTCGATAAAATAATCGTACATGGTCACGGTGGTGAGGAAAAGTTCTACCCGCAGATATATGAAACTCGCACCGCGCCGTCTCAGTCAGAAAGCTCTATAAGCTTCCCTCTGTTGACGGTCCATTTTTGACTCAAATCTATCCGTATACGAACATGCTTATAGAATGTTTGAAAAGTTTTTATTTCCCAACTTTGAGCACTTGGGTTGTTGAGAAGTTTAAAAGGTTCTGGTCCAAGATAAGATTATCCCAGAGAACGATTGTCATAATTCTTTAGCCATGGGCAACTACTTACTGAGGGTTTTTTCTCCTTTTTTTTTTCTTTCTTGCTGCCCGGTGGAGAAAAAGAAGGAAAAAAATTTCTACTAGTCGAAGAATTCGTCTGACCCTATCGCTCTTTGGGGTTTTGGAATTTAATTTTCTCATCTAAACAGTCCCATGTCATGTTCTAAAAGATTCTTCAGTTGGTTCAGGAGCTCGTTTCAAGCTTGCTAATTAATAGAAATCTTCTAGCCAATATTTGCCGAATTGTACACATGCGCAGTGCACCCCCTAGGGGTGAAAGCAGAGCTGGGTAAGGAAACTACGTAAATAGAAGAGGCAGGTTCAAGTTTAATTAATGAATAAACACCGTTGGCCAGACTGCACCGCTGCACCTTTTACCAACGTCACATTTATACAATTTGCTAGAGAATTGCAGTAGCTGCAGTCGAGTGGTAAGAATGAAAAATATTTTAATGACTTCTAGGTGAAGTTGCTACTGCGAAATTGAGTAGCAAAATAATGAACGCCTTCTTCGTTATCACCCCCGTCCTTTGAGATAACGAGAGTGACGATTAGAATCTAAAGCGTTACTTTATGCGAGACGTACGTACACATATATTCCCTGGGCTTAATTTTACGAATTTAGGTGTTCGATGCAGTTCCAGAGTCTTCGCCTATACTGCTTCGGACCGTAAAAACGTGTCCTTAGAGAGACTTGTAAAGGAGATTACCTTTTTTAAACCTTTTTTCGAATTCCGGGCCACGGTTTGGCTCGCTTCCCAACTGCACCAGGGAAATTCCTCTTTCCCTTCCAAGAATATAAAGAGGAAGACGACAGATATTCCCCCTTTCTCGATAAGATAGGGTAGAAAATATATACGAGCATGCGTGGAATGGACGAAGGGTAGAATATGTTGCAAGTAAATAAATAAATGAATAAATAGAATAGGAGATATAAAAATTGACTAAGAATAAAAGAAATGGTTTCGACTCTCTAGCTTCACTCTGAACCGTGTTAGCTTAATCATACATTTGATCGAGCTGGTCGTCGAAATCGAAAACAAGCTGTATTTGCTGTAGTTCAATATTGGCCTCTCAACCCTTCCCAACTCGAAATTGTACCCTATACCATCCACCTATTCAACCTACCATTCAGCCAACCAGCCCTTCAATCGAAATCCAGAATTCTGTTTGACTCACTAGTACCAGATTCGCTCGCTCATCACTAGATCCTCAATCCAATGAATACAAATTTAAAATCTTTATCGTCATGAACGTATAAATAGAAATAATCGAATCGATGTTTGTAATCGCAGGATTAAACAATTGATGACTCGATTAATTATTAACAGTGATGGAATTAAAAAAATTTCAAAATTTGTCATGGGGATTTTCAATTACCGTAATAAATCATACTCGAGGCTTGTGTAACAGGTGAATACACGTAATGGCAGAGTATGGAAATATGGTGGACAGGTAGGATAGGTACTAACTGAGAATCACGTTTCGAGTTTGTCTGTCCGAGAAGCGAGGCGAAGCACTATAATCGGCGTTGGTCACCCCAAACTGTCGTTTTTACAATTCGAAATTCGCACGAGGGTTGTTCACGGTGTGTTAAACCCCCTGACTCTCGACGTGCATTAACTCGATCCTCGCTCGCCCACACATTAGAGCTAAACCCTCTGGCATTGTTACGCCGTGTTTCACATTGCTGTACCTAGTGCCTGCCTCCTACCTCCTGGTTCCTGGTTCCTGGTTCCTGGTTCCTGGTTCCTGGCTCCTCTCACACTCCACACCCCTATTTCCCACCTATGCAAGCCCTCGACGTTTGCGAAATATGGGTACTGGCGCGTTACGAATGGGAAAGGATTACGATATTCTATGGCCTGCTTAGGCGCCGCAACAGCAACAGCAACCCCTTTCTCTGTCTCACCAGATGCCTGGGGCGATTTCACCCCTCAAAATTTCCACCGCTTATTTTTCTCTGATATTTTTAGCAAGGAGTAAAATCATAGAATAGTGGTATTAATTTTATAAATTTTACTAAAGCCTCAGATTTTTCATGAATAAATATTTTCGTCTACCACCCTTATTGTTAACGTGTATAATATATGACCATACGTGTACGTATCTACGATGACACGTGGAGAGCTGTCAGTCTGACAAACTCGATATCGCAAGCACGTAAAATTAGGGGTGGTATACGAGGGCGTGTATAAACACATATTTTGCAAGACCCTCGGGCGGCTTTCACGAGTGCTTTAATGTTGTGTATAAAACATGTTGGCTTCTCATTCCACTTTCCCTTCCCTTCCCTTCCCTACCCTTATTCCGTTCCTCAAACCTTTACCAATACGTAAACGTATACGTATACGTATACTACATCTACACCTTTACCAGAAGACCAGATAATCTCAATGCACTCACAAATCGTCCCTTCCGCTAAACTTAACCTCTGGTAAACAAGGTAAACCTGTTCGAAAACCGAGGCTATATAAGGCTCTGGTATCGTTACTGCTGCGAACTTGTATGTACCCCATACCAACCCCCTGAACTCTAACCCTTGACCGCGAGGTCCGTACATCCGTTCTTTCTCTCTCTCTCTCTCTTCTTTGCTCTATCTTTTCACGCTGAAAACAGTTATTGCAAATACGGTAAAGGGCGATTTTCGGATGAACAGACTACCCAAAGCCATCTTTAAGCTCCGCTGAAGATAAATTGTCGCTTTATTACGCCGGATTTTCGGTACTCGAAAGATACGGAATTAAGTATTAAGACTGTAAAGTATCGTGCCGATATCTGAAAGTAATTTTTAGATTTTTTTTCGTTTTTATTTCTCGGTGAATAATTGATCGAAGAGAAAAAAAAAGTATTTTTGCCTTTTATATAAATGTGCGGAAAGCGAAATTGGGCGTTTTCTTTTCCTGCCCTATTGCTTCGCCCGAACCAGTTAGTAATCGCGTTCGAGTTGAAGGCCGTTTTCCACATCTGTGGCCATGATGCTTTACCGAAGGAGGATTTCCTCCCTTTAACTGTAACCCCTTTTCGACTGAACTTAGCTGATACAACAGATGGGGTAGTTGTGTGGCTCCAGCCTTAAATATAAATCCGAAATTAGTCGGTTTTTAGTATTTCTGAAGAATTGGTTGTGTGTCCAATACATAAAATGGCATTGCAGTGCCTGGGTTTTATTGCGAGTGTAATTAAGGCGAAGATTTGAAGCTAGTTTCCGGCTTTGTCGACCGTCAAACTCCCATCAAACGCACGTCTTATACTTTAGTCGAGCCGCTTAACACCCCTGGTGGAGGTAATCTTTCTTTCGCGTATCGATGGTTCTTGATTACTTTCAGGACAGGGATTAGCTTCAACTTCATTGGGCCGGAGCCATTGATCCTTGGGTCTATCAAGCCCGTCATTTCCGGTTGATCGCGCCCAAAGATGGTTTATTTCTTTCACTACAGATAGACTGCAGTGAGATCAGAGTTTTCCTAACATTTTCATAACATCTCAAAACGCCCACGTCCAACCGTTACGTTATACGAGACGAGAAAAACAGAGAGAATATAAACGAAAGAAAAAAAAAAAGAAAAAATAAAGAAAATGAAAGGGACGCAGATATCGGCACAGATGTACTTAATACCGGAAATATACGGCCGGGACGACCGGAAGAGATCCGCGAATGGCTCTTAGTGAAATCGGTGGATTTTTATCGATCATTCGGTATTCTCTTTATGTTTGTTTGTTTCTACTTTTATCATATTTTCTTTTCATTTCTCGAGAATTCTGTTTCTCAGTTTTACTTTCGTTCCCTTTTTTCTTTCTTCACTTATGTTAGTCCTTTTATTTACATACAGAAATAATATTGGATAACGAGATAATAATGTGAATATGTTCGTATGGATGGTATATTGAAGAAAGCGATAAATCTGTCGAATATATATATCCAGTTCGGTGTAGGGAATAATAAAAATAGTTATCGATAAAAGAAGGGCGAAGGGTATAAATCCGGTATACCTCTTTTATTTTAAGCGGTTTTTTCCCCCCCTCACGAAAAGATCGGGATGAAATTTTATTCAAACTTGAATCTGTATTCCCACGGGTAAGCCACCGAACTGACAGATTTCTTTCGTTTCTCATTTCATTTCTTCACGTAGCTATACATGTATCCCACCTACCCAACCCACCCTATACTCCTTTCTCATATACTAGAGAATAGAGAACACCCTTTAACTCTCGGGCACGTCCTTCATCGGTCTTTCTGACAGCTTCATCTTATTTCGAAGAAACACGCGCGGACCTCTGCACGTGGGGGTGTTCACTAACCGATGTTGGTCCTTGTAGTGATGGACACGGAAAGGTGGGCCAAGGGTTGACTATATTTCATAATAAAAAAAGGAAAAAAAATAAATAAATAAATAGGTAACATCCGCGAATCTGTTTGCCCGATTTTTCTAATTCGGCAAAACGAACAAGTTTCAAAATTGTTCTTATTTTTTTTCATCGAAATAGAAAATCTGTGTGTTCAACTTTTCGACTAATCTCATGGAAAGGGTTTTGACTTCCTTCGATGTTTTCCCAACTTTTGGAAGAGCGAAATTAGCTGCTTGGTTAATTGAGATTACGTTAAACAAAATAAGATCTTGTAGATCGATTCGGCAACTTCCGGGTTCTAGGACTAACGCCGCTGAGGTAACATCCGCGCGATACCGTAGGATGGGGAAAATAATGGTAATTTTTGTCAAGTGAAATTCAACGAGATTGGATAAAAAGAGAGAAAGAGAAAAAGAAACAAAATTAGGCGAGAGGAAATGGGTGATTCTAATATCGTATTATTTGTATTATATTTTCGTCCGCTGGGTAGTTTACACGGAAAAGACAAGCCCAACCCAAACTGAGTTCGGAATATCCCCCTTAAGCTAGGTAACAAAATTCAGCCTCCTACAACGGTGGACCATTCTGGGCCATTCCCCCCTCGAACGGCCCTAAATCCCGACACGAACTGCAAAACGAAAAGTAGATAAAATCCAAGATGGCGTTAGAGGCTGAGTTATGAAACAAAACACTGTGCGTAACTTTGGTAAAAGTGGAAGATGCCAAACTCTCTCTGTATAGTGAACGAATTTAAATTTCAAATTTCTTCACCGATACGCGATACCTTACCACTCAGTTTATGTATCAGACGTTGGTATCGTACTGCCTATATATACGCTACGTAAAAATACGTTTTTTACCTTATAATAATAATAAAAAGAAAAAAAATAGACGCAGAGATCAGTTTGCTGTGGCCAGTCAAAAAAATCTTTAAAATCCGAAGTTACATATAAAAATGTTCAAGCAGCTGCCCACAGAGATCTGACCTCTGCGTCGATTTTTTACTCCCCGATGAAATCGCTAATTACAGATAGAAGCGATCGCCGGCCTACTCTGGTCCACGCTTAAAAATTCTTCACATCGAATGCAGGATTTTAGAGAATTTTTTTCAGATTTCTCAATCGTCGCTTTCGATGTGATCTTCTTCTCAAGTGATTTTATTTTTTCATCTGAAGAAATTGACTGAAACAAATGTGGAAAAATTTACCATGCATTCGGAAGATGGAACAACCGCATAAAAAAATTACGGACCAAATCCAAGGGGTCGAGGGTCGAACCCAGGTCGAATCGGTGTGAAATGCCCTATGTATATATGTATGGAGGGTAGGTACTAGTTTATTAGTATCCCTATCATTTTCATTCCGCATAGAACCATATTTAATATTCGCGGAGTGTAAGGGTTGTAAAAAAGGTCGTTTTTAATTCTACTTTATTTTTCATGGCTATCATAGCTGCCCGCTCCAAGTAATGAGATAAATAATCCTTATAACGTGATTAAAATTTTCATTTTAATTCTAGCACGAGATATACCCTTCAGCGGGAAAGCGTATCATTGTTTGTTCGGCTTTTCAAATAAAAAAACCGAGTAAACAGTAACGTAATAACCGACCCTGCAGGTCCACTTCCAAACAGAACCCTTTACTTTACAGTAGCTACTATATTCATACAGTACCTGTCTGTCTTACCCCTCGCCAATTGAAAATGAAAAATTTTGTGCCAGCTCTGCGTCCTCTCGATACCAACGAAAAATTATTATCATTTTCGAAGGATCAGCAAAAGAACAAAAAAATAATAAAATAAAAAAATTGATTATCAAATAAAGATTCTCTCTACCTTTAAGTACTTTAAGGTTTTTTTGTTAATTTTTTTTTTTTTCAATAATTTGTATTAAGAAGAGAGAGAGAGAGAGAGGGAGAGAAAGAGAGAAAGTCAAGGGAGCATAAAACGATGACGTTAATTGTATCATAACAGTAAAATAAAAAAATATTTTATTTTACAACCCCTGCGTAGAATAATATTAGCCCTGGTTATTTCGGTGTTTAAGTCGTTGTCATTTTGATCGTTGAAAATATGGAGCCTTTTCGTAGATAGCTCAGGGTTTGATGCAGATTGACTTTTTACTAGTCTCAGCTCCCTCGATGCCACTGCCTGCCACTGCTATTGCTGTTGGGTCTATCCGGCGCCGTACGATTTTACAGCCGCTGTTTGCTTTTATAGGAATGGAAAATTTTTTTATATCCATGCCCATATATCTATATACACCCATAAGACCTAAAGCTTTAATGTGATAAAACGAAAACGTAGCGAAACATCGATTGCAGAAAAAAAAAAAAAAAAAAAAAATTCATATATAAAAAATATAATGATCAAAAATGAGAAGAAAGAAACGAGACTAACAGATGATTAAAAAAAGTAGATGTGGTATTAATTTACGCGACTTGTATTTTCGGTGATTAGAAATTTCCCGAACTTTCAACTCAGTATAGAAACCCTGCAGCCTCTGGCTCAAGATGTTGCCGTTAATTTATCTGCAACGAAAATATATAGAGCTCGCTTATTCGGTAGCCCCAAGGAGCAGTTTATGGCTCTTTTGCTCCTCTTGGATTGCCGGAATGACTTTGTCCCCAAGAAACTGGTTTCCAAGATGCGTGTATGGCATCGACCTCTGACCTAGCTCACGTACGAACCCTTAGTACACCTTTTTTCTCATGTATAAAATAATTCGCTTAGAATTAGTTTCGAGCTAGTGTATGAACCCGAGGTAGTCACTTGATCCATTATCGCCTATACGTTTTTAACGTTATATATGAATAATAAAAATGATCACTTCCGTATATTTTATTTTCTGAATAAAGCCGACGAGCTTGATCAGATTTTTGTTAATAACTGAAAATAAGGAATATAAAAAAAGTGAGGAATCAACAGAGCGGAAAAACTCTCCTCGGCGTTAAAAGCTCGCGGGGATATATATAAGTATAATATATATAAGGGAAATAAAAAGAAAAAAAGAAACGAAAAGAAAGGAAAAATACTGTAGGCGATGATTGAGCGGCAAAGTACCGGCCAATTTTCTTTTCGCCAATCTAGAAAACGCACTTTAACTATAACCGCCTTTTCCCATTGCACCAATTGCCCTGTTAGATTGACGCGTTTGAAAGCCCCGCTTTCTCGGTATAATTTTAATATTAAAGTGGAAATTACGTTACCTTGTGCTTGCGGAAGTTCTGTAAAGTCTAGACTCAAGTTTTCACGGGATATGATGGTATCTATACATATGTACGAACGTTATTTATTGCAAGGAAGGTAAAGCGAAGCGAAATACGCCGCTGCGCGCAATGAATGAGCGACGAATGAATGAATGAATGAATGAATGAATGGATGGATGAATGAATGAAGGAATGGTGGAAACAGAATCATGGATCTCGTTTTCTCCCGCGTGAAAGAACCATGTATTAATGGGACTAATTAAGGAAACAAAGGCTCGATTCGCGTGCTGCATGGAAGTAGAAACGGAAATAAAATAAACTGTTCTTCCGGTTGATGCAGTGGGTTGTTCTTTACCCCGTGGGCCAACGTCTACAGAACAGGGTGAATTAATCTCCCGAGAAGACAATAGATTCGGAGAACACCCCCAAGCCGAAGGTACTAGCCTGCCTCACAGAGATAACCAGGATTAGCCGAGAGACAAGCTCAACCCAGAAACACCGGGACCGGAACACGCGCTCTAAAGCCCGCCACCGCCACGTGGCGTAAACTCAAATGGCAATGAGTTATTGCCCAAGACTTATCATCAACTCATATATGTAATGATGTAAGAAATTTGAGTTTTTCTTTATCTTCGTTACCATTTTTTATCAACGACAAAAAGCTACACCCGGGTATACCTGTGTTTCTAACATTTCCTCGTTGTCGTCGTTTGTTGGAAATTTCATATACCTATACGTGCGAAGGTGTAATGGAGAATGTGCATTGAAGTTGAATGAAAAAAGTGTGATTTCACCTGATTGTATATATATTACGATCGTGTATGCAGCTCCGATACCCATCTGTCCAAGCATTGAATCCATTTCTATCAGTATAGGTTGAATTCTATTCAATGTGTCTAGCTTCGCTAGATTATAGACTAGACTATGGTACCTACAGCATCTGTATCTGACTGAGAGTAGTGATTTTGCACAATAGAAAGCTGCGATATCATCAGCTTTGCTCGCAAGATTTCAATCTCGAACTACTGCCCCGTAGGTAGAGGTGTATAGTACGTATACGTAGGTTACAACTTGCAAGTAATGAGATTGAACTATCGACTATATCGCGAAATAGTTAAATAGGTAGATTTATTGTATTCAATCACGGTGATTTTTCTTCTTTCTTCCATTTTCGTTCATTCTTATTTTCTCGTCGTTCTCGCTCTGAGATTGCGTACAGTTTTCTTCCTTTTTCCTCCTCCTTCTTTCTTTGTCTATACAAGCTGTGAGCAATTCTGTTACAGAAATGAAATTTTCTACCATACACATGCGTATTATACATATATGTACGTATATATACGTATACGTGTATATTCGACTTGAGAAGTGCTCTCAGCTGTGCTCACTTTTAAAGCGTCGATATCTGAGACGAAAAATTTTCCTCTCACGTTCCAATAAGAGCCAATCTTTTATTCGGCACGATTTTCTGAATGGGTGAAAATGCCAGAAAATTATTTAGTCAAAAAAAAAAAAAAAAAAAAAATAAGAAAAAAATATATAATGAAAAGTAAATATGCTACATGTACGAGATTCTTTATTTTTTTTTTTCCCTCTACTCTCGTGCGGTTGATTTTATTTAGCACTTTATCCCTGAGAGTAAGAAAATAATGAAAAAAGAAATAAAAAAAAGTTCGAAGTGGCAGCGATTACCAAAATTCATACAATTCGAATCACGTAACGCCCTTGAATCTCGTTTTTTTTTTTCTTTTTCACATTTTCTTTTTTCTTCTTTTTTAAGGGTGCAAAAAAGAGAAAAAGGAAGAAAGGAAGGAGGGAAGGACGGAACTAAAATATCGCCTCTTTCCTGGTAAAGAGGATGGAACTGAATCCAGCAATGTTTGAGCTTCGATCTCACCCACGTTCAGAAAATCTCGTAAACTTTTAGTATATTTTAGGTCTAGATTGTAGATCAACGAGGCGTGTTATCTGACTATGAGATATATATACCTACGCGTGCGTGTAATAAAATTTGTTTAAAAATGTGGAAAATTTGAATATTTAAAAGGGCGTGATGATTAAACTGATCCCCTGACTATAACCCCTCCCCGGTCGCCCATACCTACTACCTACATGTACGGAGGTCAGTCAATTCTCGCGTTTCGGAGGTTTGAATTCAAAGCGGATTTACATCCACGCAGATAGATCAAGAGTCGTCGCGATCTCAATCCGCCCGTAATTAATCCGTATAATTCTTCCTTTGAACCATAGAGAGAGATAGATAGATCAAGGGAGAGAGAGAGAGATGAGAGTAACGGCGAGAGAGAAAGAGGGAAGAGAATCGCGTGAGCTGATCTGTTTGCCGTTTGAGTTTTCGAGTGCTGCCATGGATACGATATGGGAAATCTGACGAGGCAGATGAAACCGGAAGTTATACACGTATACATAGTACATCTACTTATTTACAGCATAAGATATAAATATGAAAATTCACTTACATATATACGACTATAAGTTTAGATGTAATATAGAAAACATTGGAAACTAGATTAGGGGTAGAAAAAGAAAAAGAAAAAGAAAAAAAAAAGAAGTAAATCTAGAATAATAACTTCTGGATCCTGCAGTGGTTTAAACGAAATTTTATTTCATCCTTCAAGATATAGGTTGAATGTGATGGTTTCGTACGCGGGATACGCTCGTTAAATGAAAGCTTAGGATTAATCAAGCTCATTTACCAGCGTAACCACTGCACTCCTTGATTAATGATAGTCTTTTGATAAAATATATAAGCAAATTAATTATCACCAACCGCTAAACTAATGGCAATTAATAAAGCTCGTAATAACATCCCTTCTGAGTTTAGTCGTACAGCAGAATTATTATTATTATTATTATTCTTATTATTATTATTGCGATTTATAATTTGAAAAAAATGTGTAACAAATTATTGAATGAAATATTCTTTTTTTGATTTTTATTGAATAAAGAAATCTGTCACCCAAAAAAAAAAAAAAAGAAGAATTTATAACAAATTATTCACCTCATCTTTCATTCGGGATTCTTCGTTTTTTTTTCTGAATTTCTGTTTTTTGACGGACTGTGTATATATCTACGTACATACGAGTGGATTTAGATCCGTGGGATACACAAAATCAGTGGTTTAAACTATACGCTCAGTACAGAGTGGTAAAGCGGGTATGACAAGGTCGTTTCCCTAGATTAAAGGCAGACCGTGCGGTAGGCGAGTGAAATCCTGTGACACGTTCGACCGGACGCAGGATATGGGTTGAGTTTCGATTTAGAAGTGATATTTTGTCGGTCCTTCAGATGTTCGTCGAAAGTTTGACTATCAAATAAAACAGCAAAAATTTATCTAAAATAAAAAAAGGAAAAAAAAAAAAAACAAATTGAAAAAAATATAAATACTCAGTTTTTTGTTCTTCAAAAAGCTCGTTTTTATCACGGTAAAAATGAGCTATATTTTTGAAAAATTACTGCTGGAGAATATTTTGGAGATATTAACGAGTTCGAAAGTCGATGTTCTAATCGTTGTTAGAATGAACGATTAAATTTAGCGCTGGTATCGTGTCAGACACAGAAACGACCTGTGGGTCAGACGCAATTAATTCTAACTCGAGTAGGATAGCGTTAATTACGTAGTTGGCGGTGAATTCGAGTCACGAAAGTAGTTTGAAATTATCAAATAATTCCCAGGTTTATTAGAGTGAAACGAACGACGATGGTAGGCTGCATTTGGCGAAGAAACGTCTAGTCGAATGACTAGGTACTTTAGAGAGTCAAAATAGAGGAGAGACCACCCGCAAAACTAGACAGCAAATTATAGTGGTAAATTAAGGTAGGGTAGTGAATAAACAGCCCGGTACCTGGGAACGAAATAAAATTAGTGGCTGAGGTTACCAAGGGTTGGATTACAATAGGTTTAACCGGCTCTTGGCGTGACTCGAACTTTGTAAACCACCACTCAAGGCCTAAGCTGCTGACCAGACATTTACAAATGGTCAAGCCCCGATTTTTACCAATAAAAATTCAATACATTTTACATTTCGGGTCATTTTGCGATAGAATTTTGTCGTTTTGTCTTTTAAAAAATTTTTTTTTTGTTTCGCATCATAAGGGTAAGTTTTCGTTAATCAAAATACGAACCTATATACCATACCTCCTATGGTATATACGGACATTGGGATTCGGGGAATTCAAATAACTGACGAACTGCAAACAAGCGGTTTGGCGAATGTCAAAGTGAGAGTGCGGAAAACCAATCGTACGATACCCAATAGAGGTTCAAGCAGAAGTGAATAATGTATACGAGTTTGGAAAAATAAACAAATTCAACAACGACTGAAGCCCCGTACTAGACCGAGTTGAACAGACCGTCAATTTCCATTAATTAATGCCTTATGCCCCCGGAGCTATAGTTACGTATAGAAAAATAATTTTTTATCATCAATTTTCAATTAATTATTTTGGTTTTTTTTTTTTTTGGAAGATCGAAATTTTCAATGCAGTTGATTTTCGGAATCCAGAATATTTACGTGTCCATTTATAATCAACGGACAAAAAAAAAATCTACATATAATATACATACATAGGTATTATATACTATATGCAGCTCTCTGACCTGCGCTGCATCGTTTTCAAACATTCAAATGATATGTATGCGTCAAAAATAGGGGAAAAATGAAATTTTTATTTTCATTTTCATTTTCATATTTTTATGCCTCAAAGGATAGATATTCCCCAACCGTTTAAATTGCCTTTAGATTTTTATCACAGCTTTGTATGTTAACTTTTGCATTCAATCGCGAAGCCTATAGCTATAGTGACATATGCGTATAGGTATATATATATGAATATTGATTAGCTCTAGGTGACATTTTCTTCATTTTATAACGTAGAAATAATTAAATGAGGGGAGAAATTGAGGAGAACGTGTAATATAATGTTGATTAAATAGAGTAATTAGGTTCTAATTAACGTTGAAAATTGTACAGATATAGCTTCATTCGACATTACCCTGCAGGCAAAGATTTGAAGTTTGATTCCGGGAAGAAGAAAGTTCTCGGTATAATAGCTCGCTGAAAAGTTAGTTCGTGGATTTACCATCCAATCATCCCCTTTCCTCTCACGCAGAAAAAAAACAAGAAAACAAAAGAAAAAAAAAAAAAAAAGAGGAAGAAAAAAAATCACGAGAGAAAAAAAAAGAGAAGGAAGACTCGGCAGTTCCGAATCGTATCGTTGTGCTTGGCGCACATCAAAGCTCCGCGCATTATATTTTCACAGTCGCGGAGTTTTACGTAAAATCTGAAATCTGTTTGTGCAATCCAGACATACAGCCACCCTTCTTTCCACCTCCCCATTCCACATCATCCATATACCCCAACCCCGCCTCATGGCCACTGGCACAGAGCTCAAAGAGCTTGGGTTGAAAACGTGCTTTATGAAACTCAAACTTCAGGAAAAACGATACTCGAGGCCCGGACGCGGGCAGCAAATAAAACAAATTATAATTTTTTTCTTCTTTTTCACCCCAGGTTTTTATCTATCACGCTTCATTCTCATAAATTGTTGAATAAACTCTTCGAAAATTTCTCCATTTAGCCATAGCAAAGAATCCCGGCTTCGATCGGCGTCGTTTAAAGTATATTACAAAGACGAAAATTAGAAGCAACTCGTATTGTCTGACGCTACACTGACTCCTACTACTTAGAGTCTAAAACCCTGATTTCTCGTCTCTACAAGAAAGACACCGTAGAGAAGATTGTTCTTTTTTCTCTCACATACGATTGGTCAAAAATTGAACATCAGTCAATATGTTTGAACTCGTGAGAGAAAAAAAAGAAAAAAAAAAAAAAAATCGAAAATCAATCTGCTGTGTGAATGAAAATTACGATTTTTTTTTCATATTTCTTTTTTCTTCTTTCCCGATTATATGGAAATAATTTTGAATTTTTTTTATACACACTTAAGACAAGTGCGCTTCGTTGGTTGATCCCTTATATAATACAGAATTGGAAATAGAGTCCGTGTATAGGTATATCCGTGTGGAGGGTTCAGGAGGGAGTTAACACCGATGAAAAGATAACTAAAGCGAAACAGACCGAGATAGTTTAACGAGTTTGTTGGTTTGCTTGTTTGTTTATTTGTTTGTTTGTTTGTTGCACCGCAACTCTCCGTCATGCCAAAAACTTTTACCCGCCTTAGTGACACTGGTTGTGTGTCTGTGGCTTTGTGAAACTAGATAGTATAATCCCAGAAGCTATCGACCCGCATCGGTATGGTATTAGAATTTTTCTTTATTTCGAGTAAGCTAGGTGGTATAAATAGTTGATAAAAATCTGTCAGGTAATGTCTGCGTCGATTTTATCGGAAGAAGATTAATAATGACAATGATAAGATTTTTTTTTTTTAATAATCGGTGTTAATTACAGCGGGATTAAGTCGACGGGGAATTAATAATTAGACCTCGAGAGCCAGGGCCCAGGTAGGTAGTAAGCTGTAGGAGAGAATGATCGAGTCTAGTGATGCGTAACACGCCCCATAGTACTGTGGGGTATTCGGTGATTAAAGGTACGACAATAGCCTCGGAATTAACACGCAAATTGACTACCCATTGTCAAGTACGGTACGGTGCTTGAATATCTGATCATAATATAGAATTCCGACCGCTAAGCCTTCTCTGTCTCTCGCTCTCTCTACACATATACCATATTACAATTTTCTTCAAAAAGTCCATACCGTGTCAAGTCTGGGATGAAAAAAATGAACACGAATTAAATGCCAAAGCAGATTTTAGATGTACAAAAAATACAGAGACCGAATTCTGGCAGTCTGTCAAAGGGTGCACTGCAGTCAATGCTTCGATTCCCATTCACTCCTGCAGTGATTATCATCGAACATATATACCTCCCAAAGCCGCAGATACCCTAATCTTCATATAATGGTCTGCAGTTCGATACCATCAATGCATCATTTCGGATGAACTGAGGAAGTAATTTACTGTTTGGACTGATTACCCTTCAGTATTACAGTTTTACTAACTAGGAAAAAACTGATTAGTATTTCACTTGCCGTGAAAAGTGATCAATTGCTTTAACGGCGTATTTTCACGTAACTCATTTCAACGCTTTAAGTATCATCAAGTTTTTTTCTTACATCAACGGTCGTGGTTAATTTGATAATTAGGCATCGACACGCGATAGTAGCTCAGGTAACTGGATAGTCTCGACTGTTACTACAGCTGCTAATTAGCCAAGTTCTCAGATTTATCTAACATGAAAGCAATTTTCTTATCAATCGTGTCCTCGGTTGAGTATTTGCAATATTTTTGCCCATACGTCTATCGTTATTATTATTATTATTATTATTATTATTATTATTATTATTGAATAAAATTTCAATCTTGTCAGCTATCTCAATGTGCAGACTATAGGGGATCAAAGGTAATTCACTAAATTCAATACCAGATTCACCCTTGTAATCCGAAGGGTGGAATCTTAACCTCACCGTCACTCGTTTCTAGTACCCATTCAATGCCACAACCACCGCAATCACTGCCACTTTCTCCACCGCCAAATCTACGATCACATTGACCTGCTACCCTACTCTTTAGAAATTTAACCAATTTCTATTCCTTATACCTAAGTTTAAACCCTATACGGAGTATAAATTCTAGCAATAAAGATAATCTAACTTGTATTGATATTTGATATTTTATCTTATTTTCCAATCAGATTTCCAGACATATCATGTCTGCTTGGTTTTTACTTTTTCCCTTCTTGATGGCGGATCAAGGGGTTAAAAATGTGAAACTTTATAATCGTTTTCCACGATGTGATTGGCACCGTGAGATCGGGAAGCCCGGTAACTGGCGTGATGGCTTATAAGCGAACCCAGCCCACACCGTATCCTCTCATCCCAAAATCGAGGTTTTTACGAAGTTAGGGGCGAGGAACGGAATGAGAATGATATTGAAATTGGCAATATCGTCTCCTCTCCCGATCCTCGCCCACACTCGGGTGTCCCTTACGCCTCCTGTCGTCGACTAACTCGGTCTCGAGAATATGCAGGATATTTCTGGGGTGGAAAATTCCCCGTTTTCCTCGCTCTCAATTTTCCACCACCGGAAGTGAGGCCCGTAATGGGAAGAGAGAGGAAGAGAGAGGGAGAGAGAGGCGGAGGAGGAACCGGTGGAAAAAAAAAAATAAAAACTAAAGTAAGAAAACGCGAAGAGATGGTGCTCTGCAGACGCGGACGAGGCGAGAAATTTAAACTTAATTACTGAAACCGCGGTGGAGGATTTACACGCTCTTGAAATAGTCCTGATTCAAAGATTCACTGTTATTATTCAAGGGATTTGAAAGGAAGTTAAGAAGACTTCCACCCGGAAGCAACCGTGTTGGGAAATTAACGGAAGGAGGCAAGACTGCCTAAACTAAACTTCACCGTTACTTCGATTAATGAATTCAGTTCTAGAGCTCTCCGCCCTTTTCAGAGACCCGTACAATAATCTTTTAGCATCTAGAAGACCGAAAAATTGCCACTCAACAAACCCCTAACTAATTACACCCCACAGTAGTTGATCAATGATACTATATCGTTGATAAAACGATGACTAATTTTAATTATAAACTAAAATATGATTTTCTCCCTTAATTCATGCAGGGCACAAGTCAGGCGTACTTAGTTTTTTTTTTTTTTTAACTTTAAAAAGAAGAATTACAGACTGGGGATGGGTCTCGACGGAAAGCTAACAATAACAATTTTGTTAACCCAGGAATTGTAATTTTATGCAATTATATGCGTAGTAGTACATTTCCCCTACCAACTGCAACACAGTTTATATACTAGTACGGTTTCACGGAAACTTACTCGCGCGATATGATTCTCATTCGCTCGCTGTTTGCATTAATAATATCATGATAATCGTGGTATAATAGTAATCAGAATTCAGAGAGACCCCTCGCCAGTTGCAGTCATTGCTATTATTATTATTATTATTATTATTATTATCATTATTATTATGATTATTGTTGTTTTTGGGGTGGGTAATCATTCGCGCCTCAATCGTCTAGCGTCACTGTTCAGTAAATATTATTACGCATAAGCTACGGCTAGGATATTTAGTCGGTGTTTGAACAAGGCGGAATAATTGTACATTCAAAATTCATTAACAAACTGAAATTTCTGTTCCGGACTTCCTCTTCCTTACTTTTTACAGATAGAAAGCTTCGAGGGTGCAGGATGACACAACGAATACCGTTTTACGCTATCTGCTTCAGTAGCCGTAAAATGAGCGTCGAGAAAATCATTAGCGGTTCATTCTGACCGTCAAGATTCACCCCAAAAGTTATAAAATTTTCTCTGGGCATTCGCGGGCATGGGGCCGTAAACCCTAAATTAAGAAGGGACCCCCTCACGCTTAATTTAAAGCCAGAACTAAAGGGGTGACACTCCATGGCGAAGAACTTAACTAGTTTTAGCTTTTATTAAAGCTAACAACAGTTTCTTGAAGGAAACTTTTCCCTGTTCAATTTTAACCCTTAAACTTGTAAAATTCTACCTAAGCTACGACCCTTGAATGCTGCGGGCGATCTTCGTTACATTTTTGACTCGCTAACGCGGCTCTCCTCCTGGTCGAAAGTTGGAGAGAATCAACGTTTTCGAATCGTGAAAAAGCCGTTTTCTTCATCCGTATCAATTTCCATGTGTAATTACACCAGACGCCCGTCTCTCTTTCTCTAACTCTCAATTATTTGTGGGGAGGAAAATTAATTAGCGTTATTAACGTTACCGGAACTCCCGTATGCCTATACCTTTGCCTCTAATTAAAACCACTCGTACCTTGTTAATTTACCGGCTATGAAAGGGAGACTGAATGACGTGGACGAAGGCGATACCCATACCTAATACCATGCAGATTTTCAAGGAGTTTATCCAAAAGTTTGACGGCTTAATACTAAAATCCAGTTTCTTTTTTTTTTTTGTTCTTTCAATTCGAATATTTTATGGATTTTTTGAACAATTTACCGAAAGGAGTTTCAACGAGATCGATAGCCAGCGATTGGGTTTTTTTTTTGGTATAAAATTTAGTTTTTATGCGATGAAAAACGAGGAGAGTAATTTTTTTTTTTTTATTTTTTTTTTTACTTTCGCGGTTTTTCCAGGACCTTCAGCCTCCACTTTCTCCCTACAGGGTTTTGTTTAGTTTCGTTTCTGCGACACCCTACTTTGTCCCGTCAATAACTCGGTGATCTTTATTGGCTAGGTAAGCCCCGGACGCAAATAGGTCCACAAAATAACAAAGCTTTGGGGAAAGGCCTCGTCTTCTCACGTTTTTGTTACGGTCGTAGTCTCACTTTATTCAAGATTTAAAGGTTTAGGTGGGTGGATATTGTTACGGTTACGGTTATGGTTACGAGTTTCAAGTCCGCACCCCCATCTCTCCATCTACCCTTACGTTAAATAAAATTAATTACGGTGTCGTCAGAACTCTGGCTCAAACTAATATTTTTGATGATTATTATTCGTCAATGAATAATAATAAAAAAGAGAGAAATGAAAGGAAAAAAAAAAGAATATGAAACGATTTTTCTATGGGATGAAATATCGGACTCGAAGTACCGAATCCTCCCTTTCAATTCCGCGTCTCCGCAGGAAACTGGGAGAGACAGGCAAGTCGAATGCCGCCGATAAACCGGACGTATCAAAGAAGAATAAAGCCAAGTTTCCGTCAGTTATAGTCATCGTTTCTCGGGCTTCTGGGCTTCGACTATGTGTTCCGCAGAGAGGCTAAGGGATCAACGAACCCTGCATCCCCTAGATTCACACATGACATACGCTAATCATACCTAAGCGTATACCGTTTCGATTTCATCCTGTTAGTGATGCACTGGCTTACACCTTTTTCTCAACGTTTTCTAGCAACTAAGAGCTTCCGAAGACGACCGAGAAGAAACTAAGAAGGCTTTATTGGATTTAGAAACCCCTGAATTCCCGCCTCTCAGGTAAAACACGGAAATGAAAAATGGAGATAAATTAAGTAACTGCTTTTCAAATGAATTTCCTTTCACTTTTTTACTTAAATTTGAAGAAAATTGGTTCCCACGATCTGCTGCAGAATATACGTGGCTAAAGTCCCTCCGACTTTTACGTGTCAGTGAAAGAGAGGAGGTGGGGTGTCGATATTTCGTTCTGCGGTTGACAGTGGATGTTAAGGAAAAAGTAATATGGAATTTATTGCACTTACCAACATCTTGGGAGCCGCCCCACGTACCGAGCTGAGCTTGTCGTGCCAACCTGGACAGGGCGTCGACGTAAACGCGAGATGCTGCAGCGGCGCCTGAAATTAATCGAGAAAAAAATAAGTGATATAAATAAAAAAAAAGGAACAAATATCGATTAAATTACTTTTATAAGAAAGGTCAGGAAAAAGAAAAGTCGGTGAAAGTTTTTATAACTTTTATTTTCCTTTTTTCTTCCTTTATTTCCTCAGTTTCTTCATTTTTTTTCTTCTTTTTTGTCATTATCGCAGGTAACGGGAATTAAAACTTAAAAAACTGTGCAAAATACGTCGCGACGTCGACATTCTTCTCTAGATATTTTAAGCTAAATAAAGATCGGCTGAAGATATTTGAGACGAAATACTATACCCTGTTGTCTAGGTGATAAACGCGTGAGGAGCAGAAGAAGAAGAAGAAAAAAAAAAGAAAAAATACCCAGGGGGTTTCAGAGTTTCATTGGCTTCTCACCTCCTTGACTTATACCTGTATATCTACTGCATGCGGGTCAAGCCCCGAAGAAACTTGAGATCATGACTGTAAGGAGCGTTCGAGATGCTTTCTCCAGTTTGGCATCCCTCGTCTAACAATAAGTGCGAAGGGCCGAGAGTCGTTCGAACAGGAAAGGGTAGTTTCACCGAACCAGTACCAGATAAAGGTCGAGGCTCTTCGGCCCTGCCTTTTTACCCCGATCTTCAGTATTCTTTATTCGACCATTTTTCTCCTTATCCAAAATAAGGGGAAACGGAAAATCCAATACCGAAGTTTTCCTGGCCCACCGAGTATTCGTTAAAAAATTAACGATTCAAGAATTTTCACCACCGAAGAAAAAGGACTTCAAATGGCTGAGGCCACACGTGGTAGAATAAATACTTTTATCTATCTTCTTCCGCGAGATTCTGCAGACCTCGATATTTATGGCCGTTCGAATAAGACGGGGTAAAATGCAGTTTTCAATTAGCAGTTTGAAATCAATCAAGCTTAGGTTTTGCGGCGGTTGTATCGTCCCTCTACCCCATTTCCGCTCTTCTCTGTCCTCTTAAGTCTCCGGCAGAGGGCGTTTCCGCGAAGCCTGTGGAATCCCTCCCGAGCTATTCCTCGGTAATTCCTTAAAAAATAGTGCATCTTCGCGGGCGGCCACCCGCCTCTTTCTTAACTTTACTTTCAGTTGGTTCGCCGAAAATGGTTTTGGAGAAGACAAAAGGTAAGCATTAGTTGGGCACTTCACCGGAATACTAATACCCAAACACCCCTAGAGGGCTTCTTAAGCCACGCTTAAGACTTTCTAAAGATATTATAGACGCTATATCGCACCCACAGACATAAAAGCTCATACTTCAACTTCCTATTTCGACTTTCATACTAGAGCGGATTAAGCCCCGATGGTCTTATCTCCGCTGTATACAACCCCAACTTTTATTCATTCGTTCGGTTCATTTTTTCCCTGAACCATGATGATGTCAAACGAATCAAAGCTCCGATGATTGACGACATCAAAAAAAAAAGAAAGAAAAACAGAAACTTCTGTCGTTTGTTCCTCAGTTTTGATCAATTCAATTTATAGTCGACGACATTTTTTTTACTTTAAGAAAACTTAGAGTCTTAACATCGGTTTTACACTCGTGGTAAGCGAAGTGCTGGTTCAGATACGCCATAGATACACCTTCTTTAAGGTAATTCGGAGTTAAGTAGCCACGTTTCTTGGTTTAATTCCAAGTTGCCTGGCTGACAAAGAGGCTGTCGCTTTTCACAGCGCTAATTATTATTACCACTTGTTAGTAATCGCGTTACCGGTTGTTTCTCCGTTCTCTGTCCTCCAGGCTCCTGCAAGGCTTCAACTTCTTTGTCAAAATCCATTAGACGCTCTGAATTAGATTATCCGGTTAATAAATTATCCCGAAATTTTAGTTTTAATTGAAAATTTCTGCATCTTTTTTTTTCCCCCTTAATTTTATATATATATATTTTTTTTACAAAATTAACGAATTCTCTAACAAAAATTCATCGCACATAAATGGGTTGCTGAGGTAAAGCTCCAGCGTTAGATATTCGGACCGTTTAGGTCTCCTAGCTTAATTTATACGAAATAAATTTCTTATTTTCGGACGCAGTACGAGAGGGTGAGAAAATTATTTACCTTTTTTTTTTCTTTCGCGATATATTTCGAGCTAGAACCTCCGTGCACGTACCTCAGTTATTTCGCACCCTTCGCGCAAAGAGGGAGAAAAAGCTAGAAATCTTTCGCGTAACGATATACACTATATAGATAACTCTCGATCCTGCCTACGCTGAAGAGTTTTAGGGATCGATTTCAGAATTCTACTTGCTCTGCACCCGGCCTCATACTTCGCTCACCCTGGCCCATTTATCTAATATATACGATCCAGGGATATTTTTCAGTCCCGTGTCGAAGGGCGCGTACGCGAGGCATTCGTTTTAGGCGACATCTGCAACGTAAACGGTTTAGAACTCAACTTGAACCCAAAACTGGAACCCTTAGTAAGCGAGATAAACCAGATCGCAGGCAGGTAGGCGTACGTGTTCAGCGGGGGAAATAATAATTCAAAAATTTTCAATCTTGCACCGTAGAATAAATTTCTTTACTTTTTTATTATTATCAATCCATAATTGGTTTGTGGAGTAAATAAATTTGCATAAAAATAAAAAAAAGAAAGAAAAAAAAAAAAAAATTGATAAATTTTATGAAGAGAAATTCTGAATGGCATTTAAGCTCGAATGCCAGTGACGTTCGAGAACGCTTAAAGGCAGTTTCTTTAACGTGGAAAATAAGTGACGTGGCGTCGTAACGTCGCGACGCGACGACGAGAAGATTTTGTTGGCATTAGTAGGTGGTAGTAGGCGAGGGGGTGGAATACTGCCGAGAGCGAGGGTCTTATTCCACGCAATACGTTCCAATATACGCAAAATTGGCTTCTTCTTGACGCGCGAGAGAAAAACGTGTGTACCTCAACTCAGGGCGTGAACCCCAGCCGCTACGAGCTCCCCCATTGCTGCACTGTTGTAATCTTGGAATAAGGCGTATGAACAACTCCGGGAAAAAATTTTCACCCTCTAATTTCACGTGGGATAGATATACATATGCGCGTACGTGGATTGGATTTTCCGAGCTATTTTATACAACCGTTTTATAATCCGTTTCGAATCGTTGACAAAATGTGTTTTCTTTTTTTCTTTTCTTTTATCTCACGTCTCATTTCATCGCGGGGTTAATAGAAACTATAATATTTTTCACGAAATTATATCCGAAGAAAAATCAAAGAATAACTGTGGAAATAGGGCGATTTTTTATCATTGAAATTGATACGTAAAATCCACAATTCGATTCGTAGAGTTTGGCACGCGCTACATATCAAATCATCTATTGAAACAACGCGACAATTCCAATGGCAAACAAAAGGTACCCTACCTACTACTACAGCTCTGCATTAGTGAAGGTATGAGGTACTGTAGGTAGATAGGTACAGAGTGGTTTCCTCCTCGGGTATAGCGGCGGTGTTTGTGGCGAGAAAATACGAGGAATGGAATTGGATTGGTAACTGAAAGAGCTGGTCTAATCAATCGAAAGGGTGGCAAATTTGTGGGGAGCCGTGGGAACCGTGTCTACTTCACCCCGGCTCACGCCTCACGTCTCACTACTTTCCTATTTCATTTCAGGCAAGCTGACAAAATTCTGTGCAAATTTTTTTTGGCCAGGCATAAATCCCAGTGAAACTTTTTCCGCGGCTCTAACGCGCTCAGAAATTCACGGAAATTCTTTTATACTCTACGAGCTGACGGACGAGAGAGCTTAATTTTCCATTATCGATAAATCGGAATGTAATTTCAATGAAATTGAATTGTAATTGAAGAAAACTCTGTTTATTTACCTGCCACATTTCGTAGATTACTTCGAAGGTTTACTTTGCTTCCCGTTATTTGTTAGCTCGACGAATTTATCTTTATTTATGTTCAACACCTCTTCTCTTTTCTTGGTTTACAGTTGCTTCGAGTGATGGAGTAATGCATAATCGAAAGGTGCAAAGAGTGTCTCTAAAAAATTCTCTGATTCTGGCAATAGCGATGGTTGAGTTACCACAAAGTGCCGAAATATGGCTACGAGTTTTCATTTTCTTTACGGTATATTTCAGGGATTTAGATGATCCATTCACTGTTGCCTCAGTTTCCGTTCTGTTATATATTTTCAACGCAAGTTGGACCCTTGATTCATGATATATGGAAACCAACGACAAATGAACGATCACCACAGGGTAATAAAAATAACCTTCTTGAAAAGAATCGGGAGAATGCGGTGAAAAAATTTCGATAAAATGAACCAAGGTATGATGAGACTGGGGACCAGAAGAGGAGAAAAAAGAAGTAGGCAAAACGTACTCATATATTAAAATGAACGAGTCAATCCGCTCGGAAAACATTGTCATCGCCTCCGGCGGTACCGACATAACTGTAGAATTCGTGTAGAATTTACAGCAGCTGGTATATATGAGGTAAAATCCGAGCGTATAGAGGACCGTAGTAATTCAACCGGATACTGAACACGACTGATAGGTATAGGTGAGTCAAAGTTTGCTAAATAGCCGGTGCAATGGATCAATCAAATCTGGAATAATCCCGTTGCGAGGAAAAGTCGACAATGCAATTTTTGTTTCACAATGAAACGTTGAAAGAGAATCAAAAATCAAAAAAATTATTCAGAAAGGGATAAATCAATGCCCCGAAAAATTCCTAGAAACATTCATCCCCGTGTTCGATGGACTATAAATTGACTACAAACGTTTGAATCGTTATTCCTCACTGTACCTCGTCACATTCAACTACATATACGTTGCTAGGTGTATGTGAAACGAATTTTATTTCACCTCGAATGAATGGGGGTAGCATTGAAACAACTCCTCCCTATATAGGGCTAAATTAAAAAAATCTTTCTTGACTCCGATTCTCCGCCTCCTAGATTGTACCTTTACCTCAACCCATTCCCACAGCCCGTTGTGCTACACCAAAGTAACAAGCTACAAGCCTATTAAGCCATCCAAAACTTAAGTTAATCCCTCCACGACTGTTCAAACTTTCCAACCCCTTTGCCTAATTAACTCACGACTATAAATCAGATTTATGTCAGCCTTATTCGACACACCTTACCCACATTCTACTCAACCATTTTACTTGCCTGTTTCATCAGCCTACACGTTGTGTCTCGTTACTCAAGTTTCTCCAAAATCAAAGGGTTAAGTAATTAGCAATTACTTACGTTAGTCAGTGTAATATTTCAGCGCGAAAAACATTTTCGGGGCATAGACTGGCTCAGGAAATTTGTTTCCTATAATTTTTGGTCATTTAAAATGAGAAAAAAAAAAAAAAAATGGTAAAATTTAAACGGTGGATATCAGCTCTCGTTTCCTCTTTTCCTCTTCCTCTGGTATATGGTCGAACGCAAGACGGGGATAGGAGGGTAAATAACCGGGCAGTTTGTGAAACGGGTGCTTTCAACGTGTTCGCTAACGTAACCTCACGTTGTGCTTTCGAGTTTCGAGAACAACGCGCGGTGGTTGCAGCATTATCGAAGCAAACACTGAGGTCTAACAATGGACGATGTTGAGGGCAGGGCCTGAAAATTTCTCACTATGAATTTCAGGATTGATGCCCTCTCAGTTCCGCTCGGTGTTCAGACCACCCCTAAAGAAAATTCCTTTAAGGAACTCTTTCGGGAAACTTTAGGTTTCCGTACTCTTTAACTTACCGCCTAGCTAGTAAAATAACAATTTATTTTTTCCAAACACAAAGGGCAGCACCGAATTAAGCTCTCTCCTGGGTCGCTTATCGCTAGGGACAATTGTGCGGCCTGCAGAAGAGGACCTGAAACAAAGTCTGTAATCGCCCTGCTTCTTCGCCTCTCTCTCTTTCTCTCTTTCTCTCTTCATCCCCTTTTCTCCCCAACGAGTGAGAATACCCAGAGCCCAGCGTAACGTAGAGGGGTTGATTCTTGAGCCCCTATTTTCGGCAAGCCGCAAAAAGTCAACCCTAATGAATTGAAAGGAAAAAGTAAATTATGTTGTCCTCTGTCTTTTATCGAGCTTTTTGCCATCACCTCGTTCTCGAACCCCTTCATATAACTCGAAACCATAAGTACCCATAGAATTTTACTCGATTAAAATTATTTCGTTAGTCGATGAATAAGATTCCCGGTATTCGCGATAAGATAAATAACGAGAACCGTAGGAGAAGAAAAATTTCCGTCAAAAAGCTCCAGGGTGGATTTTACTTCGTCGTTATACCTCTTATACCGTTATTATTATCGCGGTTAAGTATATCGTTATTTTTCATCTTAATTCATCCTCCAGCAACGGTTTCACCGACGTGAAAATTTCCGTTTTAAACAGTGAAACTTGGAAAAGCAATCGTCATCCAACTCCCGCTAATTACCCTCACCATCAGCCGGTCATTAGTTGCAGGTGCTGGCAAGACGCGATCCTTGTGTAACGCGGCTATTACACGTCAAGAGACTAGGCACCCTAATCGCCCGAGAATTTTCCTTAGATTTTGCGAAAATTCAACACTGAATGAATTTATCTGCTACAGGAAACAGTTGAACTCCCTTCATCCTACGTTTCAATAATTCCCAATCGAAACAGTGGAATCTTTGCATTCCACTACCGTTCGTTACTGCCTACTCCAGCTAGATTTAATTAAGGTTTACCCGATATCCTATCGCGGCTAAATCCCGCACGTTTCGGTTAGTAACCATGTAGATAGGCGGTAGAACCACATAGACGGTTATGTTCAAAAGGCAAATCTGCGCTTGCAGGTTATCGAATTCTCTATACTCTATATTCTAAAGGGAAATTTCGGTAGTAGGAGCTTTGAGTCCGACATACCTATATGAGTCTAGATGTTTCGTAGTACATCAGCGTATGGTGAATATAGTAGGGTTTGTTCCATTCCGCAAACTAGGTGACCTTCGGTACAAATTGTGCCTTGGACCTTCGTCAGGGAACCGGGGATCCCGAGACAAATGTGATTAGACTTGAATTCACAATGAGCCCACATATTTAGTCGTCTAGTTCTCAGTCAGTTTCGAAGACGTCTCTTCTACCAGTATCTAAGCTCAGGAATATATCCGACGAAATCACAGAGCTGCGGATTTTCGACGGAATTAAGTATAAAACTGTGAGATCCACATCAGTACATCTGTGACGTGTGAGTTAGCACTAAATCCTGAAGCCATAATATGACGTGGAAGCCGTACTCATTGCGAATGATTATTCGGCTATTTTTGCTAATTGGACAACAGTCATCACGATATATCTCTTCATATATTGGTTAGTCTTCTACACCCAACATGTGTGGGTTTTAATTAAAACTAATGCATCGTATCGGTGATTATTTCCTCCCTCTTTGTCGCAAGGTTCACTGGTATTTTCCTATGAACTGGGTAAATACACTTCTGTTACAGGTAGTAACCCTGCAGTAGTAGCAACCTCTTTTCGAGATAGAAGCTTCACGGTTTCTCTTCACTGAAACGTGATATGTATGCAGCTAAGCTTCACGTACCAGGTTCTCTCGGGGGAGTAACGTACCACGAAATTCTTGTCTTTTACTTGTGCAGTGTGACTAGACAGTCGCATATATGTGTCAAATGCAGAAGTTCACCGCTGCTGCAGTTAATCTGGATTTACATAATTCCCTGCAAGGTAGTAGATGCGGGGCTACTAATTTCGTTGACTTTCCAACTATTTTCATCATTCATTCGAAAATCGAAACAGTGAATCGTTTCGTGCGATAATTCTTTAAAATATGGAAAAAGAACAGATTTTTTATACGTCTGATCGATTTTTTGAGGGTAGGTATATATATATGGTCATCGAATAGGTTCGAATCACTTAATCGCGTTATCCTTGTACCGTAACGTAGTTCCTAGGTAGTTATACAGAGAGTCTGTTTCACTTGGTCTGAATCCCCGGTAAGTTTCCGAGGGGTTAGAGTATATTAGCACTCCGGGTGATCGCTTGTGTTTCCAAATCACTTTCCCAAAGTCTTCGTCTCGTCGCGCCTTGCCGTTCGGTCCGTAGGAGGCTAACTTTACTTGGGAGTCAACTTTTTCGATCTAAGGAAATTGCCGGCGCCATTAGGCTAGGTGAGGGTTGTCCCTTAACCCCTGAGCAATATCATCGTGTCGTTCCCTCCCCCAAGCCTTAAACTCTTCCTAACCTACTCTGACCCGAGGCCATCATTTCACCAAAATCACTTCAACTTCTGTACATCTCTCTTCATCTTGACTTCGTGTAGTTTTACGCTCGAAGATTTTTAAATGCCGTCTTTTTTCCCCCCTCGCTCTTTCACAAAACGTCTACACGTTTAATTAATTTCCATTTCAGGGTATCAATTCTTCATTGGCGTGTCTCCAAAATGTCAAGGCACTAAAATTACCCCTAATAATAATGATAATAATAATAATGATGATAATAACAAGAGTAATAATGACAGTAATCTCTGGCAATTATGTAAGAGTACCACGAGGTCCTGACGTCTATGACGACATCCCGTGGAGTTGAGGGTCGTATTTGATGCAGCATCCCTTGCGATAGTTCCAGACCCTAGCTGCTAAGAGGAACCCCAGAGCCCTAAAACCAAGTGTCGACGATGTTGAATACGCAAAGGCTTCCCCCAAGACGTTGCGACAGGAGTTGGTTAAAAGCTGGCTGGACGTCATCTGCTACTCGGAAACCCATCATCCATCAATTTGACGAGGCAAAACCCGCAGAGAGATCGATCCAAGCTGTTGCCAAGACAAGTGAAATTTCTGTTGTTCGTCTCTCCTAGTAAATACTGTATTGGATAAAGCCGGAGATACTCGCAGAAGAGTGTTTCCTATTTTGTGATTTTTTTTATAAAAAAGAAAACAGGAACAGTATAGGTATCGCGAGAATCATCAGTTCGGAGTGAAAAGGAACGACGTGAAAAGTGGATATCAAGTATAAGAAATAGTCGAGAGGGAAAGACGGGGAATAACAAAACTCCTGTTGTTTCATCCTGTTTCTTTTCTTCCCATTTATATTTGCTGTTGTTTTTGTTCACACGGCATGGTCTCTTGTAGCAGAGGCGACAAGCCGGGCATATGGAGTTCCTGGTGAACTGGGGAGTTGGGGTGTTTAGTAGTGTTAGTGCAGCTCCGAATATCTGCCTACGGTATAAATGTCTCTAAACGAGGGCCATCAGCCCTAATGCCCCTATTCCCTGCAGAGGGGGTTCTGGGACTGCCCTGACGTACTCCGATATAGGAAACTGCCAACGACTAGATTCCAAAGCGGAAAGGTCGCAAGTGACCAGAATATTTAAGCACCTGACATTATCCGTTTAACTACACCCGATAGATACCATTCTCCGGGAACATTATCCTGCCTACGTAATAATCCTGTAAACGTTATCATAACGATAAACCGGCGTAAGCATCTGGTTGGTGAATATTTTCTATATTTTTATCAAAAGAATTGATTTATGGGTGGAAAAAAGGGTTTCGACATTGATTTTAACGCGGTTCTATATTATTCCGGGATTTTTCAACCTTTTACTGACTTTTAATTCTATGGTAGTACCTACCCGGGGTCTCCCCTAGACCGTGAGCCACGTGGGACGATGCGATGTGTCAATGCATCGTTATCGAACATTGGAGTCGGTGATTGAATTAGACTGTTATTCAAATGATCACAAAACACGATAATAATTATGGCACAATAATCAACCATGTATTTACCAGCTAAATCGTTATTAATTACGACCAATGTCACGGGTATACCTACTGTAGATAGTGTCAAGCTAGAGACAAGCATATGAACATCGGTGATGAACTGTTATTTCCTCCGTGTTAACATGAAAAATGAAATAAAGGAAAAACTATCTCTTCATTCACCATCAATCCTCTATTTTATTGCAGTAAACCAGCACGTAGGTATATGAAGTATAGCTTGGGTGCAAATCCGCCTAGATACCTGCACGCAATCTAGCGTGTGCAGTGCTTAAGGTATGTATAGTCTGTCACAGGTTGTTTCAGGTTGACTAATCAACGTTCGTGACAGAATTTTAACGTAAGGTTTCGAGTGAGTAAGTTACTTGGAGAATTTCCGCCGTTCAAAATTGAGGGTAATCGCGTAAGCCTGGAAGGAAACCTTAATAGTATCGACCTGAAGGTGGATGAATGAGTAGGAAATTCTAGGGTCGAAATGATGCGAATTATAATTCCGAGTCTATAGGAAAGGAGGAGAAAGTTGATCCCATGATCCATGGAAATTTTCAAAAGGTTGAATTATCTGATTCAAATCCTCCGAGGGAGTTCCTGGCTCAAGTCGTTTGCCAATTTGGTAAAAACGGTCCGGCATCATTGAGAGCTTCAGCGCAGCATGGCATAGCATCGGTAGACCAGCGACAAACGAGGAAGGGGGTAATTTCATCCTTCTCAGCATTTCCGCGCCGGGTTATCCGCCTGCCTTTCCGCTCCCGTAATCAACCGCACTGTTCGTATCAGAGTTGGGATTCCTAGGGCTGTTGGATGCCCAGCCCTACTGATGATCCGGGACTAATTCAATAAGAGAATAGTTGAAGAGATGGTCTTGTCTCTGCTTGGTTCTTGCCTCTTACAGTTGGCTGAGTACCTTCTCATGTTAAATTTCTATAGGATAGCCTTGCGTCAAGTTATGGTGTCGGTTAGAATCGTTGATTCATAGATCATTTCATTGGGGAAACCAGCCATCGGAGATATTCAATACTCGCGGACAATACGAATGTCACAATAATTTCCTGATGATGTGGCGCAGTGCAATTAACGTAGCTGATCGATTAATGGCGTTAACAATTTCCGAGCTTCTGATTACCAGCTTATTGTAACAATAATTAATACCGATGGGGAAGTCCTTTAGGCTAGGTGTAGTCCGGGTGTTAATACAACCAGAGATTTATCTCTGAATTATAGCCTCAGCCCAGAAGGTAGTACCTACGGTGATGAGAACAATGCTGTCTAGTTTAAACCGTTTGACAATAAGGATCGTCCCTCGAGCAGCTAATACTACTCGAGTGTTTAATACTCGAGGGAATTTTGCTGCAGCTAATATCAAATTCAAACTAATAACAAAGTTCGAATTCTATTGGAGCGAAAATTGGAGAACTGAAGAGATTTGCAATGAGTTTCTAAGCGCAGCTGACTCTTAATCTCCAATTTGTTGATCAATCATCATGAAAAATTGTTATTATTTTTATTTTATTTTTTTTGTTTCCTGGTTGGGCTTCTTCGAAGTAGTTTGCATATCGTTAGCTGGGCAGGGGAAGAAAAGAAGCGAACTGATTACTTGAACCTGGCAAAATCAGAGTTGAAGTTTCAATTCATGACGCAGCATTATTTAACCCAGAAAAAAGTACTCGAAGTATTTTTGCTCCCTTTTTACTATACATATTTCTCGTTAATTATTAACCTGGTGCACTTATAGCGTAGAGAATGAAAAAATGTAAATGAAAGTAGAGTAGAGAGAGCAATTGAAAATAACGACTCGATTTGTAGGTACATATACCTATAATAATAATTATTCATTTTATTCATTTTCCTGTTGAAGGCATGGTACTGCGGCTAGGCTGTACATACATTGGAGTTGCAAGTGGAAAGTTTTATGTCTTAAATGTTCAGCCAATTGCAAGGCTCCCTGGTAACGGTTAACAGTTACCTCATGGTCTCAAGTGGTTAAAGTAAATATATGAAAACTCACTTCTGCAGTGTATTCACCATGAATTACATTGCACTTACTTCCTGGCGCCTCTATCCAAGACGCGCAAATGAAGCATAAATTCTGTTGAAATTCTAGGAGAGTGGAAAACTGAACATTTCATTTCGGAAAACTACCCTCAGAAATTCGCTTCTTTTCTCGTAAAAACCGGGTAGCAAATAATCTAATATTCCTATAAGGTGTAAGATCGTTTATAGTTTTCTTGTTTTCAAAAGAAAAAAAAAAAAGAAAAAAAACGTAGCATTTCGATTTCGATTTTACGAAACGTCGCTGTGATAGGTTGGGTAAGAGGCTATACTCTTGAGTGGAGTGACTTTTAAAAGGTAAGAAATAAGCCCTTTTTAGAATGGCTTACTTAGTCGGGGGGTTCGACTCGTGAGCGAGTTCACAAAATTTGGTTGCCCAACTGCAGGTTCTCCTAGACTGTGCGTGGTTTTAGCAATGTAGATGTAACGCCGGGTGCCAGCTCGAGAGAAGTCAGAACGGAGGCGAAAGCGGCGAACCCCAATTTGCAATGTAAATACTTCAAAGCGTTTCCCGTTCCGTGATTGTTTTGACAGGGGGAAGAGAAAGAAAGAAAAAAAATCCCCCAGGTGGCATCGTATAATTAGCCTTTTGAATAATTTATGTCACATAGTAATTGCATAATAACAACGCGAGTCCTTTCGTTCACATTTTTCATTCAATGGAAAAAGAAAAACATTCAGGGCAAGAAAAAATACGAAGAAGAAAATTTTTGAACAACAATTTCTCGGAAATCTGTTTCTTTGATTTTTCTCTATTTTTTCTTCCTTCTTTTTCTTACACTTTTTTCCTTTCTTTATTCGCCGGAAAATTTTCCTCTGTTTACGAACAAGGGCTGGAGGATGAATGCTCTGTCTCAGTATGTAGGAAAATTGAATGGGAAAGAAAATTGTTCAACATGGTAATTTCTTGCTCACTCACTTCAGGCGCGTAATCGATGAGACAATTTCTATGCATCATATCTATGCGCGTATATTTCTGTATCCATTTAGCAGTGATAAGAAAAAAATCTGTATTTCTGTTAGACAGTAAGGAATTGGGAATTTGATCAACTGCCGTATCAGCGCCGGTCATTTATCATCAATTTAAAAAATTTTTAGAGAAAGAAAATATTAATCAAGATATTATCCTCCCTAGAGAGACAACGCTCCGAGCTATGACTAATAACCGAGATTAAATTCATCCCCTAGACTCACGATGTCGAAAAATGATTTCCTGCGCTAGTCTCATTTATCATATAAATCGTTAGATACGTGTGGCTCTCCCCGTTTCTATATCCCAAATCGTCGCTAGACTGGAATAAAAATTAATATTACACAAATCGAGGGTGTACTTAACGTATAGGATAGACTTTCATCCACATCCACGTATCGGTTGAAAGAAAAAAGGCCTCGAAACTTTGGAAAATAAACACGTATTTCTCCTTTACCTATTCTATATATTTTTATTCTCCCTTCTCATATCTCACCCCTTCGATTCTTTGACTTTCCTTTTTTACAAACAGAACACTTGTGATATCTAGACGCATATAAATATCCGTATTACATGCATGCCTGACTGAAGGCGTGTTCATTCTTCTTCCGGTCTTTCGTCCCTTCGCATATGCAGCCGTATGCATTTCTATTATAATTTTATACATCGAATAAGTGTAGCTGTATAGGTGTAATATACATATATTTATGTATATCCGAGGGTAGAATCGGCGGCTTGTTTTGGCTGACCATGTGGCTTATGTTTGGAAAACGCAAGAGCGGCAGCAGCAGCATTCGACAGAGATTGTTGGTGCCCTGGACTGTAGAAAGATTTCCATACGAATGGTCCATGATCCGGTAGGACGACCGAAGAGCCTTTCAGTTTAGAAATTCAGGGGAGGCGAACATCGCGCATAAACGTGAGTTATTGGGTCATTCTTTTATTTTTCCTGTTTTTTTGTTGTTTTTTTTTTCTTTCATTTTCATCCCCAAAAACCAGCCCCGCTTTTCCGGTCAACCGAGTCCGGATCCCAAACCCGAAGACCCTTTCCCTTTCCCGTTCCCGTTCCATCTCTTCGCGGGCAAATCTACCTTGCAGAATTTCATTACCATAGAACAAAATCTCTGCGAGTCAAAAGAAGGGTTCCTGAGTAGGAGAAAAAGAAAAAAAAAGAAAATAATCAAAATAAAAATGCAGAAAATAAAAAAGAACCAACTATATAAAAGTTGAATATGATTAAAGCGTAAAAACAAGAGGTAAAAATAAAATTTTTCTAGAAAATTATTACGTCTATTAGATATTGAGCGGAAAAAGTTGTATGAGAAAATTGGCTTTTGAGAATCCGTTTCTTCGATGAAAATTTTATATCTTTAGTAGAAAGTTTCACCCGTCACAAGCTGCCTGCTTATACACCCTATAATATACGATGAGAAAACAGCGCGATAAGTTTTTGGGGATGAATGAAATAAGGGATTTTGAATCAATGTATTCGGGGTTTCTGTTTCTCAGATATCAGTTCCACGGTGCGTGTATCCGGTGAAATGAATTATTCGATCTTGTACGATGCTCTTTTCTCTGAATCTCGCTTTTCTCGTGTTAGAAATTTTCCGCAATTTCTCCATCGAAACCAATTTGTCATGAAACTGCGGGGTTCTCACCCGCTCGGTCTTCAACACTCATTTGTCAAAGTTACCCGATCATTTTCCAATCACGTCGAAAACTCTTATTCAAACTTCGCTAGGGGTGGCTGGGGGCTTGCCTCCTATCGATTGTTACGAAACTGAATCCCGGATCTAACGCCTAAGGTATAAGGCACAAGGTACAAGGTACAAGGTATAAGGTAGCTTTACGAGTTTCATGAGAAAACGCGGATTTAATTTCTCACAAAAATCCGCATTTTTTCCCTCTTTTCCTTTTTTTCATTCTCCTACGCAAGGATCCTTGCAGGATATTTAATACGAAACGCGTGTACACCCCTTGTAATAAATTCATTCATAATATCTATACGCACCCGCGGGTCTAAAACGATAAAGTAAATGAAAAACGAGATCGAATTTCAGAGAGTATACCGAGAGCTGAGACTGTGGATACAAATCGTGGCTATAAATAAGGTTTTAAGCTTAAGAGATAATAAAGCTTGAGTAAACAAAAACGCAGTATTGTGGATAAAGTTAACAACTGCAGTTCTATGGGAATAAGATCACGTGTAACTCGAAGTTTGAGTAATAAAAGCCCGAAGCTGCACTCTGAGAAATCGTAAAAGGGTTTAAAACAAGAAAACTGTTCTACTTGGGCGGTGTGGCGGATATCCTCTGAGATTTTACCAAAATAGGAATGAGCGAAGGATACGGTTTACGAATCATTTTTATCTTCAATTTCGCGATCCTGATTCACATGCGAGCAAAAGAGTCTTCGTTAATTATTTGACGATCGTTGCGTTAAACTTTTGCTAATTTTCTCACCAAAACTTTGTGAACGTTTTTTGTCCACTGTATGGGTTTTTGCATTCCTTTTTGTACCTACATCCGCCTAACCGCACCACAACCGTTACGTATCGTCGGTCAGATGTACCTATGCGTATACGTACTGGTGCCCACGATACTTTTAAGAGTCGTAAAGCTTCCTCGTCGGATCGTAAAGACGCTTTTAACGGGCTGCCAAAGTGGACCATGTTGTATCACGTATGCTGCCCCCCGGCTTAGCTTGGCTTAGCCTTATACCCTGCGGCTAGTACCCAAAAACACGTATGGGGGTACTAGGCCACCGGCACTATCCGCTATACTGATATACGGTGTGCATCTATACATGTATAGGTATACGTGCACACATACGTACATACATCTAGATATAAGCAAATAAAACGAGAAGGTTAACAAGCTTGAGAAAGCTCCGCGATATACTGCCATAAATTAAAGGATTTCGCATTTTACATATAACAGAAACGGGTCGAGGGTGCAGAAACTAAGACCCATCGAGGTAAAAATACAGAGTCGCATGTATGGCGCGAGGAAATATTTTCTTTTTAAATAAATAAATGAAGATATTTGTCATCTGTACTAAAAGCTAGAGGGAAAATCCTCGCTGATATTATCACTCCGCGAGGATAGCAGGAAATTGGAATAAAAAAAATATCCTATTAATGGGATCTGTGCATATATTATGTACATGCAGTCCACTGCTTGTGGAGTTTACAGTATAAATTCTTTAAAGTCGCATAATATTTGATATATAAAATGGAAATGAAATTTTTTTTTTAATTTTTGTGAATGTAGTTGTATACTTTCTGACTTTTTCTCAGTTTTTAATCCGAAGTGGTAATCGGGTAATCCATAAGGTTCAGGTGCGTATAACGAAGCTTGGTCAGAATAGAAACAGCCTTAAATAACTCCCCGAAGTGTAAACTCGTCTAAATTGTGCAGCTGGGAATCCAAACTAAAGGGAGAAAATAAAGGAATAAAGGTGCATGCGGAAATAGTTCGTGTTACTTTTATAAACCGCAAGAATTTTCACCCCTACTAAACGTAGGGTTTATATAAATATATACACACTTGTATGCTGTATGTACACGCGTGTTAAAAACCGCACCGCACCTGCGGCCTCTGTCTTATTCTCATGCGGGTAAAATATATTGTTAAATTCACGGCTTGATCGTGTCCGGGTGAACGATAGGGGAAACCTCTCTTCCGTATTTCCCGACGCGATGGCATCCGGCATACCTACCCCTATATTAAAACTACCCCTGTCACGGTCTGAGCCTTAGCGACCTTCTTCATTCCTGACTTGAGTCGGACAAGTGGTGATTCCGCGAGGGTAGCTGGGTATAACTATACCATATACCATAAATATATATAGGTATATACGGGGGACTGAAAAACGTCGTTTGAGTTATGGTCTGTACATGATTCGCCTCCGAAATGTATATCCGAAAATAAAAAAATAAAAAAAATAAAATAAAATACGTAGTAGTGTATTAAACTCATTTTATATTTTATTATAACTGCAATATAATACGCGATGGAGGGTTGATTTCTACTATACCTTTACTTCATGAGGGGTAATAAGTTAATGAAATTATCTCTCATACGATGTGACTGAGACCCAATTAAGGTATCGCGTCGCGTTCGGTACTATTGAACCAAAAGCTTCAGCTATAATATACGAGAGTACATAGGGTACGGGGTGCGTACCAGACAGTTAAGGATTAGCGAGGCACGATGGAATCGTGACATCCAGGTAGCTCAGTAGGCGGATTAATTTGCGATTTATTACGCAACTCATTTGCGAATATCGAATTACCACGATACGACCAAAGAAAGACAAGGAAAGAGAGAAAGAGAGAGAGAGAGATAGTCTGACTTTGACGAAATAAAATATAAATTTAATAAAAATATTTCACCTCAATTATTTTTTTTCTTACTTTCGTTATTTCTATAATTATTATTCATTAAAGTAATTTTCTACATCGATGATATGAAATTATACATACATATATATATATATATATATGAAGCTTGAAATTTATATCTTTCACGTTTTATCGTCCGTGTCAGTGATGATCGTTGTCAGAGTAATTTACATTCCAAGTCCGCAATTACGTCTGGAAAATTAAGGGGTTGAGGGTGCAGAAGGGTGCAGGAGGGCTCAAACCCGGAAAGCTATAACCGCAGGAGGTAACAAAATTGTCCGACATTATTTTTTTAAACTCAGTGTTAGTTGGTTTTATTTTTTTATTTTATTTTATTTTATTTTTTTATTATTTAATTTTCGTCACTCTTGCAGATGTTAGCGAGAGAGAGAGAGAGAGAGAGAGAGAGAGACAGTAAAGAGCTGGGAGAAGAGAGTGGAAACAGTTTTGAGTTTACGTGATGAAATTATATTTTTAGCTCGTTTTAAGCGGCGTAAAAATACGAAGTGAAAAAAAAAAGAGAAAAACATGTGGTAAAAATAAAAACGTGTGTTTTCTGCCTGAATTTTGTAAAAATAAAGGACAAAATTTACCCCGACACTTTTCGCGAGTTTTATTCACGTCAAGAAATTATCTCTTACCTAACTCGCCACGTCTTCCATAAGGTGATGCTTCTCTCGTTTTCTGCTTTGAATAATTAAAAAATCTTAAATCCACTTATAAAGATTAATTTAGTTATATATACCTACGTTAAAGCAAAGATCTTGAAATTAAGCAAAGTTTTCAACGAACTTTAAAGACTCGCAAAAAAAACTCAAAGTTTTTTTTTTTTTTTTTGTTTTCCTTAATTATCATCCCTTCGCAAGGCTTGGACATTGAACACGGCGCAAATATTTGTAGATAGGTACTCTTATTTTTTTTTTTTTTTTTTCGTTTATTTTACTTTTTTTCTTAAACTAAACTTGGCGAAGCTATACAGTCATGCCCCCCCCCCCCCCCCCCCCGACAAAATTTGCCATCAGGTTTTCGAAACGGTGACGCAGTTTAAAGAAAGAAAGAAAAAAAAAAAATAATAATAATATTTTGCGAGGTGTTGACTCGTGTGAAAGAAATCAAATTTCTCTTCACATATATAGGAGAATATGAGGGATGTTGTCCTTTAAAATTGGGTTTGCATAAATTTTTGTTTTTCCCCTCTGCTCATACCCTAACAAATGTCCTTTTAATTGAAGGGAAAATTCTAAGAGCATTACAGACCAGGCAGAAAAAAAGAAAAAAAAAACAGCGGAAAGTCAAAAAGGATGAAACAACACCCGGTACATAAGCCAGACACTTGATATCGCTATTCTGTCACCAGACGGGAGGGTGGAAGTTGAGAACGAAAAAATTGCTATGATTTAAGGAGGAGTGAGCTGCAGAGTAGAAGTAGTCGCTTTCGCGAGTGAAGCCTAGGAGGTATACGGCAGTACCTACCCCTATTTCCGACAATTTATTTCTTCAAATGTTGATTTTACGTGCCACTGGACCGTTAGCAAAAACTCCGAGAAAACAATAGCGCAACTTCTTATATCCCAGATCTTTTTCTCCGGTATTTTTGTATTTTTGTAATTTTTTTTTTTTCTGTCAGATTGCGATCTTTGAAAAACCCCGATTTCCTCTCTCAATAATAATTCGAACGGCTTGTTTCTCGGCCTGTAATATTCACCAGTGAAAATCAACGAATACCGCAAAATTTAATCACCCCCATGTCTTCTTTTTCACCCTCTGAATTATTAAATCGAAAATACTGAGGACCAGTTTAATCTCAAATTAACTAGACCCGTTCAAAGTTCTCTGACTTCACTTCACACCTTCCCTAAATTCCCTCGGGGTCTTTAAAACTTGAACCAAATAAAGTGGTCCCCGCTCTGTTTTGGCTGATAAAATCGAACTCGTACAGTATATGTATATAAAGTCGGAAATTCTAGTTGAATGAAAGCTCGCTATCCTATTATTGAATTCTATTACACGTATCGTTTGCACAGCTGTTCACTCAGGGGCTTTTTATCTCGCTTAAAAAAAGCGGAGAAAAAGGAGAAAAAAAATCCCCCGATTTCTTGGCCGCAGGGCATCTCTGCGTTAGCCAGGGGGCGACGATTCACAATGAAAAAGGCGAAGCTCACTCGTCGAGGGTGCAGAGAGCCCGAATATAGTATGTCGAGAGGAAGCGGCGAAAAGGAACTCGTCGAATTATATTCTAATTTGTCAACGAAAGAAAAATAATATAAGGGAGGGCAGGCGGGGTAAGACTGCTGCTAAATTGATTCTTTGTAATCTGATTCGCTAGCTGAGTGATATTAATGATTTATAGAAGGCTAAAGAGGGACGGGGTAATTTCGCCCGATTCACGATTGGTTATTGTTAATGATTAATCATTGAATCCCATGAGCGATAGAGGGCTGATTTGTTCCTTGAAAAAGCTGAACAAATAATAATAAGAAGAAGAAGGAGAAGAAGAAGAGGAAGATTGGGGAGAAAAACGCGATACCATAAATAAAATTTCGTTGATTATAGCCGTTGCCGTCTCTTGGTACCCACTTCCGGACCCTCCATTATTCATATTTGTATAAATATTTGAAAAGAAGTTTCTTTAATCCGTCTGGAATCCAGGTGGTATTCCCCGCAGTATCTCCCTGATATTGCAACCCTCTCATTTTCGAGACTACCACGAAATTATTTACATTTCGTTCGGGATTCGTGTAATGGAAATGTTTGTCTTCCGTATATTCGTATAATATTTTATGATCAGGGTGAACCAGAGGTAAAATGACGAATAAAAAATGATGAAGATCTTCATGAGATTTTTTTCAAATATTTAAATACAATGAATCCCTCCATATTCATAAATCGGAACAATTGGCCACGTATGACTATACAACGAGGTGAATGCAAAACGACGCGGTTACTCCAGACAAAATTTCGCTGTCACCGAATTGACGCACGTGACGAAGACAGCATCTTCAAAATGCAGATGGTCCTTCGGAAAGTTGGAATTGCTTGGCCGACCTGAGGGTTAATAGGAGTGTTGGCGGTCTACGGAACTCGGCGTATACCGCAAGTCCACAACCTCGGTTCTATACATATTTATGGGAGATTATTCAAGGGCTGATATCTAGTTGTACGAATAAAACGTATAGTCGCATATGGGCGGGCTGCGATGCTGATTCAAAAACTTTTATATATATTATATACGAGTTTTTCCTTTTTCCTTGTTCTGTTTTCCTTTCATAGTTCGTTCTCTCTGACGAACGATCGATACCCATAACGCTCGTAAGAGAGAAATTATGAATTTTCGAAAAACTTGGCTCGACCGATATCTGGCATTAGAGCCAAAAACACTGAACAAACGCAAGCTAAGAATGAATGGCAGGATATGATGGGCGTCGTACGTTCTGTACTTTTATTTTCATCTACGATTTCTCCAATTTTCATTTCATATTCCATTATTGATTTTCCCCGATAATTTTCAATCATTTTTACTTCGTCGAGGCTGTTTTATCGTCACCTCTAAAAAAAAAAAAAAACGTCGAGCAGAACGGCATTATGGCTCCTGGTATTCATCCCCTCTGACTATATGCGTCGGTGTTTTGGATTTGGCTGATAAGCGCCTCGAGGCTTAATCATCCCGACACCGCACAACCTTTTAAACTCTTTTTCACGGTCCATTATGTACTGAACGGAAAAATTCTATCCCTCTCTATACCTCTCGTTGAATAAGGGCCGTCCAGCTTTGGTAAATGTAACAAATTTAAATTTACTCTAATATGTTTTGATAATGAAGGCATCCTCCCCTAACTCTGAAAAAAACAAATCGCTAGAGTATATTCAATAAGTCTACGGAACCACGGTGGAAATTCGATAGCCGATAATCCGATACTCGATGTATTAACTAGAAAATTGATTTTCGCTTGAATTCTTCAAATCGCTTTCATCAATTCCACCAAACTATTAATTATATACTTGATGCAGTCTCGAGAAAACTTCAACTTCAGAAAAGCTAATTTCACGGATTAAAAGAAAACTGCAGCGTATCGCAAAAGCTTATTATAAATTCGTCGGAAAAAATAAATCTCTCGCAAATTTGTTAATAAAAATTAATTTCATTCCTTTAAAATTTTTCCCTGGATTTCGATGCTGCTTACCGCAGTTAGCCAGATTGTATAACAAGCGTATTGCACTGTCTCCTATTCTCGGGATCAACGCAGTGTCTGCTTTCTATCCATCCATTCACTTGCCCAGGTTCGCTTGTTCGACAGCTCGTTTGTTCTCGAACCATTTTGTCCAATTTAACGAGAAAACTTTTCAAATTATTCCTCGGTCTCGCGCCTCCTGCAACAACCCTCACCTTCTCATTCTCTACCCAGTTTAACGTTACGTGTATGAATTTTTCACCCTTTTTTTTTTCTTTTTTATCTTCTCGTTTTTCACCCTCTTTCATACTATATTTAGAAGAAGAAAAACGTATGAAAAATTCAGAAGATTTTTTTTCACCCCTGGCTTATGTCATCAATTTTATAATATTTGGTATTTTTTCTTTTTTCGTTTCAATTCTTTGGGATGAATTCCGAGTACTTTTGCGTACATAGTATATGTATAGACGATCGAATCTATCGATCGGATAAAATTCAAGATTCTATGAATTAAAGACACCCTGCAGCGTGCCCTGTATCATTGGCAACAGGTTGGTCTTCCACCCCAAGAGATTTAATCTCGCGTGACCTACACCAGTTTTTATTTCACGCTGTTTTTCTTTTTTCGTTCTTTTTTTTTTTTTTTTTCAACCACAATTTCACACCTAGAATACCACGTCATTAATTGTCTTCTCCAATTCGGTAGCTCGTCACGTCGTTTCTCCTCGCCGACCATCGGGGTACAAAACGCACCCTTTTTCAGTAACTGAACGTGGTCCGATGGCGATTATTTATCTTTATCAAAAACCGAAAAGAGTAAAAATAATAAAAATAAGAGTACAAATAGCGTAATCGCCAACATGCATGTGCCCGAGTACCTCGAATACATGAACTGAATAAATACAGGCAATGTATTATACGTACTTCGTATAGCCAGGGAGATATTTTTCCGTCATTTATTTCATACCACGGTTAAACTACAGCCCCTTATCTCTAATTTCACTCCAACTTGTTTCTGGTTTATTTTTTTTTTCTTCCGTTTTATTAAAAATATCCTGAATTTAATCCAGCAATGTGGTTCGGGGGCTGAAGCATTTTGGTAGACGTATAGCAATTACAATTTCAATTTTGGCTATTTTCGTACAGTAACCGTGTATGTAACCCATATGTATGCATGTATGCACGTACCACTGTAGGTATGTGTTGCGGCGACGTATCTGACTCTGACACCTCTCCGATTTTCAGTGAGGATATTCGAATTCGTGTTAATTCCTGTATTTCAGGGAAACCCGAGTACCCTGAGCGGAATATCCCACACGGATTAAACTACTGTAAATTGGCGCAGCCCCTATCGCTATACCCTATTATGAATTACAACAGGTAGGAGGTAGCTGGGTTCGTAGCTAGTCAGTTATAGACTCCTATATATACCAAATATGGTGTACACTGTATTCTGCACTGAAAGCCGGGCTATCAGGGAATGAAACAACTCTAAACGCGCTAGTAACCATAATTACTTTCCCCTCCGAATGACCATGGTGTTGGGCGAAAGAGAAGATTAATTACAGAGCCACGTTTCCGGGAAAATCCTTTCGTTCAAATGTTTGTTTAACAGATTTATTAATCTGTATTATACCCATACTATATTAGGGTGGTTCGTTTCGGGCGAAATTTTTATTTCCCTTTCGCCTTATTGACGAAATATCGTTGTATGTACTTGAGAATAAATTCCATCAAAATTTGAACCCTTCATTCAAATTCCAACACCAATCTGGACAGTTTCTAAATTCTCCCATTTAAGAAGCATCTAAATCTGACGATTTTTTTTTTTTGTTTTTTGTTTTCAATTATCTAATGCTCAGATGTATTGTATGATATCGTCTTGTAATGAAGATTAACATGTAGGGAATTGATTATTACTCAAAAGTGCCCATTCCGATCTCAGTGCAACTCGAGCTGTTTCACCACGAATTACCTGCAGGAATACCCACCCTCTTCATATTCTATCTCTGTGCATGTAGAAATCCCTCTTGAGTATATCTCAAGCCACAACGGTGAAAAGTTTTCTGACAAAGTGCCAGAATAAAATTAGGAATTGCAATAACCAAGTTAGAAGGTGCAGGGGTGGCTATACACGAGTACATACCTATATAACTTTGTAAAAGTTACTAGTGTATATGTATAATGTATACATGCATATGTATATATAAGTGAAGGTAACTAGGAAGAGTAAGGATCTCCGGAGGACAAGAAGCGTAGTACAAATTCATTTCATTTACCAAGAATGAAAACTCTATGGCAAAGGCACAAGCTAGTGCTCGTCTGCCGATTGAACGGATACAATTAACGTCCTTCGTATTCGTTGAACCATTCTGCACCCTGGGTAAAGTTCATCCCTTATAGTTATACTGGAGAAAAGGAGGTTTAACGAGGCGACGTACTATCCACAACGCGACTATTTCCATAGTCTCATTTCATCCCCTTGGTGAAATTCAACTTTATATTGTCAGAATATTTCTGAAGGATCCGATATACGAGATCGACGATTCGAGGACCAAAGAGTCGCGAAGGAAATGCGACCTTTCATTATAATATACTATGGTCTGTGTCAAAATTGGAGATTGTCATTAACGTGTAATTCAGCAAGTGCAGATTCACGGGGATATAGTTTCTCTTAATGGAAAAACTTCTACCTTTTCCAATCCCACTAGCTCAACGCAGACGCTCGGGTTCAAGTGAACTTCTTAATTAACGATCTAGTCTTTATACGTATATACCTATCTACCCTTTCTTTTTTACCTTCCTTTGCGTATACGTTACGAGATTCACAGCACGAAATTGGAAAAAAAAAAAAAATACAAAATAATAAAAACCGAGTACAATTATTACAGAAAAAAAAAAACTGAACGGCGGAAGAAACCCTTTATGATCGAACTATGCTGTACGACTTTAATTGAACGGGCAAATGAAAAAAAAAATAAAAAATGAAATAAAAAGATGATCGAAGAAAAAAAAAATTGATTCTATTCAACGAACACAAGTCCTCGGGCTTTAATCACTTTCCAGACGCACACGTTAATTATAGATTCGCTGATTAAGCCGTGCACGGGATAGGTTCGTAGATTAGTTTGTCACTCGGATATAATTTATCGCTATATATGCTTGTTACACCCTGTAGAATAGGTGGATATACGTGAAAGCAGCTAACGCAACAAATTACGTGCGGAAATACCGCGAATTAAATTTCGAGTATTTAGGAATTGGCAAAATAATGATCGTTGCTTGAGGTGTAAATTTTTTTTGTACAAATTTTATACGAAGAGAAGAAACGCGAGGCAGGATTTTTCTTTTCGTCATTCTGCATCAAAGATTTTAATTTATTTAACTTTTTCACGGAACCGCTGGCGTCTAAGTCAACGATATATCCTCTGTTTAAACGAGGCGATAAAAACAAGGAGAGCCAAATATATCTGACTAAAAAAATGTCAGCGAATACAATAGCGATTCCGAAACCTCGTCGATTTCTTCGACATACATATATCGGCGGGTATGAGAAAAATGAGAAACTAAAAATTAGCAACCCTCGACGGCGGGAGGAGAAAAAGCTCAGCGCAAAATAACCGCGGGGGCGGAAGAACCAGTCGACAATGAGATAGAAAAGAAAAAGTGGTGAAAAAAAATATAAGGGAGAGTAAAAAAAGGGAAAAATGTACGGCTGACAGAATTTCCTCCCATTATAATACCATATTCTCTCCGATAAAAGAGTTCTCTATTTCATGTGGGGTATTTTATTACCATTAAAAAGCAAAATGACGAAATACGTACATAAACCGATATAGGTACCTAGACAGCGGAGGAAATGAGTTATCATACTCTCGGCCTTGTTTTATCCCCCTGGATAAATGTCGCGGCCTGTTAACTGGGCCAAAGATTTACACAAAGTGAAATTTGCAAATTGAGGGGTCTGTGGGTAGCTACGATCTTCTACCCGGAGCTTTCTCAGAACAAGTCTCCGCAGGGCACCTGTGCCAATCTACATTGGCCCCTCAAGTTCGCTCAACCGTCGCGAGGCTATATCCTCAGGGTGATAAAATAGCGCTAAATCGCGGAATTCCGGGTCCCACACAGCAAGATATCCTGCCTCTAGAACTTGTGGAACAAACAGTAGCTAGATATTCATGTACGTATATATATATATATATATATATACATATATATAACCAGCGACGGGGGATGAAGAAAGGGTGAAATATTCGCGCGGTATGTTGGCGGTGGTTAGTCGGGGCACCAAAGGTACGCAGGGGTGTTTTTTTTTTCTTTTTTTTTTTTTTTTTGCAGCCAAAATATAAAACGACAAGGAAACGAAAAAAAAAAAAAAGAAGCTTTAAGGGAGGCTCATTTTTTCTTTTTCCTTGGACAATTTACATTATTTATTATTTTCATACATACCGTGCAGTATCATTCCCAAACCCCCTTCTTTGCGTATAAGTTATAATTTCACGCTCTAAAGTACGCGCGTGCATTCATATACATAGGTATATACAGGTATACAGGTATATACTATATGCAAAACGATTATTTGTCAGAGCTGGTAAAGTGCTATACCACATCGCACCGCACCGCACCGCACCATCATCATTATTATTTTCCCCTCATTGCAGTATGTACGGCAATTGAATATACGTGCAATATTTAAAGCCCGTTTTTGAAAACTATTTAAATCACTGTCTATAATTTTATCGTGTTAAACTACTGGATAAAATAAATGAAAAAACGACATCCTTTCGTGCCCTGGTACAAAGGATAACTGATTACGAGCACTGGACGTTCATATAACTCGGGAAAGCTAATGTAAGACGCCCTGAGATTCAAAAGTCGAGCTTTTTCCGGATACGAAAGAAACTTAGAGGTGCGAATAGATGATTTTTTTCCACAAAATTTACGAGTACGAAGATAAACTCGACGATTTTTCATATATGGTATATTAAACTGACAATGAGAGAGAATTTAATTGAGGGATCATTTCATTCGGTACGACTTTTTTTTTTTTTTATAAATATCATTTTTTTCTCTTTCCTTTTTCCCTGTTTTTTTCTCTTTCTTGTCATACGGGATGAAATATCACACGGTATGTTTTGTTCGGTACCCATATACAGTTCGAGGGGGTCATTTTCGCCCCGTATCGCTATAGAATTCCCTTTTCCCCCATAGATTTTTTTTTCACACCCTGTACCAAACCGAGGTGTGGACCAGGGATTTTTTCCACCGTTTTCACATCCGCCTGTGGTCATGGGGTCAGAAAAGGCGACCTAGCTCTCCACCTGGGATTAGGATTTCGGTTTTGACAGCCATCGGCTCAGGGCTTAGTAGCCTAGCAACCTACAGCTTAGCGAAAATCAAAGTAAAACTTTCGAGCGGAGCAGGTAGTCTTTGACCTTTGAAATTATTTCTCTCGCCTCCACTAATGGCAAAAAAAAAATAAAAAAAATAAATGACCAGTGCTCCTGAAATTATTTTTTCCTAATAATTTTTCTTCCCATTTCTCTCGAATGCTTTTTTATAACGCGTAAAACCTCGAGTATCTCGTCAATATTTTTGGCATGAAAAAAATTGGCCTTATTATACCCTGCATAATGGATGTATCGGATATCCGTGTAGCACTTTAATGTAACGATCAGAAACAATATCGCTAAAATTGAACGTAAGCTTCGCGGACGTAGAGGCGGTGGTATGCGACCTGGCCGTGACGATATTTATGCATTTTGTTCTAGCTGGTTGCAGTAGGAGGATTTAGCTTCCGATATCACAGTTTCTCTGACAGATTTATTGAAACGACATGCGGATACGCGGGAGATATGAGATACGCGAAAAAAAAAACATAAATGAAACGTAACACGCCATATAGGTAATAAAGATGAAAGAAAAAGTACGCTTCTGATTTTAATTCACGTTTTTTGATTCCTTCATTCTAACTATTCGGGATTTTTTTTTTGTTTGTTAAAAAATTCAGTTTTCGAGCGCGGATAAATTCTCTAATCTTTCATCCATATATCTGTTAATAAAGTTCTTAGGGTCGGTCTGACAAACGGTAAAACACGTTGTCCGAAAAACGAGTAGTTGCCGAATAAAATAAACTCGGTTATCCGAGAGAACGAACGCAGGAAGTGGGGTGGAATCATCCGATAAAATAAATACCGACTAATTGGATGAGCCAACGTGAAACAGAAAAGACAGGGGTCGATTGTCCTTTAGGATCCCCGGAGATATTTGCGGCTATACGCATTACACCTGGGATAGAATAACCTGTATAAAGGGTGTCTCAAAATGAGTGTAAAGAGGTAAAGAAATGTTGAAATTTTTTCGAATTCAAAAATATAGAACAAATGATAAACAATATCAATTTTCATTTCGTACCGAATATCTAGTCATTTATTCACTATCACTTACCATGGAGAGCTTTCAGATACGCCTTTCCAGCATTTATCAGCTGCCTAGCTCCTGGGTTGAATTTATCCAAAATGTTCTGAAAAATATAGAAATTTCTTTAATTATAATTATAATTTTATTTTACAATTAAGGATTACCTAATTGAAGTCACTCTGATTTAAGTTCAATTAAATTCTGGTAATTACTCGGGTATGTAGGTAGTGTAACCAAGGTAAAGAATTTTTTTCTAAAGTTTAGTGGGCCGGTGAATCGCGATATTAAAACCGGATGTGATGATGGTATGGAAAAATTTAATTCGGAGATAATTTCGTACTTTATTTTTCATTTTTTTTTTTCTCTCTCCAATTAGAGCGACCCAGTTCATCAACATCGCGATATTCGGTCTTTGGTATAAACGAACCGTTTGCCTGAATCGTTTGCCGTGTTGGTGTAACGTATAGGGTATAATTAATGTAATTAATTTGTAAAACGTGACGTATCCCGTGAATAGCGTTCGCGATATATCTCCTCCTCTAATCAAGACTCTGACACGTACGATATTGACGAGTATAAGATATACCATCAGTCCATTAGTCTCTATAAAGTCTAGAGTCTAGATTCTGGAGTATAGAGAAGCCCGGAGAAGCCTTGTCCTCACGCTCACCTGAGCTGCGCTTCCCTCCTGCACTATATTAAGTAGTAAGTCTCGTTTACGTTAGACGAAGTACTAGGCTTCTTCGTAGACGCCATTTTGGATTCCTAGGGGTGGTCGAAAACGGGCTCAAAGTGAGAATGCTGCGAACGTGTACACTGCATATATATATATATATACGTAGCTCTACATCCTCGCCGAGGAAGAGGTAAACTACCTGCTCGTCCCTTAGGGTCTCGTTTTGCCTAAGGGTGCAGACTCGTCGCATCGCGCGGTCTTTTGGGCTGACTCTAATTCCTGATGTATGTACTTAGGTACTTAGCCACGCAGGCCGCTTCAAAGAGAATTATTACAAGATAGCTACCCAAACTTACGGGACAGAATGGTCCAGAATAATCACTCATAAAGCTCCGTCCGTCTTAGGTTTACTTTATGTGAAGTATGGGGTGTATTTAACCCCATATATGAATAGACTATTCATTTATGTATGTTAGAAACTGAATCAGTTTAAATTTTTCACTTATTTATTTTATTTTTTTTCACCCCTGAGTGAACGAGTTGAATAAATATATAGTAAACGAAGTTGAATCTGAAGGAGCCGGGCGAAAACACACTTTTCTAAATTCAATTTTCGTAACGGCGTTACGAGGACCGGCTGAAAGTGCAGTAAATCTTCGATAAACGCATTTCGTGCACGTGCAGTAGGTTATAGGTACCGTCTGCAGCCTACTACGACTATTTATCCATCCATTCCGTCTATTACAAGACTGAAGTATTCGCACCCTTAGAGCGTTAAGGTAAAGTCGTGAAAAAAAAAGAAAAAAAAAATCACGATAAAGTTCATTTTTCGAACATTTATCATCGTACGCGAAACACAAATGACAGAGTTAAGGAAACATCCTATAACGTATGTAATCGACCGTTTTCATGTTTTCTAATGTGTATCGCGCATAGTAATATGTCGCGAGAAATGGGTGCAATAAAATTCAGCATATCGTATAGTATGGTTGTGTGTGTTACGTAGATGTTAAGAAACACCTACGCAACACACACAACCGATCGTAGTAGCAAAATCAGCCGTGACCTCGGGACGTACGTCGTCATATCTTGGGTACACGCCTGAAATTAGCGGTCAGTAGTCCATAGGTATATAGTCAAAGGGTACGGTACGGGACGGTTGATTGTGGACTGGCAATTAAATGCAATCTGCATTTTTTTCACTCGTTGCCTTTGAATTGTTCCCGTTGCGCTGTCAACTGGTTTCGGCAGTTTTACTCGAATATTAATTACGATTATAAGTGGCTAACGATTGTTTATCTTCGGTGAAAAATCATAATGAGACGTAATAAAAATGAACAGTATCGTAAGATAATCGTGCTAATAGAAAATAAACACAAGCGAGTGAGTGAGTCGCGTAGACCTTGAGTTGTACATTTAGGTACATTTAGGTAAAATACGAAACAATCAGGCTGCATCTTTCTTTATATATACGTAGGACGTGACCGCGGACGTTGCTATTTATTGTTAATCCTTTCTAACGAAATAATAATCTGATTATGCAGTTTACTACAGCTGTTCGGAAGTACGGAGGCCGTTAATAATGTAGACTAAATCTCCGATAAAACGAATAAGAGGTAAGCATTAATCATTAATCACAAAAAAAATCACAAAAAACTTTCTAATTATGTAACGTTTTTATTCATACGTTCGGTTGCCGAATACATTTATTATTTCACCAGTATGGGTCGCATTTTTCAGATCGAAAAATACAGTTATACTTTTCTTTTTTACGAATTACAACCTCCTTGAATATCATACGCGAATATATATATAGTGTATATATATTATATGCGAACTTCGTATCTCATTTTTTAATTTTTTTTTTCATCCAACTTTTATTACGGCAACAAGTGCGACCCGTGGGTATATTATTTTTATTTCTTCGATTTTCCTTTGGAAGAGAAATTGCCTGTATCGAGATAAGACCCGGTATACCTATATTCCGTCAAGTTTTTCGTGAGTAATAATTAATTAATATAATACTCGTTTGTTTTTCATCCATAATATTTTATTTTTTGAATCTTCTGAATCACTCATTTCTTTTTCAATGAAGCCGTAAAGGCAATGGGAAGGAAAGGGGTAGTCAAAAATTTTTCAGTCTATTTACTTCATTATAAACAGATCATTACGATTGTTGTCAAAATTCGAGTTCGAAATTCGCACCAGGCACGGCAGCAACTTGACGTACGTTGCCAATGCACGCGCAGAAAACTGCTCCCGCGTTCAGATCGTACCTCACGCCGGTCGCGGCGACTTTCATCCGTTTAAATTCTCAATCTCAATTCATACGTGATCAGAGTGGCGCCGGTCGACGTCTCGACGCCTTATAGTTTAGGTATGATGCTATAATTCGATGTACGCGTCTTTGTTAAGGTAAGAGTTTGTGATCTTGTGATTCAACGATCATTATCTAAGGGAAAAATAACTTATCGCGGTTGTCGGTTTAATTTCAATTGCCGTGAAGTTGCATGCCAGTTTGAACTTTTCTTATATATTCATTCTACATTTTTCGTTCTTTAACGTAAATTCTTTATTTCATCGTGTAATAATATCGAATCCGGAAAAAAGTCGTCATAAATGTAATTCAGTTAGATCGAAAATATTTCAAATATTCTATACGGTGAAAATCCAGGGGGATGACGGGAAAAAAAAATCAACAAGCGGCCATCTTTGTCGAAGCAATAAGCGGGGGAATAATCATCTCGTGTATATTAATGTTTTTGGGGTAATAAACGGACGTTGACATGATAAAAAAGGTGAGAATAGTTTTATATTTGTATTCCGCGACCGTTAGAAGTAAAATTCAAGTCCAAGCTCGCAATTTATTGACAATAAAACGTTTTACAATAATACATTTTCGGACAAATTTTTTTGCTCGTTGCGCAGTCAACTATTCGCGGCAGTTATACGTTATAATTATGAATTCTACTTGTAAGTAGCTAACAATTGCGTATCATTCGAATCAGTTATCATATTACGATAGCCCATTACATTTAGAAGTATCGTGTAGAAGTTTATCTGCGTATAATCGTATGTAAAACGGTGAATAGTCTAATAACGGATATACAATATAAATACGAGCGAGTTAAAGATGTACAAATCGCAAGTTGTTTACATTCCGACAAAGTTCGAAAATATTTAGATCGGTTTTTTACTCATTTTCACGGCTTGACCGAACCTTTCAATAAACAATGCGAATCCTTATTGACGAAACAATAATTTTGTTACAGATACAAACTGTAGTATAGGTGAAAGATGCAGATCTCAAGTTCTGAAGCTGTTTATACAGATAAAATGCATCTTACCGATGAATGAAATGAGAGGTGAGCCACTAATTGAAATATCATTGATCTTTTTAGTCTCATTTCTAGATCGACATTGAGAATCATAATTTCTTTGTTTGGTGAAAAAAAGAGATGATAACATGAATAGTGATGGAAATATGTATCTGAAATTTATTTCTCATTTCTATCATTACTCTAATTTGTTTTAATTTTTTCTCCAGAGAAAGTTGAATCTGGAGATCCCGAAAATCTGATGGGCTGATGGAAACTGCGAGTGAGACTCCATTTCGGGATATGGGGCCCAAAGTGTTGGAAATTAGGGTGAGAATTGATTTACTTTGCCAGCAATCTTCCTCCTCATCACGTGATACTTCCTCCTTATCACTTCAAAAGAGGTGAGAACGATATACCTCCTTGCCAATCTCTATTTTACCAAAGATAGCTATTAGCTTTCATTTTTTCGTCCAACATATTGTGACAAACGATTTTCTAATTCATTTTTTTTCCTCTCTGTTTTCTCTCATGCGCCGACAGCCAAGCAGATACATCTGACATGAGTGCAATTGCTCTCCCCCTACTCGGCAGCGTCGGTGAGTCGCATGATTTTTAGTAACTGGCTTCCTTTCCCTGGTACTCTCTTTTCTCTATCGCGTGGCGTGGCGGTAACATTGTACAATCTCCGATTTCTTAGCTCAATTCAGATAGGCTCACCCGTGACCGCAACGGAGCTCGCTTCCATAATCATAGATTCCTCTGCAGACGGCAATGTAACATTATACTTGTTACTGCGCGGTCATATCACAGATATACATAGATAAATGCTTAAACTGACTTTCACGGCCCTTACGGCCCTCATCCGTTGCGAATCGCAGTGAGCATTCGCGGCAGGAGGACACCCATCACTCAATCGGTTTCCGCGATTATCATTTCCCTTGCTCGAATTCTTTCCGATTAAGTACTGGATCCTCCTGAGTAGGTTCACTTGATTCTTTACAAAGTCTATAAAGGCGGGTCCGACATAAGAATGAACGACCCCCCAGCAAGATGTTCAAGTAGTCAATTCAAATATCAAATCAAAATATGAAATTATAAAATCATCGAGATATTGGGATATAACGATTATCAGGACTCGAGTAATATTACTATAGTAGTATGTGTCCGAGTATCTGAACATCAGGGTATATGAATATCAGCTCATGTAGCGTATCAAGATACTAGATTTCAGAATGTCGGATCCTCAGCTATGAGTGTATCAGTGTTTCAGCATGTCACCTTATCACAATATCGGAATATCTGAATATCGGGGTATATGAATATCAGCCCATGCCAGTCATGTCAGCATATCAAGATACTAGATTTCAGATATCAAAATATCAAAAGTCAGTTTCATTAGTCCGCTTAGAAGAAAAAGTTTGCAAACTTCGTCCAGGATGTACCTAACCCGTTCTTTCCCTACAGCAAATGAAACGGTAAGTCTCCGACCACGATGTGTGCAATGATTTTTATGTTTGTGTTGGAGAGAATCCGATGCCGGTAATTATTAGCTTTCCGTACAGGTGAATCGGGAAGGTAGGGCAACCCGAGGGAGGGTGGTTACGAGTCTGTGTGTGCGTGCCTATATTACATACATAGTATACGTAATATGCAACTCCGTTGGGTGGGTCTTGGGAACCAGGCGAGGGCAGGAAGGGTCGCGCAATGGGACGGTGGTGGACTAATATCTCATTCTCCACAGCAAATTCAAGCGGTCGCAATAAAAGAAAAAAAAAAGTAGCCTCTCCGATGTAGTTTTTTTGAAATATAACTCGCCTATCAAAAATAATTGAAATCGAACAATTTTCATACTCCCAGAAAAAAAAAAAAAAAATAGTAAACCTCACAATGAAATGAACGATCTAACATCAGTCTCTATGATATTTGCCATCTGAAATGTTCTCAACTCATTCAAATCCTGTCCCCAGTTCTTTTGTCAGTATTTCTGAAATCAGTCGAATAATCTCCATGTATATCGAATATGAACTGCGATCGCTTGAATGGGCAAAACGCATCTCTTCGTTTCCGCGCTTACGTGGGGCGCGGAACGAGAGAGGCTGAGCCTGAAGACTTCACGTTGAAGAGGACGCCGACCGTCACGCCACCAAAAAAATTCTATGCTTGCCTTGAAATCTATACACCTTTCTTACTTGACGACTATCTGCCAATAACTATTTGCCACTTTTAAATATCTAGCCAATTTCTATCTAATACCCAACAGCAGATAGCGTCAAGTCTTCCTTTCCTTGCATGCCTTTCTTCTTCTGCTTAATTTCATTCTTATGCATAAAGGCTTACGAATTACAGGACATTTCAACGAGTAAGAAATAACATTGCAGCTGAGCCAACGAAAAAATATGATTTCAAAAAATAGTTACGCAGGTATAGATTCAAATATTTCGACTTCCAGCTTTAATCATTTTTGATGGCACATTAATTTTAGAACCACGCTCTTTTTTGGTTTTTGTAAAGCTATCCGGACGTGGAATCCGAATGTCAACTTTGAGATTCCTCAAAAAGTTATAAACAAAAAAGTAGAAAAAATGTAAACGACCAAAAATGAAGTATCGCTATTGCGCTTGTGCCCGTTCTACGGTACGCTACGGTACATGACGGTTGATTGTGGACTGGCCATTAGAGTTTAGACCATATTTATGTGCACGACCTCTCTGTCGCTCTAGTATAATCTTTGTTCTTTATCTTTGTCTGGAAACTCGTCACAATGGTCCCAATGCCAGAGCATAGGCGATGCGCGGTCCAGGAGTATATGGTCTAAGGACTGATCACTATCCACAGAATCGCTTTGCATTTACACGATAAGTTTGCGATTCATTTTTTTTTTTGTTTTCCGTTTTTCTGCACCAGCAAAACGTCTGTTCCTATTATTATTTTCGTTTTTCATTTCCTCGATCGATATATGCCGACATTTTATGAATTCGTAACTGTTAGGGATTCAAGAGTGGCTGTCATAGTGCTTCTGGGTTTATCTCATTTTTATTACCAGAGTAGGTAGTACCACATTTTTTCTTGACTTTCTTGACGAGGGGATGGTGGGCTTTGAGGTGGTGCAAACTCTTCGCTGTTTAATGCTTGCTCTTGAAGGTGGCTGAAGATGACGAAAACCCTGACTTGTTTTCTTTGTCTCCTCTCAACAGCGTCTTTTCACATTCACGGAATCTCGCCTCAGCTTTGCTATTTCTCCGCTTTTCATTCCTCACGTTAGAGGAAACTTAGTCGGATAATATAATACGCTGTTTTCTATATTATATTTACCGACTTTTTTTACTCAAATATAATAAAATCGAGGTAAAAAATATTTCAACCAACTTTTACGATTAATCAAGTTCAATTTTATTAACAAAGATAAATGAGGTGTAAAAATGAATTAACTAAACCTAAAATACAGTCAACTATGCAAAATATATATAAAAAAAATAGGAATTCAATAAAAAAATAAAAACACTGAATAGTGGAAAGTTGTAAGTTTTTTTTTTTATCATACAAATTAAAATTACATCTACTTTGTCTAGGGATAGCTGCTCTTTCGCGTTTTACTCCTGTTTCAAATTCCTAGCTATTTTTTTCTTTTTTTTTTTTCTTCTTTTATTCGCATACCATTTGTACTCGCTGCGGTTGTTTCGCTCGAGACTCGTGAGTCGCGGTAGTGCGGTCGCGTTTCGTAGACGTATATAATAGTTGGAGTAGTAAAAACTTGATATTCGTCAAATATATATATATATACTGCATGAAAAAAAAAAAAAGAAAAAAAAAAGATATACCCACTACGGGCAGCAATTTCTTAAGGTAATGCATTGTGGTATAAGAAAAAAGGAAAGAAAAGCAAAAAAAAAAAAAATAATGATAATAAGAAAAAAAAAGTGTGCACCTACGCTACTCCGATTTTTTGAATGACGTTAAAAACCCTCGTGTCTAAGTGATTAGATTCGCAAAATATATGGTACCTACATACGTAACATTAAGATGAATAAATTAAAAAATTCTATATAGTCATTCGATAAAACGCATATCTCTCTAAATTATAGCAGCTCATATATCTGACGTATAGCTAATTCCGTGATTAACCTTTGAGATATATGTGGTACCTACATCCCTATACACGTCGTACCGTAAGGAGTTACCCAAAGCACTCAATTATCGAACGAGATTTATGCACAGGCAGCTGAGGTATACACATATGAATATATCTGGAGCTGCGGAACCCCCGCAATAATATACCAGAGTATCTGCAGGTAGTCTAATTCTACAAATCCTTTTCAAACTGCAGCTTGCAGTATCCCTACAGAGTTGTATGACATGTACATGTTCATATATGCATATGTATCTATGTATGTATGTATGTATGTATATGTTACGCGGATTGTACAATAATAATTTTCATCTCTATCAGCGTTACACTCTGCCGAGTTTCATCTACCAACATCATATAATCCACCTTTACATCCCCATCCGCATATATCCATTTTCAACGATATAATACGGTGTATGTATATGTTCAGGACATCTACAACACCGAAGAAGTGGATCTCTGGGGCCCTTCTCGTGAAACTATATATGATACAGACTCGGGATTTTCCTCGTCTCGTCGAAAAACGGTAGAATATTTGAAAATATCGGGAGAATATCTGTTTCAAATTTTATGAAAAAAAAAAAAATGACGTTTTAATTTTGCTTTAAAATTCCAATATTGCATAATCCCTGTATAGGTTTTATTTCTCCTTCTTTTTTGGGTTTGTTCTTAGCTATATATATCATATGGTAGAGATACTAGGTAAGATATATGTGCAATGATCATCCCCCTCGAGATCATTATACTCCTTTTTCTAATATTTCATTAGCTTACGAGTCCCAGTAGTCCTGTATCGGGTTGAAAACTTTCCATTGAACGAACCCGTGATAACAGGTATTCGTTAATTAGGCTAATCAAGCTTATCGTAATCGTGTTTTCCCCACCACCCTTCTCAACCTTCCCAGAAATGCCCTGCCGCAGCAGACGTTTCATTGTAAGATACGTACCTTTAAACTTTATCTTACAACGTTAGGAACTTTAAACTCCCGTTATACCACCCTTTATTCATACCTCATATCGCGAGGATAAGGGAAATTTTATTTCTCTATGCTTTTAAACTTGATCTGAAAATTCTTTCCAAATCATACTTTTACATATATAATTTATTTATTTATTTATATTTTTTTTTTTTTTTCTCTCTGAGATTCTGGAGGAAGTAAAATTGAAAAAAGTTCTATCGTTATATCTGAAATGAAATACTGACGCGCGATGTAGTATGTATAAACATTTCTTAAGGTCTGCAACACCTGAAAGAGATAACGAAGATGTTAGACGCTTAGCTAAGCTGGTCTAAGCTAAGTGGTGATGAAGTATATAGACATATATAGGTATATAAACGTGTCTATGTGTACGCGAGTTATATTATATATGAAGATATGTGTTTAAGAGAGAGAAATAGAGATAGAAAAGGGTACTCGACGCGGATCATACTGATGCTGGGAATACGTGAGCGTGTCCTATTCTCTCGGACTGGTAAGATGCGCTTTATCTTACTTACACACCGAGTGGGCGATCTCTCTTTATTTTACCAGAGAGAGGAGAAAAGGCAGAAAGAAGTAGAAGCAAAAGAATTCGCGTCGCGTCGCATCCGAGGTAGCAAATGATATATTCGTCTTGATTTCGTTAAGCATCCCTCGGAATACATTTCCTGGTTTTTTCCGTTTTTTTTTTTTTTTCTCGACAATTTTCTCGCAGCCTTTTGTCATCGTCGTTTTAAATTGACTTGAAAAGCTCGTTTTTTTCATCTCAGTTCTCGGAATGCTTGCCCTTGTTCTTTTTTTTTTTCAGAAAATCGCGTTTATCGGCGCATAAGAGTCACGTAAGAAATTTCGAACAATCTTGGAACAACGCAGCTCTTTACGCCCATAGGATATTTAACGTATAATTTTCTAAAAATTTTATGACTTTTCCTCGCCGCTAAACGACCCTAAAAAACGTAGAGGGATGGAAGAAATGAGCATTTTGAAACGGGTCTATTATAGTATAATGGCGGATAACGAATCTGCGCTAAAACGGAGAATAGGACTAGTTTATGCCTTATGGTTGCTCGGCGGTTAGGTATATAATAATAAACCATATATATCCAGAACTGGGCGTTAATCTTGGTTTGGTATGCGCCTCGGTGAATATTGCGGGTTGCCAGGGGTCAGCCCAGACTAGACCCCAAGAGTGACAATTTGACAAATTACAACGCATCCCGGTCCCACCTTTGCAAACAGAAGACTCATTGCCTATGAATTTTCCCTGAAGGACAAACCTCGAAAATTAGGCACGTGACTTGATTCAAAAATTAGAAGAGAAAAGAATTAGGCGATTTAAGAGAGAGAGAAAAAAAAAAAAAAATCCTAGTCCACGTGGAGTCCTGCAGAATTATATCGATCCTTGTACGATTCTTACCGAAAATTTGAGCACGTTGAAAATCTATATTCACGATCTCGCATAGTGTTTTTTTTCTAATTCGTAAATTTCTGTATTTAAATAAACTATAATTTATAATCATTATGAAATATGCATATAATAGAAGAAAATAATGATTTACTGCCCGTCGATTTAACCGGTCATCGACTCCGATCGGCAGTCTATAGATACGAATTACGTAACTAGCTATTAAATCGGCAAAGATATTGCGATAAATTATTTTCCAATTCATTTAATTTTTATTATTCAAGTAGTTTTACTGCCATTAAATATGACGCGGAAAAATATAATTGTTTATCGTGTTTTTTTTTTTTTTCTCCATATTTTCTAATTTTCTTTTCCCCTTATGAAAGATGTAATATGTTGTCCGTACTACTATCAAAAGGCGTGGCGGTGGCATGGCTCTCTCATCGACTATCTCCCGGACTATGGACCCACTTCGAGATAAGTCGATAGAGAGTTCCAGGATCACGTTTCACATTTACACCATAATCGGTCGATAATAGTTTCGCGTATATCTAAATAGGATCGGGTTTTCTTCAGGTACACCTCGCCATATGCTGTAGAGTGTAGATAGACGGACCCGGCTCTGAACAACGAAAATAAAAATAACCAAAAAGGAATAAAAACTGAAGAAAAGCCAAAAAAAAGAAGATATATACCTATTCTCATATCTTCCAACCCATAGCTTCTTTTTTTTTTCAACTTTTTCTCACATTTAGAAAGGACATAAAAAAGGGGTTACGGAATTTTGGCGATATTCTAAAACGGGGAATCACGCATATAGAATAAAAAAATAATTTTATTCATTCTATGCAAGTGAAGACTAAGAAGAAACAGATAAATTAAAAAATTTATCTGCTCACAACGGAACCGGCCACTATATATATAGAAATGTGTAACCGGAAGTCTGTAACACGGGCTCACGATCATCGGGATCGAAAAGTAGATTTCGATGTTCACGCGTGGTGAAAACCGCGAGGAAAAGTGCAGTGTGCGTAAAGAGCGATACATGTATCCACGTCCATACCATAGGTGTTTCGTATTGTGTGGGTTAACTTCCTGTAGGTAAAGAGCACACTTTCTGCCCACGTTAATTACTAATTCTATCTCTTCCCTAGGCGTAGAATTTTAATTGGTTTTACCTCCAGGAGTTGGTCTTGGGAAGGGGGATCGGACTTATTGCATTTCCAAACGCAGTTTTCCGCGATCTTAAAGAAAATTTTGAATTTTTTTTCTCCTCTTTTCTTTCTCAATTTATTTCAGGTAAACTCGAGATATGCTAATCTGATCTTGACGGTGTATTTAATGACGAAGATATTTACTTCGTAATAAACGCGTGACTAAAAAAAAAAAATTTTCACCTCAATTTTACCAACTCGTTATGTACATTAATTAAGTTGTAATTAGATAATTACTAACGCCGAGATATATAGGTATACATCGCGTAATTATATTCTCTATAACAATGAAACTTTTACTAGCTAGAGAATCCGGATATTATCAGATCCTTACGTAGGAACAGAAAATGCGGCTAAAACGATACGTTATTACTAACGATCCGTCCTTTCTCTCAGTAGTGACCCATGCTATGCGACTATCTCTTAATCTTTAATCGAGCTTCTGGTGACAACGATTCGTTATTGAAATGAAGAAATAAAATGAATAAAAAAATGCTTCAATTTCTTGAAGTGTTTAAAAATCATTTTTACCTCAATCACATATCGCGATATATTTTGTAAAACTAGGTACATGCAGGTATAACTTCGTGATGCAGTTTCGTTAAGGGATTTAGCTAGGATCGAGCTCGTTAAGGAAGTTAGTAAAATTTATAAAAATCTAATAAAATGTATGCAGCGTACTAAGATTATCGGCGATAATCGTGGTTCACGATTTGTGGATCGAGAACAGAGACGATGTAGTCTTTGGCGTAATATGAGGTCAACTCGAAGGATCCAGCAGCATGCAGCAGCAATACCACGATCATAGCGAAAGCGACTTTCTATTCTGCAGTTTCCCAGTTTCCTACACTCGGTCCATCTCCGCTTGGGATTTTTATACTATTCTGTAAAGAGACGTGCCGAAGATATGGAAGCCGGAAAATCTTCACCTCGTATAAGACCGGATTGCATTACCTACCTACCCTTACCGGTATGAGGCTACGTGCCTCGATTATGTTCGAGCAATGTACCTACTTTGAAACTTAACGAAGTCACGCTTTGGCGAAAACTATTCCAAAGGGTTTAAACCGGATGGACATGTAACATATAAACGGAAGATATTTGTCAGAGAGAATAAGGAAAAGCGCAAATATTATTCAGCCATATTGCAGCTTCTTTGGTCTCGACTTTGATCTGTTCAATTCTTTGTCAGAATTCAGAGTATTTATGACAAAATTGAATCGAGAAAGAAAAAAGAGAGAGAGCGAGAGAGGAGGTTGAATGGCCGGTCATAAATCGCAAGTTCTACTGCAGTACCGCAAGGTTTGAGAGATTACTTGCAATTGTTGTCGTAGGATCTGCCGAACCCATAAATCGTTTGCCTATCGATCTGTGAGTTCGCGGATTTTTCTATTTGCGGGTATCTAGGTGCTTCTTGAATTCAACATTTTACATATGCAGTTCGATACCGCGGATACTATATCCGCTTACCGTATTCATGCATTTGTATTACGATAATATTTCGACCCAAAGGAGTCGTTCTTTTTTCTCTAAAAGAGCGTGAGCGTAGGCGAGCATATGAAGCAAACGGGGAAAATGATAAAATGAAGAAAACATACGAATGAAAAGAAGAAAAATAATGAGGAAAGAAAAAAGAAAGGACGTTAAACCACCGAGAGGACGGTCGTATGTAAATGAGCGACGCACCTTGACGCACCTTCAAGAACCGAACGAAAGGTCGATAGCCTTTCAACGAGAACATTACTAACCTGCGTTTTCTGCAACTAAGAATGATAGTAATAAGGTTTATAATTTATGGAAATACCTGAACCGGTGTACTGATAGCGGGCTTAAACCATCTCCCATAGAATTTGATAAAGCTGTAAAAATTATCGTATAAAATTTTAACGGTGTATATCGATGATATTTCATAACGGATAATGTACATATCTAATGATTGAAAAAAATCCGTCTTCCCTCTAGTCGTATTACCGCGTTTACCGTAAAGCAAGCAATCGTCACCTCCGAACATATGTCAGCAGCTAGATATAATGCATAAAAGAATTTTGATTAATGAGTTAAATGTAACGGTTCTAAGGTACGATGAGAAAGAAAAAAAAAAAAAAAAAAAAAAAACCAAGTAAATTATTGGATAGTATAAAACATCGCTACGTACAACAACCGCAGATGTTGAAAGAAGAGAAGGAATCCCCTCAGATGCTGCAGGCATAGAATTGAACGTCGTTTTTATTATTCACGTTTATTTGAAATTCGGATCTTTAACGTAATGTGAAGAAAAAAAAAAAAAAAAAAAAATTGCGGGTGTGGTAGCTTGCCGAAATTTTTTTATTTTTTTATTTTTTTCAGTTCTTTTACAACACGTGTATCAAATTTCATTTATTTTCATCATTCAATTTCGTATTTTATTATTCATCAATGAATATCCAATTGTCGAATCTATAGAGTTATGTAAGAATCGATTTTTGGCTGATACCGATTTTTCGGATGAATAAATATAAGAGGATCATTTTATTCCCAAAACCGTACAGGCATAAATTATTGGGTTAATATTCAAAGAACGAAATATCTCTGCCATAATATCACCTCTATTACTAATGCTGAAATTATTATTCATTATGGGAGGCAAAATTCCGCGATATAGGTATAAACAGCAGTAAATATATTTCGCACATTCCTTGTCCAAAAGAAGAAGGGAGAAGAAGAAGAAGAAAAAAAAAAAAAAGAAGAGTTAGATCTGACCAATACTTGAATTTTATACCTTTTTTTTTTTTTTCTTTCTTCTTCTTCTTCTTCTTCTTCTTCTTTTTGAGAACTTCGGACAAACTAATTTTAGAAAATATCGTTGCGTGGATGACCTTGGTCATTTTATAAAAGTTTATGCGATTAATTAAGACTCCGAATGACCGGCTAGCGAAGCGAAGAGATCGTAGCTCGTTTGGAACGACGCTATACGTAGTACCTATACCTACTGCGTCCTAACTGTCCGCGTCAGACGTGGAAGATTGATAAGTAATTGGATTCAGGTTTAAGCAGTACCCTTGCTACTACTCTACGCTGTGATGCGTCTTCCTATAATTCTCGTTATAGGATAATTTCCAGGCGATAAATCATCCAGACTTCAGAACTTGATTTAAGGTTTAAAGCTGCTCGCGCGAGTCGCGAATGATTTTCCGAAGCTCTCTGGCCTGAAAATATCGGAGTAATTCTTATACATCTATTTTGTGTCGAACCTAATTTTCGCGAATAAAAATCCAAAAAAGTTAGCCAAATCGAATCGATTTTTTTTCCTCTCTCTCCCTCTCTCTTTGATAAATATATCGTGAAAGAAATTTCTAAGAACGAAGTTTTATCGCGAAATGAGATACAGAGTATCCAGAGGCGGACTGTTGCCACTCCGTTGCTCTTAACGACACCGCGAATTGCGGAGTAGCTAAAATCCACCATCGGTACGTAATCTATGCGGAAAGTACTATATACAGTCGACGAATAAAAGCTCGAAAAGCCCCGCGACTTACGACGAAAATCAAATTCCGTTTAACTGTAGTGAGGTAACCGTTTTAACTATTTTCAACTATTAAGGATCTCAATTACTGTTAAACGACGCGTAAGTTAGAGCCCAAAGTTAAGTATAACGAACCTCGGATGCTGCGGTATACTTTAAACAGAACCTCCCTCTGCAGCGGAGTCCAATTCGCTATTTAAACAAACTGAAATTTCGTCGATTACATAAGACGCTAATTCGAGAAAAAAAGGAAAAAAGAAAATGAAGAAAATATAAAAAGATAAGGGAAAATGGCAAATTATCAAATCGGTGAATCCCGGGCTGGAAAAAAATCGCAATTTTTCATTTTCACTTTTTTTTTTATTTAAAAAAAAAAAAATAATAATATTGTTAAATCACCCGCGTTATAGCCTCGATGAAATATTGCGAAAGATTTAACTTGCTTGCAGTATTCCATTCCGCGCTCGGTTCGCGTGAGATTGGAAAGGCGAGAAAATGTTATACAACCATTGATTCACGGGTTGATACTTTTATTATTTTGCACAGGCGCAACCAAGAAGTAGATAGCTGGTTATAGGTATACCCAGGTATATCATGGTATGAGCTATTTGTTAGCTCATGACTCTACAAGTGGAAATTACGTGTTATTTTATCATTATTAAATTTTGCATTACGAATCAGGAATATTTACTTCCTTACTCTACACCCACGCCGTATATATATACATATATACATTATACATACTTATAAATTAAATTACATAACCGTTTCGCGATATAAAAAATCACGTATTGTAGTATACATAATAATAATAATAATAATAATAATAAATTTCGGAAGTTATTCGAATTTATGAAAATTTTTTTTCTTTTTCTTTTTTCTTTAATCTTAATTTCACGAAGTAAGATGGGCATGGTTTGTATAATAACTATGTACACATGTTTGTGTATTATACTGACACACGTATGCGGGATGTGGAATTGGAAGCATCCCGTCCGATTCTCACGATCTCGAGTTACTCGCTACACCAAGACGATATCGAGTTCCAAATTCTTTCTTACATTATATACGTTGAACAATATGATAATCTCTTGACCGCGAGTAACATTGTCTTTTATTTGCGGTTTTTTTTCGTTTCTGTGTTTCTTCTTTTTTTTTTTTTCTTCTTCGCAGGATTCGAATTAACTCGCTAATTCGTTGAGTCGGTTAAGCAATCCACCGTTGAGTTTGACATATGAGAAAAAAAAAAAAAAAAGAAAAATGAAAAAAGAAAAAGTAAAATTTCGCTATGCGTTGAACGACTGATCCTCAGTTTTCAAAAAATGTGTTACGAAACTTTCTGTACGATTTGACGAGAGAAAAAAAAAAAAAATAAAAAAAATAAAAGGGATAAGACATTTTGAAAAATGTTATTCTTCTTGCTCATTTTACCGAAAAATATTGATCCGCTATTTACTTAATAAAGTACACGAAATTTCTCTGAGCGGAAGATCTGTATAGGGTAGATAAAGCGACGAAAGAAGAAAAATAATTTACAGCAAACAACTAAGGGAGATAAAAAGTAGCGAGACACAGGTGAACAAATATTTGAAAAAAAAAAAACGAGTAAACAAAGGTTAAAAATTGATCAGTTCTACCCCTAAAAAGTAAATAGAAAAAAAAGGAAGAAAAAAAAATGTGCAGCCCAGTAACTAATAGGCCTAATATCTAATATCTAATATCTACCTGGGTACCTGTAGGAGTCATATAATAATTCAGTATAGAACGTTAATCCCCTAATTTCGCGGGTTTACCTCGAGGTTTAGTTAAGCGCATCTAGAGGGTTTGAACGAGGCGTATCGAGCTACATCGGAAGCCAATTAATATCCACTATACAACAGGGGGTGCTATGGGTCGACGATGGCCAGGGTGCAGGATAATATCGAGGGAAATGAGGGAAGGGGAAAGGGAAAGGGAAAAGGGCAAAGGGAACGAGGGAACGGATATATTCGTCCACTCGGCAAGAGGGTATAGAGTCACGGGGGGTAGGAGGTATGTATGATATAGCCTCGCCAAGGGGGTCACTTGTCAACACCACCCTCGTACCTGTACCCCATTCCCCCTATCTCATACCTCGCATTCCCTTACCACGGGTGTTATTATATACGCTGTAATTCAAGTACCGTTCGACCCTGGTTCATGCGATTCTATACAGATATAGGTACACCCAGCCGAGATCCCAGCCCTCAATAGACTCCCTGGGCCTCCCTTAGCCTCGTTATTGCTCCATAGGGTGGATTCGTTTTCGTATATACACATCCAGTTCGAAATCCGGCTCGTATTGATCTATCGATATTTGATCAGGTTTATTTAATCAGTGCCTGTTCACATCGTATCTCGATAATCTAAACAAGACTGACACATCTATTCGCAATCAGTTTTACAACGTACACCTGGTTTACCTGCCTATACGTTTTCCAATTTTTTTTAGTTTTTAATTTTTATATTCTTCCGACTGAATATAAAAACCCTTCGAAACTTAACCATCAACGTCTTTCTCAACGGGGAAAAAGAAAACGAAAAAAGTATCCGATGCCGGATTACGGGCTACCAGACCCATTCGCGATTTTATATATCCAAAGATTTTTTATCTCTTGCTTAATCTGTATTCAATAAAATTTCTCGAGCACAGGAGATGGGAGTCCATAGAATTTCTACAGGAAATCGTTCTTGCTTCGTACTTCATACATTATGTGGGCAGGTAGGGCACGGGTTAAATTACCTCCAATAAGTCTCGGTCAAATGATCGGACCGAAGTAGGTACGCGTACGGAACTAATTGGCCGAAGTTTATTCAACCGATAAAGAACAAATTTTTATCGTCCTTTCGCGGCGATCAAGTCTAGATACAAAAACACGAAAGTCGGTATAGGTGGGCATCAAAGCATACGAAATCGATCACACTGCTCTTAGTAATTCTTGGTAAAGATTCACCCAATCCTTCGATCGGTTAATTCCTTCGAACAAGGAGGAATGACGATTTGAACCATGTTTAAGATTTTTTTTTTTTTTAATTACCGGCAAAATTTCTCTAGATCTTGATGGGTTGAAATTATCTCCACACACTACCCTCCCATCATCAGCTACAAAATAATCTAATCAACCGCTCGACCTAGCATTCGGTTCATCCCTTATAGATATAGCTATACCTTTACCGATGTGTAAGGCTAGGATAGCCAGAGGGAAACTAAACTTTTCGAAGGATGGAAAATTTCCTAACCATCACGGTAACACCCGCGATTATATTCTCGCTAAATTTGAACTGCGATCACTTTTCGAAAGTCTATGTGAAAATTGAATTATTTTCTTCTTTTTTGTTTTACATTTTCTTTAATTTAGATAACTTTTAGTACATGGATAGATGGGTACTCACTTTGTATATACCGTCGACCAGCCGGGTAAGCTCTTCGGTTTCCATATTTATTCTGAGATATTTCTCCTTCACGCAATGTTCATATTTTTCGAATCTGATGTCGCCCACCTTTCTTATAACCCTGGATTTCTTCTTCTCGTTCCACTTTCTTGCACTGGTATAGATGACCGCAAACTCACCCAACGGAGCGCCAACTCTTTTTCTGAAACAGTAATATACCGTTCGAGTGTAGACTACAGGTATATATGTATAGAAGTACATGAAAATCGCATTTTCTGATCGTTGGAATTGATTTATTATAATAAATGATCACGTTTCTGTACGCGAATGACAATTTTTTTACTTTTTCATTCTACGGAATACAAGAATCATTCGTTTTGGATCTAAAAAGAAAACTATATTCGTCATTTTTGCAATATCCGGATACAAGAACGCAGGACTTATTATTATTATTATTTCTTCGTGGTTTCTTTTTCTTTTTAATTTTTTCTTTTTTTTTTTTTTTATATATACCTATGTACGAAAACGCAATTCCTGCTGGTGAACGATTGAGGGAATTCCTTTCAAACGTAGATCTCTGAATTAAAAAATTCTTGAAGAAGTCTTGCAGAGGTACGTGTTCGAGGAAGATGGAAACGGGGGTGGAGATGATATTGGGAAGACTTGAAATACCCGAAAAATTCATCAGAATTCTAAAAGTTTACTTTATGATATTCGCGGGAAAGAAAACATAATTATTACATATCCTAATATCTCATTATTTTCTCGAACGATTGAAGAGAGTACATCGAGCTTTATTGGATACAAAGACCTTAATCAAACCGGATACGACCTGACCTTAACCATGAAACGAAACTCGTGTTATGGAGCAATTAACACCCAAAACTTACGAGATATCTACTAAGCCGTGAAACTGGGACGACGATAATTATAATTAATCCTCATTCACACCCAAATAAATCTTCCTGTTTACCTGTACACCTTAGGGTGATCCTTAATTCGGTAATATTCGAATTTCCATGCTCCCATGGGCTAGAAAGTCTCGGAATATGTTCAAAAAAATTTAGTCAAAAACCCAGGTTCCCATCTCAATTCAAAGTGCTGCCCCAAGGCCTTAGAATTTTCCCATTGAAATTCGAAAATGATGAAATAAATAATAGAGGACCACCCTGGTATACGTATTCGATTACTTACTCCGAATTTACTCAAGAAAACGAATAGGTATGAGAAGAACAGAGTTTGAAATAAAATAATCGACATAATTAATTGATTTGGAGTTATTCTTCAATTTTTTATCATTTTCTTGATCGTATAAGTATAGAGACTCGTGTCAGTGAGGAGTAATCGGGTATATTATTCACGAGGTAAACTGCAAACTTGTAGGCACTCCTTTTCCTGTTCGTTTAAATTCCTAAGCGAGATACGCGATATAATAGACACGTTTTTTTTTTTAGAAAAAAGAAATGAATAAGACGGATATTCGCAGCTTGAGGTGCGTACAGCTATCAACGAAATTGAATCATTAAAACCGACCCGTTTCAGTTTCAGAGACAGAAAGAGGAGTACAAAATGTAAAGAAAACGAATTTCGTACTCTTTCAGAAAAATTAATACGATAAAATTAAATAAAAGAAATCAAAAAATTGGATCGGTTTAATATTGAACAGAAACATTCACGATTGAAATCGTCTCGAAAAATCGTTTCGATCTGCATAAATATCGCTGACTATTTATTGCCATTGGTCAGATAACGTTAACGACTATACTAGGTGTACCTGCGGTAATAATTGCAGTTTTCTAACGCAATTCTAGATGAAGAAAACCACTATAACAATAATAATCATAATAATAATACTAACGACTGTATAATAACGACGATTTTATATAAGCGTAGATAGATACACGAGTGAACGGATACTGTTGTAACATATTATACAGCGCGATTTTCTGGAAGGTAACGCGCCTAAAATATAGGCAAGCGCGCGAAACGCCTGCATTTAGGAGCTCAAACATCGACGATTGGGTTTCATTTATTACGTAGGAAGTAAAAACCAATCGTTGATGTTTGAGCTGCTCAATGCAGGCGTAACGCGATTGCCTACCTTTCAGGCGCGTTACTCTACGGAGAATCGCACTGTATATACCTATATACCTGTATAAGTAGAATAACGCACGTATAGTAATACTTACTACAGTTTATATACCATTATAAGTAAATATACGCTCTTAGAGACATAAACGCGAATACATATATGTATGTATCTATGTATGTATGGAATATGGTATGAGTACGCGGTGAACAGAGCCGGGCATTCTCTAAGCAAGTGTATAACATATAGCAGAAAGGTATGCGGATTTTTATTTTCATCATGTATATATATGATGTACATAATATGTATATAGAGATATATATAAGTCCTACTGGATGTCCTTGCAGAATGAAAGTTGGCTGGAAAACTACAGCTTCTATACTGTGTGATATCTGCTACGTACATACTTCCAGTTATAACAGCTGTTGGTATGGGTATATGTTACAATACTATCAAAACTTGTAGGTCAGACCGGGGAAAATTGCCCTATAGTATATATATGTATATGATTTTTTTTTTCTTTCAAATTTGTTAAACCTGAAATTAGGTCGAAATCTTATAGCTTGATTTTTATTCTCTAATGATATTAATTGCGATATAAATAAATTACGCAGACAATTATTGAGGCGCGGTTTAAATAAAGCGAAAAAATTTCAATGTCCTTTCTTCATTATTGTTTGATATTTTCGTAATATATTATCTCGCAGCGTAGGTACCTACAGATAAATAAACTAACATGGGCTACACTAGCAGCCTCGACCGCATGTCTAGAGGCGATGGTATAACTGGTCTTCCAGCATCTGGACCCCTTAGAGCCTGAGCCTCGACGATCTTAGGCTCTCCGCATTTCTATACCTTCAAGAACCTATCTATGTACGTACACAGATAAATACATACGTACGTGCATTCATCCATCTAATATATTTACATCCACAGGCGTCGGTATATAACGTCTTAACGGCTATACTGTTAGAGGAGCTGTATACCCGTATACCTACTCTATAAAATCGGCAAGTCTTCTACGGTTCGCCTAATTGGCCTTAAATCTCTTCGATATCTGAGATTATTATAGATTCCTTCCAATTCGTTAAAGTTCACCGCTAATGTCACGGCTTCGATTTCGTTACAGAATAAGTTAAGATTGATTTCAAAAACGACATAATCGCGATATTAATTCGCGTGAAATCGAGGATCAGATTATGATAATTGGTAGAATATATCGTACCCTCATATCTTCGGGGAATAAAATTTTCGCCCAGCCTCTACCTGCTATATTTATAAAAATCCTCAACCACTCAGGCAACAATTGGAACAGTTTTCTTTTTCTTAAAATATGGGCCAAACCATGGCGAGATGCAAAGTGCCCCAGGCTATAATACCGGCTACTTGGTTGGTCCTCGGAGTTTATGATTTCCGTTATATTTTACAAGCGAGTGAATAATACACTCGTAGTTATTTTTTAGCGTCATTCCCTACTCGGACGATCGAGAAATTGGTTATTTTCAAGAGGCTTGCTCCAAAAAATCGGATTTTCATCCCCTTGAACGATTTTCGTCAAATCTATAACATCGCGGGTTTGAAATGATAATTAAATACGTAACGTGTAATATTCGGCAAGATCTATAGTGAAAAAATTTATTTCATTCAATAATGAAACCGTTATAAATTCGCGTGAGTAAATTCCTCGATGATCGTCAAATACAGATTATTTACAGAGCCGCATGAGTCAATATTTTATTATCATAAATATTCAATCGACTCAACCATAGACGAAAGACTTAATAATATTCAAAAAACTAAAACTGAAAAATTTAGAATCAAGGATCTTCGCGATCGTGTTATAAAAATCGGATAAGTATATGAACACGATTTTTGAACGGTTCAATTTTTGTATATGATAGAATCTATACCTCGTAGAATATTACTTCTAGTTGGTTCATTTCTATTATTAATTTTTAATTTTTATTTTTTTATTCTTCTTCACATTTATTTTCTATCTACAAAGCCGAGCGGAGGAGATGATGCCGATGGCCACGATTGACCCGAAATTCTTAGCGAGAAACCAGTTGCTGCGGCCGGACGTCGTGGTTAAATAGAAAATATAAATAATCTGAGAACGAGATGAAATAAATAAATAAATAAATAAATAATGAAATAATAAAATAAATAAATGATTGAAAAATGGTTAACTGAAAGCTAAAATCAGCTACGTCTGAATTTGACTGTTACAGAAAAAGTTTATCGACGGTTATAACGATGGAAGAAATGATACAAGAAATGACTATCCTTCCTGTACAATAAAAAAACTAATCCTCTATCAGATGATGAGCTAACAGACATCACAATGAAACATAACGAATTTGAAGAGGACTAAACCTCGTTGATAAAAAGCTTCGAATCTGACAGCTCATCGACGTATCAAATCTTGTGAATTAATTACATTATTTTATATTGTCATTATAATGACTAGAGATGAGGTGATCAGTTTTTTTATTTTTTTCCCCGGTTATACATAGATGAAATATATAGAGACTCTGAGATTTTTTTTATTCGTTGTATTATATTCGTAATGACGAAAATATCATCATACATGCATTTGATTATAGTATTGCATATATATTTACGCCGTGTGGCTGGTTTATGTGGGTGTTTATGCATATGTGTGTGAAAAGTACTGCATTACGTGGGGTAATGCAAAAATCATGTTATACCACTCCGACCGTTATACAGTTAGGCATGGTATCGTTGAAACGTTCGAACCTACCTATAGATGTTGGAAGAGCGTGACACCGGCTACAATGAACTATCTAACGTATCAGAACAAAAAAAAAAAAAAAGAAAATAAAAGAAAGAAAAAGTAAAAATAAGAAGAAGAGACGAAGAGACGAAGAGAATTGAAAGAAGAAATTCTATACCTGCAGAAATGTGGGTGAAAATTGATTAATTCTTCATTCGCAAAAAAGAAATTAATACCTTATGATACAGCTCTTATAATTAGGTTTTCCTAGAACTACTTTTGTTCGTCATCAAAGTAATTATATCGATAAATGAGAAAGCTGGTACGACATAAACGGATTAAATTTCATATTAAAACGTTTTCTTCAACTCGAGAAGAGAAGAAAAAAAAAAAAAAAGATTTCTTGAAATTAGTTTTTTGGAACGAATCTCGAGTCTGTATGGTGTAGTTCTGAAAGTTGTCCTCAAAAAAGAGCAAAATTTCGTATGGACTGATCTCCTAGTTTTCTAGTTTTCTAATTTCTCGAAATTTTATTTTTGTTTTGTATTTTTATATTCTCTGTATTTCTTATTTTTTTTTTCTGTTCATTTTGCTGAATATCTGGGTATCTACGTTTCCCCAGAATCTGCACCGATGAGAAGAATCTCTAATATCTGTTAGCTGACAAAGATCAAATGTTCTCATCGATATTGCCTACGCGCCATACGCGATTCCCTTTTCGAAAGCTTATTTTTGTTATTTCCCAAAGGCTATAGAATATAGATAGTTGAGACAGTTACCTAAGCGTGGGTTTCCTCATTTCCCAAAGGTTAGTAGAGTGAGAAAATGGATAAATGAAAGAGCTTTTATTCCACACTACTTTCGACACAATAAACGCACAGAGTTTTCGCACATTTTACGCAAGTTAATGAAATACCCGATGCAATAAGAGTACAAAGATCGTTCATTGCCACCAAGGTGTGATGATATCTGTAACCCTCCTCCCTTGTTCCCCAAGTCTTATAATAATTTAAAAATCGAATTATTCCGCAAAGTATTTCGAAAACAATTAAATACGCGATAATGAGACACATTACGTATGCAGCTACGATTTCTCCAATTTTTTCTATCCGTAATAACCATCGTCGTCGATTAAATGAAATAACCCGCAACCGTACGCCGAGCACCTTTCTAATAGATAAAAATTTCTAGACTCGATATACCTATAAGCGAAACTCCAAGAATGGCCAGGATCTACTTTCATCAACTTTTTGCATGCGATATAATTCAGCAAACGTACATGCATACTCCGTGGTCTCCTTTACCTAGTGGTTGAATCTAGTGCCGCGAGGACAACCACAGCAATTATTATAGTGGTTTTATTTTTTAAATTTTGAACTTTTTTTTTTCTTCATTTTTATAACGAGTTTATACCTACTCTAGGCGAACATGTCTACTATCGTTGAGTAATTACTGCATTTATAGAAAAAATAAAAGGTCTATATAGGTATACCAGGGTGGTCCTTGATTCGGTCATATTTGAATTCAATTTAAATAAAAATAAAACGTATTTTACGTGTCTTTTGACCCAAAAATATAGCGAAAATAAACCGACATGACAGAATGATAGTAAATCTGGAATATTGAGAATACGATTTGAATTATGTCTAGGAAACTGATGAAGCGAGTAGTATTATTCTCACATAGGAAATGATTACCGGTACCTATATACACCGATGCTACGGTAATTACGAATAGTTAGTATCACATAAAAAGAATTTTTATACTACGTGACTCCGTCGAACCAATGATTAAACGATAATTTCCGAAGATTACTATCCTCACTCAAAGCCTGCTCTCTTCTCTTCTCTTCTCTTCTCTTTTCACAGGTATGGTAGGTATATAACTACATACATACATGATGTGAATTCCAGTTGAATCCACGTACAAGATTATAACGGTACGATACTACGCGATCGTAATGCTTGTGCATATAAATCTATTTAATATATATGTATATATTTTTTTTTTATATTCTTATATTTATGATAGAATCTATATATGTACACTTACTGTATACATGTAACTTATAATGTCGAGTGTACAGTTTTAGAAACTGTATTTGCACGGAAAGAAATTTCACTCGATAATATAAATCTCATAATGATTATAAATGAAATCGGTGAAATTTTTGAGCCACTTTTATATCGGCGATAATTTAATAGACCGATTAATTTTTAATAGAATTTCAAGCCTAATTAAAGAGCTAATGGCGGGGGAGGGGAGGAATAAGGCGTATTTTGAAACCGGATTTCACTGATCATCTCGCTGTTGGGACACACATTCAAATTCAGCTGTTCGTAAAAATGCAAGAATGCCGTTCAGCTGCAGAGATAACGGTAACTTTATACCCCACATATAGTAGATGTATGGAATACCCGCCAGCCATGTTTCTATGTGTACATTATACGTACAGAAACAACATTCAATTCTTTAGAATTTGAATAACGAAACAATTTTCAAAAAGTTTATTTTTAGTTCGGGAAATCGCCCCTGTACCTCTCGTTGAAATTATAGATATTTTTATAAAATGATAATAAACACCGGGGTGGATAGGGGCTTTTGATTATTACATTTCACGATGTTTCTGGAAAATGCAAGTTTCTACTTGAACTCAGAATACCAGGGTCTCTCATCGACTGACTGTGCGAATATAATAGGAAGAGAGCTTTTTGTTTGCATTACAACACCAAGTATTTGAAATTAGGGAAGCGGAAGCTCACCCTCGACAGGCGTGCAGACTAAGGGGTGCGAAGATGAGAGGGGGCAATGAAATAATAAACTTCTGAAATGGGGATGAAATTTTATTTATTGTTAGGTGTGTAAGGTATACACACTGTGTTATAAAATCGGGTTCAACTTCCGAATTTGTTTCATATGATTTCGTATTTAACTCTCTGAAACGCCAAAGATCCAAAAATTTTTATCTATTTTTCAGGATGTAAATTATTATACATATAGGTACCGAATTAATACATATGCGTGAATTTCAAATTTCGGAGGTTTGGTCCATCGGATCTTTGGCTTTCGAAAATTTTGAATTTTCGGTGTTATTCGTGTGAAAGTTTTCTTTTTTTTTTTTTTTTCTACATCGGCTATGCAGACTTTCGGATAAACTACCCTTACTAAAAGCTGTAAGTGGAGGTGATATTAAAATTCGGAATTTTTCGCCGTTTATAAATTTAAAAAATTCCTAACTAATCCGCGCATCTAAAAATTTTTGCGATATAATTTTTTTCTTTTTTTTTTTGTTCTTTCAATACGACAGAGAAAATTTAGAAAAATTTAACACGTGTAAGGCTCGATGCCTCGAGGGATAATATAATTAATTGATATTTTAATTAGACCGCGCGAGTTTTTGATTATACAACGTTTTAATTTTTATATTATCTATGAAACGAGCTTATCGTTAACTGAAGATGAAACATGACCAAACGTAAAGGCATAAATGAATTTTGACTTGCAAACCACGCATCGAAGACCCGACATTCTCACTTCCTATAATTGAAGCGACGTAACATAGCGTATGGTATACGTATAGTTTAATTAGTGGATAAATAATTTCGGCCCAGGTCATGGTCGGCGATTCTAATTAATTAAATGGGAAATATAACATGCTCGCTAAGGTTATGGTGTATGAAGAAAAACTGGAAAAAAAAATGTAAAAAAAAAAAAAGAAAGAAGAAAAATATGAATTTCTTTTTTTTTCTTATAAGAAATCGAATTATTTCGGTATTCCACTATAGTGTCGTAATAGTTAATTGCAATCTTCGCTTAAACACACACATCAAAGTCTGAGCACTCAACCCTTAAATTCACGTGGTGGTATCGCGTCGCGTCGCGTCGCGTCGGAGTCGCAAGGAGGCAAAAGTCAAGGGTAAATTTAGCCCCAGTTTAAGCTCTAAGTGAGAAGCGATGCCTTTAAACGGGGTGAAGCGGCGGAGCAGTGTGCAGCTAATATCAACCCCCACAGGTGAAGAAGCTCTCAGTTTCTTTTCCTTTTTTCTTATAATTTAGTGGAAAATTGTAACGACCGGAATAAAAAGAAAAAGAGAAAAAAAAAAAGAAAATGTACCAAATCGTCGGAGTTAAGTGTGTGTAAATTTTTTGTTTTTTTTTGTTTTTTTCGTCTTGAAATAGGGGTACGTTCAAAAATACCGACTTTTACCCCTACGATGTATTCGTCTCTGCGTTAAATGACGCGCAAAGTATTGCTGCTGCTGCTGCTGCTGCTGCTGCTGCTGCTGTTATTTCTGCTACCTACTATACTGCTTCTGCATTCCCAACTAAATTGCAATATATAACACTACGAGGGTTCTCCTCTTTCTTCTTTATACTTCTACTTCTACTTCTGCTTCTGCTTTTACCCCTCAAAGACCGAATGGTCCATAGAAATATCCCGAGCGTAAATTTAAATAGATTTTTTTTATTAAAGGCATAAGTACCTGTACGTATGGTGGGTACAGCATCGTTATTACACGACGATATGCGAGTTTACTTCCGTGTAGAATATTCATTATAAAGAGAAAAAAAAAAAAAAAAAAGGAGAAAAATATATCTACGTAGCTGCAGGTTTTTCTTCAATTCTTTTCAGTAAACTATAGTATATTATATGTACTACAACACTATCTCTTTCGTTTATTCGGATATATTTTTTTCTTTTCTTTTTCTGTCACTTTGATGGAAAACGTAGATATGATTAAATTTGAGGCAAATTTTTGGTACGTATACTCTGAAAATACGGTGAGTTTGAGATGTCAAATTTTTCGTTTAAATTCCTAGGTAAAACTACTTTCGTGGAATCGTTTGACCTTCGTATGTGTATATATATATATAAACGAGACAATTCACTTCTTACGGCCTCTGGCTTTAAACGGGAAGACTCAAGCCAATCCTTGAGCTTGGGACGCGTATTACACGCGGTCAAATACGATATTCGGAGTTAAATGCGTTAGACAATATTATACTAAGATATGGAATATAGTTTCTTATTGTTAATAATAATAACAAATATCTAGGAGATTAAATACTTCGGGATGAGAAATCGGCCGGTATATACTTACACTGATATACGATAAATATTTATCATCCATACTATACATACCATCGGATCACATACCATAATCATCAATATTATCAATTTAACAATGATGAGGTTTGTATAATAAAACAAAAAAAAAAAATATATATATATATATATATATATACACATAATAAATAACAAATAATCCTTGGATATATAAATATGTATACCTAACTTATATCTATACATATATGATAGAAAAGTTTTCGAAAGACGTTTGATTAGGGTTCTGACAGTTTGAAAATTGTTTCTAAAAGTCGAAAACAAGGTGGGGGGAAAAAAAAAAGTTTCTCAAACAATTATGAATTATTTCATACCCTTATTTTCTATCATTCACAGGTATATAGGTAGTACATAATAATCGATAATAGTCTTTCCCTCTTTTGCATTAAATTTTGCATTTTGCAAAATTATGGAAATAGGATAGGAAATATATATACCTGATAACTATAAAAAATAAATAATCGTCTGTATATAGGTATATAGAATTAGTTAGACGAATATACAGGTAGAATTAAAATATAGTCAAACTTTATCTGTACCTACCGATTGACGAGCTCCGAAAATAATTTTTTTTTTTTTTCAACTATTTTTCATAAATCAGACGTTTTTTTTTTTTTTTTTTCTTTATTTTATTATTACGGTCACTTCGAATTTTGGAAATCACTCCAAGACCGCGGTATAACGTTTTTGGAGTACATATATATATTATATTTATAAAGTTATAACTGAAACGAATGACTTATATATCACCAACGGAGTCACAGGAGTTTGATCAGTCGTGTTCTCACACGACACGAGTAAAAATCACTGTTAAATAATTAATTGCTTTTTTTTTTTATTTTTAGTTTTTTTTTTTTTTTTTTGTTTTGGAGAAATTTTTCTTATCTATTTTATTTTTTTGTCAAATTTTTTACATGAATATAAAAAGAAATGAAGAAAAAGAGGCGAACGAAACTTGCTGAAACACTTGTTAATAAAGAAAATATCCGCGATAGATCACCCGTTCGTGAAGGCGCGCGCGCCACAACTGAATGTCGCAGGTTACTCTGCCGCTGCTCCAGTCTCCGCGATAGCGACGAACCAACGCAAGGCGAGGCGACGCGACGCGAGACGAGGCAAGGCGACGCGACGCGACGCGACGCGCTTTACCAACCGCCGCGACGCCCGCGGCGTCAAGTGCGCGGTATAAAATGATACGCGAGTTATACTCTATGTAAGAATTTCGCGAATTCAATTTCAATACATTTTCTTCATGTATAACTACCATATATCGTTACATTATTACGATTCGACCTTTCAATATACGCGGGAAAATTAATTATCGGAAGTATGCATATAGAAGTACATTATATACTATAGTATATATAATAACTATATAGAAACACGGAAAGTCATTGAATCTCAAGGCGGAATACAACTATATATAATGAGAATCATACACATATTATCCTCGCAAACGTTTTCTTTTAAAATTAGTCAAAATTGACGACCATATATATAAAAGATTGCTCGAGTTGTGGACGTTATTCTAATTATTAGTTAAATATCTATTATTATTATTATTATTATTATTGTTTTTATTAAAAAGCGCGACCTAGTCGTGCACTTTCGAGTTTCAAGTATTGTCCTCAGGGCAATCACGCAATCGTTAAGGTCTTGCCTCCATACCACGTTGGTAAGAGGAGAATGAGAAGTCCTATACTCTATAATACTTATCTGGCGTATAAATCGTGGGCACAGAAAAAGACCGGACGTGGCTTTTGAACCACGTCAATAGTCAGACAGCATTAGCAACGAAGTGAATTGAACAAGAAACGAAAGAAAAAAAAAAAAAAGAAACAAAAAAATGAAAACAATAATTCGTGTAAACTACGCTAGGTCATGTAATCTGTAATTGTAATAATAATAATAATCTATTTTATTGTAGAATTGAAGATTTTACACTACGTTTAATTATTTATATAATTTTTAATTTTTTTTATTTTACATTTTCTGATTATATATATATTTTACATCGCGATTTATCTCCGAAATGTCGGTTAAAATCTACTCCGAGATTCTCTGCATATATATATATATATATATATATATATATATAGGTATAACCTACTACAGACCCGATATGTCACTCTTGATTAACGATGAAAAAAAAAAAAAAGAAAAATTGACGTTATGCGTCAGATATGCAGGAAATAAAAAAATAAAAATAAAAAATGGACAACAAAAAGTAAAAAAAAAACCGAGATTAACAAAGAAGGAACCGAAAACCGTATACCTACTCTGCTGTATTTGTAAGATTTTATAATAACGAATATGCGAAAGTATAAATTTATTTTGTTATTTAACATATATACAGTGTATGACGCAGTGAACAATTTTTACTGCTAAATAAGAACGGAAGTCTTTAATATTATACTGCGATTGTTAATTTAAATTGCTAAATAAACTATTATCCAAACAAATTGACACGTGAAATTCATTCATTGTCGGATAATCATTGTTCCTAGTTTAATTATACTACCTTACGAATAGACTGGCTGAAAAAATAATTACCAGTTACTTTTGTCGTTATAGCTGTATGGGTATACATGTAGTAACATCATCGCAATCTTTCAATTGATATATTTTGCTAATTAACATGTAATTCAAACGTTACGTGTCGTACATAATAAATTATTATTCTGGTAAGAAGCTATGTCTTTATTCGTTATTTATATAGAATTTCAGTGTATCTTCCTCCCACACGTTTTTTAGTCGAAGAATAATGATATATATACTCGTTACGCCACATATATTACCTGGTAGAATTTTTCACTTATTTTTATTTTTTATATTAAATTACTACGCCGTTATGATCTTTATCATTTTTTTCTTCTTTTTTATTCTGATTTACTTTAGCTTATTTCTCTTAATATTATCGGATCAATTTTGCTCCACTTTTGAGTATTACCTACAGCTACACACCACCAGCACTGGTAGCACCGGTAGCAATGGTAGCAGTACCAGTAGCAGCTGACTGAAAATTTTCTAAGTAATTTTACAAACTTTCTTGAAGAAAGTTTAGCGATTCTTCGAAAGTGAAGTAAAGCTGTGTCGTTTTGTCCTCGTGAAGTACCCCAGAGTCTTTTATACCGTATATCTATACCATGCAACGTAGAGGTCCGGTATATAAGTGTAAAGCACGTATACTTCGCCATACACATCATGTAGTACTTTCAAACTTCCTGCGCTTCTTCTTCTTCCTTCTCTACATATGTGTATATACATACATATATATATTTTTTTCTAATTATGTTTTTAGTTTTCTTTTCCTTTTTTCGTAAAAGAATTCCCCAGGATATACGAAATTTCCGTTAAAAACTGGTACCTGTATGCATTAGTATATATACATGCGTGTGTGCAGTTTGAGCATTAAACGCCGTTGACACTCGACGTGCTGTAATACTGCGTCTGAGTACGAGTTGCGAATAGTGTTATACAACACTCTGTATAAAATCATCCGGGTTTTACTCGAAGTAGAAGGAAGTGCGAAGAATATAGAGATAACGAGAGAGAAAAAAGACCCTTTATTTTTTACCCCTCCGTGGTTATTTCTCAGCTTTCTCCGGTTCTAATGGGATCTCTTAGACCGAAAATTTCATATCGTAGAAAAATACCATCACTTATACTATATTTAAATATAGATTTCGAAATGCGATAAGCGTGAAAATGATTAAATTTTGAATTCAGGCATGAACGAAGATATATTATATGCATATGCAATATGCATACGTTGAAGTAAATAGAAAAAAAAAAAAAAATACAATGTTCAAAAAAGTTGCGTATCATTAACGAGTTCTAATTTACAACTTCATTCCTTCTCTCTGCATTCATAAAACCGGCAATAATTATTCTTCCGCGCAAAAGTTAACGTTATATCCATATTACTATATGTGGAATATGCATGGTACTGCCTCTCGGCGATTTTCAAACCCCGCATAAATTTACAGTTAGAAAAAAAAAAATAAGAAAGTTGGCCAATTTCTCACTTTTAACTTCGACACCGAACCTGAAATTCTGGAAATCCTTTAACGGTGCAATGTAACGATTTTCATGCTCGGTTGACAGATGATCTACTGTTCGTTCTACCGTGACTGCTGACCGCTACGTGGTGCAATTGCATGATTCGATAATTGGGATTACCTACGGATTAGTCGAGCCCTATCTGACGATTAAATCATTAATCTGTCGTCTATGTTTAATTCAAGTAGAAATGATTTTTCTTTTCCAAAAGTATAATGGATGCGATAAAATTTGTCGATGGACATGGAATAGTCGTGAGACTAAAAGTGTGTCACGTACCGTTTGCCTGGCTGTACGAAAGCCATCTCGTCTCTGGTTTATGGAATTTCAAATGGATTATGGAGTTTCCTTTACCGTCAGTAATATATTAAGGGGAACAGAGCGAGGGAAGCCTTAGGGATCTTCCGTTGTAACCGCTAAAGTTTTGCTAACGGTATACCTACTGCTAGTATGGGTATATGGGATGTATGTATACATAGGAATTCTCGGTCTCGTTTTCAACGCATCATGTGAAACTCTATACCCCATTTAGCGCGGGTTTGATGGGGCAGTCTTATTGAGGATAAAAATCAACGATTTTCACCATGGAAAAATCTACGTGCACTATTGCAGACGTTAAGTCTTTCCTCGGCTCAGACACGTTCTTATAGTATTCGATACAGAAGTAGAGTTCTTCTCGTCAATCGCGAGCAGCGAAAGCTTACGATTCAAGCCAAAATCAATAGCAGTTGGTTCCTAGAGATGCCAGAGTGTCTTGGATTCGAAAACTCTTCTGCACACATGTTCCCGATGGTCGACGACTCGGTTTGAGCACTTGATACATTGACGAGATGAATTCATGGGTCGTGTAGGTATCGAGTCAGGCATCAATCAGTTTATGGACCATTGCATGCCCTGCGTCACTAATTATTCTAACGGTATTTCATTAATTCAAAATCCCAAAGAGGTTCTATTATTCTTGTTTTTTTTTTTTTTCTTCTTCTTTTTCTTTATTTTATGAAAAGGTGTTTTTCTACCGTGAAAATTCTTCGCCTCGTAGCCATTTCGCTCTGGCAAACCCGGGGGAATAACGCCGAGTAAACTAAAAGTACGGTTGCAGGAAAATAACGATGAGCAGACAAAACCAGGGGTTACCTACTACCTACCCGCTACGAACGAACATGAGTTGCTCTAGATATTCTTGAAATAAGAATAGCCAAAAGTAATAAAAAATTGGCCAACGAACCACGCCGAACATTTTCTACAGTTGTTTGCTTTGAGTAATTCCTACAACCTCAACTTCCGGGTTTATCAAAAATATACCCTCTACCATCGTCGAACAGTCGCCAAGTTCTACTGTTCTCTACTTTAGCTCCAATTTTCTGTATGATAAAATTTTTACACGGGTCTTAATTTTTTTCTACGCTATTCACGACCGGTCAATATAATCACAAGAAAGTTATAAGAGCTTAGTAATTTTGCACCTTCAAATTATGTACATTCAAATAATACACAGCTGATATCAGTTTCTCCGTAATTACAGTTCGCGCATCGTATCTACTCGATTCTGCCTCAGTCACATGTCGCTCTTACATACGCGGGGAAAGCTCTCTTAGATTGACCTTTTTTAGTTATCTGTTAAGGTGCATCGAGCCCCAGCACATCTCCGAGACAATCGCAAGTGCAATATCGTGTACCACTTTCTTATTATAACGCGCACTCACGTTTTTCGATTTTACTGAAAAGATTGCGAATGATTTTTTCCTCATTTCTATAATTGTTGAGTAACAAAAAGATGAACGGAAATTTTACGGAAGCCGATGAATCATTACGGAATTTGTTATAAAATTGTCATTTCAGAGATCTGCAGTGCTCCGAAATAACGGATGATTTTTTTCTTTTTCTTTTTTTCTGATACTGCAGTGACTATGCGACTGTGTGTTATATGCGATGGACGAACTGCCTCATCCAATAAGTAATTTTAATCTCGTTATTGAGTGTGACGCAAGCTATGCGATCGAACGTCAAGCCTTTCTACTCGATGCAATGAACTGACGGAGGAGTAGGTATAGGAGATAAGTACGCGGTCGAGAGTTGCGGAGTAAGTAAGTAAGTAAGTAAGTAAGTAAGTAAGTAAGTTGCGGAACGGGGACGAGGGAAGATGAGAGAAATTGGCACAGAGGTACGAGGCGAACTATAGAGAAAGAGAGGAGAACCATGAAACGCGCGATCTCTTCGATGATGATTCTGTTCGCTGTTGCTGTTGCTGTTGCTATTGCTACTGCTACTGCGATTCTAAAGTCGAGTGCACTTCAAACTAGCAAACTCTGCCTTTTAACTTGTACCTATATGTATATGTATAGTTTACCGATTTACGTTTAACTATAATAGTTCTTTGTTAAAAGCAATTACAACATTCCTTGTTCAACGCAGGTAGAGGTATATTGCTAATTACTTCGCTCCGCCTTTTGGTTTCGTAACTAAGGTATATATTTGCAGTCTCTTGCTAAACTATTCATGAAAATTGCCCGTCTCCTATAGTACATATATTAGAACTTCTCGGTATTTGATTATCAATCTTGTTCAATATCTATAAATACTAAATATATGTGGAGAATAATAATTCTGTAGCTGCAGTTAGTTAAAATATATATATATATATATATATATATATATATATATATAAAAAACAAGAAGAAGTAAAAAATAAGGTAAAAAAAAAGAAACGGAAACGCAACGAGTAATTGGTTAATTAGAAAAGTTCCTACTCTGTTACGGAGCGTTCCCGACCATTTTTTAACTCCTTGAATCGAGTCAAGTGCATCAGAAAAATAAGTTCAACGTTTTTGAGAATTGTAAAGGCGTAGGTAATACTGTAAGCTGTTCAGTTCGTAAAAGCCCCGTAGTTCAAGAGTGAGTTTAGCCGTAGATTCAGCCGCTGTTTTATAACCATCAGCTTTTTGCTACAAACTAAATTATACTGCAACGAGTCGACTGAATTTTACCTCTGTAAGGAAGAAATTCACCTGGAAGGTATGGGGAGCGGAGAGAAAAACTGATGCACAAAGTTAGCTATTATCTCAGTTTTTGAATAACGAAGAAGAAGAAAAAAAAAAAAAAAAACACAATGAATAAAAAATTCAATCATTTGGTATACCTAGCAAAGTTTTTGTTTTTTTTTTTCTCCTTTTTGTATCACAAAATTTACGGGTTTCAGTTGTTTTCAAGGACCGTACGACGAACGTAGGGAGTCAGTGTTTTAGTTAGGTATATATAGGTATATGAATATGTATAATCGAATATGGCAATTCAAGACTTCGCAAACATCTGCGGCATTACAGTTGGCGAAAAAAAAAGAAGGAGGTAAAAACATAATGAAAAAAAAAAAAAAAAACGAAAGGTAGAAGAATACGGAATGAGAAGAAAACAGTAAAGAAAACGAAACAAAACAGGAAAATAAATAATGTATGATGTATATGAAAGGCAAAGACGTATTCGCCTATTGGGAATCTCTCGCTGCAAAACGTGAACGAAAGATATCACTAGCTTTAGCCCTCGATAGCAAAGTGCCGACTACTATAATATACGATTCTACATCGAGTTTTGCAGATATCTGCCACGTAACGTTAAACGAAAATGATCGATGACCCGCAGCGAGTTGGTTGCGAATTACTTTTCCTCTTTCAGAACTTTCCGAGCTGTGGGTATTCAATCCTCGAAGTTATATTTACAGGGGTGTTTAATGCCTGTTGACCCGTTCGATTCATCTTCAATATACTATGATATTGTGTGCGACGATTCGAGGCTTCGTGGTTTCAACGTTTCATCATTTTCCAAAATCATTTTTTACTCCAATTAAATGAAAAAAAAAAAGATTAACAAAAAAGCCTGAATAACATAATAATGCAAATGGAATACGCGTAGCGTAGCGGTTTGATTATCGTTATTTATATTCTACCTATTTTCTTGAATTATTTTCGTCATTTTCTGCAGTGAATTTTCAATTCAGAGAAAATTTGAATTCAAAAAATTCAACGAATTGTAAACAGCTCCCAATGTTCAATGCCACGCAATCTTCTTCCCTCGTGTTCATCGGTCCGAGACGATTAAGACTGTGTCAAAAGGAGGGCGAACGTCGAAGCAGTAGAATAGGTATGAGGTACCTACCCAAATTATCGCTTCTGACTTCTAAGGATTAAGAATTTGACACACTCTCAAATACAAAATCAGACAACAGAATTTCTCTTATTAGATTCTCGATCTGGCACGACGATCAAGAACCCGAATTTAGAATATAATAGGTGAAATCCTTAAGGTTACGAATAACGCTGACGAAATGGACAAAAATATGAATGAAATCTTCTCGGGCCAAAGAAGCATTCGGAATTGATACGATCTGCTGATGCTGATATCTACTTCGCGAAGAGAAGACAACGATACGCAATACTTATACACATGGTAGATATAGGTATAGGTAAAACGCACGCTACATATAATCCGACATCAAGATACTATACGAGAGAGGCAATTGAGCTGGAACATCGTATTTCCGTTTGTATCGGATGTAATATCTTTCGAAGCGTGTGGTTGAACTAATCCACCATGCAACTGACGGCTACTGTGATGGTCACCCACTCAAGTTTATTTACTTTTATCATATTTGAAAGAAAAATCAAAATAACCCGTATATTTGAAATGGTGGTAAAAGATTTTGGAAGGACTTTATCCTGTGAGAGTTTATTTTTATTTTTTATATTTTTTACTGAAAAGTAGCGTGAAATGAAATCAAGGTATTGTATTGAATTGGGGCTTCGATCGAGGGATGAGAACCGATTTTTGGTAAGTGAGATATAGCCGGGTTTCCTGTTATGAGAAAAGGCCTGATAAAATTGGGGAGCGACTCACTCAGTTCACATTATAAGGAAAATCTCATAGGATTCGATTGAATGATCCAAAGGGTTTTGGTGGCTTTATGCACAGTGCAGTCGCCTGAGGGATGAGGATTAGCGAGTGTCTTAGCTGCCCTTGGTTGGGTAACTCTGCAACCCTAGTAAGTCGAGGCTAATGTCTTCGACCACGAAAATGTTGGTGATTTAGATTGATAGCGGTGGGAATGACTGGCAATCTCTCTCTCTCTCTCTCTCTTCGTCTGGCCCCATTTCTGTGCCTCGGGACTTTGGGGATACAGGATATGGGAGCCAAAGAATCAGGGAGTAAAAGAGCTGCAAGATGTTCACCTCGGAGGCTGTACGAGAGAGAGAATCAATTTCCAAGATCACAGATACCAGGTTCGCCTACTATGGGGAACCTCTACATCCTCGATCCTCGGTCCTCGCTCCTCACTGCGGGAGGGCTGCTGCTCTGATCTCTACACTTCCATTCTTCGAGTCACTGATAGAAGTACAAAGTGCGAAGGATGAATGCCCGGATAAAAGACCCGCCATCCACTCAATCGATTCTTTCTTTTCCTATTGCTTTGGCCCTTTTCGAATTTCAAGGATCCAATGCATTATGTATACCTCGTAGTTTACCATCCTCATCTCAGACGCACAAAGTAATTTGATTTTTACTAAAAAAAAAAAAAGAAAAAAATCAAAAAAAAAAAAAAAAATAATATTTCCACTCTCCTTATACCATATTATTACTCCTTCGCGATTCTGAACCCATTTTTGAATTCGAAATCTTCAACTACTCTGAGAAAAATCTGATTTTCTTATTCCCGATGGACCGTATACAAGTCGATATCTTGTTATTCCAATTAAGAAGACTGGTTAACCACACCTCGAGTGTATACATTCCAGAGAACCAAGTCTGGGTTGGGTCAAGTGCGTTCCTAGGTTCCGTGGGCTCGCTAAATCGCACCTGACTACTCGGTGTCCTTCGCAACGTCCTTGCAATATCCCAGATCGGTATCTACATGAAATGATAACTATGATAAGTTTGGGATGATTATTGATTAGAATAACGATCTTATCCAATAAGGACGTCATCCTTTTAGCCACGATCCTCCGCAGCAGCGTATTTTAGCCAGGTTCTCACAGTTTGGTCGAGGTAGCTAACAACGTAAGTAAGCAAGTGGAATATAAATCTGTGGATATGTTGCTGTAGAGAGCCAGCACGAATACATAATAAATGAATATAATACCTACGTAGAATTTTTGCTTACCTCATTCAGCTATGCGGAGACTTTAGATTAACATACAATCTAAAATCCGATCGACAATAGGAGCTGTGGGTTTGCATGGGAAGTTCATCGAGTGTCTTAGAGAAAATAATTTTTTCCCCATTCCTTTTTCTCTTTCTTTTTCTTCTGATCTTATTGTTTGCAGTTTGAAAATATTCGACAAAGCTGTATCATCAATTTCATTTATCCGACGTTTCCATGCTTTTGTTCTTGGTACTATATAGAGTGTGGCTTTGAAATGGGTCAGCTTTTGCATTTCGGCATTTTGCCAATACTCATCTTTGCCCTGGAGGGCGTTATGCCCACAAACCTCGCAACAAAATGTTCAAAGAACGATTCTAATCGGTACCTGTTTACCAAGATACCTATATAGTCATTTGGTCTAACATAAGCCCTAAGGCGCAAAGTTATCGGCAGGTATGACACCGATAATATTTTATTGTGATACCATACCGCAGGACCAAACTCTGGCTTCGATCAACTGCACGCGCCGCGCCGCGCAGCGCAGCTCGATGGATAAAGAGAAACTGACAAAGTTATGCAAGACTCGCGTGATTGCTTTTACACCTATATTATAGGCATACACATAGAGATATCAGTATAACACATACGGACTCGATTCTAACAAAGAGGTCCTCGAGTAACGCCTTGCATTACCGCGCCCTGTGCGAGCCTCGTAGAAATGCCAAGAGAATGTAAGCAGGTAGGTATAAGATAGATGGATAGATATACCTGTATGTGTATGTATATGTATGTAAGTTTACATAGGTTTGTATAATACGTTGGTATTATATGTGTAGAGTTTCTAGCCGCGTGCAAAGTCGAGGTACAAGTATATATGTTAGGTACATACCGACCTAGCTGTGTACATATAGGTTCGTAATATACCTATATATAGGTATATGTGGGTATGAATGTTACGTGTAGATAGCAGAGCTTATGATATCACAACGCGATTGCGAAGGTTGTGTAAGAACAGCGGCCGGAACTTAAGTGCAACTTTGAGAATGGCTAACTTTGTCTTTCGCGGTTTGATTTATACTACCGTCTTGAGGAAATTAGTTTTACCATTTGAACAGATGCCGGGTATATTAAGGAGGATAGAGATGCGTTCATAACGTCATGTTCCATTATTCTATCACAGTATTATATCGAGAAATAGTACACGTCTATGAATTTGCTTAAATAACTTTTTAACGAATCAAACGATTTCGATGAAATTTTTTACAGATATAACTCGAATAATCATCGGATCGGGTATCAAATTTGAATAAAATCGGTTGAGCGGTTCGAGCAGAAGATATGAAAAACTGTTTTCCAAAAAAGTATAGAATATCTTTAGCACCGTTTGTAAATTTTTTATAAAATTTCTTCGGTTGTTGCATACTGAGCCACCGATCATTTTTATCAAGTATATACTGAAATTAAAGTAAATTAAGTATATACGAGAAATTAACTGTATAATCGCGTTTTACCATATACAATAGGTCGATTTGATTGAAAAAAAGAAGTTAATAAAAATAAATAAAAATAGCTATCGAGTTGGCAAAGATAACTGGCGAAAATGACGCGCAGATGTTTGAGGATAGTTAAGTTAACGGTGTGCCATGTGCTCATAATTGTAATAAGCGCAATTGTACTACTGACACTTATACATATTACTTTCTCTACAGCTTCGAAGAGAATTGCGAAAGTTGGGGTAGAACGAGGCTCAAGGGTCGGCTACAACATTCAAGAAATTCAATCCCATATATCTCTGTCTTTGAGTGTTTTTTTATTTTGTTTTATTGTTAATTATAATTTCGTATACCCATCAAGCTTTTTTTTTTTCATTTAGTTTAATTTAAAAATTGACTTCGATCAAATATTTGATCGTAAGATCAACTTGGCAATGTAATATATTGTGTTTGCCTTCGTCCAATTGCCGATCATACATGTATGTGGTACATACGTATACATAGACACACGTATACATATTATATTGGTTTTACAATCCAGTCAGCATGCGACCGTGACTGATCACCGATCGTGAGATGGACGAATGAGTATGCATCTAAACTACAAATAAGTCCTGGAATAATCTATAGGAGCTCGTGCAGAGAGTAGTAAAGAGTTCTTCAGAGTAAGATTCGTTTAAATTTTGCATCGAGTGCAAGAGAAGTTTTCCAGAAATTCACTATCGCCGCATAGTATATAGCATGGCATAGCATAGCATAGCATAGCATAGCATAGCATAGCGAGATGTATATAGGAGGAAGCTAGAAGCCTGGTAACTGAAAGACGTCGTTTGTGTAGTTATTTTTTTTTCTTCTTTTTTTTTGTCTCCTCTAAGAGTTTCTCGTCTCGCGTAGGGAGGTATCTATCTTTACCCAAGGGATTTCATTTTATCGCGGTTTAAGTTTCACCCGCTTATACCTATACACGTACTTGGAACCGCGAACCGCAACCAACGAACCAAGTTGAACGAGTTCACAGAGTTATCGACAGTTTGACGAATGAGCTCCCAATTCTAAGAGCACCGACTTATTACATCGAACTAAATGAATATAGATCAATATGCGTTACGGCTTATTATAAATCGATGAATAAAACATTCGTAGCAGTATAAGTATTAGGGTTGTCCTCAACTCGGTCATATTAGAATATCACTGCTCTCATGGGTCAAAATGTCTCTAAATATATACCAAAAAATGTAGTCGAAACCCCAGGTCGCTATCTGAATTCTAAGTACTGCCCCAAAGCCTTCGAACTTTCCCATTTAAATAACACACGATTTTTAGTACTTCGAAAATGATCAAATCAGAGACTAACTACCCTAATAGGTATATAATACAAAATTTTTGGATCGATAGAAAAAATATCGCGATTCACAATAGGATTGAAATTAATTTAAACTCGAATTCCAGGCGAGTAGGTATTGGCTCAATATTTCGCAGAATAATTTATTGGATATAAATCTTCCAGATCGAGTAAATTATTCTGCAATTGATTACCCCGCCTCATCTGGCGCGTAGAGTGTCTCCGGAATTCTAAGCAAGTTTCATACGACTTTTGCAGATAAATTGAAATAAAGTACCTATAGGCTGAATTTAATCAGGTAAGTAACCCTTCGAAGACCCCCCTCTTCAAGGGGAGCTCATATAGACGCATCCACGCGTCTCGTTATATGCATATAGCCAGATAGAAACCGAAGACCGATGTACATATAAAGATCTGCAGTATTAAGGAAAGAATGCGATTTTGCAATGCAAATTTGACGAATTGCGTTATCGCGAAATCCAGCAGCTAAAATAGCGACAGTATCAAGGGATCGAAAATTTTGAAGAAAAATCATTATTTCGCACCATCACTGATTCGTTATCATCATCGAATTCGAATCGATGGTTTCATAATCCTTCTCTTTTTGCACGTACGTACATGTACGTGTGTAGTCAGAGTCTTGGGACGAAAACTGTTCCGAAAGTTAAATAATTAACGTTTAATACCTACCAGACGTTTATATGCTACCCGGATATTCGCCGTTTCCAATTTCCTCCTCGCTCTTTTTGGGCCTAAAATCGGAGCGGTGATAAAGTTCTCGCTTTTGGTTTAGGTCTCCCAGATTTTAGCCCAATTTAGCCACCTACTGCTAATTACTTGCCAACTATTTCGAGCTGTTGGTCGCTCCCTTGAAACCGCACTGACCATCATGCGGACCGCTGCGTACGTGATACACAATATTGGACAGATTTTTGTACACGTACATAGGTACGTGCGAAAAGACGAAATTATCGCGCCTAGTCCCCCCTTTGACCTCGAAAATTCGGTCCATCTTATACGTGGAGATCCTTTTCGCCGTATGGAAAAGTTCTCAAAAGTTTGAAAAATTTCTAATTGTATAAACTTTATACTATAAGGTTCTATATTTTTCTGATCCGAAAGAGTATCTCGCGTCGAAATAATCGCAGTCTAGTTTTGAATTTTTGTTTTAAGAAAGACTATGAATTTATTTTTTGAAATTTTATTTTTGAGTAAAAATAAAAGAACGATGAAACGATTTGTGAAATCTGTTTTCAAAATTGCCTTTAAATTATTTCGTGATCACAGTTTCACATCAAGTCTTCTTTAGCGTATAAACCATATTTATCTTCCGATAAATTTCATTTTCCTTGGCTTCTGATAAGGAACTTCACCGAACGAAGCCATTCAATATCTCCGATCGAATGGAACGAGGTGTGTCTCAAGTTGCATCGTGTAGTGTATTGGAAAATTCTCTTACAAAAAGCTGATAAAAAGAAGAAGAGAGGTAGAAAGAAAAAAAAAAAAAAAAGAAAACAAAAATGAAAAAAAAATCTAAAAGAAAGGTGGAACTTTTCTTAGCCCACGGATCTTATATTTTACCTAACGTATCAATGATTTCGCTGATTCGGATATTACAGAATATTATAGTAAAATTTTTTTCTCGTCAAAAGTAAGAAATATAAAATTTTTATCATTAATTAATGAGGAATTGGGTTCCAAATAGTCTTGAAAAATTTCTAGGATAATAGTAGTTTATTTTTATTGACTGTATAATAAGTCTGTATAGATTCTCATTCAGCGGAACATATACATAATATATTATATTATATTATATGATACATATAATTAATATACTTAATTTCATTTCAAATATTCGTTACCACAATAATATGTAATAATGTTATCTTACTTTAGAGTAATAATACGAAATATGTGTAGATACACACCAGTTAGTTTCTATAATAGTAGTACATACGTATTAATATTGAAAGTAAAGTAAAAAGAAAAATATAAATGGAAACCAAAACGAATAATATTTGTTAAAAGCAAAAACAGAAACATGTTAATAATGTATTTATGGATTATTGTATGTATATAATATTATTAATATAGTGGCGCATCGATTCACAGCCTATATGACTTTCTCTATATAATATGTACAATTTCAAAATGATTGTAAATAAGTAATTAGAATATAAGGGACGGGGAATTTCGTCGTACATTTCGATGTCGAAATCCTTATATTCTTCATGAAAAATAAATTCGAGACAAATTGATATTCATTTTTCTTTTTCTTTTTCTAATATCGTTCTCGATGATCAAAACTTTGAAAACTTTCACCCCATCCCTTCGCGTTATACTTTTATTATTATCAATTACTGCATTCGACGAACACGCTTATATTTACTTTTTTTTTCCGTTTACTAATATCTATTTATTATGAATTATTACGAAAGGCAGTGGCCCGAATACCTCAGACAGTAACCAATTAATTATTCCCATTGATAAAATACTAATTACTATTTCAGTTAACGATTAATACTGGCCTTTGAGCGATCTAACAATGAAATCGATGAAGAAAAAAAAAAAAAGAAAAAAAAATATTACAATCTTTGCTACACGCGAAGAATAAACTTGTATAAATATTGTTTCTCGTTAGATTAGTAAAAATTTTTTTCTAGATCAAATTTTTCTCTGATATAATGAAATATTGATAATAACTTTAGCTACCGTCTCGGTTATCAAGTCACTTATTGATTTAACAAAACGGTTTTTTAACTAAACGTGATGCGTTACAGAGTCTTTTCTTCCATTCTCTCTACCTGGAAAATTCAATTTTTTCTTTCTTTTTATTCTTTATGTATATACTTTTTTTTGTTTTCTCGACACTGTTACTTTAGTAGCGGTTTATTCAGTGGCTCGTACCCCTGAAAGAATAGAAAAAAAACTTTTTTAGATTTATGTCATTCACGCATTTAAACATCGCTAATTATATCTAATAGGAGTATATATATTACATACATACATAAATTACCTAAATTAAAATTCTAATTAACTTTCATAAGTCAGAAATGAAAACATAAGTAGGTATATAGTAATCAAATTAATTAATTAATTAATTAAACAAGTGTGACCTTTCCGTTTAATTCACAACGATCGATATTTTTTTCTTATGTATTTGATAATATTCATATGTATAATGATCATTCTATGACCTAAGTTTGCCAAGAGGTAGTGAATTGGATTTAGGAATATAAAATTATTCGTTAAAACTGGCTATAAAAAATTCATATACTAATTCGATTTATAAATAAAATATAGCTGAAGATCGTACTGATCAAACGGTCTGGTTAAAAATGTGTGAATAAAACTATGAAACCGCTTATATTGTAAACAGAAAATCAATATCAATATGTATGTAAAAAAAAGGCGAAGAACATTTCGTGGCTCATTACATATTTTAAAGGTTACTAATATCGATTACCCATTGCCCACTCTGACCGATTCTTTGTCATAGTAGATTCCATGAATTGAAATAGCTCGAAGCTCCATCTCAATTGAATTTACCGATTTTTGAAGGTAATAGTGTGAGTAAATAGATTCTTAAATAAGAGTATAAAATATAACTGCTTGTATGCATTTTTTGAAATAGTATCTTTTGCTCAAGTTTCGGGGTGATATAATCGGTCAGTGATTCATGCTGCCATAATAAGGAGGTCGTACATTTATTCTATCTGCTCCTGGTCTAAGAGCGTTGTGAAACGAGTCCTTCAATCTTTCAGTAAACGTTTTGTATTCCATTTCTGGATTGTGTTGTCCAAAATCGAAGTCAGCAACCTCAACTGTGAACCTAGCTCTGCTCTGCATGTAGTAAGCTACACCAAAGACAACCAATACAACAGCGACCAGCGAACAAGAGACTGGTACAATTATCACCGAAAGTTGTGGCTTCGTGGTAACTGTAAGAAAATTATAAATTTATTAGAACAATTGTAAAAACTATGACTAATCCTAGTCTCTTTTTCAATACTAAACTCATCGACTAGACACTTGCCTGTATAGATGTTTATAGTCAGTGGATATATTTGTTTGCTAATATCGTTTTCCAGTATTACAACATAAGTATAGACTCCAGGATCTAAGAAGTAATGTTGTATGGGGAAGCTGCAGGAATCCAATTTATCACTTTCGTTGCAAGTTTCGTTCCCAGTTACGTTGTACTGACCCGGGTGAAGCGAAAGACATTTTTCAAACGGACCTGACCCTTTGCAGCTCACGTTTAAAGACAACAACTCCCAAGGCTGGAGCCAGTGGGTTCCATCAACTGTTATGTTCATTATAGGCGCTTTAAAGAACAAAATTAACATCATAAGTTATTATTCATATGGTCCTTGCACTCTAAAATCAGGCTTGGCAATAAAACGGACGGTTTTTTTTATGCCAAAAACGAACACAATTAGCTTTTTTTGTGATTCAAAACAGGCATTTTCTTCTCCTTAGAGTATTGAATAACAATAACGTTTATACAATTTTCAAAGTTTCATTCAATAAACCCTTCTGCGTTCTAAGATCTCTTTGCTACAAACTCAAGCCTTTGAAAACAAGTTTTTGCCGAATCAATACATGGATACGATCTTCTCTGAACGTACCTCTGACTTTAATATCTCGAGTAAAATATCCGTAAGTTCTATGCGGTTCGGGTGGTACGACGCTCGAGTTGAGACACACAAATGGAAATGAATGATTAGCAGGCATCGTGGTGTTCTCAGTAGCCAGAGTCGTCGCTATTGGTTTCACCGAAGTTGTAATAGGTGTGATTGTGGTTCTATTCGGATCCAAAGTAGTCGTCTGTGGCATAGCGGTTGTAGGAGCTATTGTGGTGGTTGTTGGTGGATCGAAAGAAGCTATGACCAAAGCTTCGACGACATGGGTAGTATTGGGCTTGGTAAAGTTATAGTTAAATGTGAAATTCGGCCATTGTCCAAAGTACTGACAATCGATGAACCAAAATGTTGAAATAGACGTAGCGTTAGCTGCCAGATAGTCGTAATCCCCCTTTCGCAAGCTTATTTCCATTTTTGCCTCAGACTTAGAGGATACATACTCTCCGACTAATGTTTTATTCGATTGTTCAACGGTCACGTTTCCATGAAGAAGATCTGAAAGACAAAAAGGAATAAAAATAGTGAGAAAAAAACACTGCATAAAGCCACAAAGCCAGTTAAATATCACGTCTGAAAGCAGACCCACCGGTTACTTCAATTTCTACAAGATCTCTCCCAAAGTTTGACCAAATAAACCAAATATTCTGCTGTTTGACGATGACTTCGACCCTGTATGAACCGACTGTGTAAGCATCCCGGGGATACGAAATAGTCCAATAAAAAGTCGCGTTCGTCGAATACGTCTGAAATTTGATAATTAATTTTGATTTATTATAGGGTATAGGATTTATTGTATAAACGAACAAGAAATTTCTTAACAAACCTCATTCTTGTGTTGATTCCATGCGTTATCTTGCCAGCTGTACCAAAAATTGCCAGACGGTTGATTACCATTACTTAAGTATAAGTCCGCTCTGAAAGTTATTGTCCCGCCGAGTACAACCGGTCCGTCGTTTGTTATAACGACACGACTTGCAGAAGCGTTTACTATGAATAAATTGACTTATTGTTATTTTTGTTCGATGGATAAGAGTGGTTTCTTAGTTTCTAGTTTCCAGTTTCTAATAGGATTTCTAGATCATTTAGAAAATTGAAGATAACTCTTTTTTGCATAATAGTGCTTTTTATTATCATTACAAAACTATTTCATCGTATTTTAACATGTCATGTTTGTTGACGAGATTAAATAAATACTGTAAGCTCGAAGATTCTAACCTAAAATCGTACGGAATCATTGTGGGATGTTGGATGGAAGGAAATGACAATGTTCAAGTTCGAACCGATTAGAGAGTGTCATATTATTGTTTGTTTCACAATCAAGTATATTTATAACCATTGCAGTTGTTCGATTATCGGATAAAATAATCTCGAGTTATTTTAGGTTATTGGTTCGATGAAGCAAGCGAACGAGGGCGAGTGTAAGATAAACACCAACAATAAAAAAGAGAGAAATAAAGGAAGAGGATTAATTTTTGATAAGAAATAACAGGAGATTATATTGCGATGAATATCTTTCTATAATACGGAGACATGATACATAGGAGTGGAATTTTATCGTATGGATAAAGAAAGCGAAATAATTACGTTTTAGGATAGATTACCTTGATTCAAGTGAAGGATTAATACAACGATGAAACTGTGGGTATATATTAGCCACATTTTGAACATTAGAAAACGTTGAGCGTACGGTTGAGTCGAATGGTAAAAAATAATCACTTTTTTTAAAACCTTTTTCTTACGATCATTAGCTGTTAGTGGACGACATGACACCACTGACAATACACATTCAGTCGTGCAGTCTGGTGGTGATAAATGAAACTATAAAGAGCGCAACGAGGATGATTTGAAAAGTTCAAATACACAAACCATCATCGTTTTGGGATATTCTTAGTGAAAAGTAATGAAACCGAGGAGATCTGCGTTGTTAGTTGATAGTGATGATTAAATAATCGTTTATTAACATAGGTTTGATATATTTACTGCTACAACTACTACTCCTACTTCATAAAGTCCCATGAAGTTCCGTGAAGTCTTCAAGAAGTGATTAACTCCTCGGAATCATATTCGTATCATTGATTAGGGCGAATTAAAATACACTATAAAACGCTATCGTGGACCAAAAATGGGACACGGTGGAATTGCAATGAAAAGACAATTTTTGGTATCGTCAACTCGCGCGGTTCAAGAAAAATCAATTTCTAAAGCAATCCAGATTTCTATTCGGGAAAGAAATTAGCTGCATAAAGTTCGTCCTTGATTTAATAAATTGTAGATCGATAGTATAGATGGATGACAGTCTATTCGCGACGTGTTATATTACGTTTTATTTTTTTAACGACATTCGGGCTGTTATTGTTCTTGCTGATGAAAAAATGCAAAAATTCTCCTCATATAGATATACTATAGGTAGATTCATTCCGGAACGTGGATTAGGAATGATTATTATAACGACAGTAACCATCGTTATTTTGAAAACGAAAATAAAAAATTAATGAATATAAAAAAAGAATAAAGTAGCAAAAATAAAAAACATCCCATATTTTAAATCCGCGCGAGTTCCCGTCTTACCCAGAGTCTTTTGGTCTACGCTTATGATACTATTACGGCGAATAATATTACGGTTGACAAACTGCTGGGAGCAGGGGTGATCAAATTGTGGAAAGTAACTGGGAAAAATATAATTCAAATTTGATATTGTTATACAAGACGTCATCTTGTTTTATTTATTGTAAGATTTTACATTTTTATGAAAAAAATGGGCAGCGAATGCCGGAATTATTTCCATTTTTTTTTTCACTTGATGGTATAGAATTTGAGGGAGTAGGGAGTCGCGAATTTATAAATGTGGCCACCCCTGCCTGCTGTATACCTATACTACAGTACGAGCAAAATTGTTATTTCTTGTACTGCTCGAGTGCGACAAATTAAAATAAACTTCATTCCCTTTTCTCCCTCTCTTGCCAAAGAGGAATTTCGATTAATCCACGTTCATGTCGCGTCAAGCTTGCTACTTTTGAAAATCTAAGTAAATTACAGAGAGTTTCCAAATAAAATATATGAAAAACAGAGCAGGATAAAATAAAGATAAACGTTGAAGATGAAGAAAAGAAGCTTTTTTTTATTTCCCTTTACTTTCATCAAGTTTCGTCTCTGCTACGATTATAATGTATAAAATATAGTCGTATATAAATTTTACAAGAAATGAAAAAAGAAATTAACACATATCATAATCTTTCAAACTGATTTGTGATTTCAGGCTTGTGTACACACATACGTACTGGATGTATGAATATTTTATCCCCGTTCTCGTCCCATTTTTTGAATTGCATACAAGCTATCTCTTGTAAAAGAAAAGAAAAAAAAAAACAAAACAAAGCCTTATGCTAATCGCACGGTATTAATCTGGGTGTATATTCCAACCCTAAAGCAGGCTCTAAAATCCGGGGTTCTATGAACCGAAGAAAATAATTAAATCCAAAAAATTGGATTATTCTCATTTTCCGGGCAGGGAAATACGCATACGACTGACATTCCATGAATTTGATTTATTTTGATTTACTTTTTCATTATACGCTCCGACGACAGACGGACGGACGGACGGACAGATAGACAGACAGACGAACAGGGAGGAAAGCAAACTAACGGACAGACACAGCTAATCGATCTTATACTTTTCTCATTATCTTAAAGCGCTGTTATTCGTTAGTCGACGAATTTAACTCCGGAAAATAAATTAACGTCTAAGACGTAGGAATTTCCAATTCCTTTTACCTTCAGTTTTTTGAAAGACGTTTGAAATGATAATGATGAAAAAAAAAAGAAAAATAATGAAAAAAAAAAAAAAATCAAAATAAATTACACACGAGTGGATTTTCTTTCCCTCTTGGTTATTTTTAACGCAGAAATGGATTAACTCCTGCAGCTTAGGTATAGGATGAAATTTCGAGTTCCGTGAACCGTGCCTGCAGGTTACATTGGAAATCAATCAGAAATAAAGCAAAACATTGAGCAGATACGCTTAGTGAGATTGGTTTGTTCTCGTTTTTTTTTCTTTCCACCTTTGTTCATCGACAACGATACCTACGTATACAATGCCGTGTGTCCTGACTCCGAGGCGTTAAAGGCTTCCGCTGGTAGCACTCAACCACCTGCTGAGGGATCCGATGGTGAACCAACCCCAGAGCTAGAAGAAATCGAGGGAAAAATAGTGCAGTATTGAAAAAACTGCAGCATAAGTGCTATAAGATCATTATTTCACATATAAATTCAACATAGTCATTTTTCTTTCATTAATAACTTATCGTTTGACCGAAACCAAGCAACGGGGTGTAACATGAAAATATAAATGAGAAACATTTCTCTTTTCTTTTCTTTTTTTTTTTCTCGTTTATGGAAAATATAGAAGCTGCAAATACAATTTTTTTGCAGAAAAATAGGAAGCTCTGATCATATCATTACATTAGCGATTATTAAAAACAGTTTTATGACCATTTTTTATATGACAAAATAATTTTAGTGCACTTATACGACGTGATAAATTTATCATCAGCGATATAAAGGCGTGGAAAAAAGAAGGAAAAAAAATATATAAAAAATGTGTATAACTCCATGACGCCTTGACGAATTAATTTTAGTGGTGATATAGAGTTGGCTGCAATTTTCTACTACAGGTTTATCTACAGCTAAAGTTATAGTACCAACGGTATACCGCTGAGTAGAGAATGAGTTTAATTACAGAAGATATCAAAAATTGCAATAAAAATTAGCGATAAATTTATGTGATAATTACGAAACCCCGAAGGGGACTAGCGTCGAGTTAACGTGGTAAGAAGCTTTTCTTTGTCCGTTAGACGATCGTTTATTATAGTCGTAATTCATCCATTATTCTTCTATTCCATTATTCCATTACCATTTATTACTAATAAACCCGACTAATAACTAGAAAGAAAAAAAAAGAAAAGAACGAATTTTTTCTCCACTATCGCAGCTTTAATAAAACCGTACACTGCAATTAATAATTTATCTATCATTATATGTTGAGTTTTTTCGAGAATAGTCAAGTCCGATATTTTTCGTTTGGAAAAAGCGTATTATTTTCCTTGTATTACCGTATATCACACTTTGAGCTCATTGAAAAGTTTCATTTTAAACGAAACGTGCTTTAGGAAGAGGCGGTAATTAACGCCGAATGCATTCTTTACGGCCTTGGCGAGTTCGTGACGGATGACTAGTTTTTTTATTTTTTTCTTCTTTTTTCGTTCTTCTTTAACGAAGAATATCGAAGAGAACTGAATATTCTAGCTATTAGAAAACGGTAAATGTCAGAGTAATAAATTCCCCAACTGCAATTAGCTCGAACGAATCCTGCCGCCTTTTTTTATTCTTTTATCAATTCCCTAATAGGTCGAATGACTCAGAAATCGATTTGATAAAAAATTTAGAAAATATGTTCTGAGCTCCGTTATATTCGTCGAAGAAATCGCGAGATTTCACAAAATTGATTTTCGACCCTATAGCAATCGAATTATTCCTAAGGGAGCTGGGTAGTTTTCATTTCAAAGTAGTTTGGTTTGAGGTCTGAAACAACCGTCGAGTTCCAATACGATCGCAAAGATTATCGTGGATAATTCGTACAGGTGCAATATTCTATTCCCATTGCAATCCACCGCGGAATCAGAATTGTTCATTTTCTTCTTTCGCGTTTTCTCTAGTGTTGAAATTTCTCCGTCCTTTTTATCCGCAGCTATTCCACTTCATTTTAAATTCGATATTTCCGAATATTTACGCATAAATAATTAAACAAATAATTCAACGAATAGTCAAAGATCCAGATTCGCCAATATGTCGCTCTCTCGCTCTTTCCCGGTCTGTTCGATGCTTGTAAACACGCAGTTGAGTTCTCCGCGAAGACTCATTAGCCGACTTCCAACTTCATCAACCCTTGGAACCGCCTATGACTTGCTAATTACGTCATCACACGCGGAAAACACATGTCTGATTTCACTGTACGTATGTATATACGTATAATTACGGTTCGAATTGCATCCGCTCTTTATCGAACACTTCCACGCTTATCTAAAGTGTATAATTCGCGAGTGAGATGTAGGCGGATTTTAGAAATCATCAAATCTCGTCGATTCACCCCAAAGACTGAGACCCCACAAATAATACGATCTAAAAAGAACCAATTACAAAATCGATCAAAGTCCATTTTCTTAATTAATAATTCGATAATGACATGCTAATGAATCTACTTGTAGGACGAGGTTGCAGACTATATTAATTTACACCGTGTCAAATTTTGAAGAAAGTCAAAATTTTCAATTTTAAAGACAAAAAAAGGTTCATATAACTTTATATTACATTATAGGTATTACATACACACATATATGCGATACTGTTTGCTCTAATACTTCATTAAGGTATTAGGTACCCGCTTTCGGACAAAGGGTAGTTTTTTTTTTTTCTTTTTTTCTTTCTCGTTTCTTCTTTTCTTTTTTTTTTTTCTTCTTACGAAAGTATACGAGAATTTTAAGCACATTTTATTATTTTTGATATCAAACGGAGGATTAAGTATTGTATAAAGTGCGATTGAAAGGGTACTGAATAAAACGCACAAAGTACTTTGATTATTACTCACCGAAACTTATTCAGACTTTAATAATTTCATTGCTAAAGTGCGACAGTTGATTAATTTCTGATAACGAGGTGGTATGAGTATGACGTATAACTAGGAATTACAGTAATCCGTGTCTGGTTAATTCGAGCATACAGTTCGAGGCACTTAGCAGTACTTCAAACCGCTGGCTATAAACGCCTACTCTCAGCAGATATAAAAAGGAAATATTTATGCAGAGCGACGTCTTCGACATATAATCAAGAGTAGCTTTATCCACAGTTCAAATTTCGCTGTTTGATAGGTCGAAGGAAAAATTCTTGAGAAAATGATTTTTAACGTCATTGAATGGAATGGGATCGATCAAAACGGCGAGAAACGAAGTTGAAAAAAAAAAACGAAAATAAACGAGACAGAAAATTTTTAATTACAAAATTCGAGTATTGGAAGTGATAAGTCAATTATAATAACAATAATTGATTAATTGATGTATGTATAATTGTGCACATCCATCTCGTATATTTTTTCGTAACTATTCATTGGAGTGAGCGAGTCCGAGCAAGAACTCGACGTCATAAATATTGATTATTAATTTCATTAAAATTTAACGCTGAAAAAAAATTATTGCTAATTACTTTATAACCCGATTTTAATAACAGTCAGTCGACAGATTTATCGAATTCACTATTACCTCGAAAAATGAATGAATATCAAAATGATATGTGTGCAGGGGACGAAAAGCTTTAAAGTTTTCTGCGTATAATCGGAGTCAATTTATTTCTGCTTAACTCCATACTCGATTACGTCACAGTTTTTATATCCGATGAATGAAATCCAGCTGATTTTGTTTCCCTTTCGTCAATAACATAAAATAGAAATTCAAGATGGATCGTTTCATAGAGAAAAACGCAAGTGTTATTACAGCAGTTTGGTTCTACCTACATACCATCACTCGGGAAAATTACTTGACTGACCTTTACTTTGCACTTTTATCCGCAAGCTTTTATAAAATACGGTTCATACTTTTACTTTTAAGAATCGTAAAGAAGGAATATTCGCCTGAAAAGTAATAATGTAAAATAAGGTTGAAAAGCATATTATACTAGCGGGTATAGAATCGGCTGTAGTTTTCATCTTATCGTCGACGTACAATAGATACAACCACGTAAAGTCAGATTATATATAGCCCGCGTCATAATAAAACGTAATCCTTTATTCTCATTGCGACATGTATGCATGTGTATGTATATTATACATATACGTTCTCCGCCATCGGCTTTGTGCCGTCGCGACGTCTAAATGTCACTCAGCAAGGGCAGTTAACGCCGGAATGTTAAAGGCAATGAAAGACCGGGTTAACTCAACTTGCCTAGTATCTATAGCTATGAGATGACGCTTTGTAATGTATGAGTAAGCTGCATTTAAATAAATCTGTAATTTTAGTGATAAATTTATGAATAATTGTTCATTTTAGTGACTTGATAGAAAATGAAAAATAAATTTTTAAATAAGAAAGAAAAAAAAAAAAATTATATAAATTTAGTTAAATCTCTGATTAAACTTCATTCCCGCTTGAATACTGATTGAACTTTTATACGTGAACACAAGTTCGTTGCAATATTTTTTCCCCCTTTTTATTTTTTCACCCATAATATATAATATAACCGGAAGAATTCAGTTTCTGCGCAAATATTGCAGTAGGTATACTTGTAAGCAAGAAATTGTTGATTGTTTGAGTTCCTCGGGGGCGAGTCCGCGTTCTTACTTGGATAGCTGAGTTGGGGTTCAGTTGAGGGTAGTTTCTGAATTGTCGAAATTCGCGCCTGCGTCAGACCGAGTCGCGTGGTGGTGGGTTAGTATATAGGAGCTTGCAGCAGCCCCCACGTTTCGCATTGCACCCTCAAACCCTTATCCCAAAGGACGTCAAAGATCGCAACGGTCGTGGTAGCGAGTTCTTAGACGCGTTTCGCTACGAGCGAAGAAAACAAAAAACAAATTAAAAACGAACAAGAAAATCGAAAAAAAGAAAAAATTTAATAAATTAGCAAAAAAGAAAAGAAAAAACACACGAGGGATCCTCAGATATTTTTCCGTCTGGATCCGCATATCGACAAATTAATTAAATGTGTCCAACAGTTTTGACTTAGGATATCGATCGTAGACCGAATTTCATTTCTCACTTCCTAAACTTTGAAAAACAGAAATTGAATCGAATAATTTTTCAAATTTATTCTTCATCTGAGAGACTAGCGGTTTCGCTTATAGATTCTAAAACTGTTATAAATTATATGGAATACTTTCAGTTCTGTTTCTAATTTAGCTTCTGGTGTTTCCATCCCCTATCAGTATTTATATATTTAGGTATATATCAATCGATCTTTACATAGTTCAATATTGTTTAGTTTTGTGAATTTCATTTCTTAAACCTTGCCCATTAGTTTGTGAAAAAGAAAAATTTATCTTTCCGTGAAATAGGATCCTTAACTTAATATACTAAACGGTGGTTAACGTTCGCGAAACACACACGAATAAAGTACACCGTTATAATTTTGTGCCGGGATATAATGGGGATGTCGTTGATATTAATGTTGATGGTGACATTGGTGTTTGCTACAACTCGAGGGCACGCGATGGCAAAAAGAAGCGCGGCAGGAAGTGGACCTGGAGCTTTTGACTACCCTGATTATCCCGCAGTCAAGTACGACGAGTATCCGGTGAGTTTATCAAAAACCAAAAATAAAAATAAAAATAAAATTCCATTTCATTGTGGTTTTTCGTTGTACTTTTCACAATCTCATTCCCCAATTAGTAGCAAAGTTTCTCAAGTATCCCCGTGACTTTTCCAGGATTAAGAAAAATGATCTTATACGCGTTAATTAGCCCCAGCGAAGTGTGGTACTAAAGTTTTACGATTATAATATACAAGGATCTTGATAATTAGGTAAGGAGCATCAAACTCGCGGTAGATCTCAGGTTCCATGATATATGAACATATGATTTATTAAACTAACAGTCTCGTCCATCACGCCGTAAAGCTTAGACAATTTGAACATTAGTTATGTGTTTTTCTTTTCTCCTCCCCCCTTTTTTTTTGTTCGTAAAACCCTTTTTTCCCCAAGCGTTTGATTATCCCCCCCCTTCTTCATTAATTCCCGAAATTTGATTGATTGCGAAGGCCAATAATCAACGCGGCTCGTTTAACACCTTGAAAAACCCGGTCGGATGCCCCGTGTACTTCAATCAATTAACAATTAAAATTCACTGAACGTGAGTATGCATTCATGTTTACGATGTACAAACATTTACCAGGGTAGTATCCACCATCAGTCAGGGTGGATTTTTTACGTATCCGAAAAAGCGTATCAGCTGCAGTAGTTTTCTTATTTTTATTTATTTTTTTTTTTCATTTGCATTTTCACTCTCGAAAATCTAACGCTCCCAGATGCAATTGAACCACGTTATTTTTCAGGTACTTAACATGCAAATATTTTTTCGAAACTCGGAGTAAGAGAGGGTGAATTATTTTTTTTTGTAAAATAATTACAAAATTTAGTTTCATGGATTGAAAATAAAATACGATAGAAATTAAAGTTGTAAAATAAGTTGATAAGCGTGTTTTTTTTTTCTCTTGTTTTGTTCGCTTCCTTCTTTCCCTTATAAAGTACACGTCAGACTCAACCCTCATTTTAAATTACCGTTATAACTTGATACTGGACACGTATTTTAAACTTATTCTAATTTACGTGTCAGACAGAAGAAAAGTTTCGGTTTCTAAATTATTTATCCTCACTCACAGGTAGAATTTCTTAATTTTTTATTCATTCAAATTTTTGCCTAATGGAATCCAATATCCCAGTGGCTACTACGGTACATATTTTATTCATTCAATTCTACAATAATTTCTGATGAGATATAATACTATGATAAAAGTTAGGAAGTGAAATGGAAATTTCGACAATCATTTGCCGAGGATAATATCAATGTTAGCAATTGATTATCACTCTTATGAAGAAACTTTTTCAATTATGCACTTCTTCGTATAGTTACTTCGTTTCATATTAATTCGGGATAGATTACCATAGAGTTTTAGTCTATCGAATGCTTGTCACATAGTTTACCTAATTTTACAATTTTCATACAGTATAAATCCATCTTCTTAGATTTTATATATCATAGAATTATATATCATCTTACGATAAGGGGTCTGTATAGAGAGTTATGTATAGGATTGCGTCCATTGCGTAAAACTACGTCGCAAGAGTGGCAGTTTATAACGAGGTATAAACCATTTCCAATTGAAAATTAGGTTATACAAAATGCAATCTATTTCGTAGTATTGATTTCCCGTCATGACCGCAAGTGGACAACTGGTTTCGTGACGTTATTTATCCGAATTTATATACATATGTATCAAAGAATAGTCAATAGGGTATATTTCCATCATGGGAGGTAACACTCAATGATATATAAATTAGGCAATGGTAACGATATTTTATTAATTTAGAAAGAAATATAAAATCGATATAGATATAAATTTCGTTATCCGAATATTTGCAGAAGGGTGAAAAGAGAGTGAGAAAAAAAAAAAAAAAAATACGAACCATCTACGTTTCATTTACCTCATTACACTCCAAACTTTCACTCCAATAAATTTAGTATTATCATATAACACTATCTCGAGATAAAAAAAATAATATGTATAGGGATACAGCTATATATTCTCCAAAGATCAGACTACGTAAAGCTTTTCGAATTTTCTATGTGCCAATTATGTTATAAAAATGAAATTTTTTTCAAAGAGATTAAATGGCTCGTTAATAAAGGAATCAAAAGGCACTGGTGGAAGTACCAATTACTCTGTGTATATATATATATATATATTATATAAGAAAGTAATTATAGGTATATAGTCGAGAAGTGACATTGAGTAAAATTTCGGTTTACATTTCTCGACGAATGTAGAATATTAGCTGTGTAGTGTTTAAATTTAACGAAGCAAATTTTATTCGCTATTATTTTTCTCATAGTGATTTATTTAATCCTTTACACCATATCTAGATCCGTGACGTGACTTAATTATAAATGAAATCCTGCAAATTCTTGCCTCCTACTAGCTGCACACGTACGGGGTGGTGTACCCCGACGACAGAAACCAATTATGATACAATTTTCGAGTGAATTCGAAAGGCGTCTTTGCCAATGGAATTTACGGATGGTATACATACGTAGTTCGCGTAAGGATTACGCAATTAGCTTAACAATACCCTAAATACCGCAGACATGTTATAATCTACTTATTTCTGAAGTAACGTTAAGAATACGAAATAGTCAATTCATTCCAACATTCAGATTTTTACATATGTATTATGTGTAGAAAATGAACCTGAAATATTACCGAATAGATTTAAATTACGAGCTCGTCCCATTGCACGTCATCGGGAATTAATTAGATTTGTTTTTCATATCTGCAGTTTCCCCGTCTATCCTTTTATCTAAGTGAAGATTAGACGGAGATCGAGCGATCTACGAGTCTAGAAATCGAGTCTTCTTCTATTTCGTTTATTTATTTCTAATTTTTTAAACTTCAGTCGATTAACTGGAATCGCGAAATTTTTATTATGGACAAAATCCCGATGCAGAGTCTAAAGAGGTTCGGTAGGATTACAAATAACCAATTGCTGTTAATAGCCCAACTCATTCCCCATCCTATTCAGCTTTCGATATCTGTGATGCGGTTTGTTCCGAAGCGTGCATTTTGCTCTGGAGAGTTCAATGAAAGAGAAAAAAAAAAAACAAAATGCATACAATTTTTTGGTGGAATACCAGTTTCCATATTCACGCGGGATTTTTTGGGAAAAAAAAATAAATCTTCACGGTTTTGCAACCCTCGAAGTTTTTTTTATGAAGTGGTCAATTAGTGTAATGTGTCTCTGCCTCTTTCCGATCAGTATCTACCCTTCGTGACATCTCGTTTAATCAGATTTCACATCATTTTTGACTTTCTCTTTTTTTTTTTTTTTGTATTCCCTCCTTTTTGTACGGGTATCAAAGAATTTTTTTATGTTTGTCGTGACGCCCAGCAGTAACTGGTCCCTCCTTCTTCTTCTTCTTCTCCTTTTCTCTCTTTCGAGATCTATTCAATGAAATGGCACGTGCGTGAGATGATGCCAAAGTGAAAACTCTTGCGAAGTAGGTACAGGGCGTCAAACGTTGAAAAGTAACTTATTCCGGTAAAGATCGTCTCTAGTTTCAGATGGAAAATGCGGTAATCCCTCAGCTCGCCTTTCAGCTAATCCTCAGGTTTCTATTTCAGACATTTTACCAAAGAAGAACAGGCAAATTCCAAATACACATATTTGACGATTTTATTATAAATTTATCATTTCTGTTCCCGAGCTTTTTCACACAACAATATAAAACGTAGGTGAAATTTCAACAAATTCTATATTCGAAACCGGTCAATATACGCTTCGCTGGTTCTTTGAAGTGGATCAAAATTAACGATGCGTTATGTCGCCTCTTCAATTATCAGAGTTTCAAATTGTTTCAGATGTATTTTTTTTTTCTCACAGATCATTTTTTTTTTACGGTCTACTTCTAGCTAGTTGTTTTTTCAACGATATCAAAACGTAGTCTGCGTCGTTATACTTCATCGCAATAATTTTACTACGTAAAATGAAGTGGAAGTGAAATGTAGTTATAGCTGCAGCTTTTGGAGTGAAATTTTTTTTCCTGAATGAAATTATTCTCTGTTACCAGCTGCGTGCAGACCGGATTATCGGACATAGTAAAAATCGTCGTCACGTAGTGAAAATAGCTCGATGCTTAAAACTCTTGTATTCCTGAAAAGACCCCATATCTCAGAGACCAAAGCGAAATGGTTTTTCGCGGAGTAGTAAACTTGGGAGGAAATACGAACTGGGGAGTGTAGTTGTAGCTTTTATACATACAGTTTGCGAAAGTATTTTTCTCGGTTGGCAAAAATAATAGTAATAAAATTGTTTACTACGTGATTTACCAGCGACGTAATCATACTTGATTTGTGTCACTCGACGTTTCACTGCTTTGAAAATATGTTATACCCGCGTAGTGTAAAAAAATTATAGTATCCGTTTCCGTTCGCTGATAATTCAACAAATTTTCTCTCTGTTTTCATCATCCTTTTAACTTTTACTTTCCGCTGAAGTAATTCATGATAAGTAGAAACGGAATTATTTAAACGTAAGAATTTCATGAAACTGAGGAATGTATAAGTAGGTACAGATGCTGCAGCGAACTGTATTCGCGCCTGAAATCCATCCGATTCCACTTCGACTGGTTTCCCTTTTAAAGTGCTAACCCGAAAGTGGAAGGTGCTTTTCAAGGTACAACACCTCCGTGTGGATGGATGTATATCTACGTGAAATTTGATGTTTTACGTTTGACGCCGGAATGTCTGAGACGTACGGTACCCTATACCTTTTTTATACGAATGCTTCGAATTGCAAAGGTACGAAAGCAACTGTTTCATCCCAAAATCCGATTTGCTGTAAAATATTTCTACTGCTTAACTTATGTGCCTGTAGCTACAGGACCTCATTTTTCATTTATTATATTGCATTGAATAATTGAGGGGGGCTGTATGAGGGTTGTAGGAGAAAAACGAGATATGAGATAATTTGGTAAAAGATAAGAACAACGATTATTGTTTGATTTTTTACTGAAAAAACCATTTCACCGCGATTTTTAGGACAGCAGATAAGAAGAGAAAGCTAACGTTTTATTATAATATATAGGCAAGTGTGTTATCCGATTGATCGATTGCGACCTATTTGTCACACCTATACGTGATCCGAATGGAATTTTATCGTGTCTGAATTTCTATGGCATGGCTCTCTCCTGTCAATCCGGTTTTCAGTTTTTATTTAAAAAAAAAAAAAAAAACGGTGAAATAGAGCGAAACATCTCGTGAAGAAGTAGTGATAAACTTTACGGTTGCTCATCTATCGAACTGTCAAAAGCAATTCTGCAGAGATTCAGAATCTCATTTTGTGAAGAATTCTCTTTGCCTGAAACTGATAAAGTCCTCTTAAAAGACTCTTGAATTCGTTATTTCACGGCTCATTTATGAAAAGACGTTACGTCCGTACCCGATGAATGATTAATACAAATGTCCACGTGAAATCTTGGGTCTCAATCGTACATACCACCTCCTGTGACAAACAATCCCCATCAAAAGCCTGATGAAGTCATGCTACCACCATTCATGAACTATAACTTGACTAATTTGAACTAAAGTTGACTGAGCCTAAATGTACTTTGGTTTAACTTGCGCTCCCCATCGAAGGGGCTAACCAAGACCCAGGTCATAGTAGCAGAAGTTTGTGCACTGAGAATAAGGGTGGTTTGCTTTTTACAACTTTCTAAGCTACGCCATACGTATCCTAGCGGTAAGACTTGCGTTTATTTGCAGCTTGTCTTTCCTTAGACCCTTAGAGTGATGAATTGTGAACAAGAAGAAGAAGAAGAAGAAGAAGAAGAAGAAGGGTTTGGGCTTGGAACGGGTTGTTTATAGTCTTTAAAATTCTCTTTGTACCCACGAGCAGTTGTTAATCACTTTCCCTGGTATAGGTATAATGAGTAGCTCCGAGTCAGCCGAGATAATTAAAAACCAACTCTAGGTTTCGCGGGGCGAATATCAATTGGGGACAATGATATTCATAGAGTAATTGTGACTGCAGTCGCATACGTAGGTACAGGTACAGAGCCACGCCTCGTCCTTACCCCGTAATCTTATAATATGTATAATTATTACCCTATTTAATGTTGGAAATGGTGAATAGAACGAGTCCTGGGGATGGTGATCACTGATGTGAATAAGGGAATAAGGGTAGTACTTAACGTACCTATAGACCGATCGTACAAGGTACTTGAAAATTTAAACCGAGGATTACAAGCCTGAGACTAAAAGCTTCGGATTTACTGACACGAGAGAAAGGTCAGGATATCGAACACAGAGTTTGGGTTTGGGGTGCGAGACATATGCTTCAATCCAAGAAGTTCAATTAGTGTGCACATTATTTCGGATGACAAAAATAATGACGATATTTCTTTTCTCTTCGGACGCGAATACCAGATGACTTTTTCTCAAAGACTGGATAAAATCGGAGAATAATAAGGGGTAGAACTCGCCCTTTGAACATCTACTTAATGTCAGAAGCGAGCGGAAACAGTGTGTTGAAAATCTTGCGTTTTCAGTATTTCCTCGGGTTTTTCTTTTTCCCTTTTTTTTTTTACCGTTTTTATGTGTTCCCGTGTGTTTATACGTTGAGCCTTGAGGGAGACGAAAGGCTTGTACATAAATCATTCTAACGTCAAACATCAAAGGTTGTTTCGCCCTTAAAGAGGGGAAGGAGGAGGTTAACTTTCCAGTAATTAATAATTGAACTGGAAAAGCTGGAAAAGAGGCAGGTTGAGTATTTATTTATACAATTTAATGACTCGCGTGTACTGAAAATAACGGGCTAAAATTTAAACATTTTTCACCGCGTCCTCTTGATTAAGGTTTCGAAATTTGTCAATATAAAATTCATCGCTCTGCTATTTTTTACAAAGCGTTAAATCACCTTCAAACTTATCCATTTTTTTCTCGGCGTAATTGCTCATCCACCTCGCAGGTTCCTACAGAAATAATTTTTCTTATACTTTTAATCAACAATTTCATTCTCACATCAAGAACTTCATTACCTTCATATTCCTACTTGGAATTAATTTCAAGCAAAGGTCCCGTAATCATTTGATCCATTTTTCTTTCTTTCTTTAAATTTGTGATAAAAAGGGCGTTTTTATCAGGTATCGTATATTTTGCATATGTATAGTCTTAGGCATAATCTACCTGTAAAAAAAAAAAAAAAAAAAGAAACTGAACCCGTACACCGTGCTGTTATAGTAAACTTGTTATAAATTTGATCATCACACAGTAACGCTGTTTATCGTTTGCGTCTGCCTACGTCGTGTCATAAATATGGCTGTTTAAAATTTATTAGAGAGAACATTATGAGGGAAGTGCTTTCAACTAAACACGAAGTAACATGAACCACGCGCGATAATGTTCAAGTCTTAATTTATACATCGATATTCAGAATTCGAAGCACCTAAGGTGAGACTCGACGCTGATCAGCCTCCTGAATCGAACTCGTACTTAATTATTGTTAAACAAAAGATAAAATTTTTTCAAAAAATCGACGTCAAAATAAGGGACGAATAAAGGCTGAGGTAAGTTTATCCCTGACACGTTCTACACGATGACTATCACATCCTTTGAATTCCCTGAAATCGAACCTCCGTCAATTTTACGAGTCAATATAACAGCCGCGTATATCTAGCTTTTAAACGTCTGCTATTTCTTGGCGAAGGTGGTTTTAGCAAGGGATGCTATAGCCTGTAGCCTGTCGCGTCGTTTATCACCTGTTACACGCTCCCTCACGTACTATATGGGAATAAAATTCGTAGCGCGTTGTTTCGGGTGTTCAATTCTCTTCCCAACTCGCTCAGGACTCAGCAATATTTTTGATGATTTATATAGATATTTTAGAATGGCGAAAAACGCGTTTGACATAACGAATCGGAAATATGTTTAAATTCAAGACGCTCTTAATACGGAATCTGCGGAGGAATAATAATCATGAATAAAAAAGGTGAAATCCGAGATATCCCAAGTATGTAACAGCTCATCAATCCCCATATACCTCCAGACTCTTTAAACACTCTCATTTATTCTCTACATAAGATTCTGCCGCTTTGCAAAGCAGCGATATTCCCTTATTAGAATATTCTATTCTCTTTGCAAACGATCTTTCCTCTGGCAATGAATTCTTCCATAATCTAGGCATCATTTACTGCGATCATATTGTCACCCCGGTAAATGGGGGCTACATTAGATATAAATTGAATCAATTTCGCTACTAATCGCAAACTCGAAATTCTTATTATTAAGCAATCACCTTCTATCACGCCTACGATAATATAACTATTATATACCTGTATGTACTATGTACAATATATATCATACCTCCCTTAGTATATTACATGATAAGCCATTAATACTACGATATTGCGTTAGTTACGCGGTCGAATCAACGCTTTTCTAGACCCCTATATCGCATTGTGTATCTGTCAAAGGGAAAACGCTCGTATGTACACCTATTCGAAATACTGTGCATATGTGCCTTTATACAGGCAGGAGGGTTAAACAACAAAATGACAAAGCCATTGGATCTTTGACCGGAATTTTGCCGCCCGTATCATCGATCGAAGGCTTTAAACCACGTTTTAGAATCGGTGTTACAAACGTCTGATGGAGGTATCACACATCAATTAACTGTTTAACAATACGATAAAATTAGGTGAAAGAAAGTAGAGAGAATTTACGAGAATATTTTTTGCTCTCGCAATCAGGTCACCCGTTTAAATCTGCATGATGATGTCGGATCAACTGACGTGTTTTTATTGACAAACGAGTTAAGTCGTTGCCAAGCTGCGGTGGTACGATGATACTAATGGAAGTAAACGATAAAATCGTTCTTTTTTGTTTTTTCTGAAAGCACGGGAAAATTTCTGACGAGGCTGTGTCATGCGAGCCAATTTTATCTTCCGACAAGGTCGAACTATATTCGACCAAGTCACATTGATATTTGGTAAGGGTCCTCGTCATCCTTTCAACCCCGGTTTACTTACGGATTTAGAAATGATCTAACTCGTATTTAAAACTCATCGAAAATCTCTTATACAGTTTGTCATCTCATGGTGATCGATGAAAACTCGATTGATCTATCGTGTAGGAAATATATTTCCGATTCATCGACGTTACAGATTGAATAAGAAAAAATATATTTTCTCGAATGTGCGGATTTCAAGATGACAGAAAAAATTCGAATGGATTTTGCCTTTTTCGTACCTGGGGGAAACGTCTGTATGTATATATGTATGTATTCTACTATGTAATAAGCTTTATAAGTGAAACGTCACGAACTCGGAGAAAAAAATTTCGCGGCTTTCTGTACTCAAGAGTGAATCTGGAACGGTGTACTAGGGAGATCAGGACGAGATGGAGGAGATTGATGCTGTTAAAGCACTTTCGAATGAAGCTGCAGATTCGACCAATTTGATGAAAGATAAAAGCAGCATTTCAGATTTCGTTTCTTTTCTTTCCTTTTCTTTGCTCTTTTTCTTCCTTTTTCTCTCAGGTTTTCGATCACCAGCTTATCTACTCGAATGTTCTACTTGTTGCTCGGAATTTCGACATCAATATCGTGTAGTTGAAGAACCGCGACTGTGATTATCCCGTGATTTTTTCGAACCTTTAGAAACCGCTTGAATCTAATCCTGAGTTTAGTTTCGAAAAAACATTTGCACTTCAGAGATTCAACGTGCTTTTTAAACGTCAAGTCGAGGATTAAGAAGACGCTGCAACTCCAGCACCGGTTTTTCCAGTGTCAAGACGCTGACAGTAGCTTAAGACGTTACTTGACGAAAAGCTGGACTTTCTTAGCCGAGCTTTCTCTCAGCTCCAAGATTTATCCTCCTAAGAATCAACGTGAGCTGAAATTTCGTGTTTCACTTTCCCAACCGGTTTGACTTCAACGATCAATGTAAATTGAGGAAACACAATTTTCTCTGTAAACTTGCAGATCGAGATTGAACTGGGCGGGACACACTAGTATATATTTTACTAGAAATAATACAGCACGTTGTTCTCGGAAACCGTTCGTCTCCCTGGTGTGCAGGTTCTTTAAAACACATACATCTGGAAATACACCCTCGAAGAAAACCACTATGGAGAGCATTAATAATTGAACTTGCGACTCTCTCGAGGCTCAAGAAAATAAGAGAAAAAATACCGAACGTTAAGCTCGATGTGAAACCGGAAAAAAAAGAAAAAAGAAACAAAGAAATCGAGAAAATGAAATTGATCCACAAAAAAGGTAATATAGAAAAATTGTTTTATCACATGATGAAAGTGGCTGGTATTTTTTCGCCTCTGCAGATCTCCGTGCCAGTTTCGTGTCTGGTCCTTTCTAATTTCTGGAACACTACTCCCAGCCTGGCTGGAAGCTAGTAATTTCACTGTCGTTGGACAGCGGTCTCGAAATGTGTACATCTCCGTTATGTATAACTGTATATATAACCATATAAGCTGATATATCCTTTTTCGCGGTTGGATCACTCTGATATCCACAACCCTTGAAAATTAGGAAAACGCCTGCGGTGCATCGACCTTATACAGAAAAAGGGTCTTGCGGTTAACGGTTCGTATCTTCTCTTGCGAAGACAGCTCTTTTCCTTATTTTATTGCGGTAATATATATTCGGCAATATCTTATTCCGGAAATCGAATCTTTCTCAGAAATTATATTAAGAGAGAGAGAAAAAAAAAAAATCAATTTGCGTGTAATTCATATTTTTTTTAGCCAATCACGCTTTTCCTGACCTAAGAAAACTGTGGAAATTTCGAACAGGTCGTAAGCCGTACTTAAATAGACTTTTGAGTACACTAGCGCTGACTCTGGACTCTGATATCTTGGCAGTCTAGTGTGCCTGGCCTATCTCGATCCTCTTCAAGATTTCACTTCTATACGAGATGCGTACTCTCGAAAGCTGCTGCTATTAACTTGAAGCATTGAGTCACGATAATAATTCTCGCTGATTTAATGTATAAAGTAAATATGTGGAAATTCTGCACGTTTGTGGGAATAAACGTTGCGAATTTTGGGGAATTTGTCAAAAGGTGGTTTTAAAATTCTACAGGAATTGATGCGGATTTAAAATTTCCGGTTCACCGATTCTTCACGAGTCGTAGAATCCGCAGAACCATCCAGAAAGCGAGATTTATATATTTTTTGTAGCAGCTTTTCGCTTTCGCTAACTTGCTCTGGGCCGAAGTCGATAATTAGATTGACTGGGGGCTTGAACCGCTAGAAGCGAGGGAAAAACTGCGACGTTTAGCTTGACACCCTAAAATTTTATCGACGACATCAATGATTCGTAATCACGTTTCATTGTCGATAATTTCGCGTGTTTGTTCAGCCGATTGAATCTTCACTGGACGATCTAACGTGCAGGAGGATTTGGAGAATTATTTATATATAATATTCCGCGAATTATACACAGTCGAATATTACATGCCCGTTCGAGTGATAAGAAGAAGAATTTGGATATGAAATTCGAAGGAAAATAAATGGAATGTAAAATATTTTCCTGAAAGTTTTATGCTTCGCAATTTCCGCGGGTTTTAATTACCCGGAAATTAGAGATTTATGTTCCGCGGTTATAAAACGACTGAATTCGGTACAAAGTCCAGTCCCGTTTGGGGATGATGGCTTCAGAATTTTTCTTCCCCACTAATCTCAGAAAGTTAAAATACCTGAACTTAATTTACGTGGGCGTTACCTTCCGCGGAAGAAACGTTGATATTTTGTACACTTTCGAGAGTCTTGATTTGTAACCAGTTTCAGGCCTTTTTTAATCGCTGCAGAAATGAATGTTAGAAATTTTCGCGGTAATATAGATTCGCGGTAATTAAAACCGACGTGGAACTATAATATAATATCGTTGATTGTTAATTAGCGGTATCTGTCTGCTCGGGTTTTAATGATGAAATATTAAATTGCAGATCAATTATTCAAAACCACCGATAAATCTCAGTTTCCATTTTAACTAGATCGAATAAAATCAATACGTGCGAAATAATCGGTATTAAAAAATAGACAATCGGTTAATAAAAACTGCAAAAGGCATGGGAGCATTCTCCATCTAACTTTAGCATAAAATAAGTATATTTACATCGGAATATGAACATGGTTGTCATCATCCAATTGGTGAATTACCCAAGGCGAACAGAGCGCATCGAATCGTAAGACAAAGCGATCGTTTATTATTAATGACGATGTTTTTTCTTTCCTTCAGGATAAATATCAAGAACAGAATACCGGCTATTTATAAGTTTGTATTATTATTCCTTGAGTTACATCGGGATAATTGACGACAGATATTTTTTAGGCTGCATAACAACGGGGGAAAGCTGATTACGAGCTGGTGGGCATCGGTATTGGCAGATATAAATTTTGCTCGAAATAATACGAAGGTTAAAATTTGTTCGGTGTTTAAGAAGTTTGGGACTTTAGTGAACCTCGGTTCCATCCTAGCGGAAATAAGTTGACACAGTTATCGCGTATCGTAACTGTGATCTACTTCAATCTTTGTAGCCCACGCAAATGTCTACCAGGGATTCACTAAGCTCGTTATTTTTATCGTCGATGGCCTATCGCGACTCGATTCAATTTATGCATGTATATATAGAAGGTGAGACAGTATGCTGCAAGTACCTAAAAGCTTTTTATATACATTCGTATATATCTGAAGAAGACATATTTATCTGACATTTAATTATATTGTGCGTGAAAAGTCTGGCGTTGAATGAATCCTTTCTACTCGATCATCGTTGTTGAAATTCATTAATTATTGAACCGAGTTCAGTCGATAATTTATAAAGAAAATTTTTTTTTCTTACCGATTTCGAGAGTATAATTTCTCTCATCATCTCGTTTATATATTTATAATCCCAGTTGTTAATGAAGACGAGGATATTCTGAGCAAACGAATTATTTAATATTCTTTTCTCAAAATACCGTCGAGAGCTTCAATGAATTACGAATAAAGTGGTTTCATCATCTACTCTCGCGTTTCATTTTCTACTTAGTACCTTATATTGCCCAAGACTTTAATTATTATTCTAATTATTCAAATTTAAAAAAATGAACCTTGTTATCCTTTCACATTTACAAATATATTAACAGAACCTGGCCTCGCGATGCTGAATTTTTAACAACTTTTTATTCGACGTTATTAACATTTTTTAATTAGTTTACTTTATTTTATATTTTATACATTCCTATCGTGTCTGATGCGTCCGTTATATTTCCTAATTTTACACCTTTACCAATATCTGATCAGAATTTCTACCCTACCCTGCGTATTTCGACAAATAAATTCAGTTTCGATACGAAATACGATCTGACTTTGAGTATTTCTCGCTATTTCAAACCCCTCGGTTATCTGTCTGACTCCAATTAAACGGTTCAACTTATTCAATTTATAGCAAACAGAATTCCACACCTGCGTACCTATACGTATTCCATCGCGCATCCCTTACCAAACGTTTATGAACCTGGGTTGTTATTCGCAAATAAAAACTGATAATTTTTTTAATTTATCTATTGGAAACCGAAATTTTGTTTGATAGACACATCAAGAAGATTCACGATGGTATATACGCTGCACCAAGTAAACACGACTCGAGTATTAACACGGTGTTAAAAATGCATCTGCAGTATAGGTGTGGATAGTTATCGAGGCCTGCAGGTACACTTCACGTACTTTAGGTACTTGACGTGCTCCTTCACGTACCTCAATAATAATATCATCTATCGGACACACCTGGTTCATTTATCGTTGTAAAATTTTCTTCCGCAGTTTCCTGGCGGCTGTTAAAGTTTGACCCCCTTCTAGTATAATATTTTTTAATGCCCCAACACGTCTCTCGTATCGTCCGTAATACATATACTCAACATCGCGTTCAATACTTGGAGTTATCGCATATCTAACAATAACTTGCCCCTGAACTAAATCAGATAATTTTAACAGAAGATTTATTTTCCATACGCAGGGACGAAAATCATCTCGTATTAAGATTATTGTATTTGAAATTTTCAACAATTTTTATTTCCTTTACTTTTTTTATATCTTTTTCTAAATCTTCAGGTGGTTGTACCGAAGAGAGCAGCTCTATTGCTGGACAGACTGATGGTTGCTCTTCAAAAAGCAGTCGATGACCAAAACACCGGTGGTTCTAGCAGCAGGAATCTTGCGAGATCTGCGCCCCAACAACAGCTTGTTAATTCTCAAATCGTACCAGCCGCTGACGAACAAACGGTACCAGTATTATATTTCGTGAATAAAAAATTCATTTCTAATAAAACCTTCACTGAGGCAGTGATGAATCGATTAAATTATTCGAAAACTGATTCTGACAGCTTGTAATACCTACTAACACGTGGATTCCATGATAATAATTAACAGCAACTGATTTTGACAGTTCGAAAGGGGGAGATGAATCCTGAAATTGTTAGTCACTCGCGAAGATCCTCATCTAGACTATACCTTGTCGAAGAAAATCGGAGTTCAAAAATTTAGGGCAGCTTTTCATCTTCAGAATTTTCAATTTTTAATCTCACATTTTTTTTCCACAGAAATTTTTCCCTCCTTTTTAAATTATTTATTGTCATTTTTCAGATGGATCTCCAACGCCGAGGTCAAGCAAAGGGCCGTGTGTATTGGCGGTGTTATTTCAACGCTGTGACATGTTTCAAAAGAAAGTGATGACGACCATGGCTACGATAATTTATCTATTGTATCACTTCCTCTATTAAGTATACTATAAAGAATCTTCCAATAGTTTTGGGCGCTTCGAGCAGGTCGGCGCATTGCCTTTTCACGCGAACCTCAAAAGAAAAAGCAATTCAATATCTGTTCGATCTAAAAAAAAAATAACGTCGATTTATTTTATCGCAAAATTTTCTCATATTTTGATCGTTTAATTTTATTAATTATCAACAAAATCCATAGTTCGAAAATTTCGTACAGCTAACTTGTATACTCGTCGTCAATATATTCGTTACCCCCGATTTCGACCAGCCTGATAAATGACTAATCTTCTTCTCGGATTTGGTAAAGTATAGTTTTACCATCGTTATACATACACCTATACCTATGTAATACGAAAGTACAATTGAATCATATTTGGATTTCGTTTGGTATGACTTCCTGATAGTTATACACTTGTATTTGCAGATGTAATATGAATTTCGAAACTGTATAATTATCGAGACTGAAAATGATGATTTTATGATCGTGACGTGTGAAATTAAAAGGCATATGTACCGCTCATACTGTGGAATAAAGAACATCCACCTTGTTCCTTTAATTAAGATATCTACTTAGTCATTGTCTATATCTGTAACTTTTTTTTGTGTGCGTGTGTGTGTGTGTTTCTTTTTTCTTTTGCATCGTATATTATAATGAGAGAGCGCTTCATTAATTTCATCTAATTGAATTGAAGTTTTTCGATACCGCATTTACCTATAAAAAAGTTGTGAAAGAAATTGATTTTTCACGTATGAGATATCTAATTTTAATATTCCAGTACCCAAATATTTTCAACTAATTTTTTTCTCACGTAAAAATCTAACTATTCGATCGCAAGCTAATAATTCTGTGTAGCAAATTTTAATATTAAAGAAAAGAAAATTTTTTATCAAGCTTTTATCGTATACAATCTATTAATATTTTGAATGATAAATTTTAACAATATTTAAATAAATATATACTTTTCAAAGTATACACCGAATGGTTGAACAGAAAACTGTAACTCTCCACATCTGTATCAATCGAAATACTAAATTATTATAATTGTGTGACCTTATAAAGAAATAAAGAAGTTAAGTATATATGTAATGCTATTTTCAAAATTTCATCGCAACTGTTGCCAGTAAACAATTAGTATATTATAATATTCATTCCTTTACTAAGCGATTCGAAGAACTGTAAATCACAAGCATTGTTTATTACCTCATAGCATAATCAAATTTTCACCCAAATCGGGAGGAAAGTTTGAAAAATTTCGAATTTACTTCCCACTCGATAATATGTCTGTATAAATAATATATATATATTATATAATATTTATGTGCATGATATTATTGTGGTAAATGTTTACTATCAGAAACGTGAGAATCGACTTCATAGCAGGGCAGATTTATTTGTGTTCGGTCATAGCGGGAATAACTACTGCCATGTCGGACTGAACACGTACTTTTTCTACTGCAGAGTCTGCGCCGAGTTATATCCAACCACGAATCATTCCGCAGTATAAAAATGGATATTGTCGGATGAAGTTGAATTTTGTATTTCAATATTCACTAATTACTTATATCATTTAATCCATCAGGGTTGATTCATTTTGACTAATTAGTCGTACGATATATACGACGTAAGATTATCCACCTGTTGCGGTCGGAGATGAACTCCCCTCGTACTACTGGTCATAAAATTCACGATATGTGTATAGCATCAGGCAGATTCCTCTACGAAGTGAAATCTCGGATTTATTTGATAGATTTTCATTATATCTAGGTAAAAAACTCACGTATACGAAAAATGTCTGACGCATACTGCAATTATCTGGGTTTGCCCCGGATTAGATTTCACGAATATTATAGCATGCATGGCGGAGTACCCGCATATGGAAAGTTCTCGGACTTATAAAAGCGGTTTGAATCGATGTCACGAGGTAATTTGTGATACCTTACGTTGCCCTGATTCAAATTGGACATCGAATTTCATTGAAATCGCCAGAGTATTGGATATTCGATACAGAATTATCAATTTAGATAAATTTCACTGGTTTTAGAAATGGGTTACGCATATCGTGACGGCATTTCATTCGCATTTATACAACCAACCCACGTTCTTTGAAGGAATCGAAGCAGACTGAATGCATGCAGAGGTATAAAACAGTCTATGAATCGGTATACAGGAGAGAAACGTGAATAATAACCGATGATTGAACGAGGGAGAGAATTATATGATATTCATATGACGTAAAGCGTTTTATCGGTAAGTATATAACTTGCGAAGGGACAAAATATCTCCAGCTCTTCGCCTGAATTTTTAATCACTACCTCTACTTATTTACTTATTCATTTATCAGTTTTGTTAAATTCGGAGTAACTATAGACAATCAGGTATTAAATTTCAATAAGTTTATCGATGAATTTATTGGGTGAGAATAATGGAACGAAATCAGATTACATAATAGGTATATAGGTACAACATAGGTGAAAAAATCATTTTCCGTAACATGAAACTGGGTTAAAGTAACATGTGTGGTATTTGTATGCTCCCTTCAAAGGTGCTCGTTTTTCGAGTGCATAATCTTGGGCCAGTTCTTTCAGCGTTTCAATATTTCTTCGATCTTTGATTTCATCGTCGTAGATAGACGGTCCTGAATCTTCGCTCGTGATTCGACGTGGGTTCCAAACTTCTTTCATAAAATCCGGTACTTCTATTTCCTTCATATCGATGTCCGAATTATCAGACCTCAATTTTTCATACTGAGAAAGAAATCTCGCGAATCTTTCGGCGGTCAGTTTCTATAACAAAGAACAGAATTTTCATTCGTTGATTGGTCTGAGGGTGGGGATTTTTACTTTAACGATAAACTGGAAGTCCGGTGTTTGATTATATCCATTAGGCGATAGTTTCATTAGACCGCGTTAACCGCGATTTTCATGCTATTATTATTGTAGAAATTTCACCAGTTCTCTTTAACGCGACAACTAACAAGGGGCATAATATACGAGCGTGCTTAGAAGTAACCTCATTGACTCGAGAATGTAGTCCCACCCTTTGCCCCTTGCACCCTTGTCACCCGCCGAGTCTTCGTCGAGTGATAAAGCACCAACCACTCTCAAAACCGCGGTGGCATCATCCAAGAACTGGGGAATTTCGAGGGAAAATTGTGACCCAGAATATCTAGAGAATAAGTATACAATACCCCACCCGTCCACGATTACGTACAGTCGCTAACAACGCAGGGGTTGCAAGGCGTTAGGTACTACTGACGTAGGATAATTTCTGCCAAAATATCTGTAAATATATTATTATGTTTGAATTTTTATACCTGAGAATCTGAAGCAGGGTAAGCCTCGCAGAAGAGAACGAAGAGGAGTGGAAATAGTATTGAACAGTAAATCGACCTCATTATGTATAGAAAAGTCACGAAGCCAACTGACGAGTCTCTTCCACGATACGTTATTATATATACGGTATCCCCCCTTGATTTATCGATTCCAAACCGTGATCCATAACGTTTCACGACCCAATTGCGCTCAGGATGAAAGAAAAATCGCCAACTCGCACGCCGGGTTTCCCATAGCTTAAAGTGAAGGGTAAATCGCTTTCCCGCGAAAAGCTCATTGGCTTTTCAATATACCGTTTTATGGCTTACCAGTGTCAACATTAGGATAAGCCAGTCTCTCCGTGACGCGGTGTGTGGAGACGCAAACGCGGAATGGTATTTGATGCGGTTTTAAACTGCAACTGATTGTTGAATACTACCGAGAATCGAAGTATCAGAATTTTCGTTTTTCTTTGAATTTAGCTTACGCCAGCTATGCTGATGGCCACAATTTATTTTCGGATCTATTTATGCTATAAATAATCACTATACGTATACTTATCAGGTATGACCCCACATATGCTAGCCTATAAGACTTTAAGCCAGTATGTACTGAATATGATTGATAGGGTACCCATCTAATGAGAGATCCGTGTTACTGTAGGTATACTAGGAAATTAGTGACAAGAGATACTATCAACGTTCTATGAACGAGATCATAGTTCAGAGTTGATTTTTATCATCATGCGTAAGTGCAAATAATTTCATTGATGATAACTTCGTTAAGATTTTATACAATATTTCATATACTATGGGGATACTTATTATGATTTCATTTATTTATTGCCATTTTTGTTACTACTTCAGATCATAAGACAGAAGTCTCTGTACCTTCGTGAGCTTTTTTAACTGTCCTGATAAGAACTACCTGTGTACGACCCAGAGAAAATCTTGACGTCACGCTGTGACGAGTAAAGCTGAAAGATGGGTTTGTACGATTCTTGTGACGTAATATGCTGCTTAGAAATATGATATATCATATGTATAGTTAGAATTTTCTGTACTTTAAAATTCTCTGGGTTTCTCACCGAAATCGCCGAAAAAAATGAACTTCCGACGATCAGCCGAAAACTGTGTTTTTTCGGAAGCATTCGGTACCCTGACTGAGGATCGCAACGACAATCGGGATGATTCTCCTCTATTTGACAAAAAATTTGAAAAAACAACTCATGAAATTTACGGATTTCTGCCGACTGGCCGCGACGCTCATCTCTTCGAGCAGAAGATTCTTCCCATAAGTAACAAGGAGGTATTTTCTGGCATCATGCATTCTTTTTTCCTCTGTGAAATGGAAAGGTGGTTAATGCGTTCACCAAGCCTGTTTCTAAGCAATTCTGATCAATGCGATTCCATTATGATAATGATATATACGACAGGTGTAGCGCAGTAGTATTCTAGGTGTATCCGAATTGTCGCTTCGTATAAAGAAAGGAGGGATTTTATATATTTTTGAAAGCTCAACTGATTAGAAATCGCCGTTCCGTTGAGAAGCATTTGCGAAAGCTATTTATTATAACATGCAAACATCTGTTTGACATATTGTTTATCAATGCAGGGAAAATCAGTGTGGGTTTTCGGGCACCTGAGGTAGTACGTGAGTATTCAGAGGTGCTTGACTGCCCGAACGGATGGATTACCAGAAAGTTCATTTCTCTCAAACTAATGCTGCTTCTACACCTTGTATAATTTTCTTCGCCTATGATTGCTTAGTTTCTGGGATTGGGATATTCTGATTCTACGGACGATTGTGGAAATGAAATAAAATTTAAGTAAAATATTAATAAATTTTCAGCTCCTTAGAATCCCTAATACCAGGAGCATTTTTCGACTCAAAATTATTCTAACTCTCAAAAATGCTAGTATAGGTAAGCTATATAGCGACTGCATGAAGCAGCGTATGCATGCATGTGTCGATAGGCACTCCAAAAATTTCAGAACACCTCCTCGGGCTTTATGTTCTCCTGATACCAGGAGCATTTTTCGACTTAAAATTATTCTAACTCTTAAAAATGCTAGTATAGATAAGCTATATAGCGACTGCATGAAGCAGCGTATGCCGGACAGATGATGCCTGATTTTCAGAGTAAATTTTTTGTCAGTTGAGACTTTTTTTCGGAGTCAAATTTTTTGTCAGTTGAGACTTTTTTTCGGAGTCAAATTTCTGGCAGTTGAGACTTTTTTCGGGGTCATATTTCTGGCAGTTGACACCTTATTTTTAGGAGTTAAGTTTGAGGTGTCAACTGCCAGAAATATCACCCCCCGAAAAAGTCTCAACTGCCAGAGAAATCACTCATTTTTCTGGCAGTTGAGACTTTTTTCGGGGTCATATTTCTGGCAGTTGACACCTTATTTTCAGGAGTTAAGTTTGAGGTGTCAACTGCCAGAAATATCACCCCCCGAGAAAGTCTCAACTGCCAGAAAAAGGAGTGATTTCTCTGGCAGTTGAGACTTTTTCGGGGGGTGATATTTCTGGCAGTTGACACCTCAAACTTAACTCCTAAAAATAAGGTGTCAACTGCCAGAAATATGACCCCGAAAAAAGTCTCAACTGCCAGAAAAAGGAGTGATTTCTCTGGCAGTTGAGACTTTTTCGGGGGGTGATATTTCTGGCAGTTGACACCTCAAACTTAACTCCTAAAAATAAGGTGTCAACTGCCAGAAATATGACCCCGAAAAAAGCCTCAACTGCCAGAAAAAGGAGTGATTTCTCTGGCAGTTGAGACTTTTCCGGGGGGTGATATTTCTGGCAGTTGACACCTCATTTTTAGGAGTTAAGTTTGAGGTGTCAACTGCCAGAAATATGACTCCGAAAAAATCTCAACTGCCAGAAACACGAGTCCGAAAAAAGTCTCAACCGCCAGATTTTTCGTTACTTAAAATTATTCTAACTCTTAAAAATGCTAGTATAGAGAAGCTATTATAGCGACGTGCATGAAGCAGCGTATGCATGCCTGTATTGATAGGCACTCCTTTCCCCCCACCAAAAATTTCAGAACACCTCCTCGGGTTTTATGTTTCCCTGATACCAGGAGCATTTTTTAACTCAAAATTATTCCAATTCGAAAATCCTCCTGGTATCAGGAGAACATCTGACGCGAGGAGGTATACTAAAATAGCTAAGAAGCTGAAAATGCATTTATTCTAATTTCCTACTCCACCTGGGTATCGTGCTTCTGCTTCACCCATCGCTTATTTGAAATAAATAGTTGTGGGAAAAGAAAAGTGGGAAATAACGTAGTAATTAATTATTGATAGTTTATCGAATCTCTTTTTTGGCTTTCTGACAATACAAGATTTCATAATAAAAGCTACACTCGTATTACAAAAATATATGTATTTTGCTAAGTAATTTCACAAACACTGATGTGAGTTTATAGTGTGCAGTCTTTCGCTGCAACCAAAATAGAATCCTTACTGGACGAGTATGTTCGAGCTCTGATGTAAGTTTCTTCGACTGTAACAGAAAGACAAGCGTTATAATATCACTATTATGCGGTAAATTACTTTGAAAATTAGGCAAGAAGAATCTTTTTCTGTCAATGAGTACGTTAAGTGTCCATTTTCCGTCAAGTTCCCTACGTACAGAGTATTTCTATCGAGTACCTGTCATAGTTCTATTTCGTTAACGCAATCCTGATACAATCTCTTTGACGCCACAAAGGCCACTGAACTCATCACATTACGACAGGTGCTCGTACCCTAGGTCAGTGTGCCTACCGGGATATTCCTGGCTTACATCGCAGTGATTTGGGTAGCGTACCGTCAGAGCACAGAGTTGTATATCTATATATATCATATAGGTGTATAGATGTACAACAATGTGCTCTGACGGTCCGCTACCCACATCACTGTGATGTAAGCGAGGAACCATCTGGTACTTGCCCGGCTAATTGTAAGTACCGACGGCGTGCCAAATGGTATCGCCATCTCGCGGTCTATTTTATGAACGACTTTTACCGCTACATGAATGCGCCCTATGGACTGCAACCAGAAGTTGGCAATCACAACAATGCCTCAGAAATTGCATGTAACAAGGCGTACTTCGATTCTAGTGTTTTTTGCAGCTGCAGGATGGCGTCCCTTTGAGAACTGTTGGCAGCGTCATCTTGTAAAATATTTAGTAACAAAATATTAAAGCAAAGACAAACTGGCACTGGAAAGGACGCTCGTTGAGATTGGTTGGAATTTCAAACCGTCAAGCTTCAAACTCGGCGGTTGTTAGGATCAACAACGCGCGTGCGATGTCAACGAATTATATATTTACCAGAATATCGTAAAATAAAACCCATAGGTTCATCCAAGGTGTTATAAACAAGTTGAAAAGGTGCGATATTCATTCAAAAATCATTACTCATTTCCTCGAAAATATAATCGAAAAATACAAGTAGATAAAACTACATCATTCCTAAATCCAAACAATCAGTTGTCTCGGTGTTAATAATCTTCACTACTTAGTTTAATGAAACCATAATCCACCGAGTTAAACCAACAAGATGACATCTCTATCAATACTAGCATCCCACGATGAATTGGTGCGGTGCACCAACGTCCTCGTAAACGGCTCGTGCGAAGAAGGTTAGTTTTCACTTATCCCATATTCACCGACCCCACACGATGCGTACTCATCTGTTCTATAAAGACCGTCATGTTCGCTAAAACAACAAATATTTCTACCATATTTATTGAAAAAAGTATTAAAAACTGGCATTTTATACGGTCAATCTTTTTCCGATGGCTATGAGAGTCGTGGAAAATGCGTTAGCCGAGTTTCTGCTCTCTTTAACCAAACTGATATCATTCAGACATATCTACCACCCACTCGAAGGAAGTTGGAGGAGAGTCATCCTCTTCATTGATAAATTTATCTATAATGACAATGGGTCGTTTTATTTCTCATAGAGACTTGCATTTTCTGTAATCAACTAAGGCTTGAAAACAGTTATCGAAAAACAGGCTTATTATTCTGGCGCATCAAGCTGTGGGAGAAACCTAACGCTACATCTGTTTTAAAATATATTATTTTAGAGTTTCTAAGGTTCGCTATAAACCAGGAAGAGATGCGTCAGAAATGGTTAGCATCTGTTCAAGAATGTCAGCGGCTTCACTCAGCCTTGGAAAAATCTCACTTGGAGGCGGCTGATCTTGGGAGAAAATTAAGTCATGCAAGGCGGTTACTTGACGAGGAAAAACGCAGGCGGCGTATAGTAGAAGATCAACGAAATTCATTGGTGAGAAATTACAGTCGGTTGTTAACTTTGTGCTGAAATTTAAAGAGGAATAAAAAGCTACAATTTACAGCTTTTATTTCTACTCTTTTCTATTATTATACTCTGATTTATACAGGAAAGACAAATCTCCATGGTTCGTGATCTCTTTCTTAACGACGGAGGCAGAAATCTCAATGACGAAACTCGAGAGAAGTTGCAATTTCTTAATAACACAAGTCTTAATGGTCGAAACAGTAATATATATATGAAAGACTTGCATCATACTGATAAGTAGGTTCAAAAGGTTTCAAAACTACTCCCTGAGCACTTTGAATTTTTCTAAATCATCTGAATTATTTCGTTGTTTCGTTTAGGCTGAATACAATAGCGGAATTGGATTCTACCGGTTCACTATTAAGCGATTTAAGCTGCTTTTCTAAATCCGAAGACGACTTAGACGCAAGTGTAGTCATTCAGCAAAACCAAAAGAAAAGAGAGTGGAAAGAGCACAGACCGAGCGGCGAGTATTCGGCTAAAAAGAGACGCAGTAGTATTCAAAAAGTTGTCGACTTAAATGTATCGGATCGAATAGTAGCAACTACTACAGTAGTCTTACCTAAAGATGGACCCATCACAGCTTCATCTGTTATCGAAGCTGTACCAGGAAATGAAAACCAAGATCCAAATCCTCAGTCTCATAAAATTCGTAAGAGTGTTGATCGCTCTAGACCGAAAATTCCGCACTTGGATGTTAACAATCCTTTGATAGATGTAGAGGCAAGTTTTTCTCCGATTTTAAACTCTAAAACATTTCAGAAAAAGCTTTTATATCGTGTCTTGATAACAGTATACATTTTCTTACAGCCTTCAGCTCCAAAAGCAGACATCCTAACATCTGGATCTGATTCGGAAGGTGTTTTCAAGCCCAGTCCTAACATCGGTGGTTATACTTTGAACACAAAATCGTCAAGGGGGCACAGTTTCACAGCAAAAACTGTCATAAAGCCAGAAATCTGCACTCCATGCGGTAAAAGGTGAAGAACCTAAGTTTCCGAAGTTATTTCTGATTATTGGAACCCCCAATCTTCATCATTATTTATCAACTTTTTATTTTATCAAAAAATGATTACAGAATTCGATTCGGAAGGGTGGCTCTAAAATGCAGGGAATGCAGAGCCACTTCGCACACAGAGTGCAAGGATCTGGTGCCCTTGCCTTGCGTACCTACAGGAAATACCCCAACTCTAAGAGGAATATCTGTTAGTTGTTAATCTCTTTTTACTTTATTTGATTCTACGTATTGAAGAGTCGGATTTAAAGTCAGCCATTTATTTCACAGGGTACAATAGCTGATTACACACCCATGATACCACCCATGGTACCCTCACTGGTTGTGCACTGTATCAACGAGGTAGAATTGAGAGGAATGGGAGAGCAAGGTTTATACCGAGTGAACGGCGGGTCAAGCGAAGTAAAATGCTTGAAGGAGAAATTCCTGAAAGGAAAAGGAGCTCCCAATCTATCTGAACTTGATATTCCGACCATCTGTTCAACACTGAAAGATTTCCTGAGGTGAAACTACGTTTTTGTTTTGAGACATTCGCCTGTTCTGAAAAATAAAAAAATATTAGCACCAAGCTTTGACTTGAAAAGCTTGTTTATACTTGCTTTGTCATTACAGGACTCTCCGCGAACCTTTGATCACTGTAGGACTTTGGGGAGATTTTGCCAGAGCAGTAACCATTTCTGACAAACAGGACGCAGAAGCTGCTCTTTATCAGGCAATTTCAGAATTGCCACAACCCAATCGCGACACATTAGCATTCTTGATTCTCCACTTGCAGCGAGTATCTAGCAGCGCAGAATGCAAAATGCCAATAAGTAATCTTGCCAAAGTATTCGGACCTACTGTAGTTGGCTACAGCTGCCAGGAGCCATCACCAAACTCTATGCTCAGTGAAACAAAAAGTCAAGTTGCGGTGAGCTTCTATATTTCGATGTACTCTTACACGAATCATTTGTAGTAGTGGAAGTAAACGCTTGTTAAATTCATCTTTTCCAGATCGTAGAAAATTTATTGAAGATTCCATCAGACTATTGGGCAAACTTTGTCAATTCAGAAGGATTGAATGGTGTGGGTACACCAAAGACTGGGGAACTCAGGCACACCCCGTCTACAGAGTCACTACTGAAGCGAACAACATCTAGAGGGTTCTTTAATACTCCTATAAGTTCAAGGTACCATATACCTGAAATGAAATCATTGGATCTTAGCAACCCATTTATCGTCGTTTATATTATAATTTTTTAATATTACTAATTATCATTTAATTAATTCCAGTCGAACTTTCATGAGGAAAAACAAGAAATACTTTGCAACACCACCGTCGAAGTCAGCGCACTGAGATGATTTATACCTAATTCAAAACAGAACACGTGAAAAGTTTTCATTTTTTTTTCTCTCGTTTTTTTTCTCACGTTTCGTATAATAACAAATGTAATTATCTTAGAATAATATTAATATATACTATATTTTTTATACCAGGACACTTCAAGCTATTAACACATTACTTTTATCATCATAACAATATATTTTCATTTCTATCTTTATTGACTTGAAATATCTAGGGAACTTTGTTTGTTCCTTTTTATAATTATTAAATCTATGCGTTAGGATTTAAGTATTAATTATCAATGACTTGAATTTATAAATGTATCACACTAACAAGACTTGTAACTTGGAAAATATCACCTATCTCTAGAGACTCGACCAGGAATCTATGATAGCTTGACTAAAATTGAATTTCTTTTTCAGCTGGTCAAACTTTCACATGGTACTTTATTGATAAATTGAATAATTTCAAGTTCTATTGATATAAAAGTATTATTTTTCAGTTTTGCAGAAAAATTGAATACGGTTTTATAGCATTAGAGGATGATTATTCTTCTTGACTATAGAAATTTAATCACTACGTACAATAGATTATTGTTCAACATTAATATCATCATTACACTGTAATAAAAAGTGATCAGATCACTTCCGATTACTAACAGAATTAAAAATCGACCTTTTTCTTTCTTTTTATAAATACCTAATAAAGAAATTACCTTTAAATTGTTAAAATTAACACTTAGATATTCATTTTTAAGTACAAAATGTCTAATCGTAACTAATAACTATGGTATTGATGTATTATGCTTATAGACGTTACAAATAAAAGATATAAACATTGAATTTCTCAAATATTACTATTTCTATTTATTTGTAATCGTACAGAATCGGTAACAAATTAACAACAATATTAGTAATTTCAGTTAATAAGGCTGCTTGAAGCTACCATTACATTACATATTAAAGCAAACATCTAGGAGACGTGATTTTTAATTTACAAAACAGTTGTAGAAAAAGCTGAGTGAACCAGCACTCGTAATAGCATAAAACGTACAAATAAGAATTTCTCGAATCCGCATGGCAAGGGGTATACAAATCTCTAAAGTAAGTTTGAATAACATGGTATTCACTCGGTTCTAGAACAAGTTTTTTCTTTCAATTCCCAGCAAGACTCCCAGTACTGTTTCAATCTGTTATCACCATTAGAACAAAAGCTTCTAAAGTCTTGGATGATTTTTTTCTGAAACAACTCGTCACCAGTTGCCGAAGTCGACAAAGACTTCCACTTCCGGCTCACCATATGATTCCAAGACCACAAAAAACCCACCTGAATAAATAATAATAATAATCAGAGGTAGAAATGAATTACTCTCGAAAACTTTCAGGAAAAGAATGAACGAGAAACTTATTCGTACTGACCCTCCTGTCCATACTATAGTTGTCTTTATTCTTTCCGCTAACATGCCTCGTGATGTAAGCCTCGTGTGGACTAGACTGATCAGGGTGTACCGGGTATCGTTTCTGTCCTGTTATTCGTCTGATTATACTAGTATCAGTTCTTGGTCTAGGTCGAATACAGGGAGTCGATGGTACGAGTATGAATGCATTACCAGTAACGTGAACATACTGGTGATCATTTTCAGTGCCTTCAACCAAGCAAGGTACAAAGCCGAATCTTTGGACTATGGCTTCTTGAAACAAGAACAATCTCTGGGTGTAAGTGTCCTCCCGAAATTCTGTTGGAATACGATACACAATTATAAGACAGAGTTCGATGCTACTTATTTTTGAATAATCTGCACCAACCATCGAACAGGTACGGCTTATTGGTCATCAAACATTCAGTGTGTAAAGGGATGAAGATAGGTCCTCGAAGAGGATCGCTTTTCAGAGTAAAGGGCAGTGCGAGTAAATCACTGGGTATTGGAACCATTTGTATTCCACATAACTGTGCCTTTCGCTGCCACCCAAAAATCTGCATCAAACAAATGAATGGGGATTATATTTATAGTACCTACTTAATCACAGTCTTAATTATTATGAAATTATTGTAGCTTACAAGGTCAGCAGCTATACTTCCTGAGGATGCGACCCACTGAACAACAAGCTCGTAGGAATGGTCAGTCTTGAATAGCGACTGATATCTCAGATGTCCCCATTCTATTCTATCGCTTCTATTATTTATATCTATATCAAGGTGAGTGTGTTTGTAAGGGGGAACCGGAGCTGGAAGAAGATATTTGAATTAGTTTACAAATTGATAGAATAGTTAGCAATACTGTATCCCACTGTATTGTGATATTGAATGCTGACCAGTCCACTCCCTATCATCCATCATAAATGTAAGGTCTAGATCATCCCTCAGAAATATAGGGACGCTTGACTCGTCGATGGTGTCACAACTGGGTATAGATATTGGCGATGATATAGTTGGATTTAACGTTGGAGCAGTTGGCTCGCACCATCCCTTTGGTGCTTTCATCTCAACTTCTACCCATTCGTTTTCAAAACTCTGAAGATCGCCTAGTGGTGGGAAATAATCCTTTTCTATATGAGAAAGGCAAAGAATTCATAAAATATTAATCAATATTAATAAACTTCCTTTTCTCCCTTTGATATACCTCTCTGACCCTCCTTCTCTTGCACAATGTGATACAAGTAAAATCCAAGGATGAAAGGCTTCTTGAAATCTCCTGATGCGTGACAAATCAGTCTCTCCCTTATCATTCCCTGAAACATATTTCTCTTTAATGTATCTGCTTGTGGCTCAAATCCCTAGAGATCAATCACCTCCATAATAATGATTGCCTGTTCGACCGTTACTCCACCCTCGATATGACTGTTCAACCATTGCACTGCCTCCGCGCTGACAAATGTTAGACTCGGTAGCGACGGATGTTGCGTTAACAATCCTATTCCACTTTGCGGAAGCCTCATCGCCTCTAATATCTCCATATTTGAGGCGTTGCTTCTGATCTTACTGACCTCTGCGTTCGCACTATGAAAGAGTATCAATTTAGTGAATTATCTTCAAACAGAAAGAAGCCAAAGCAAAGCTTCAGCTTGATAAAAATGCTACTGCAAGTTTTACCTGTCTTCGCTGCATTCAGAGTGGTCCTGTTGTTGTTGTTCCGGAGAAATTGGTAACACAGCTTCAGTTGCAGGTGAGACTCTGCCTCGGTCCATTACTTTTGAGCCAGATCTAGTTAATTGAGTTAAAATGACATTAGAGGAATGATTTTTTGATATATGTTAATCAAATGTTATGCAAACACTTCCACGATGCTGAGGTATTCAAGCGATGCACATGTGCTACCTAAAGCCAAATTTATGTGCGAATTAGTATTGCAGATTTATTTGAAATATGAATAACTGCTTTCTACAAATATTACATAAACTATTCTAGTTTTACAGCACACAACTATGTTATATGTGGCATTAATTAGGTCGAAACTTAGTCAGGTGATTCATCAAGTCAGATTCTGCATTGTATTAAAGAAGTTTGATAGTTACCACTTATGGGCCATAAGAATGAGAAAATATAATAAATATTTTCCACAGAAAACAATTAGGAGTAATTATATGAATTTAATAAAATTTAATACATTTTATCGCATTGAATGAAGAAATAAAAAGACAAATATATTCCATGTATGTACAGAGACACAGTTAAGTGATCTGTGATAAATTTTCGCTTCCTTGAAGTGAAAATGATTAGAATTATCGAAGGCAACCTAGGTGGAAATAAATAAATTAAAACTGACCTGTTTGTCACATGGCGAGGAATGTCAAAGGATGTGCGGGCAGCCGCAGCGGTATTCACTACATGCTTCTCCTGTACAAAGAACCCCGTAACTCACTCACACACCACCCATACAATACGTTAAATGATAACTATTCTATGAATTATAATACAATGTCAGTAGAAGTATGTCAGAAATAGAAAATACCGTTAAATAAAAATATACATTTTCAACACATTGGAGCATTATATCGCGTCTATTCTAGGGTTTAAAAATAAATATATTACTTTATGAAAAGAAAGTAAAAAAATTTCTATTCATAGAACAATTCGCTACACAGTAATTGCCAACTATTTGAAACGGTATACTCAAGCAAGCAGTTTGTTCCTAAGATTTGTTAAATTCTACTAATTGAATCCATCAGCTTCAGCATCTACATTCAGCTATGGGATAGTGACTGTGAGGTTTTACCTACACGGAGCTAGAAATATTCCCTTTTTACCCGAAGTGAAAGGATGTATGTTAAACGATTAAGTCCGAAGTATAGTACATGCGTCCTTAGGTACTGCGACGAAGCTATAAAATTACCTTATGAAAAATACAATCACCTGATATGTTCGTGCTATGGGAAGATAAAACCCATGGATACAATAAGAGCAGAACCAACGAACGAAACATAAGCTTGATGCAACTTTACAATCTAAAATGCACGTAAAATTAACATCGTTGGTGAACTACCTGGTAAAGTGATGATAGAAAAGATGTAACTATCTGAAACTGGGTATCTATGGTAATTCAACATCGACGATATAATATTTGGAGAGACGAGCAGAGCTGCAAGGACTAGGTAAATAGGTAAAAGCTGAAATGCAAACATAGCTAACTAATTGGAATGAAGGACAAAGCATGATTGCATCATTTGCAAGCAGATCAAACCTGGGTCTCGGTTTTTCAGGCAGACGGTTGCTCCCAAGTCGCTCCCTGAATGGGGAGCTGCCGACAAGACTTGTCTGTAAAGTAGTAGGAAAAAAAATTTTGATAACTCTTAGAGTTTGATAAGCTGCCAATTGGTAAGAATAAAGTGGTTTGTTTTCTATCGAGTATGATGAATAAATAACGTAATATATGTGTATATGGATTTTCAATGATGCATTAAACTACGCTGGAAAAATTAATAAAAAAAAAACTAAATATAAAACTTCCATCACAGGATAAGCTTGCAAACTTAAATATATATGTATGTAATAATGAAAGTTCAAGCCATAACTCAAGCAGACATGATCGTGTAATTCTCACACAAGCTATTCAATGATAATAGTCATTCTGGAATAGACAAAAGGAAAATCATTGTCGAAGCTACAATGACAGCTAAAAATCATCTATACTATGAAGAAAAATAAAATAATTTTCTTACATATTGAATGCTATCAATGATATTGTGTGTGTATAAAAAGCCTGTGTCAATAACGCATATTCAGATGCAATAAAACAAAGCGAGCATTCTATAGGTACTTTGAATAGAAATGGAAAGAAAATGAATTAAACATCATTCAGTTAGGCATTTTACATAGAAAATTGAGGAAAAGTTTGATAATGCACGTAAGATAATATCATGAACTCAATGCTGGAGCGTCCCGATAATAATCTATAATATAGATGCCTGGAATAGTTTAAAGGTCTGCGCATCTGTCGGCAAAGTGATGCTAGGGGAGGGTAGGAAGTACCTGGTTAGTGAGGAATATCAGGCTCGTGCTGTGCCTGCGCCTTGTCAAGTGGGAGGCAGGATCTCTCGGGGGAACTCCAACTAGAGCTGCCGGGCTCTGAAACATATCACGCTGAACGGTCTTCCTCCATAAAAGAGGACTTAATGCAGTATATCCGCAATTTCACCTAGATAACTTCCTACATTTTATAGAAATTCAATTACCGAAGAGAATTTAGCTATTTTCATTCTTTTTGAAGCATATGATGAATACATATTCTATTTGAAAATCTGATCTTAAAAATATGATTACCAAGTAACTAATAGTGTCAATTTATTATTGAATATGCGCTCGTTCTAACGTTCAGTTATTTCAAGTAATTCTGTGAAATATTGTATCGAATATTGATAAACATCCATGTGTATAGTTTAAGTTACATGATAACGATGTTAATCTGAAATCAAGGCAAAGGGAAACTTAATAACACTTGCAATATTAGATGCAATTAAAGCTGTAAAACCAAATCAGATCTATTGTTCACACAACGCAACTGCAACCAAATAATAACATGCAGTTTGGCAAAAAAAAAAAAAAATAATATATATAGGTAAATATGTACATCCAATATCGATTTACATGTACAAATTCCACTCGATAGATTATACACAGTTTAAGAAAAGGAACAGGATTCATCAAATTGTGAGTATAATGTGTGTAAATAATAGACAACATTTTTTTGTTCAAAGGGTAACATGGTTCTACGTTGAGGATGAAAAGTATTGTAGGATTAATTTTCAACTTTTACAACGAGCATTGAATACCTTTTAACTACTGATACCACAATCTAAAACACATCGATTTATACTACAATCGCAATACATGGCATAGAAATGTAGTTTAAATTTTCTGGAACTTATTAGAGGCTCAGAAGAGCTTGATTTAGATATACTGATAGTAAATTGCAAAAGTATTAATCCCATTTCATACAAGCTAGTAAAATTAAGAAACAAGCGATTTGTCTGCGTTATAACGACAAATAAAATGTGGTAAACCTTTCAACTGAATTTTCGTATTGTTGTGCAGCACGAAAAATTGTTCTAATCAGTATTTGAGCGTTATGTAAGTGTAAAGAAATAATATAATAATATGATAGAGAGAGTGTTACCCAATTTTTGTTAGTATTTGGACGACGAATCCTATTTAGCCAAGTCTCGATAAACCTTAAGAACCCTTCCATGAGTCCAGCCTGATCACTGGCAGCTGCCGGTGTGTAAATATCACATTGCGATGAACCTTCCAAGATCCGACGAGTTGCTGGAACGTGTAACGGCAATAAAAAGACTCTAAATCGCCAATATTTCAGTGCCTGAAACAAAGATTGTATCGTATATAATTCTGCTATATTGTGAAAATCATATCCAATAACACTGATACAGAACTGACCTCGACCAATGCAAAGTCAGTATCACCACGAGTGCAGATATAATGATCCAAGTAGTTCCAGTTATAATTTTCTAGCTTTTCGGTAGTAAAAGAAACCCAAGATACTTCGTAAGTGTCGTGATGAGGTGCGTGAAAACGATATCGATAATGTATATTGAACGGAGGATAGGGATGCCTGTGAAAAGAAGTTTATTTTAGATCCAATGTTGTTAGAATATTCATCGATTTAGATCAAGCATTAACAGAATTGTAAGAGATTACTTTTAGGAGAATTTTAGGAGATTACTTTACAAACCTTGGCCGATACCTTGTCACCGTTATAGAATTACCACAGAGTGATATTTTGTGAAATATTCTGCCTATACTAAGTAGATATTCTTCTTTAGGCTCAGACTCAGTCTGCCTACCACGCATTAATGAGCTTATCGGAGGTGGGGGTTTACTGCCAGGTGTTGTTGCCTGAGTTTTGTTCGCTGGAGGTAATAGTATCAGTTGAAATCCCTGAAAATAGTTTACATTGAATGAAAACATTAACAATAAAGAGAGACCGTTCTGGATTGGTAATTAGGCAGGAGATCCTACCTGAGCTAATCGTTGGGAGACAAGTTCTTTAAAAACTTCAGCTGTGTTAAGTGGTTTTTTGTAAATTGCTCTAAGTTGTGCAAAATCTGCGTTAACATCATCGGGCAACAAGTTATAGTCTGAGACAACATAATCATTTTGCAAACTCCTTTTATCTGGAAAGTAATCCGTCGTGATAGGGAGACAAGCTGGGATGGTTAATGATCTCCAGTCAACACCTAGTGAAAAACATTCTCTGAATATGAATTATTTAATCCTTTGCTAATATTTGTACAAATAAAGAAGAAGCAGATTCAATTAACACAGCTTAGATAGAAGATATTCCATAAAGATGGAACAATCGTTCGGTCAAATGAGATAACACATAGGCATAGAGTTTAGCGTTTCAGCAATGCAATTGAAGGGTAATTTCACGATATTCCAATTTAGTAATGATTGAATCAACAAGCAATTGAATTGGGTGTTCTCTACGCAGCTCAAGCTCATTACTTTAGCTTTTTGTGGCAGTTTGAGTATGCTTATAGAATGATATCTATGATTCGACAAGGCTACATGTTGATATCAACCCCGAGAACGGTGCCCCATGTTAGATACACCCGTGTTGAGTATACTGCTGTTTATTCATGCAACAATAATGAATAATGAGTCTTCTTTGCCATGCTGTAACAATATCAGTACAATAGGAAAGGACAAATGATTTTAATTGTGTTTAGTAGAATAGCTTTTCGAGAACGGGAACATTTTCAGTATCTATTTCTTCTTTATTTAGATTTCTCCTGTCTATTCAAAACAGTACCCTTACTGCATGGAAATTTTCTATTGAAAACAATAGTGCTACTGGTAAGTGTGAGTAAGTATGAGAGCATTAATTATCGCTATGTTTTGCATGCTAAGTTGTGGATAACTAAGCTACTGAATTTGTACATAAAGCTTAAAGTTATGGAAGCTTCAGAGATGGGATAAAACTAGCATGTATGCTGTTGAGATAACGTCAACGAAGAAATATGTTTGAGATCATGGTATGAGTATCTAGAAACACTGATATCTTAATATAAGTAACAATAACAGATGACTATTAAAAGGTGCGATATAACGTAGTTTGTCCAAGGTCTCAAGCCATGCACAATAAATAACATAAAAAATGAATGTTTGATTATTACAGGAAAGAATAACATCGGATCATGATTGTATGGCAAATATCAATGAGTATTATGATACGAAATTGAAATTCATTTTCTTACAAAGTCAGCTACATTGCATCTAACTGAAAATCGTTAGTGTGATTGAGAAAATTTAGTTAGCTTAAATGAAATAGGTACATTAATACAAATACCAGTTACAAGCTTTGACTTGATGCGACATATTAGGTACGGAACAATTAATAGTAACACTAATTGTACACCGCACATACAAGCATACGTAATTGATATCACATAGAAAAATTTTTGGTATTTTATGGTGATAGGAATTAAACATGTATGAAAAATACCACTAACTTTTTCAGAGCTATTACCTGTACCACGCAATTGAATTCCAAACGCAATATCGCAGTCCAAACTCTGATCTAATGAATAATAATAGAACTAAAACGGAGGAAAGTCTAAATGAAAAATAAAAGAAAACTAAATAAATTACTGTTCGTAAAAATCTATAAATTCTACTTATATGCAAAAAATAAAGATACAATTATTTCCTCTACATTTTTTATCTTCTCTAAAAAACTTCACTACTCGACATATGCTCATTAGAAATCAACAACATAACGGACCCCAATCCATGATATAAATTACAGTTTGTACAAAGAGAAATCGTATAACTACTATACAGCCAAAAATATCAATCCTCTTATCCGACACAACGCTATAAATCTGTGATCTACTTATTGATTTGTAATACAAAGCGATATTCTGCTCATACTTACATCTCAATTTCAACAATAATAGGAATGATAGTAGGGATTTCGGACTTGGGACCTTGATAACGATCAAGTAGGTCGCAAGGGTGCGTAAAGTATGTTGAATTTTACCTTTAACATCAATAGTTTAGATATGAGGATTGATAAAATAATCAATGTTCTTTGATATTGAATAAAATAGAAAAGGAAAATGACTACACAGTATAGGGCATGCATTAAACAGTGACAAGATATTAGATGAAGGATTCAAAAAAAAAAAAAAAAAAGGAATAAAATATGTAAAAATAATGAAAGTCATATATAAAGTATTAACAAATCTACTGGGGTGTGTGCACCCTAAAATAGGTGTATACCGTAACCGAATCAGCCCTGAATAATATGTGGGGCGCTAACCTATGTTCGCTGTATAAAGTGGACATCGAATAGTCGCACATCACACACGCATCAATATGTCCGGTGTCGCATCCCAACAAGACGTACCACAGCATGGAAATAAATTCAATAATAATACATTACTTATATTAGAAATTGTTTTTTGTGTTTAGTGGGTATTATCTTTCGGATTTGAAATTATAGCTCAATTAATGGGGGTTTATTACTTTTTTTTTTTTAGCAAACGTAAAGCTCCGACGAGTTAAGAGAAAAAATAATAAAAACATACCCGTAAAATAATTTGAGTGATAAAATACTAGTTCAGCGAAAGCAGATATTATTTATAATATTTAATCCTGGTTACTTTGATAGACGTTTAAATTTCAAGACTATTTCCTTCATTATTATATGAAATAGGTATCTTATGACTATTAGGTAATTTAAGTATTTCGTAGAATTTCTGAAATCCGAATTTGGAAAAGGAAAATAATTTTGAATATCCAAAGTCAAAACTTGTTAACTTTAGGGCCGAAACCAGAATGTTACTATTATGTTACATGTGTCTAGATTGGTAGTTTGTGTGTTGTTACAGCTGAAAATGAAATATATTAGCAAAAGGACACACAAGAAGCAATATTATGACCTATGAATAAAATAGCAACTCTTCCTACTTGGACATTTGATTCTGTAATGTATGTGTAATCTAATCAACAACGACGTACTTAACATTTCACAAACATTAAGTTATTACATTATAAATGAGGTAGTATAATTGAATTATACTATTTATTTGAATAAAGCAATGAAAGTCCTTTGGGTAATTCCTTAATTACAAGAAAAAGCAATCCATGTGATATAATGATATGAGAAAAGACTTTATAGCATTTTAAAATAAATAAATGGATTGCGAATTGATGGAGAATAACAGTCATTGCGATCATGCTATGAATTCTCATAAATATGTAGTCACCTTGATGACTGATTGACGAAGAAAAAAACTTGGCATTATTTATAGCTCATACCATTGATTACATCAACCAAATAGCTTCTGTATGTACTGTAAAACTGTTACAGTAACTGGAACAGAGATATATGAGTATAAGAATGGGTCACACCTGTTGTAAGAGCAGGAGTCCATTCTTGTTCACCCGTTGCTCCCCACAGCAGTGTTAAACTTTTATTATTAGTACTAGGTGCTCCGATATTCCCGGTTTTATCAACAGAATTTAATGGCAGAGTAGGACGTTGGGCTTTTCCTTTCATATCTAAAACTCATAAAGAGTATTTTATGCATGAGACGAACCCCTGCCAAAAGACTGCAACAGAACCACAGAATCGACTTACGGTCTTGAAATCCAATTTGGGAAGCAGATCTTGGAATTTGGCAAATAGTTATATGATTCACAGATGGGATACTGGGCTCAATAGGAGAACTGCTGAGTATCGATGTCACATCACTCTGATTTTCAGAACTGGATCGGGTAGGCACAGCTTGGTAGTGATGTTGTTGAATAAGGACACCTGTAGGTCCTGCAATTAATCAAAGTAAGTTTTCATCAACATTTTATTTAATGTTAGATAAAACAAATGGAATTTCGAATCAGAAGATTAGGTACTCGACCTTTTGGGAAGATGTGAGTCCACCTTCGCCTGTTACTTGTTAATTTTATTGTAACGTGAGACGGATCAAAGGGATTGATCAGAGCTCTTCCTGGCCGAATGTTACTGGGTTGAGAAACGGGATTAGTGGGACTTCCGGCGCTGCCAACAACAGGTCTGAAAGGGGGTGATATTTCTGTGTCTCCGTGATCATTCATTAGCGATATTCTTGGCTTTGCTGCAAAATAGAAGAAAACGAATGAGGGATATTTTGATAACGTGAATCTTTGGCGTGGATAAATGATATTCAATATGCATTGCTGTTTACTATTGACTTCTCCGTTCGAGCCAACACTTATCAAGTCATCGGCTCTATAAGGTATGGAAATTGCTGCACTGCGCGATGCTACTGTAGGAGAAGAATGAGTTTCAGGAGGTGGATGATGGATATCCGGATCTGACATCTTGCGTTTCAACAGTTTCAGAGCTTGCGCATTACTGTGAGTTTCCATGCAAGCTACACTTGTCTTCTTTGTCCGTGTCGATACCCTTTGTAAGCTGAATAAATCCAGAAATTAGGTTTAAAGATGAACAATGCTTGAAATTCTTTCTTTTTAATTACTGATTGATAAGAACGAGCTCTACCTAGCAGTATGAACCGATGGAAGTTGGAATACTTGAGCATCGTAGGCATCGTAATCAAATAAAGTGTTGTGAAGGCATTCGTTGGCATCTTCTTGTAGTAATTTTCCTTTGTTTGTTATTCTTCCGTTTTCTGTTTGTGGTTTGGAAACCTTAGGTGGTAGTTTTATCCGAGGTATAAAAGTTGAGTAAGGTATCTTTTTATTAGTCGAATAAAAGCTTAAATTTATCCAATGCGGCATGCTGTAGTCATCGGCTGCGTTTATCGATGTGTCTTTATTGTGAAACTGTAATAATAGAACATCATATTAATTTTTTTTCTCCTCAAAGTCAAGCTCGTTAAAACCGAAATCAACTTTTTTGTGATTCTAGGTAAAGAAATTAAAGCATAAAATAGAGAAACATGAAAATTATCATTCGTGAGAAGGAACATGTTTGAATATACTTTTAACAGAGGCACAGCATGCAGCGGCTGTTCTCCTACGCAGACTAAATCGCTCCCAACACCATTGTCGATGATTCTCTGCTTGGTAACGTTTGTCAACTCTCTATCCACCTCGAAGACTCCTACCCCGGGAGTAATTACAACAGATAGTTGTCCAGTTCTGTCGAAGCTCCGATCTAAGTAGTGTTTTTCAAATACTAGAAAACATGGCATACAAAAATACACTGTTCCCCAATTTCGACATTCGTTTCAGAAGTAAGTTATTGTTAATAATTCAATATATCGGTAATACATAATCGATATTAACTGTGAATTACCATTCAAGGACATATTGAGTACTTCTAAAAAATTTCCCTGCGCAGCTGTGGAATTTATTGCTTTAGGCATGACAATCCCAGGTCTTTGATGATATTCCAATACAATTTTTTGGTAATCTGTAAAGAGTTTTCTCAATTGTACTAATATGTGGCTCCAGTCTTCGTACCTCTCGTTTTGAACTGCAACTCTGTAAATAAAAATAGATTTATAAGACTTATAAGAGTTAAATCTTTCCAATCTCTGGTGAGTACTCTTCACAATTTCTAAATTATAAATTTCTATCTTTGTCACCGGTAAAAATCTTCGTAAAATCTTCCCCTATAGTCGTGCTGCAAGCATTCTCTCATATGATTTGGAAATTCCTCCAAATTCGTAGCCTTGTAAAATGTTCTTGAGAATAAAACAATGGTCACTTCGTGATTACTGCCGTTCTTTTTCCACTTTTGAAACAAATCTGCCAAAAATCCATTGACTGCTTTCTCAAAATATAAATCTCCGTGTATATCAAAATCCCACATCTCAGAACTCATCTGAATAAATAGGTACACCATACTCGTCGACGAGCGAAATACCACCTGTTAATTTGAACAAATTTCAAAAAATACAATTCATAATCTTCATTTTCTTGACTTTTGACCATTTTTATACCTTGGTATCATCCGTAATGACACCGCAAGCAACCCGATCCCCTTGAGACCACATTTCGTGTACTTGGCATCTTATACTTCCTCCGCAAAATTCAATCTTCTTATTTAAATAAACGCAGGTATTTACCTATTAGAAAAAAATGTAGATGGAGATATCAAGAGGAAAATTTATACGAACTTTGATATCAATTTTTTTTTTTTAATTTAAATAAATATAACGTTGTTTTACCAAACTGTTTTTCAACCTCCACATCTCGCTTCTACCCATGTATTGATCTTTGAAAGTAAGTTCGACAGAATCTAAAGCCACATCATCCGGGTTAACGATATTCATATAAACATCGGCGAATGTTCTAAGTTGAAATGTAGTGGCTATGTTGTTTTCAACGCTGATAGTTTCTCTGCCTTGAAGATCTTCTTTGAAAGCAGTTATCTGTAGAAGTAATCTACTGAATTCAACTTCTGGATGAAATATTTCAACTATATCACCCTTTTTTATGCCAGAATAATCTTTTGGATTTATTATCAAATCTTCACCGCTAAAATTTTTTTGATGTACTATAAGCTTGAACTGCTTCATCGTGAATGTTTTTTTATTTATTTGATTTATTTTATATAAATGTTTATTCACTTTTCTATCTCATGTATATCTTACTCATTATTTACAAACTCAATTATTAAATTCTTATTTTATGGTTAGCCAAATTCTTCTTTCTCCACGTTTGACAATATCATATTGATCACGTTAGTACCGCTACTGACGTTTCGCGACTGAATGGTAATAGGTTAATAAATTATTATCTAAAAGAACTACGCACACTATATTGTCAAACAACACCTTCATACATTATTATGTACGCTGTTGCTAGTCGCTTATAATCAAACGAGCTTATAACAAGACCCAACCTCTCTGTGTAATTGTGTATACAATAACAAGAGTTGGCGGAGAGGGGATGTGAATTAATCCGACCAGTCTTATGCTAACACATGCGTTATTCATATATTGGAGGAATTTTCCGTTGTTTCTAGCAGCATAATAAAGTCGCAGATGGCTGATCTGAATCTTTTATTTTTTATGTTGTTCGCTAAACGGCTAAATAAAGAAATTGACATTGATATCATTGGATAAAGAATAACAAACTTGGCTGTCTGAACCCACGCAAGCGATGAGTGACGTTCTTAATTATATTGACGTTCCGTATCGATACGTATAAAATATCGAATATTAATGAATGAAATAAAAGGAATGAATTAAAATCATATTGTCGAGCAGACGACTTTTAAAGTGCGCATGCGGAGTGGTGTGAGACTGTGCGACATAACCTAAAAGTTGTATAGTGTTGATCCCGTTAGGTTAGCCGGTGTTTTTATTGTAGCGATATATCAATAACAAACAAAGAACAAACACAATGGGATTTATGTTTGCAACAATACAATGCACGATGCGGGGGCTTCAAACTACCCAAATTTTGCGTCCAATAAATGTGAAAATATTTCTACAAGTAAAGGCATACAGTCGATGGACTCATCGCAAACCGGTTAGAGTTGTTAACGAAACCGAGCTTTTCGAAGACGCGGATGAGCGCTCTGCTTCTAAAAACATTCTGAAGAACGCTAAATTCGCTTTTGCTCAACGTCAGAAACTCATGGCGAAAAAAACTGATAAAGAAAAGGCAGAGCTTGAGGAACAGAGGGAAACAGGAACTCTTAATGTCGATGGCACACCGATTTTTACTAAACTTCAAAAAGACGATCCGAAGATGAGGTAATTCTGCTTTGTAAAAATGTGAAAATCAAAAATTGTAGTTTTCTTATTATTTTTATAAACTGCTGTTCGATTTTCAATGTCGATATCCCTAGTTTAAGATTTTTAGTCTCCATTTTCCAGAAACTTGACTCTCCTTCTTTATTTATTGTTTATTTCTTCAGCACGTTGATGATTATGGTAAAATCACGAAAGAAACAGAAACAAGAAGATAGAGTATTGTTAGAAGGCTACAGACTGATCGAAGACGCTATCCAGGCCGGTCTTGTACCTGATATTATTATATTCAGCAGAACACCTGATCTCCAAAGATTACCGCTACCTAAAGAAGGCGTAAAGCTTTACAAGATTCCTTATCAGACTATACAGCTATGGTCTGATCTGTCTACTTCACCAGGAATTATGGGTAATACATTATTGTTATTCCTACTTGGATTAGATCAATCGGAGGCAATGTTCTAGATAATATGATTCAAAAGACAATATTAATTCAAGTAATACTGAGATTTGATTTTCTCTGAAAATAATTAGTCATTAGTTCTAATGATTTTTTTTAATGATTTCTAAATCTGAAAATGAAAAAGCTGTGAGAATCTTCAACTGTTTATAAAACAGAACATACCTATAATAAAAGTAAACCAAAAGATGTTATTCAATTTTATCTATTGTTATTCACATTTGAATTCAGGTATATTCAAGACTCCTAATGTGAGTGACAAAGAACCTGCGGACAATTCAATACCAGTTACAATAATTTGTGATAACATAAGGGAGCCAGGGAATTTGGGATCTATACTCAGAGTTGCTGCTGGAGTTGGATGCGAGAGAGTAATTTTGACCAAAGGTTTCTATCCTGGAGTGTAAATAAATTGGGCTTCTGGTTATATTTACGGAAATATTTATATGTTTATTGTTGATATTTGTTCGTTCCATCCGATTTATTAATTAAAATGTTTAATTGCAGGCTGTGTCGATCTCTGGAGTCCAAAAGTATTGAGATCAGCAGCAGGCGCGCATTTCCGAATGCCGATACACAGGTCGCAGACATGGCCTGAAGTTCAGTATTTGATTAGCGAAAATGCGAAAATTTTCGTTGCTGATAACAACGTGAAACCACCAGTTGATCCGAGCGAGAATCCCGAACCAAATTCAAGTTCGAGTTCGAGTTCTAGTTCTAGTTCGGATTCTGAAAGCAGTGATTCGGAGGCTGAGCCCGACGCAGAGGTCAAAGATTTGGCTAAAAAGATTCGTGAAGATTTCGATGAAAAATCACCGAAAATTTCTGCGGCTTATGAATCAAACGAACGGATAACAGCCAAGCGAGATTTTCACGATTATGTAGAAAACCTGCCAGTTATACCATACTTTTCTCCTCAATATACAAAAACTGAGAGTATAGTTATAGTCGGAGGAGAAACTGCAGGTTTAAGTCCGGAATCGCTTGCATTAGCTTTGAGGAGAGACGGTATTAGAGTTAATGTCCCACTTTCGAACGGTGTGGATAGTCTAAACACCGGTACAGCTCTAGGAGTAGTTTTATTCGAAATAAAAAGGCAGTATTTATCGAAAATGAACAACTTGTGAATAATTGTCTTTTAGTTGAATGAGATTAAATTTTATATATTTTACTATTGTAACATGATCTTATTGTATGTAAATAGGTATATACTGTAATAAAATAACAGTCTGATTGAACTTTATAAATGTATATCAATCCTCAATCATTGCACAAGATTAAAACCAAAATTTTGATATAAAGGAAAAAAACTCTACACCTTTCTGATTTTTCGTATCACGAATTATTAGTTATTTTATATTTGCTATCAAATAATTTATCGAAAATAAATAAACGCGGGTTGAAGAAATTCGCGTTTCTTGCGCCTTATGTACCGCAATTTGCGATACAACAATGTAACAAGGATAGCCATCTCATAGGCAGATGTCGCCCCGTGTTGCGAGCTGAGTAAAATCTCAAGAGATCTTTAGTAACATCCGGGTTAAATTTCCCACGGTTTTTTATTCGAATCGAATATTCTGGAATTTTTATTTGCAAAATTGATTATTATTGCAAAAATTATAGCAAGTTAGGAAAATGACTATTCATACGACGTTTCGGTAATCAAAATTCGGGAAAATTCGAATAGAATAAGAAAACGGGGGAAAAATATAGTATGGTTTGAAATTCAATTTGTATAATTGAACGTTTCGCGTTGATCATACATTTTCTATCTAACAACCTATCGAGCTACAGGATTTTTCGGTAGATACTACATACCTGCTCCCATTCCCTCCGTACGTCAAGATAAAAGATTTCTTCTCGTTCAGTTCAGGCTCGCGTACGAGACCGAAGGGAGAGCTTAGCCAGCCGCGAGGTATAATCCATCAGAATTAGTCCTAAGGACTAGCTGCGACCCCTGCAGATTCCTGACAGTAGAGGTCAGGTCAGGTTTGAATCGAGGGTTTACTGTAGGGTTTGATATAATTTTAGGGCTGCCATTTCCGGGGGCGTTATGCACGTAATGCTAAAGAAGAAAATTGGTCGGGCTTATATATAAGTATTATACGTATACCTATCAAAGAAAAAAAGAAAAAAGTAAGATTTGCGTGACAACGTTACCTTCTGACCACGCGCTTGTATTTTTAAAAAGCCGCTCTTCACTTAAGTAGATATATAATAATTTGCATGCGGCGCGTATAATAGAACGAAGAATCCCTAAAGCGGTAAAACTTTTCGGTGTATTAGATGTATAATATACCTATAGTATACCGTTGTAATACCTATTCCTGATGGTGAAAATAATCGCTCAGACCGAACGGCTTGAATTTTTTATCTCGCGTCAAGGTATAAGTAATTCTATGGGCGAAATTCTTTGCTGTATACATACATACCTACCTACCTACCTACCTACCTACCTACCTACCTCTCTCACTCACTTCACTCTCAAGCGCCCTTATTTTCTACCATTTATCATTCAATGCAAACCAGCGGCTCTCTCGGCTACCGGAGAGGAGATCCATAATGCCCGGCTAAGTGCTGATACTCACCTTCCCATTAAAGGGCTAATAATTCATTCCCGTAGAAACGCGTAATTAACTTCATTGACCATTTTTTTTCACCCTCATATCTTCCTCGGCTAGAATCGCCGTTCTATATATAGATGTATAGGAATTTGATTAATGAGTCACTTTTTTTGCTCGATCATTTTGTTAATTAACTTTAATTAACAATTATGTTTTTCTTTTTTTAATTAAGAATTATTCTTTATTTTTCCTTAAAATGCAACCCAGGAGTTAGAAAAAAAATTCAAAGCAAGTCGTGGGTGTATAATATTCTGTTTCCGTGTTACTGGCGCGGAAGATTTGACTGGAAAGTCGTCAGGCGAGAACCGGGACCCAAGCTTTTCAAAGTAAAGCAAAGGTCGCTCCGAAGGGTCTTCGCGTTTTATGGTATAGCCAGGGAAAGGGTTTCGAGCTAAAACAACATTAGGATAAAAGAAAGGCGACGGAGCGTTAAACGCCCGAATCTTCATCGTCGTCACCTTTGCGCATCGTTTTATATACACATACATATAATATACATACATATCTACATCTACATTTTCTGATTTATCAAATTATACGCTCTTACAGACAAGTTAACATTATTATTATTTTCACAAATTTCGACAATTTTATTCTGCAATTTTAATACCGATTCACTTGATTCAATCCTCCGCCTTTCTCTCTCTCTCTTTTTCACGAAGAAATCCATATAAATAGATTTAACATATCGCTTTGAATATTGAAATTATTATCACATAATACATATATGTATGAAATATGAAACATATATATATATACATATGTGTTTTAATTTATTAATGATATTTACCCCGCGAGCGTATATAAGAGAACAGCTGTTACGTCCTCAAATAAATATATATATTATGTATAACAACTGTTATACTTCGTGTATAATAAGGGGCTAACGGGAGGTAAAGAGATTAATTAAACAGTACAGCCATCTGGCAACAGAAATCGTGATATAAACTAAATAGATCATTTCTACCGAGAGTTTAACGCGCGAGTGACGCTATTTAGTGTAATTAAATATTCTCTTTATATTATATTATGTATATAGGTAGGTATTGTGTGCTTGGGTATATCTTGAGAAGCTTTAAGGCGCGAACTAGCTTCAAGGGCTCGTTTTATCAGCTAATTAAATAACTGATGACCATTGCCGTGATTCAACTTAATATCTTTCTCATTTGTCACACTTTATACCATGTCTGGAGTACTGACACTTAAACCCGCACCGTTTCAACCCTTTACGATCTGCGTATAAATCCCCCATGCAACTATATCCACAATTTTCATTAACCCTGTGACTTACGTATGAGACTGTAAAAAATGGTTCATAAATATTAATTATCGAGCCACTGCCTTAAGAAATTGGGAGATTTGTTCATTTATCATTTTCAATAACTTCTTTCTTGGACGAGAAAATTTATTTCAAAGATATTCGGGTATTGAATTTGAACTGAATCGGTCAAGGGGTTTCGGCAAATATGGGGGGTAAAAATGTTTTTGTTCAAAGAAGTAATAATATCCCGGGAATCGTTCGTCGGATTGTAATGACATTTTTTTATGGTTGTTAATTATCGACATGACGAGAATTTCGCCGAAGTATAGAAAAAAAAAAAAGAAAAAAATTTGTTAATCAAATGTGGCACGGGTAACGCCTTCGAAATTTCATCAACGATTTCGTATAGAAATCGGCTGTGTACAAATCTTCTTCATTTATTATTTTCTGATCGAATATTTCTATATTAGGTAATGATTTAGATGAACGAAATAAGTGAAACACTCAATAGTCTGTACGTCAGAGTCTTGGTTTGGTCAAAATCAAATATCTATACGTAGGTGGTACCCACCTACCCACTTTAGCGAAGGTATATCGATATTCGTATGGTAAGTACCATAAGTACCTGCGGGTTTTCGTTCAAGTGGTGGATATTAGAGTGTCGAGTGGCCCACGGGTGCCTTGGTTCACTTGGCTTGATTCCAGTGCTGTTCGATAGCAACGTGGAGGCAGGTGGTTCACGACTCTTGAATTCCGGACCAAGGTTATTCGCAAAAATATAAAGTATATAAATAAAAATGGCATCAAATTATTGAAACATCCCATTCCAGTTGAAAATGGAAATAATACCTCGAACAGCTTATTATACAATGAAATCTAACGTCGCGTCGCGTCGCGTCGTGAAAACAAAATTTACTGATTCTGTATTGAGAAAGAAAAAAAAAAAAATTTCTCTATATTACACACTGTTCATATATCTACATATGTATCTACGCAAAAAAATATAGAGAACCAAAAAGAATCTGCTATATCTGAATTAATAATTCTGTTCCGTTTCCCCGATCCCTAATTATTCAACCGAAACTTTACAGAATCTTGTGCAACGATTAATCAAGTGTAAAACTAACGATTATCGTTTAGATGCTAATCTAGGCGATTAAGACTTTGTTAAGTATCTTATTCGTCGTTTTATATGTATTAGAGTCTGACGTTTTATTGAACCGCGTGCAAGTAACGGGGGTTCGAAAAGTTTCTTATAATTTATTATGTAGTTAACTTATCACCATTATTGTTATTAATATTCTTATCATTCGTTCGACAGCTTGCTTTTAATTATTTCAAAGAAAATATTCATACTCTAATCAGAGAGCGACTAAAATTGCAGCAAAGAGCAAGGAGCGAGGTGTACGTACAGGGTAGCTGGTAATAAATAGGAAATTTATTCCTCGGTGTAAAACTCGTTGCGAGGGAACGAAGGAAAAGAAGACGATGGTGGATTCGGCCAGGGGTAGGGGTAGGGGTAGGGGTAGGGGTAAGGGTAGGTGCTTATTCACTCTTTCCATAAAATTTTGGCTCGACCCAAGCAACGCGACGAAGTGGAGTTTTCGGTGGAGGAAAACCAAGGTAAAGAGAAGGGTCGGCGAAGAGGGTGGGTCAGGGAGAATATTCGGAGGTAAAGTAAAGCGAAGTTTGTCACAAGCTCAGCTTGTTTGATAAATAGCGAATTTATACAACCGTCTCTTTTCCACGTGACAAGAGTATACCTACCTATCTACTCGTAAGTATATCTAAACTCGCGAAATTTACCTACAACATTTTCTCATTCCCGCGCGTGATCCCGACGAAATATACATATTATGCTTTTGCATCTCTAATTGGAATTTAAAAAGTTATCAAATTTTTAAAAATTATTTAACTTTCATTTCACATCTTGGAAACTGGACTCAACTTTTTTCTTTGCAGCTTTTAGGTCACACCAAATTTAGGTATTACATATACAGTTTCATAAATGTTCATCGCCTGTGTTATAAAAAAATCGCACGGGTCTAATTTTTGGTGCGTGAGAATCAATCTGGCCAAAGGTATACATTATAAGCATATCATTTTAGCGATACAATAGTTAGGTAACATATACCTCACAGGGCAATGTGTGGCTTTGATTGATGTCGAATTGAACGAGGCTGAGGTCTGGGATCGGTTTGGTATTCCGTAACTTATTGTTAGTATGAGAGAGGGGATCAGGGAAAACCATCTGCCACCGTTTTTATGCAAGTATAAACAGACTCCGAGGTAAAATACGATTAGTTCTCTCGATCGACTGTTCATATTCTTATTGTTACTTCCCTTTAAATCTTCGCAATTCAATTTCTCGTCTTCGTAATCTCCCGGCTTATGCTTCTAATGGGAAACTGGATCGAGGAAGAGAAGTTAGAATCGGTATAGACGAACCAGAAATGAGAATTCTTCCGTTCAGTTCTTAATTTTTTTTTTTTTTCTGTTCTTATATATATTTTTTTTTTTCTAGAATTAAGGAAATCCTGCATTTCGATTCACCCGCCGCGTGCTGGTCGGTTTTACGATATCACTTTGCTCGGTGAACCTCGAGTTCTGCAAGCAAGCAGCTCTTACATATTAGTTCGATCCATTGAAACTCTTTCGTCACGTTTTAATATCTATACACACGTTTCACTGCATTGGCAGTATGGGGACAAGTGGGATCGTCTTCCATCTCGTTCATAATTTGCCTTAGATTCTTTTTTTCTCATTTTTGTTCAATTTTTTATCCTCTTCTTTATTAATTTTTTCCTATTTTTTTATTTTCTTTTTTGGTTTTCTTGTGCAAATCTAGAGCCTCGATAAACCTGACCCCAGGGTGAAAGTTTAGAGGACAAATATATTCACGTTTCGATGCACGTATAAGAGATTCCTATTTTTGAATTGTTTTCGTTGTTTGAGGAAAGAAAGAATTTCTTGTCCCTGAGGAACGGTCAAATACCCATTCTTCGGTCAGCCAACATTTCAGAAATAAAAAGTAACAGAAAGAACAAAAACGAGAACAAAGAAAAAAAAAACAGTGAGAAGAAAACTATAATCATGTTGAAAAATAGAGTTACCTCAACATTTCGCAATTTAATTTCGCTGATAACTCATTTATTTTACATTTTTTCATCATCGAGGAATAGGAATCAATGATATTTGTCGCAAAATCCTGCGTACTTCACCCTTGAATTTCTTTTATAAAATTCATTCTCCTTTGATTCTTTTTAAACGCGTTTGATACGCTCAGTCTACTACGTACCAAAAAGCTGATATCCTGATAGCCTGTCGATTTTCATAATCTCAAAATAATACATCAGTAACACATTTTCAATTCGCTTTGCAGACCGCTGCGTTTTGCACGAAGGATTTCTACGCGAACAGCCTTCACTTATCCGAGAACCGATTGCAAATCCAAAGCATGGTACAGAGTAGGTATGTACACGCCGACTTGCACACTGCAGAAATCTGAAAGGCTACTTTGCGATATAAAATTCGGTACAAAACACGGAAAATAATAGAAATAAATAATCAATTTCTCAATAAAATTATTTCAATTATATAGTTCCTAATTATTCATTTCAAATGCTCGCATATATTTCTTGAAATTTGAATTGGCATTTAATTTTACAATAATAATTCACATCTTCTAACGTTTTTTCTTTTTCTTCTCTTGGTCGACTACCTGCTCCAATGCAGCAGCCTATCCTTTACGACCTCGCGCTCGTCCCTAGACCTAATTGCTCTCGTCTCTTCATTTGTTTTCATTAAGGTAGACGACCAGCACCAGCCGTCTCTCGAAGGTCTGGTTTCTGAGTATCAGCAGCAGCAGCAGCAGCAGCATCAGTAGCGTAGTTGTCTTGTTAATAAAATTAGACGCCACGACGCTACGAGATTCGACGTGACCTTGTTGTATACTAGATCTCGGAACCGAGACTCCGATAAAATAAATAAAAATTAGAATCTATGTTGTTCCCCTTTAATCGTTACAAAGTAGGTATTTATCCAATTTTAATATCCAACGTCCTGACGCGGCGTCGTGGCCAAGCCCTCGTTCGCTAAATCAGTTTGGTTTGTAACCGAATAAGAGAAGAGAAGAGAAGAGAAGAGAAGAGAAGAGAAGAGAAGAGCGTGTTGCCTTCGTCAACACGTAATGCGGTGAAGCCCCTCCTCAGCTTCGTTAACGAGGGAGAATATCTGTTTCCGACAGACCAAGAAATTATCTTTGTTCGAAAGCCCGACCCGAACGAAACACCGCAACGCGTTAACCTATGGTGGTTTTAACATTTAACGATCATCCTACTTTCTCCATCTCTTCTTATTCTTATTTTACTTAGTTTCTGTAACCTCTATCCTTATTATAAACTGCGAGACAAATTTTACCAAATTATAATCTCCCATTTAATGAACAGCTGCTGCTGCTCTGCAGTCACTCAGGTCATTTAAAACGAAAATTCGTTCAGTTTTATGATTTCTTATTACAATTATACAAATTTTGCAAGTGAACACGGAATTGACATTGAATGATTTCAATCGTTATAATATATGAACAATTAAGAAAAAATGTGTGTAGATACACATTACCTATATGCATATGTGAATGAGAGAAACGTGTATCTAGGTTTCTATCGGATATTCCCATACGCGACGAAACAACGGAAAAGGATCTTCCATGACAGGTATATTTGCGCAGTGACATAGATTCGTATCATATACACATACGTATGTAATATATATAGGCATATTGAAGAGAGTTCTCTTGCTCTCTAACCATACATGTACCAACTGTGCATTGCGGTTTATCTACGGCACGTTCACAACCCTTGATTATCGCGTTCTAAACTATGAACGTTTCCTGCCAACGCTTATATTATATTCAACTTAGAGAAGAAGAAATTTTGAACAAAATTTTGTGACTTTTCTTTCTAAACTAGATATACCTATAATAGAAGATTTTTTCTAACGATGAAAATTCAAACTTATGTTATAAAGATTATAATTACATCCACCTACGCCTAGTACCTACCCTGAAAACCCAGGGTGGAAATATCTTTGATAAGTTATCATCCACCCTTCGGAGAAAAAAAAATTATAAGGGGTGAGGAGGGGGTCACGCTAAGGCGTATGGCAGACGTTTATCGAACATGGTGGTGTAAAATTTTTCGGTTAAAAATTTTCCCTCGAAAAGGGGTTGATCGAGTTAACCGGGTAGAAGACCATCTGGAAACCGGGTATGAGGCGTAGGCTGTAATATATATTGATATGTATATGTATATAATATAACCAGCGAGTCTTCGTATTGCGTCGCGAAATATTCTTGGCTGTTTTAAGGGGTGGAAGTCTTCTTTCCGTCTTATTCCTAACCAGTAATTATTCGCTACACCTCTCTACATGAATTTAAATAGAATTAGGGGCACGAATGTATTTAGCTACTACGTCAGAGAGCGAAACCCTTGCAGCTAGTACCTACGCCGAGCTTCTGAATAAACAAATGACTATGGTAATTACCTACACGATCATCATACGCATATAATTTCCAAGGTACTCCTCTCTCTTATTTCTCTGATCATTCTACCCATTTACTTTGATAAAACTTGGATGAAACACCACAGGTTTAATTCTGTACTACAGAGGCCTGCGAGATCCCTTTGTTCGATGTTTAATCAAACTCACGAAGGAAACAGAAAAATTGATTAATTAATATAAAGAAAATAAAAGAAATTAGTTCCACAAAATTCTCAACGAAAGTTCTATCCCCTTGTCGTTCTAATCCGTTCCATCCCTTCCCATATACATATATCAAAGTGTGAAATTTCACACGGTGATATCGATACACCAGTCCTCGTTTCACACCACTCCTTATACCCTATAAGCCATAAGGATAACCTTGATAATTTAGGAGGTAAGTTCATCATACGAAACGTCTGCGTTGCAAACCTCGCCTCTTCCTCCCCCTCTTTATCTATATACCAAAACCCATAGCGATCGGGTCTATATGGCTGTATAATAAGTGCTTTTTGTCGCTTATCATCCCCGTCTGACGTCTCTCTTGCTTCTCAACCCTATAGCTACGGTATATATTACACACAGCTCGCAGTTCTATATTCGGGCTAATTAGCGCGTGCACGCAGGTTATATTCGTAGGGGTTTAAAGCCTCTACCTCTATATACATATACCTACTTCGGGATCACCCCTCCTCTTATGTTAAGAAACGACGCTATTCATGTGCACAGTAGTTCAGCAATTGCCCTTTATTGTATTGCAATGTCTAGTTTATTGCCGTTTTTCTTTCTCCTCTTTTTGTTTCATGGGAAAGTCATCGCATTAGGTATACTGACGAGATTTTTTTTTAGACATGAAATATGTCAAACGATTATTCACAAGGGGAGGAAGGGGGATGAAATTATTATGAGATATGATTAGAGTCATTCAGAACGTTACCGTAGGAAAATATATAGGTATACAGATAGATAGAGAAAGAGTATGAAGTGTTTCCTGCTGACGTATACGGAGCATGTACCGTCGTAAATCTTCTACCTCATAAAGTCATACGTTACACAATTTTATGAAGTGAATGGTGAAATATAGCAAATAGCTTTTTTTCAACCTGCAACAGCAGTGGTGCTGCTCACCATTGCATTGCCATCGCATATCGCTCGAGGCTCGAACCCGTGTGCGGTTAGCTTAAAATTTTTGTATTTTGATATACTGCGTGCATGCCGTAGCATCGATTTGAACCTTATATATTATGTAAGCATATATACTTCATATATATCTATATCATAGGAATAGAAATTAGCGAATATATAATAAATTGTGATAATATTTATGTGAAAATGTAATTTCTAATAATATGAGAAAGATATCCTTGTGTGTCCTTCGACTTTTTTATACGACATAACTTTAACCTGAAACCATCGTTTCCAGGTTATTACTCGAGTGTATATATCAACTAAACGGGGAGTGTGCGTGACTTATTTCGTGCTAGTAAGATATAGGTCGTATAGCTGCAGGCAATAATAAGAAACCGTTTGAATTTACGGTCTATATATACATAAGCATACGTAATGTACAAAAGTATTGTTAGAAAAAAAAGAAAGAAAATTCCTTACATCATGATCGGCGGCTAATGAATAGATTATTGAATATTATCAAAGTTTGAATAATAATACAGATTGAAATTAGGCGAGGTAAAAAATGAAAATTTTCAAATGAAAATTGTCCGTATAATCTGAATTAAAATAATACGTATGTATGTATCTCTTTGCATCGGTATATCGCGATATACCTATATACGCCCGCGCCCGCGCCGCGCGTAGCCTCAGAAATCCACAACCTATACAGTTCTATTCCGTAATGGTATAAAACCTGCGTAAAAGTATTTGTAACGTCGTGACGCCCTCGGTGAACCCCTGTGTGTGGGAGTCTGGGGGATGTGGCAACGCCGCCCCCTTCCCACTCCTCCCGCGACCCTCTATTTTAAGATGCGCGCGCATTCACCCACCTCGTAGTCTCCGTCCTGCGGTCAATACTCCAGGCGACGCGACGGGGAAAGCACGCTAGCAGAGAGCCAGAGCCAGTTGGGGTTCAGCCGTGAGTGCTCAGCGTGCAGCTAGCCGACTATCACGGTTGTACATAGGTACGGTACACGGTGCTGTGGATCGTCGCGTTACGTGTTAACGTAAATTATAAGAACGTGTGCGCGTTGAGGGGGTGACAACAAAAATTTGCTAACTAATAAATAACAAAATAACAACAAAAAAAAAAAGAAAAAAAAAAAAAAAAACACGAATAAAAAAAAAAAAAAGATAATTGAAATAAAGAAATACAGGAAAAACACACCGAAATTTAAGATTATAATGTGAATAATTGTTCGTGAGTTTATCGGCAATATAGTATAATCATTATCATAGCCGTATTGTTCTTAGTGTGTTAAATAAAAGTGACACGAGTGACAGTGGACGGTTCACAGGTGAGGAGGATTTGTGCGTTTGTGCGATATAAGATATACGGGTTCGTATTAATAATTGTGACCGTGATTATCATTCAATAGTGATTGTTTATTTAATTCATTGTTTTGTGGTGACGCAACGGGTGGCAGAAAAAGAAAAGTAAAAAGTAAAAAAAAAAAAAAAAACAACCCCTTTATCTTTATATCTTTATCTATACATATTTATATTTGGGCATTGCGCCAAAGAACGAGAAATAAAATATAGATAGAGGGGATCGAGTCGAGTCTCTATCTATCTGTCTATCCATCTATCGCTCTCTCTCTCTCTCTCTTTCTCTCTCTCTCTCTCTATTCTATTCTCTTCTCTTTCTCTCTCTCGTTCGTCCTCTCTATCTATCTATCCATCTTTCTCTCTCTATCTCTCTTTTAAGAAAAAGCAGGGAAGAGATATTATGTGTATCCTCAACTGAGTATGTTCGAATCCTCTGCCAGCTATCGCCACGCAGCCGGCCTCATGGATGTATGGATATTCTTCTTTGCTATTGCCGGTGAGTATAAGACAGAAAAAAAAAAAAAAAAAAAAAAAAAACGAAAAGATTTTTTTTAACCTATATACTATATGATTAATGATTAATTATTAACTGTACATATAAATGAAGTATCTGTCTTCTTATATTGTTAATTAATATCATTCTCTTGTGACATATTTTAATTGATAATTTAATTAACGTATAATATAACTAACCACGCGTTAACCAAACTATTTAATAATGTTTCTATTATAATATCACACATGCCACGCGGTTTTAACTACGGTCACGTTATACAACAAGTACATGTATCAACGGCACGTGGGAATTTGCATACCTCACTGTAGCACCGGCTACTCCCTGTGCTTTTCAAGCTAGTTAAACGAGTTTTAACTCCTTTTATCCTTCACAGAAGGATTATTGTAAGATAAAGAAACAATAGATTCATTCATTCATTCATTCGTTCATTCATGCATTCATTCATTCATTCATTCGTTCGCTCATTCAATTTATTTATTTATTCATTTATTCATTCATTCATTCATTTAATGATAGATCAGTTTATTATAGGATTTTGATTGATCGTTTTTAGTCGTGAAAGAAATAAGATAAATACTAGGTAATTACAGAGCCGCTTTTTCATAACCAAACAATAAATAAAAGGCCTAGTTTTTACCTCGAACCACTTGCCCGGCGAGCGAGAGGTAAGTAAGGTAAGGTAAAGTAACGTAAGGATCGTGAAAGGTTCTGAACACGCCTTACTTTGACGCTTATTACTTTTATTCAACACCACAGCGCGCGAAGGCGAAGGCGAAGGCGAAGGAATTTCGCGGGTAGATTCCTTCTGAGTAAACAATTACCAAACTTTTAAAAGTATTTTCGATAAAAACGTCCTGCGGTTGATACGTTTTTTTTTTTTTTTTTTTTTTACACATACGTTATAACTGCAGCTAAAACAGTGAAGAGAACGAAATATCGTTGCGAGAAAATTGCTGCTTCATATGCGTAACTATGAATGGAGTAAAGATCGTCGTATAGGTATGTGTAGGAGTTCATACGTTGTTTACAATATCTTTTTCCGTCTTACTGCACCAAGGTCTTATGCATATCTTCTCTCGCTCGCCTTTTACCCATAAGCTCCCTTCCTTCCTTCTTTCTTGCTTTCTTTATTTCTTAAGGTCACCGCGCGACTCTTCAATCGGAAAGGAAACCACTGGCGCCAGTAGGATACGTATTATACTGCAGACGCCCCGCAAAATGCATCTGCTGCATTGCATATACCTATATACGTGTGTATATGTATACCTATATCGTTGTGTATCTACGAGAGCGCGTAACAGATGGCCAACATCTTTCGAACCCTCAGCGTCCGCTACGTGCCCACCCTTATACCTAGGCTTAGTTTTCGCATTTAGGAAAGAAAGGAAGTAGGAAGACAGAAAGTCGTCGTTTCTTTTTCTCCTTTTTTTTTTTCACACTATAATCTAACTCCACATTCTTTCATTTATTTCCTTCTTTTTTATAAATTACTATAGTTTAACTATTCCACGTTGTCACAGAGGTTGAAGAAAGTAAAACAAAAGTCTAAAATAGTTAATAGACCGTTCGTTTTTTATTCATGACCTCTTAATCCTACTACGGTCTGCAACACATTATAAGATTATGAAATAATGACATGCAGTTTTGAGAAAGCCGTTATCGTTGGTACTACGTACATATACCTATTACATAGAGACATATAGCGGAGAAGTAAGTACGCGAGGAAGAGATGCGCGGAGCAGTGGGTTAGCGTTATTCGTGTAGCGTGCATATAGGGTCACGTTTTTCATCGATCCAAGAGGGGGTCGAAAGGAAAGGAAAGGAAAGGCAAGGAAAGGCAAGGCAAGGCAAGGAAAGAAAAGAAAAAAGAAGGAACGGGAAGGGAATGGAATGGAAGGGAAAGACTCTGTCAGTTTCGACGAGCTTCGAGTCGTCCTCGTCGTCGTTTTTGGGGTAGTTTCAAGGTATAGTCATACACGTGCGTTTGCTATACCCACTACGCTGTATAGTATATAGTAGGTACCTACCTACGCTATACGTTGCGCTCGGGGCGATAAAGGTAGTCCTGCACCAGTAACCGCGAGAATCAATAACATCGAAATAGAAATTGAACATCCCCCGTATAGTTAGCCCAAATTTTTTTTCTTCAAATTTCTCGTTTATCATTAATTTATTTTCCTTTATATATATAAACAGAGTCTTGTAATTTATATCAAGAAACTACTTGTAGATAAGAAGATAGGGAGATAGAGATTTTTTTTGTTCACCCTTTTTTTTTTTAACCAAACTTTACGCGAATTAGATTAAAGTTGAAATAAAAAATAAATAAAAGAAGAAGAAGCAGAAGAAGAAGAAAAAAATTGCAGCTAAGATCCGATAAGGTGTGTAATTAATTGGACCTTAATTAAAATTTCGATCAACTAACGGCAGCAGCATCACCTACCACCAGCACCAAGTCTTATGCCTAGATGCCAGAGAGAGGAAATTGGAAGTGTCACTTTATACTCCGCGATTCTTGCAACGCCCGCCCTAACTTCTTCTACTAACCCATGATTTTCGACTTTTTTTATTTATTTTTTTCTTCTCTCATTTTTATTTCAACTCGTTTGCGATGCTCAACCATTTTTCTGCCCATGTATCTTTTTTTCTTCTTTTATTTTATTTTTTTTATTCTTCTACTACTACTTCTTCTTCTTCTTCTTCTTCTTTCTTTTCACTTTTCTCTCAAGGGACAGCAGAGAACTCGCCCTCTTATCTGTTATCAAGATTGCAGATCTTCTAGGCGAGACGGCCGGGCGTCTGGCAGCTGATGATTTTACATTTTTCACGAGTCTCCTTCTTCTTCTTCTTCTTCTTTTCCTACTCCTACTCCTAATTTTTTTTTTCTCCTTTTTTACCTATACCCATCTTTTCGCCTCTCTCTCTCTCTCTCTTTTTATTTTATTTTTTTCTTGTATTTTTATCAATCTCAATTGAAGATTTTCTTTTTCTTACAATATAGTCCATGACACAGCGACTACGTTACATTCTTGAATATTTCACCCGATCTCGGTCGCTTGTAAAAATATCTTCGATATATTCCTATTCCCCGAAAGGATCAAATATAAAATAGAAATAAATAAAATAAAATAAAATAAAATAAAATAAAATAAAATAAAATAAAATAAAATAAAATAAAACAACTCCTACCTTTCAAATCTCCCGTGAATCAAACTGAAATATTTTTCAAATTCTGTATATTTATGCACGTATATTAAATTTTTAATCATTATTATTATGATTATTTTTCTTCTCAACTATCTCCATCGGTATTTGACATCTATGTGCGTATACATATATAAGAACATTTTTTTGCAGATATTACCTGAATATTCTATATTATATTACTATAATTTTTCTTTCTTTTTTTCGGATTCTTATTTTTTATTTTTTTTTATTTTTTACCTGTATTCCTCTAGAAATGTACGACGAGTTATAGAGTATTATCTATAACAAAGCTACGTAACACTAGGAGAATAGACTAGAGAAAGGTGTGCGGTAGTTACATGTATAGGAAAGTGCAGATGAAAAGAATTATAGAAAGAGGATCAGATTCTCGATTCGAATGGACCGTCTCATTGTTCAAGTTCGCCAAGCCGAGCACCGCATATGAAGCCCTTGGCTACACAGCTAGCTGCAGAGAGGCTGATCTTACAATTAGATCGAAATACTTTCTTATATTTAAGTTATTGGTTTTATTTATCGGTAGCAGATTCTCTGTTGAAATTTACTTTCATTTTTATATTCTGTATACTATAGTGTTTCAATTTTATTATATCAAAGTTATATTTTTTTTCATTTATTAAGTAATAATAGTTATGATAATGAATATAGAATTGTATAATCTAAAATTCTAAAGATTAGAGAAAATGAGAAGAGAATTTTTTTATTTTTTCTTTTTCTTTTCTCGTTTTTGATGAGAAAATTTAACAATACATCCCGCAGCTGGCTTGGAATTAACCTATACGGAAAGCATGGGGATATCAAAGAGCGAGCTCAAGCAGCGAATAAACGTGTATAGGTATATGCTTTAGAATTTTATACCTTATTATTTCGCGATGTCGAAGAGACGAGACGAGGATGGCGAAGAGATGGCTGTATCTTATATAATATTAAATTGTTTTTCAATTCACATACAAGCTGCGGGGTTATATAATCCGTAAATATAGTATAAATACGCGGTATAATATATGTAGTGCATGAAAAATTCGACATCCAATATATAAAGTGGCTCCAGAATCACTGAGATGCATTTTTAGTATATCATCATCGACTCGACATTGATTGGAAATAGTCTGATCGTTATACGTAGAGATGTGGGGTAGACCGGGGCGTTGTGGGCTGAAAATTTTGTTCGTTTTTCCAAAAATTTATCAATTTTCATCCGAGGTTTTCCACTTATACACATTATTCCTTCATCTATTATTCTTATCTTTCTGATTTTCTCGTTTTACGTAAACGACCCTTTGAATCAGTCTCATCATCATTATCATTATCATTATTATCACATAGTTACTACCTTTTGTTGCACTCGGGTCCTACAATACACGTATGGCGTAACTGTATTGTGTGTAGCGAGGATGAGGACACGAATAGATCGAGTGGTTGGTGGCAGGATCGTGTCACGTATAGGTATACACCTATATACATACATATATATATGTATATATATATACCTAATACATAATGTAATACATGGTTATATTACGCGCTGCGACGGCACGTACCCGTATTTCATTCTACCCGTGTACACACACATATAGTATATTATATACTGGGTGGCGCCTTACAATTTATACCAATATATATATATATATACACAGCGATACGATTTTCAGACACTTTTATACTGTGAACACTGATTGATCTTAAGTCAGATAGGTATAGGTGCAGCAGAGTATAAAGTTGATTTATACCTTGATATACCTATCAGAGCACAAAATTTCATTTACTTCAGCGATATGTTTTTTCATTTATAGATACGTGTTCGGAATTTTTTTATTTTTTTTTTTTTCCCTCATCTCTGAAACAACCGTTTTTTTTTTTTTTTTCTCTATCTATTTAACACCAAAATTTTCATTATCATTATTATTATTATTATTATTAGACTACTACGAATCTCTGTACATTCAGCGTTTGTTGTACATATATTACGAAACTGTGTGTCTGCAGCTGACACGAGTCTCCTAATCTGAAAGAATTTTTTATATTTTTTTTTTTTTTTTTACTTTTTTCTCTTCTTTTTCTTGTCGCTAATTTAATTGGCAGTACGTAGTCTGTCCTATAGCGGCACGTGTTACGAGTACGATAATAAAATATAAGTGGGATCATCGGGCGTTATATGGGGAGTAAAAATATGAAGAAAATAAAAATATGAAAGGAAAGAAATAATAGGAGGTGTGGAATATAAACATATACCTATCTTAAAATTACGCTGAACTTTTGACCAGAGTATATAGTTAGTCTATCGATCGCGTTGACGTATTTATTTATTTTTTTATTTTCTTTTTTTTCTCAATAACATAATATCTCATTAGACGGTTTTTCGTTTATTCATTTCGTTTTCTTTTTTTTTTTTTCTGAATTTTTTTTTTTTTTTTTCTTATGGAGAGTCAAAAAATTTTGTTTGAAATGATACATGCACCCAGCTGATTCAGAGGCTCGATTCCCCGCTGGGTATCTCCGTCCTCGAATCGCTCTTCGCCTTTTCACAGAGCAGGTGTGCCGGCAGCAGGAGGCATACTATCGACCACTGCGTATACCTGTATACGTATGTATTTTATATATATATATTATATATATATATATATGCATATGTATACCAACCACTCTCAACTACTCCGAACTTGTGCTACAGGATTCTCAGATCGTTCGTTGGTTGGTTGGTTGATAGAGACAGGTATATAGAGAATAGATATATATATATATATATATATATATATATATATATATATATATATATATATATGTAGGAATAAGCCGGCGACGATCTCTGCGCCTACCTACCTCGCGACGCGATACGATGCGATGCGGCGCGGCGGTGGATCAACCATTAATATACTTGCTGCCACACGACAGCGCAGATGACGCGCACTACTAATTTACCTGTCATTTACGAGACACATATTTATATATATATATATATATAAAATATATATGGAGAATTCCACGGGAACTTGACCAATGAATTTCTCTCACCATTTTCGATTTGCCGCGAAAAAAAAATATTTCTACAATTGTTCTGACTTTGAAATGGACTTGAAAGCTGCGAATGAGGGAATTACTGACGAAAGAACATCGAACTACTTTAACGATTTTCTGTATACACAGGAGAGTTGAGAAGCGGTGATCAGCCCCTTTCTCACCTTTCTATATCGTGAACATTTCTTTCTTTATTTTTCATTCTTTTTCAGCTTCCGCTTAAATTGACGTTTCGATACTTTGAGTATGATTACTCGCTCGTCGGCGCTGTGCTCATGTTCAAATGAGATATTTTAAAAGGCTCGGCACGCCGCGCTGTCGGGATACTTATACCTAGCTATACTATAGGTATAGGTCCAACCGTACAGCTATTGCTGCTGCTGCTGCTGCTGCTGCTGATGCTGTAGAATTTCATTATTTCGTTGAGTGTTTTTAAATTGAATTTAAAAACGAACGGTGGAACTCGTGTATAACCACTGCAAGCATTATTGCCCTATACCTTCTGCATATAACATTAATAATTGCAGAAAAAACAAAAGAAAAAGAAGAAAAAATATTTTCCTTCTATTATATTACATTATATTCGATTTCATTCGATTCCAGATATTACGAGCACTATACTTTACGCGTGTATCTATAAAGGTCGGAAAAAGGCTCTCGATGATTGCTTTGGAATTGAAATCGAATGATGAACGATTAATCGTATCCACATAATTAGAGGAGAATTTCATTTCTAATTATATTTAGAGCCAAATTGTCGAGGAATAGATAGAGAGAGGGGAAATTATAAGCGCGGTTTATTCGAGAGGTAAAAATGATTCGTGATCCTGTCAGGATAACGCCTGATATACACGTGCATATATAAACCGATAAGATCTTAGTTCTGGGAGGTTGGGTCCAGAGCGTGCGTCAAACGTATCTGCATCATGACACCTCGCTGCTTTCAGCTACTCGGGCTGTGTCTCTATCTAATACAAATTTACAAAATGAAAAATTGATCTAGAAAGAAAGAAAGAAAGAAAGAAAGAAAGAAAGAAAGAAAAAAGAGTAGAAGCAGAAAAGAAGGAAAAAAAAGGAACATATGTCTCGAAGATTTCTTATCCTTGTTTTATACCTTGTAGGTACGCAACCCGGGAGACGCACAATCCGTGCAGAGTTTACTTTCGCCGATAAAATAGCTCTAGCTCGACCCTGGTTTGTGTGTTTTAAGACTGTCTCGGAAAATAGAGCGAGAGAAAGAGAGAAAGAGAGAGAGAAAAAAAAGTGATTCCAAGTCCTCGACCATATATGCGAGATTTAGCGACATTATTAACTTTATTCTCTTATCTTATCAAATTTATACATATTTTAGTGCCAAAGACCAGTCTGGTTTTTCATTAAAATTCCGTTTAAATTTCTAACGGAAATGAATAATGAAATATTCAAACATGAGCGTGTGATAGAATTAATGATTGTGATTAATTAATAGATCAGATTTATCGGAAATTAATTATACGATGATAGACAAGGGGTTCGGCAAACTTGTGGGTATAGAGACGTGGATCGTCACTTATCTAGTTTATACATTTACCTCAATATACACCTGGTAGGTACGTATATTGCTACCGCGTGAGTTCTGCAGCAACGTTATTCCGCCGAGAAACTGAGGCTCAAATACCGTTGACAAACTTCCTGCCAGAGGTAGATCTGAAATTTACATGAACCTGTAGGTTGAAGAGGAGCCGAAACTGAGAGAGTAACAGAGATCTACGTGTACAGGAGAGGAGTAAACTGAACAGAGAGAGAGAAAATCAGGAGCAAGAGGAACCCTGGTAGTTACATTCCGCGGGAAATCCTTACGCCTTGCACAGACTAGCGAATAAGAGAGGAGAGGAGGAGAGGAGAGAAGATCCTGTGATAAACAGGACGTCTGCTCAGATTCCCACGGGAAATGCAAAGGCTGTCTTACTCTTACTCTCTCTCGGCTGGGCTGGGCTGGGCTTGTGTATCTACCTGCGAGACGAGAAAGAGGAGGCTATATGCTGGAGAGGAACGCGAATCTATCTCGTATATTATCATACGAATATCTTTCTATTTTTTTTATATCTAGGTGTATAGGTAGGTACTAGAAAAAAAATCGCGGTTTTTTTTTAACCCAAACCGTAAAGTTACGAAACATAAATTTCCGCCTCGTCATATGTAGATACATAGATAAGACTTCAAGGAGTGATGAGATACGATACGATACGCGCTTTGGATTTAAAGCTCGGAAATTATTGGGGCTGGTTTAAAGTACCGGATTTGAAAAATTTCGAACAATTCAACCCAGCCCCAAATTATTACTGACTATTACTAGCTTAGAAGAAAATTGATAATAGATCGATTTATAAACGATCGAAAAAATAACAGGAAATAAAGTACATCCCGTTTACAAGGAAATGATTATTTCATTTTTATTTTATTTTTTTTTGTTTCGTCGCAACCCGTCCTCCCATGCTATACACCCACATTCACGTTTCACAGCGCATGGAAATTCTATTCCCTAAGGAATTTGATAATAAGTGAAAACGGAAACTTAGCTTGGTTTTTGCACGTCATACCCCACAGCGGTGTGTTTATACGCAGGGTTTATTATTCCGCGTAACTTCACGGTGCAGGGTAGCTAGGTTTAGATATATGATCGTTTATTTCCTCTATTCTTATCACTTATATATCTCTGAAATTCCTCGTGATTTTTATCTATATACTGCGGAAAATATTTCCTTTTCATTTCACCTAAATATATACTGTATATAAATATGCCATATTAGAAATTATAGATTAAAAAAAAATATCGAAGAGGATCGAAAAATTGATGAATCGAAGAAAAATGAATATAATAATAAAATTGAAACAATTCTTCGGCGTTTAATAATTCAACAGATTTTTTTTTCATCATTTTTTTCGTCCATTTTTAATGTAAAAGTAATTTGTAAATCCACTGCACGTACTATCTACTACATATATATGTATGTGTATGTATGTAACATACGGTAGCTAAAACAGGTCGTATATGAGAGTATAATAATATATCTGGTAGGTTTTTATATATCATATGTAACGTACCTACATAAAAGTGAGCCAGACCGCGTCTTACACCATGTAGTACTTCACGTAGGTACATACAAGCAAGAGGAGAAAAGTCATGTTCGTATGATCGATGTGATTGATATCCCTGTACTGACGTCAACGTATAATATTATAGCTGCTGCAGGTATATATATAAAAACGTTCGCGTATAACTCCGAGTTTCGTTACTTCAACCGATATAAATCAACTAGGTACACGATATTTTTATATGAAAGGGTTGAAAATCTATGTTGAAACATCCCTTATAATAATGATGATAAAATTACCAAAATCGGATAAGAAAGAAGTGAAAGAAAAAAAAAAAAATTTTTAATTTAAAAAATCCTCAAATTCTTGATTAACTTTCAACGCCGAAGAGATGAATCCGATGAAAGCTAGGGTAGGGGTAGAAATAAATCTGAAAATACACCCTGGCAAAGTTTGCCAGGTAAACAGGATGGAATCCCGTTTCGATGGGGCAACTAGCAAGCAAGTGAACAAGTAGAGGTAGAGAACCAGGAGACTGGGTAACGTCTATTCTCTTTGCCGTTTGATCCCGTTGCGGTCGAAGAGTCAGAAGAGAGAAGAGAGGAGATTCGAGCCTGCAGCAGATCCTACGGGATAATTATTCCATTATTCTAACCCCGAGCGTGTTTTAATTCGAGCTTATTTGGGGCTTCACTGCCTCTGAAATAGACCCTAGTTCAGGAGTCTGGGTGCCGGGTTCACGGTTCAGGTTCAAAACAGAGAGAGAGAGAGAGAGAGAGAGAGAAATTCACCACCAATTTCTCACCCTGGATATCAAAACGCCCATTCTACAAACCTGGACCACTACCCTCCTCTCTTCTCTTCTCTTCTCTTCTCTTCCCTTCTTGCATCATCTCATTCCTCACTCATTTACTCCGAGTTCGTCGTCAACTAGCTATTTTGCACCTAAACAACGTAGCATATGCCCACCTCGCTTGACTTGACGAAGAAGTTAGGGATTCCCTTTTTTCCCTAATTATTGAAAAATTGCAATGGGATCAAAAATTTATCCCACCAAAAGTAGTCGTCATTTTTTTTTTTTTTTGTTCTTTTTTCTTTTTTTACGTACAAATTTTTGGGTCTAACGTACCATGTATCATTTCTATACATTTATTATATTGATATTGACGGGCGTAAATTGAACGTTTTCAATTCCCATGGGATGTCCAGTGGGTGGTTTTTTTTTTTTTTTTTTTATATATATTTTTTTTCCGGTCTATTTGTAGTTCAGTTTATTGTGTTCTCTTCTATTTCTACTCTATATACACGAGCTATGTTGGAAGTTCGTCCGTGTGAATCGATCTCGTAAATCTGTGAATATACCCGTAAATACGGTATATCGCGGATTATAGAATATATTTGGAAAATCTGCAACTGCAATACCGCGGGCACAATCGCTATGGCTGTCTCTCTACCAGAATTTTCAATATCTATATAACTATATGTATATATGATACTCAAACTACTGTTGCACATTCAGCACGGGTGTAATGGGCTAAAAAATATATCTGATCGCTTCCGTGTTTCCTCCAATCAAAACTCGAGCCCCTACATATATATATATATATATATTAGGGTGCTTTTTTTGGATCGACTATTTTTTTTTTTCAACTCCCCATTAAAAATCTTGTAGTAGACATCGAAAAAGGAATCCTGTCCAATTTTTAGCTCTTAATTACAATTCTAAGTACTCGCCCTCGTCTTTTTAAGTTTTCCCATGCTAAAAGCATGTAAACATTACGGCTTTTTCTTTAGCCGCGCACAACTCAGCTGCATTTCAATGGATCGTTCTCATCCAAGACTCATTTGACAGAGAATTTAATGTTCTTCAAAAGCACTCATGATAGTTTGATTGATTTGAAAATATTGAACTTGACATTTTGTTAGAATTTTATATTTAAAAAAATCAAAGTCCTTATATCTTTTGAAATACTGGTCTGAGCGACTTTACTTATTGGACTTCTTTGTAGAGAAATAAATTTCCTACAAAATTGTCATTAAGTTTTTTTATCCAAGTCCAACTGTTTATTCGCCCACGGTGAGAAAGAAGAATTATGCATAGAATCGACTTTGAAGGCTCACACAGGTGCAGCGGTTGAAACCACAGCCAAACTACCTCAAGCACTTTTGAAGAACACTAAATTCCCTGTAAAATGATGTTTAGATGAGGACAATCCATCGAAATGCGGCTGAGTTGTGCGCGGCCAAAGAAAAAGTCGTAATGTTTACATGCTTTTAGCATGGGAAAACTTAAAAAGACGAAGGCGAGTACTTAGAATTGGAATTAAGAGCTAAAAATTGGACAGGATTCCTTTTTCGACGTCTACTACAAGATTTTCAATGGGGAGTTGGAAAAAAAAAATATTCGTTCAAAACGAATCGCCCTAATATATATATATATTGTATGACCTTAACTATACGCGGATGCATTAATAAAACGCGAGCCCTGCTGTTGTTGTTGTTGGTTGATATTTACATATATATAATATGTAAAGTATAATATGGAATATATACCTATATACCTGGTAGTTAGGTATACAATACGCAAATATATACGTAGACGGGTAATAATGAAAATAAAAAAGAAATAAAAATTGCTTCGCCCTTCGCATGGTACGTCGAAATTCGTTTTCGGTTTGATCGATCTATCGATCGATTTCTCTCTTTCCATAGATATCTCCCTTTTTTCATTCCCTCCATCCCTCTCTATATCGATATACGAGCTAGCGTTGGTCGTTCTGTTTTTTATCGGTAAAACCATTAGCGAAAAATATTTCGACTTTACTATATAGTATATGCAATATGTAGATGTAGGTATATACATTTTACCTATACCTATATACCTGCGGGAGAATTTTTAGCCTCGATTATACCGGTATACCGGATAATATGCGCGACGAGACAAAGCTTTTTCATTCGTTATTTCCGGACTACGGAATATGGACCGTATATACCTCGTTTCACACCTCACGATGTAACATTTGTAATAGTATGGTTCAATTGTTCATTTATATATTGATTTTTCATTCCATAATAGTTACGATATTGAATTTTTTTTTTTTCTTCTTCTTTTCTTGTTTTTCTAAATATTTGAAATCATATTGAAGTTTTTCGTTCAATCGGATGTGTATTTATTTATTGAAATTTTATTATTTAAATTAAGAAATTTTTACTTTTCTGTTACAGGTAAGACTTTATTCCACTATACACATACCTAAAACACGCAGAGATCTTCGATAATACGTGAGTGAGTTGAATTTCTGAATCTCAATATTAACGAATGAAAAAAAAAAAAAAAAATTTTTATGTCGTAAAATTGAAAATCACGCGAATATCGAATTTTTTACTTTAGAATAGGAATTTTTGAAAGGGGCTCGATGTCGAACGGTGAAAAAACTGAGGTAATCTGTTCTCTTAGCGGATATTTAAACATTTAAATCCCGAAGGTATTTAAAAAATGAAAAAAATAAAATAAAATGAATTTTATTCTCGTCGTTATTACGGCAGGTGGGAAATCCCGATATGACTTGATCTCCATAATACCATGGGAGTTCTACGAAGCATTTCTATTCGACGTCGGTTTTTAAAATCTGTTTTTTACCGTTAATATAAGCCAAAAGACCAAACTGCACTTCGTTACCCTGTATAATAACACGTATTGTATCAAAGTTGGCTATAAAAAAAAAAAAAAAAATGCACAATTATACAGGATATGCCAATAATTGATAATTCAAGACTCCTGACTCCGATAAAAAAAAATAAAAAAAAAAAAAAAAAAAAAAACTATTTCCCTCGCGTATCATATGTGAGTATAAAATTTATTAGAAAACCCAACCAATTCGTATTCAAGGAATGAGGGTAATAAACGTTTGACATAGCGTCGAATGAAAAGAAAAATGAATTGAGAAAAAAAAAAAAATATAATGAAACAAGAATGAAAAACTGAAATAAGTAAAAAGGTAAAAAAAAAAAACTAAAGAAAAATTGATGAATTATTAACCGCGGCTCGAGTAGTGATTTTTACGCGTGTGGGTCCGACGTTAATGGCTAAAAACGATGCCGCGCCGTTGTAGAGATGATGGAAAAATAAAAAAAAAATAACAAGAAGAAGATGAAGAAGAAGTTGACGAATGGGTGCTGACTCCCGTCACGTGGCGTTTTATCCTCGTATACGTAGCACAATATTCTGCCTTATACTCCAATACATACATACATATAAATATATATATATATATATATCAATATAACGTATGGTGGTTAACCCTATAGAGAGAAGTCAGAGAAATTCTTCCGCTATCTCACGCGCGTACCGCGTGTCATTGCCGCTATCGTATATGTTACGCTTGGTGGCCCAGATTTAGTTTTTATAGAATTGTCCAAAAAAAAATAAATAAATAAATAAATAAATAAATGAATAAACAAACCAGAAAAAAAAAAAAACATTTTTGAATTTTTTCTTGTTCAATTTTTTTTTCCACCCTTTTTCGATAATTCATTAAAACTTCAAAATATTATAACACATGCGATGAGATAAATTTTTTTTTTTTTTTTTTATATTTTCATTTAATTCCGCGATGATATACCATGTAAAAACCGCGAATCTTGTTCTATACGCATATATGGATATGTACTACATACCTATATGTAAAATATTATTCCACTCTCGACGACGACCTAGCTCTTCTCTTATCTTATTTTCTCGGCTCTTTTTTTTTTTTTCTTTCTTTCTCTTTTTCTTTATTTGCTCTTTTCCAACGCGTTTACGGCGAAGCTACTATGCAGGGAAATGAGTATTCCGGTGTACCTATATGCATATATATAGAATCTGGAAACTGCATCTAATTTTCTTTTCTAATTCGCTCGCGGTTTATTAATCGAGAAAGTTTTCCACCTACCGAGTCGATGAGCAGCTATAATATGAAAGAAAATCGAGTTTCATTATACTCGGGGATTTAGAGAATGGTGCAAAAGCAATTAAGTTCTCTCTGAATACGTTTTTTTCATCTTGTATACACATATACCTTTATATACTATGTACAGTTTTTTTTTACCTTTTTTTTAGTTTTTCGATTTTCTTTTCGCAGACAGAAAGGCACCTATTTTTTTCCAACTATCGTTAATCGATATTATATAGCCATAGGGATAGAATTAAGAGAGAAAGAGAGAGAGAGAGAGAGAGAGTGAAAAGAAGATACTTTTAGCTACGTAGAGAATGTATAGAATTTAATTAATTCAAAGAGAAAACACCCCAGAGTCCCAGATTTTTTCTTTTTCTACGACACCCCCTGGTTATAGTTATACCATTTTTTTTTTTTTTTTTGAAAATTCTAAATGAAAAGAAAAAGTAAGTAAAATAAAATAAAATAAAAATGAACTAACTGGAGGTTCAGAATTTAATCTGAAACCCCGTCTGATCCGTGGAAACGAAAACCTCCTTTACAACGTATCTACACAACGTGTGACGTTCAAAGCTTCGGAAGCACCGGTTAATCCGATATCTGGTAAGGTATGGGTGTGGGTGGTGATGGTAAACTTGCGATGCTTGTTTCGCACGGATAGTGTCGAGTTGTTAACGGATAGGAATAGGAGGCAGGCATATAGCAAAACCGATGCGACGTCGCGATGTCGCGACGAACCGACGACCCGACGACATGACGACGGTTGCATCTAGGTGACGAGCAAGGAGCAAGTAAGTCGTTCAAGGCTTTATGGATTTTCAATAAAAATAAGAAAATCGAGTTTTCTTTTCCTCAACGCTGTTCTTCGAAGTAGCTTTTACAAAGACTCGTACACACATTCTCATCTTTTGCTTTTATTTTACGATTATTTATTCTAGAATTATGAAAATATTATACGATTTTCTAATTACTATTTCCTTTCTTCGTTGTTATCGACCCTATTTATTATTATTATTATTATTTTCAATTCATTTTTGCCACATTTAAGTCAAGTAAAGTAAGGTAAAGAAAAAACGGAATAATAATCTGAAGTTTTAATTTTTATTCTGACCCCGATAAAAAACATTTTTTTACGAATTTTTACGAAATTTGACAGTTTTCCAGTAAAAAAAAAAAAAAACACAAGAATTTTAGCAAGTTTCGTTGGTTTGGTCAATCAAACGAAAAGAGAAAAAAAAAAAGAACTAAAATTTCTTACGAAATAATCTCGAGAAAAGTTCAAATTTCGATAAAAAAAAAATTGTAGGATTTCCAATTCATCGTAAAAGTTAAAAAATAAACGTTTCACGGATTTATTATTGCTCCCGGGTATCACGACGTGCGTCTTATATCTTCGGATAATGAGTCGATATGCGATCTCGCGTTACCAATTAAGGGAGCTGGGTATAATAGCCATCGCCGGGTGATCAGGGAAGAAACTGTTCGCTCGATATTAGTAATGCGATAACCGTAGGCTTTGGGGTTTGGTATGGGGTTACGTTGCGTTATACCGTACCCCACGTAATTTAACCGATCTGTAAAAAAAACCTCGGTTTTTTACTCGCATACCCTGCATACATACTTACCTATTATTGCCAGTAATTTGAAAAAAGCGAGAAGATTTTTCTCGCCCATTATCGGGTTTGGCTCTTTTTTTCTGTTCTCTCACTTTATTTTAGTTTTTGAGAATTTAATCCGTTCATTTTTTATTCTCCTTCTCTTAACTCATTTCGTATTTTAACCAGGTTGAATCATCTCGGAGCTTAGTTTATGCCTTATGGGATATAATACATATATACTTACTTATTATTGTTTCAAGTAAGTAAGTACGTTCTTCCCATAAGCTTATATATATATAAAAGTGTGGCTACCTCTTTCTTGGGTATACCCATAGATTTTGGTTGACTCCACAGACGCGTGCTTCGCTTATTAGTCACCCCAGAAACCCAAAAATAATAATGAGATTAGGAACGAGAAGAAAAAAAGAAAAAGAAAAATGAACAGGGGTTCGACGGCCGGAAATGCGTCGTCGTGTGTGTTTCGGCTTTTGGGGTTTCAGATTTAGTGCACCCTTCTGTCGAACGGTTTCAATTCCTTGATTAATTAGACGAATTATCGGGTTACGATATGATACATATTATATTATTTTTTATTTTTTATTTTTTTAAACATTTTTACTATTATGGATAATAAATTCGCGTTATTATACAGAGACCGGAAGTTAGTGTGATGAATGAAGCTAGCAACGTTTAGTATATAAACAAAGTATGTGCATGCGTTAGTACGTTAGTCATCACGCACCAGCATAATCTAAAGGATTTTCAAAATAGATATCGCAAAACGAAAAAAAGAAGGAGAAGAAGAAGAAGAAGAAGAAGAAGTTGCAGCTGTGCGCCAAACGCACTATATCAGTTGAAAATATATGAATTCTGCATCAAGAAATAGGACGAGAAAGGAAGAGGAGGAGGAGGATGTGCCGAGTTAGCACAGAACCGCGCATATTCCGTTTTCACAAATTGCAACACACTGTATTCAAATTTTAGCTGTTTTTAAAATTGGCCGAAAAAATTAAACATTAATTTTCTCCTTCGATCAGTTTAGTTTTTTCTTTAGGCAAATTATCTTGCTAAAAAAATCTCACCGAAAACCCAGGTTCATATCTCAATTCTAGCCACTGCCCCGAAGCCTTCGAATTTCCCCATTTGAATAAACCACGATTTCTGACATCTCGCGGTTAATTTTTTTTTCTTCCAATTGCAGCATAGCTCAGAAAAATCTGAAACTTGGTGCACCCCTTACCTGTAGTAGTAGGTATCTCATGAAAATTCGACAGATTTTTAACGATATGATTTTCGAAGCTACAGCGCACCCAACAAAAAAAAAAATAAAAAAAAAAATTTATATTTCTTATCTCCAAATTGTGACGAATAAAAATCAGCGGAAGAAAATTTTCATCCGACTTATGAAAGAGAGTCTCTCGATCGTTTATTTTATTTTTCTTTTTTTTTTTTTTTCAAATGGGTGAAAATTAACTTTTCGTAATGGTTAAACCATGGTTTAAAAAAATTAATCAATTCGAATATGTATAGAAATTTGGAAATCGCGAAACAAATTCCGAGGCTTACCTGTATGGTATATATTCTGGGTCGAGAAAGGTTCGTTGGAATTTAGATCACGACTCGAGGCTAACTCACCGTTGGGGTTAATCTTGTCCGTATTGTTTATCGCGATTATTTTTATTTTTTTTCCCTTTTTTCTCGCGAATTTGATAAAACGCTTGGTTTCACCTGGCTCCATACGTACGTCTGGCGATAAAAAGCATTTACCACGCAATCACAACGTAAATTTTAATCGCAAGGGATATGAAAAAATCCGCAAAATTTATTTCCTCATTCCTATTTCCATATTGGTTATAGGTACAGGTATGTACTACCTACGTAGAATTTACGTACCTGTATACGCGAAAATTAATTTTTCGCGATTTCTGATCCCTCGTATTAGCGCAGCTCCACGACTCGACACAATCAGTCATTAACTAATAACGCGGGAATAAAGCACGTCGACGAGACAGAAAAACGCTTTCAAATTCGCAGGTATGTATTAGCAATGATTGAGAATGATGTACGAGTATAATACAGGTACGTATCTGTCCCCAAAATGGTGCTTTTTTTTTTTTTTTTAACCTTTGCTTTTTGCTCTTTCCCCTATCTCTCTCTTTCTGTAAAAAAATGGAAAATAAATAAATGCGCGAACGAAGTTTCATAATCAAGACACGAAGTAAACTTTTAATCAAGTTCCAAGCGCAGGCCTCGATCATTTATTCAATTTTATCACCGAAGGCGAAAACGCGAGAGTGACGCGCGAGTCAAAATATGATACAAGAAAGTGAGATATACCTTCATTTTACGTTTACAAGTATCGAATTATTTTTTTTATCCTTTTTTTTTTTATAGATGTATAAATTGTCGCTTTTCGGGAAATTTCACGGTCATAATTTTGAAATTAATCGCGAGTGAGTTGCTAAACGCGTTCTAACGATTTTCGTCATGGCCAAAGTGCGGTAGGTATCTATATACCTAGTTGTGCGGAAGACGAGTCTCGTCGCAGCCGTTTATCACTAACAAAGTGCAATTTGTATCGCGTCACGGTTCGGATCGTGGGCTAACTAAGTTTCGAGTCTCTGACTCGGGTCTTCCTCTTGGTACCCTGCAGGTACGAGATATAGACGCGAGAAGAAAACCCATGGCAAAAGCTTCATATATCTATTTATCGTATTAAATTAGAAATGGGTAGGAAAATTCACCCTGTATATACCTAATCTGAAAATAGTGATTCTTAACTTGAACGATACGTAGAAATAATATCGCGATACCCACCTGTGGATCGAAATTTGAAATTCTGCGAAAAAAAAATATGCGACTATTTTGTTTTTTTTTTTCTTTTTTCTTCACGCTTGCCTCTACGGATTTCTAGCTCTCCGTTTCCTCCGTACAATCTTTTCGTATTCGAATCATCTGGGTCCAGGTCAAAAAATGATCTGCACTAGCTATTATTGGAAATCGGTTTCGTTTATTATATAACCTCGGGAATTATACAATCCGCAAAACTATCTTTCCGGGTTTTTTTTCAAAACCGCGAAATTCTTTAATTCTCGTTTAGAATCGGGTCTAAACTGCGCTTTTGGACCCGGTCGAATCTCACTCGACTTTTTACCCTTCAAGTTTACCCTTTTTACCCATTCACCTATTTTTTCTTTTTCTCTTTTTTTCTTTTCTTACTTGTCTCTCGAATTCTTGTTTTCGTCCACTTATTTCAGCCCTTATTGTTAGACGCGCAGTAACTGGCGCAGAATAAAGGCGAAAAGGGAAGGGAAGAAGGGCAGAGACGTATAGGTATGAATTATATTTCCGTATACGGCAAATTTAATGGGATCGTATCTCGCCGAGCTGAGGCTGACTCAGAATACTATCTGATATCTGCAATAGACCTCGATGCTCCACTGCTTGCTATGCACTCAGTGTATAGTTACCCTATATACTACTGCACAGCTCCTTGATACTTTATACACCATACTGCTGGATGCTGTGATTCAATTCAATTGAAACCGCGTAATTTCGCAGTCTAATAAAGACAGAGAAAGGAATAGAAATAGAGAGAGAGAGAGAGAGAGAGAGAGAGAGAGAGAACGAAAATTCATGAGTCAATATCACAAAAATACTTACTTTGCAGATTAATGGGAAATATGATAAAAACTGAAGATTGATTAAAATTTTTTTTTTCTTCTTCTTTCGATTTTATACATTTTTAGCTGAGGTTCAATCATAGTATAGTATATAATTTTCTCGGTTTTTGTTTAGTTTTCTATTTTTATCAATAACGCGATGTCATATCCCATGTACAATTATAATCGATCTGTTCATCTCTCAACATCCTGTGTACCAACCTGTACGAATTACACGTGCCTATAGACCTTGCTGATATTTCAGGTATGATGTTTGTATACCTCGGGTTTAATCCACGAGCAAATCATGTAGTTGGGTTCAGATGCACGTTCGTGATTTAATTACTTGCCTGATTTGATTCTGCAATCGAGGTAAACACGTATGAACCTAAGACTTAGCCATGTTAGTAGGTATACCTTTGTACAATATGAACTATATTGTATAGGAATTTAACAGCCGATGATAGTCATCGATTCGTGTATTATATAGTATATAGATATAATATCGTGAGTTTGATTTAAGTTCGCGGTGTGTTTAGTAGAGAAATGTAAATATTATATTCTAGTTAGGTATTCTTTGATGTTCCATCAGAAACGTAGAGCCCCAAACTCACACATTGAGAAAAAAAAAAAAAATAAAATAAAATACCCCATTTCCACGTAAATATTGTAAAGTGGTGCAGAAATCTAGAGAAAACAAAAAAAGAAAATCGGAACGTATCCGATATATACCTGTGTAAAGAAAAAAGAAAAAACGATATTTAAAGCTGGAGAAAAAAAAGTTAATCGGATATGTTAAAAGAGGATTTGAAAAAAAAAAAACGTGAAAAGATTTTTCTCGCCCTTTTCTCTCGGGCTTAGCTCATTTTTTTTTTTTGTTTCTTCTTGTTTTTACCTTTTCTTACCTCATTTTATTTACTAAAAATTTTGACTCTTCACGGATTTTTTTGATACGGTATTAGAAGTGGAATGACTCTTTTCTCAAATCTTAATTGAACGTTTCTGGATGTTTCTCATCGTTGATTGTTTACCGATCGGAATAATAATTCCATGAATTATTTATCCGATTCTATTATACCTATACTATATACTATACCACTATGTACGGAATAGAATAAGGTATCACACAGAATTAATCAAAGTTCGACGACGTTTCTCTTCCAACATCTGCTCTAATCAGGGTAAATCATCTCGGAGTTAACTTTCCGCGATGTAATAGTACCAGCAGCTATAGGTGGGTATACGATATGCGAATTAACGACCGAGAAGGAAAATCTACCGCGGTTATTCCCGTTTAACGAACGCCTGGAGCTTATACTGCCAGATCTAAGGACTAGCTAGAGGAATTACCAGAATCGATATGGGATGCTGCAGTTGATTCTCTGATATCTGCAAAGATATAACGAATCTTATGTACGTATATATCTAAGTTCAAGACTATATGGTACACGAACCTTAGCTTTAATTTAACAATTACGACAATATGGGAATCTGAGAATCTAGAATTCTACAAATTCAGTATCAGGTTATATATATCTATATTTTCTCCTCATATATACCCAGCTTTCGCGATATATTACCGCCGCAAAAACCCATGTATATATGTATACATGTACATACCCTACACCGAGGGGTAAGAGGCGAAACAATAATTATGAATATTCACGTGACACGGGTAGACTTTATTAGGAGCCACAGCGCGAAGTAGCATCATACTACCAAAACGCGGTGAAAGCGCGAGCGGTAATTTTGTTGGGTAAATAAATTGCGAGAGAATTAAAAGTTTCAGGGTATATATATATATATGTATACATTTTTTTTCATCTTCATTTTAGTCTTTTTTCTTTTTCATTTCTCTCTGTCGTTTTTTTTTTTTCTCTTCTCATTTTCACTTGGAAAAAAAAAAAAAAGTCAAATTTCATTTTTTTTTTTTTTTCTTCCCTCTTTAAACGCTGGCTTACTTCCCGTTAGGCAATTTAAAAATGGGATAGGTCCAACCTCGGTACCTACATGGGGTCAGGGTCATCATCGTGATGCCGTTTAGGCAGCAGGGGCAGCCAGGCGCAGTCATATTACTGGGATAAAGTCACGTTCGCGTTTTGGTTTAGGACGAATTAAAAGGAAATGTATATTCAGGCTCTGACGTTAACCTAGCGGTAAAAGGTATATAAAAAATAGATGTGTGCGAGCGGGTGGCTCCTCTTATTCTTCCGGTTTAATTCTACGCACCGGAAGAACACTGCGGATTAATTAGTACCCCGTATACCTATCTAAACCTTTAAACTTACCCTCTGACCATATTGTATATATAACTAAATAAAAAACAAAATAAATTCATTGATTAATTAATTAATTAATTAATTATAGGGAATTTCATAGATTTTTTTTTTTTTTTTCAAATTTTTCTTTCCATTTCATTTATATTTCGTAGATCAAAGAAGGAAAAGAAATAAACTTGATAAGCGTAGAAAGAGAGGATAATCGCTTCCAGTTGTCGATCTGAAGTTTAGCTAACTGAAAAGAAAAAAAAAAAAAAAAAAATAAGCGAAAGAAAAGAAGAAGATGAAAAACAAAAAACTTGGAAAAAGAGTAAAATAAAAGAGAGAGAGAGAGAGAGAGAGAGAGAGAGAGAGAGAGAGAAGAGGGGAAAAACAATATTTATCTGTTTGAATCGTGGTGGGTTTATTGTTTTCTTTGACGCTGTTTTCTTTCTTCTGGAATTGTTTGTCGATCTGAAGGGAAAAGTTGAACGAGTCATACATATAGGTATATGGGTAGTATACCTATACCTACCTATATCTAAAGCTATAAGATCGTAAACAGGGATATTTCAAGTCTTATAAATATATTGAGCTTGTTTTCGAGAAAGAAACATCGATTTACACCACTCTTACGAATATATATATATATATATATATATATATATATATATATATATATATAACATACATAAATTTATCGTAATAAAAGACTCGATTTTATTACCCATTTTAATCTCGGTCACTATTCTACACAAATTGCTATTCCAACATCAATTTATTTCACTCCAGCGTAATATTATTGACTAATTTGTAAATGTAATTCATCCAATTAATCAGTTAACTATTATTTCATTCCGTACAATTATTCTCTCTAGCATACACCTAGATATATATATATATATACATGGGCGGTTCGGGGTGCATTAATCATATAGGATGTAATTCGATTTCACTGCAGCAATATTACATTTTTCATTTATTCAATTATTATAAATACGTTATTTTAATAATTATTTATTTTCATACGAAAAAAATCGAAACTCAAGTCAATGTATGTACGTGTATGCTAAAATAAAGAATATAAGGGAAAATGAAACAACGGAACTAAACCTTAAAACCCTCAAGTAAATTACTCGCTATTGCCCTCGCGGGAGGGATCCTCGTAGCTGAGAGTTAGACAGAGATGAAAAAAAAAAAAAAAAAAAGAAAATGGAAAATAAACAAAAATTGAAAAAAAAACAGACGAAAAAACGACGGAGACAGAGACGTCTATTGATCCTGGCCAAGTACCAAACCGTCTTACGTAAGCGAGGAAGTATTATTACATATGTATTGTATACATGTACGTATATATGTATATAGTATATAGTATATATAGCAAATAAGTATATATATATTGTTATATGCAAGTTGAATATAACGTAACGTAACGTAACGAAGAGTAAGGCGTCGACGTAAACGTCTGACGAAGACACTTACGACGACATTTTTTGCGCGATATACAAGGGCTATAAATATATACACTTGTGTTCTTCACACGCGTAAGAAAAAAGAAAAATAAAAAAAAAATAAAAAAAAAAAACGAGAAAAAAGGACGATGATATAACTACATACAGGTAACGTGTAGTTGTGTGGATTACACGTACTGCTATCTATATCTACCTATCTGACTACCCACGCCCGTTGCTCCCGGGTAGATGTGTCAACAGATTTTATCGATTTCTATATGAATAGGCTATACATATATGATGTAGTAGTTACGTACGTGTCTACATGCTCGCATATATATGTGTGTATTAGTAAAGAAATGCTTTATCGTCATTATTTTAGGTATAAAAAAGATGAAGTATAAAAAACACAATTTTCCTGCCTTAAAGCAATGTGTGCCTAAAAAAGAAAAAAAAAAAAATTTCTCTACTCACTTCAAAGTTCGATTAGGCGGTTTTTCTCTTTTACTTTTTTTTATATAATCATCAAATCTCATCAATATGCGTTCATAATGTATACGAGAATATTGCGAGTTTGAACAATTTAGTTTATTTTTCTTTTTCAAAAATTGAAAAAAGGGGATTCACTAACCCCTTGGGAAAATTTCGTCTCCAAAAGTCCAGACAATAACTTTGGATTAATAGAATCGATACAATTATTGATGGGAAAAATTTTGCGGTGGAGAAATATTGAAAATTGGTTTTTTTTTTTTGTTCTGTTTCTGTATCAAATTTTCACTTTGAGTTTTATATATATATATATATATATATATATATATATGTATATTACCTATATGTACGTATTATACTATATAGCAGGGTGAAATTTTACTTCGAATCGTTAAATTACACCGGATATTTTAACCATCTATATAATATAGTATATTTATACGTATGTATATGGCTATAGGTAAACGTATATTTTGATTATATACCATTCTCTCGTTTATATTAACATATTTTATCCCATTTACATGAAATTTTCCTACTTTATACCTTGCGATGCGATGCGCTTCGCGGTTGGTGATGCGGTGTTCCGTTCTTATGAATCACCTCGAATTCTCGTTTCTAGTAGCCAGGCTATTAGGACCACTCGATTACAAGTCACCCAGGGGGACAGCTGAATTATTGGACAAAGCGTTTGGTGCCGTACAGTTTGTAATTATAGAAAAAGGCACGAACCAAAAGAAAAAAAAAAAACGAAAGAAAGAGAGAGAAAAAAAAAGGCAAAAAATGGAAAAAAGTCTGAAAAGAAAATCTAGTAAAATTGAAGTATAAAAAATATTACCTGCAGGGACTTTAATTCACGTATATAGCAGAGAAAATTGAACGGTCTCGAATAATTTACGTTTGAGAAATAAATTTCGCGAGGAAATCGCTGCGTGGGGGAAAAAAAAAAGTAAATTAAAATCTAAAGAAGAGAGAAAAAAAAGGAGATATTTTAATTAAAAAAAAAAAATATATATATATATATATATAGTATCTAAATTCAATTTACTACTGACTGGAAATTGAGAGAAACGTAATTATTCATCTACAAAAAAGTGTATGGTACGTATATATCTAACTAGAAATGAAGTTAATTATCACGAGATGATATCCGAGTTGGTCTAATCAACGGACAGCTGCAATTAACAACGTGTATACCTATTTCCATGAGTAAATCTGACGTATTTGTATCAATTTCGTGTATATATGTAAATGAAGTTCGTCTATAGGTATCCTACCTGTTAACAAAACCGGGTCAACGATGCCATAGCTATACTACTGACGATTATAATGAAAAAATAAAAAAAAAAATACTAATTTCGACTCGACTCTCTTACCTTCGTGATAAATTATCATTTCAAGGGGATGAATGAGAGGATCTTTGAAGTCACTATACAAGTACACGTACATGTACACATGCATACATAATAAGGGTTAAATTTTATCGTATGGTGTTATACGACACAAGGTAACAACTCTTTAAAATTCAGCCAAGTTGTTGTATACAGAGTAACCGTACTAAACGTGTGGGAGAGAGAGAGGAGATGAGAGAGAACAGAGAAGAGAGAAGAGAGAAAGAGGGGTAGGACATATAGGTGTTTCAAACCACCTGAACATTATGGGAAATAACCTGACCCTTACGACATGCACAACGCTTGTCCTCTGTCTCTCGTTCTCGTTTAACGTTGTCGAGATAAAACGGTGCTTTGGGTTTAGTAATGCCGCCTGGTTGAGGTACTGGAAGAGAAAGAGAAAGAGGAAGAGGAGGACGTAGAGGATAGGCACCAGGTACGTAGTAAGCTTTTCGTCCTTTTCCCCATATACATACTATGCTACAGGAGTCAGGATAGAGAGGAGGACTTTCACACCCTTTTTTGACGTGCGAGGTGCTCGACCGGGGATAAAACACAGATATATATATATATACACATCCACCCACACACGCAGACCCTCTGGCTCTATCGCGTAACACGATGATCCTGTATCAGCTACGAGGACAAATCGTAAAAATATGAATCGTCCAATAACCACATCGTTTCCTAGGCAACATCCGCGTCCACTAGCTCTACTCTCGTCTCATTTCATACCTCGTTCTCAGTTATTATCTCACCGTACTTGACCATACCTCAAAACTTTACCAATCATCCCCTTTTCTCTTTCCTATAATCGTCATTTATTAAAACTACAAATGACAGTGATTTTTCGAAGAAATCATTACCTCTTACCTCTTACCTGAACGACGATTAGGTACTGGTTCATAACTTTGTACGTCAATATAAAGACATGAAGATAAACCGATAGTGAGTACCTAGAGTTTGGTCATGGTTCTTATCTTTTTGAAAAGCTTTTTTCAGTCGTGGTGATTAGATATTTGAAATTTCTTTGAAACTTTGTAAAGTAAATAGAAAATTTGATACCAACCTAGATAAAGTTATTCTTTCACTTTTACTTTTGGTTTTACTTGTTCTTTTCGACATTCGCGGGGACATTATTCATACCGACGTACAGAATGCCTGCAGTTGGAATGCAAGTGTCGTTTCAATCTTCGGGAACCTACCTACTGCATATCTATATCTATATCCTATCCTATTCCATACTGTACTATACCTATGCCAAACAACTGGGACACCGATGCATTCGTCTTCACAGTTATATGTACCCATCCATCTACTACCTCCATAGAATAGCGCAGTCCTGACTAATAAGCGGTCTCATGCGTCCCAGTTTAATACTTGTCAAGTTTAACCCTCGAGCAATGAACCGTGAGCTATTACATAACTCTCTCTCTCTCTCTCTCTCTCTCTCTCTCTCTTTCTCTCTCTCACCATACTGCCAAAATTCCACCGCTGATTACTTACCCGGTAATAATTACGAGACGAAATTTGGCAGCTTGTCCATTTTGGGAGGAAGAAGTATTTTTAAACTGGGTAATCGGCAGGGAAGATGTAGTACATTTTTTCCTTTTTTTTTTTTTTTTTTTTTTTATCATTTTAGGGCCAATTTTTTAGTCATCATTCCTCGGAGGATTTCGAACCTTTATCCTTGCTGCTTTCATGCTATTAATGAATTCAAAATGAAGAACAGATTTTAAGGGCAGTGCGGATGATTTCGGTTTAATTGGTGAAGTCAGTTCGCAGAATTCACATGGTCGACAATAATATGAGTGGGCGTACATCTATATATAATATACATATGGTCCTAGGCCTCAGGGAGAATCGGGAATTCATTTCATCGGTTTTTATTCTTTTTCTTTTTCTCTTTCGGGTTCTGCGGTCCGGGAGCCGAACTTTTTAAATCGCCAAAAGATTATTGAAAAACTGAAGAGGCGGAAGAAATCCGCGTTTTAGCCTAGTATTCTAAAGACTTGGGGAGTCTTTCCACTACGGATAGGTAGGTAGTATATGTACTGCATTAATATTGGAAATTATTATGTATTTCCTACTACATATGACTACGTATGTATTTATTTTTACCATCTATCACCCTCGCCTTCTCGCGGCAGTTTTTTTCGTTGTACAATCGGTACCATCGCAATATGGGGGTTGGTGTAGGATAATAAACTACCCCACTCGATGAGACCATACCATACCATAACTTATCGTCTGGTATAGAGGCTGAAGAATAATTTCTCTACACGACACGTCGGGTTTGTAAGTAAAAAAGGAAAAACCTCCTCCACGTTTTACCGATTTATTCAAGAACTGATAATTATTTAAACGGTAGAAGAAAATTTGAAGGGTCATTATTGCTGCGCATTAAAAGACGGGGAAAAATTCGGGTATATACCTAATTCCGTTATTACAAGCGCGACTTAGCCGCCACCTATATTTATAGAATATTGAAAATAGACGAGAGCTAATTATACCCTGAAGAGAGTGACAAATTGGTTTCTTTATCGCCTCACGAAACGGTTATCTCCTGTCCCGCCTACGCGACTCCCGACTCTCACGTACGGAATTAGGATTCTTCAAGGAAAAATCCACCTCCTCGTAGACGTACGCAGATGTTCTCTAGGCTCGTCCTGTCTGCCTCTTTCTTTTTCCTTTTTCGTACTTTTCTTCCTATTCGTCCTTAGCCCGGTATCTAAGCCTCAGAGACACGCACCGTTGGCCTCGTGAATGGCGAGGCTATTTTTCAGAGAGCATTATGTAGGTAAGACTTTGCCAGAACATTTGTCTGGGCATTCGGAACCTGGACATCGCGGCATCCATCATCGGACCGATCCACGACTCGATCTTACAAATTTCTGCAAGCCTCCTTCCTTCCTTCGTCGCCTCAATCTTCAGAGGATCAATCACACCGCGGTATTGATTTCCTACTTATTTTCAAGAATAATTGAATAACGAACGAGTTGACCAATATGAACGAAATTTGGCACAGAAATTTCTCGACCAATTAAAAGACCTGGTATCAAATTTGAGCTGAATCGGTCCAGTGGTTTGGCAATGGTAGGTAAAAGACGATTTTTCAAAAAAGTCTCAATATCTCGAGAATCGTTCATACAATTTCTATGAAATTTGGTAGGCTGTTACTCGTCGAGGTAACACAAAATTTCGTACAAATATAAAAAAAATTTTAATCACGTCTGCGAAATAAATCAATTTGAAACTTCATTGTGCCATATAGCCCATACAAATTCACTGTTATAGAATCGCGTATGAAATTTTCGTCCTGCATTTTATCGGGAACAGGTTTCTTAATTACTTGAAAGTAAAAAAAAAAAAAAAAAAAAAAATGAAAACGAAAAAGAAAAAGAAAAGAATTTGTTATAACAAGAATTCCACGTACTACATACATACATACATATATTAATAATTTTGATTACACCAGACGACTCTCAGACTTTTATAATTATACCCGTTGACGTCGAGCTCTTTAAAAACTCTAGAGCTATGTACGAATCCACCTTTTTATATTCCTCAACGAGTAAATAATTACAACAACCTGGTGGTTGTTGAAAATTTTCTCATGGTATGAAACTGTGCCAAAGAAATGATGATGAGAAACTTTTATATATAAATAATTACAAATGGTCTAGATTTTACCGCAGCCTGCAGGAATATCATCGATTGATTTTCATTTCCATACAGATACATATTTACATATATAAATACATATAGTATTCAGCTCGCGACTGTGACATTGATTTATAATATTTCATAGGGAGAAAATAACTCCCTGAAGATACGTACATGTGCATGTATATACATGTATGTATCTTTGTACCCATCTATATCCATATATGTATGGATATATAGCGTACTGTTTCCATACAATGTGTCACCGAATTACAGCAATAAACGTCACAGGACCAACACCAGCCTTAGCCATAAACAAGCGAGCCAATCTAGTCCTCCATAAACCATACCCACCCGATCATGTATTATACGGTGTCCCCTACACCAAGTACAATAGCGTTTATCTGCATATGGCATGGTGTATTATAATGTGTGTGGTTAGAGAGCGAAGGGAAATGGAAGGAGGAAATTGAGGTAAAAGCACGATGGCAACCAGCAGTTGGTCGGTTGGTCTCTCTGTGCAAAATATCCAAAGCCCCAAACCCGAAAGCCGAAACTCCAAACCCCAGCGAAATTCAAAATCCAAAGTTCAAAGGCCCATCGTCTATAGCTATAGCCACACGGCGGGGTGCAGAGGTTACCAGCTTCTATACACATACGATCGTAGAATTGCGATGCGAGCCGATGTCATTGGCCCAGAGAGAAGAGCTTTAGCAGCACAATATCGGTAATGACTACGTTTCTACTCGTCCATGTAACGAGGGATGCGTGTTCGCTGTATAGTACCTGCTCGGGCGACCCTGCAAACGAGTGGTCATTTCATCCAAGAGATCGGAGAGGCCCTTCTGCCCCATAGAGTAGAAGATGATGATTCGATTTTTCTTCTCCTTTTTAAGTTTTTCTTTTCTCTTTTTCTTTTTCTTCTTCATCTTTCTTTTACAGTGAATTTCTTCCGGAATTTTTCGGGTTAATGGAAATTTAGTGAAAATTGAAAAAAAAAAAGAAAAAAAAAAAAAATGGATTATCTATCGCTCTCTATTAATTTTATTCTCACTGATTCTCGGCTAATTGTTAATAGCGTAGAGTGTTGCTTTGGTATGGGAGAAAATTCTTGGTCTGCGATTACTGGGCTCAGGTATGCTAATTACAATAACGCTCGTTCGTCTACTATACGTTGAATGGCTCAGAGTTATCCTCGTGGAATTCACCCTTCGACCTATTCCCCTGAAGAGTTAGACAGTCGTTCTAATGGCCATTAAACATCAAACGAGGAAATTTTTAACTGTAATTAATTATCTTTCATTAATAATTTATCAATGATCACCGTAATAGGATTATTGGTAATAAACGTGAAATACAAAAGAAAGAAAAAACAGAAAAAGAAGAAGAAAATAATTAACCAAAGATACACCTTAATTATCCTGATATTTCATTATCTCTCTTTTCCTCGCGTCATGTCACATTCACTTTCTCTCTTACGGGTTTTTACCTGCTTTTCCCGAGATCAAATTGCGATTAAGAACCGCATGAAAGAGAGAATGGTCGTTGATAACAGGACAGCACTACCAGCAACTCGTGGTGTCGTTTTAATTGCACCAAGTGCTCTCTTCTCCTCTCATCTCGGTATTTAAGTACGTTACAGTACAGTGTGCTCGTTGACTCACTCAGTTCAGCTCGAGGGTATAACTAGGGGTATTTCGGTGGTACGAAGAGATCCCCAGAGAAATAGAGAGAGAAAGAGAGAGAGAGAGAGAGAGAGAGAGAGAGATAAGAATAAAGCTGTTAGACTTAATTGGTATAATTTAAAAAAGAAAAAAAATTCTTTTTGTTTTCTTTTCTTTTATCGTTTTTACACAAAATTTTGAAAACTTTTTATGCTTCTCGTTTATACAGTTATACCTTTTTATACTATACTGGTACACATAGGCATTGCAACAAACTGTTGAGAAATGGAGCCATTATCGTCAACAATTGCACTCAAGCGAGGCACAAAAACTTGACAAAAGTGAGTCTGAGTGGGCCACATGCCGCGCCACTCTACTCAGTTGTCTCGAGGGCCTCGAGCTCTCCTTACTTCGGACCCTCGCGTTTCTCTCCCCATTTCTATTTTTTTTTTTTCCTTTTTTTTTTTCTTCCTATCTTTCTTTTATTTCTTTTCTTGGTCGACGTGTTTAATGTGGAGAGTGCGAAAACGAAATAATTTGATTATGCGGAGATTTTGAAGAATAAAAAAATTCGTACATATACATATGTAGGTAGGTACTCTTTATATATAAAACGTTACGGTTTTTTCTTTTTTGCTTTTTTCTTTTTTTTTTTTTTTTCTATCAAAGGCAATTATTTTCCGAATAATTAAAGACCCAAGAATGTGTCATACAGAATCAGAGAGAGAGAGAGAGAGAGAGAGAGAGGGGTCAAATAACAAGCTGCAGGATGAAACCCTATACTTCGTTGTAGAAACAGAAATTTCGTCCGCTTGCAATTAACCGACTAATGGAGCGTTAATTCGTGAGTTGGGACTAGCATAGAATAATTGGTGGTCTTAGAAACCCGATAGGTCGTGAAGAGGGGTAGTGCAGAGAAGAGAAGAGCTTACATTAGTTAGCTTTACGTCTACGTCTAATAGCCACCGTATTGAAATTAACTCAAAAGAGCCAAAATTTCTATACTTTAAGAGAAACTGTGAAAGTATTAGATTTTTACATCACTAGACAGCTGACACTTACATACACCACCCGCACAACTTCCGGTCTTGTTACTTTTTCCAAATGAAATTAGAGGGAATCGCCGACAGACTCTTTCTATATTGTGTTTCTTTTTCTTTCTATTTCTTTTTTTTTTCTTTGATGTCTCGTTCGATCTCTCTCTTTCGGATTTTGACAATTTAAGTAGATTTTTTATTTATAAACCAATCTTGACATTTACGTAATTCTATACGTTTGAACGAATGTATGAAGCTATCTGTATCATGTGTAGAATTAATAATAGGGTAGATTATTTCACAAGTTGGAATGATATTATATTACGTGTATTATAGTCAGGGGAAGACCTTTGCACGATAAAATATCGCTACGGTTAGGTAAAAATTGGGTCAAATCCTGACATTCGCTGGAGGGGGAGGGGGGGGGGGGGGCTAGGTATCCACAAATGAGCGAATAAAATTGTGTACGTAGTCATTTTTTACACGGGAACAGACTGCAGGATCCGGTCTTATATATTATAATACCTAAGCGTTGCAGGGGAAACAAAAATAGGGAAAAAAAAAACAAAAATAGAAAATAGAATATGAATAAAAACGCGAAAAACAATACTTGAGAAAATTATACTCGTCTGTATTTAAACTTCGCTATTTTTCTCCATCCTTTCTTTACTTTACTTTACTCAACTTTACTTTACTTTACTTCGAGGTTGACGTTGCAACGTTATATGGGTTACAAGTATTTTAATAAAACTTTCCGAGAGCAATAAATTATACGAAAGCCGCGTGAAGTCGTCACTTTTTTTTTCCTCACTTTCGATTTTTTTTTTTTCATCAAATTTCTATAAGAAACACGTGGCGGTCACGTGTGCCGTTGCAGGCTTACATCCGACGTTTTTGATAACGCATGTAGTAGTTTATTAGCCCCTGAACTAATTGCATATGTATGAGTACCAGTCGGCGGTATACTTTTGACATTTTTTTTTTTTTTTACTTTTAATTCATTAATAATTATTATTTATTCTGGTTTGAAAAAATCAGCTTCTTTTCATTCCTTAGTCCCTTTATGAATCGTTAATTATAGCTGTACGCTTCGTTTGACCGTAGCTCAAAGAAGGTATACCTTTTATATCGCGCGTAGATGAAACCGCGCATAATAAAATATCCCTCTCGATCGTTAATGAGAAAATAAATTTTATCATGTTTTTTTTTTTTTCGGGTAATATTGGTTCCCACAGGTTTACGATCTCCTCATATATCGAAGATGTACTATAATATGCACCTAACTTATACCTCCACTTAGCGAAACCGTTAAAAGCTTTAACGTCGCTCTCCCAAATGTCGTTCACGTATTTCTCATTATAAAAATCCATCCTTTTCCTTTCTTTTTTTGTTTTTTTTTTTTTTTTATTTTTATTTACCTAAATTTACCTACTCAAAATTGTTCCTGTTCTTACGCCACACCTGTAGCACGCCTTCCTGACCATACATCCACCCACGCTGCGTTTCCCAGGTATATATGTATAGTATATGTATACATACCCAGCATAAGTTTATCCGTGTATTTTTATTTACGTAACAGTAGGTGTACATATGTATGGCGTAAAAGTTCTTCGTCTATGGTATTGGAGTCGTTTGAGTAGGTATATATAGAGAGCAGAGAGTTCATGTCATGCGAGAGAATAGAGAAAGAGCTAATAGCAAAACGTTCTGTTTCTTTAGCTTTTTCTCGTCTTCTTCTCGTTCGTCGTTGGTCCACGAGTACGTACAGTAGGTATAGACTATGGGAGAAACTGCTCGGCGTCGCTACCAGCACATAGCATTATCTATCACCCCAAAAAAGAGGAAAAGATTAATAGCTCCCGTCCGTAAGGCTTGGAAATAGTTGTCCGTATACTAGTAGGGAATTTTCGAGAGATTCGAGTTCCTCGCTTATACTCCCATACGGGTTTTCATCACACGTCTATACCAACTCTCTCACACTCTTTTATATACGCATGTACGTGACAGTAGGTATACGATAGTATACCATATACTTGACTTTCTTTAAATAACACCAACCAACCAACTTTTAGGACTTTAAATATCATACCTACCGGTAAAAGCTCACTAATTTACGGATTCATTCATCTACTCATCTCCTCGTGAGGCTGTGTTAACGTTTCACGTAATTCTTCTCATTTCAAACTCTACGAAAGACTGAGAGTGAGAGAGAGAGAGAGAGACAGAGATATACAAGAAAAAGGAAAAGGAAATAAGTAAAATGAAAAAAGGGAGTAATTTGGATAAGAATCTGGGCTTTTATCGTAACCATATTTCATTACGCGCGTAGAGCCGGGTCATTGATTAATTAATTAATTAATTGAACATTTCGAAATGTGATAGGTGTGTTAGGAGATGAAAAGAAAAATTCTCACAAAGAGCTAAAGATGAACGAAGAAAAATTGAGTTATTCTTTGAACACATATGATCGATATATACATATACATATGTATTTCTAGTCTGACAATGAGAGAACCAAGTAGTGGAATGGCGTCGTGTCTCGTCGCGACGCTTTGCTGATGTTCTAAATTCCATTCTCAAATTATATAGTCCGTTGGAATTTAAGACTCTATAGTGTATAGTCTACTGCAGTTTCTTCCTTTTTTTTTTTCCTATTTCTTTCTCTCTTGAACATCATTTCTATTTTTGGATATACTAGGTATGGGTTTCGATATAATAGCTCTTTGAGTAGGGAATACCAAACTGCGAAATATGTATAATACTTAAAATTCAACTATAATTACTGTAAATAATTACACATTTCTTTTTCCCTCCTGTATACATACATATATATATATATATGTATGTATATATACTATGTACTCAATTCGCGGTAGCAGTTTCCGGTGGCGCCACGTATATAGTATAGTACAGTACGTCCGCCGTCTCGACGGGGACGGACATCGTCCATCGTTCATCAGCAAGTTCTCTCTCGTCTGTCTTTCCGTCTGTCGGCAAGACGACGTCAAGTAGTAGTAAAAGTAGTATTAAAAGTTCGTATAGTGGTAGATGTTAGCGGCTAACATCAGACGAATTTATTTTAGCGATTCCGGGAATCATCTTCCCGGTATTCCTCAACCATAAAAAAAAAAAAAAAAAAAATAAACCCTGGGACTGATCCGGGTCGTTCATTTAGCACAATTTATCAATTCAAAAGTCCCGGATGATGAAAATTCCGAATTACAATATTACCGATTCATGCAGTTTTTAGAAATAGTATATTCACCCGAAAGTCATCTGCGTATAGCCGATTTGGAAAACGTTTTAAACGACGAATACCAAAGGTTCGGAAATCCTTGAAATTGACGCATTTATTCATTCAGTGTTTAATTATTCGGAATCGATTTATCGTATCGAAACCAATATAAGTAAGGTAAATCTAATCGTCTTGAGATTTAATTTTTTGGAGTAAAAAAGGGTCTCAATTAGATCGAACTACTATTTCTTGTCTTCGCATCATGGAAAAATTAGAGATCAAAATTTTCGGATTTTTGAGCCTTCGGGTGTTTGGAATTCCGGAATGTTAAAATTGAAAATTTGGAATCACGTCAATACTCCGATATCTTCGATCATTCTTTCGTGCATCGTGTGGATATATCTAATCACAATGTTACAAGAAAATCATGCATATTTACCTATAACGAAATTTTTCTAACTATAGAAACCATGTGTGTGGGTATACGGATACATACATTAGATATCCATACAATTCGGAGTCGTTTGATAAGGTGTGACGTAGCGATGTTAAACTTTAGTTAAGTAGTCACGTTGTCGATAGAATATAAGCGACAAGCTCTGGAGAACTGAACTCCCTTCGGGATTTAGTTTAACCTTACCTCAAACTGGATCTTGGCTTCCCATCTATTCGAGATAGAAAGAGGGATTATCAGCGTGGTAGCTGGTAGTTCACTATCACCAGTCTTGGTCTTGGTCGGTTCCTTGCTTTCTTGCCTTTCCTTGCTTTTCCTTTCCTCGCCTCTCCGCCTTATCGCTGTTTTCATCGAAAGCGGTGGAAAATTTAATCTAAACTTGTTCGCCAGTTTCTACCTCCAGATCTGCAGGCTTACCCCTCTCTCATCATTGTGCTAGTAGGGTAGAGTCGAGGCGAGTCGCACCCCTTTTTTTTTAAACCAAAAGACCAACACCTGCGCGATAACTTTTCTTTCTTCAATTTCTTACCCTTCTACCCTTCTACCCTCCTGCCCTTCCACCCTCGATCCTGTCTTCTCCTAGCGCTTTGTATTCCGTTCCATTCTACCCCTCTACTTTCCCCTTCTCTTTTCCTCGTTTTTTTCTTCTTTTCTTTCTTTCTTTCTTTCCTTCTTTCCGGTTTTTTTTTTTTTTTTTTTCTATTTCTTTACACCAGGAAGCGAGTGAGAATCGATTTTTCCGATGGAAGGTGTATCCCGTCTTTTTAGGTTGAAAAGGGGAAAATTTTTCTCTCAGAGAACAATGCCCTGTGTGCTCCATCTTCCGCAATGCGGGTTGATAATTACATCGGTATTATTCAAGCGTGTACAGTAGTCGCGAATTCAAAATATTAAACCGTGCGAATCGGATCGAAGAAAAAAAGAAAAAAAAATTACAAAAAATTACAAAAATTTTTCAATCAAAAAAAAAATAAATGAAATGGTAAACAGAAAGAAGGAAAATTTCTCTTCTAGGTGCTAACATCACACATATACCTATACCCATACGTATGTATACTCGTATCGAGACTGGTATACACACCATAGTGGCAATCTTGCGTAATAAAGGCTGTACACACGTAATATCTTGCCCTTTTATTTACAAAAGGTAAACATTTATTCCGAGGTCAATGACCTCAGGTATGAGGTAGGATATTCGAGGTGTACCTATGGACATATGGGTATACCTGGACGGTCCCATAGGTGTGTCTGTATTAGAAATTCTAGTGGCTATGGGTAATATAAATGTCTTCAATTTATGAGATATGGAATCTTTGGAAAGCCGATCTCCCGTAAGAATGTATCTACAACCCTTTTATCAGTCGATATAATACAGTTTTCATTTTTATTTATTTATTTAATTTTTTTTCTTATTTCTTCACGGTATAAGTATAAGAGAGTCTCGTACATTGATTTAAAGACGGAGCATTTCGTGTACTTGATTAGCTAAACCTCTTCCTATCATAAAATTTGAATTTATAATTTTATCGTTATTTCTATCTATCACAGAAATTTAATTCACCCATATTTATCACCGATCACTGTTCAATTGATTCGAATTGCACATCACTGATCGAACTCTTATCACTCGTAGATAATTATGTTAACAATAATTACGATGATAATAATTCATTAAATTCTATATCGTTTTAATCTACCTATCTGATGGTATTTTTTTTTTTTTACTAGCTTAATAAGTACCAGGTATACTATTCTATGTATGTACGTGTATGTGTACGTAGTAGCTATATTGTATAACGTATAACCGAGTTTTGGTAACTGAAAATCGTTTCGAGAAACAACGTGCTTATCTAAATGGGAATCTAAATCTTTTGGTACCACGTTTCGATACCGGCCACTGTAATTGAAATATAAATTACTGGCCCTTCGAGAAAGAGTGCAGATAGACTAGTTCCATGCTTACTTGAATAAGAGGGACACGTACGTGTGTCTAATGTATCCAACATCTAGATTATAGATTCTTGATCGGCGATTGTGACTATTCGAAAATATAAGTAGAAAAAAAATAAAGTGGGTTCTCGATTGTAATGGCTTATTCCGTGGCGTTTATCAAAGTATATTAGTGATTCAATCGGTATTCGATAATAATTTAACCGAGCCGTATAATCGATTGGGAAAATTTTCTTCAATTTTTATCTTAATTTTTGATTTTTTTTTTTGTTTTAGGTAAGCTATAAACCGCGGGATTATTTTCCTGGTTTGTGACTAAAGAGGGAGGATCGTGATTCGATATCATATACGTGAATATATGAAATTTATTATTTTTTAATTAATACCTACATGCGCCGATGAAATATCGGATTTTAATTGGCTCCGTTATATCGAGTTTATTCAGTTTTGGTTATAGCTCATGCCTTTCGGGCTTCCGTAACTAACGCGGGGTTTCAATATAATCTGCAGATAAAAAAAAATTCTCGTGGTATTGCAGAGGATCTGATAAACCGATATCCGCTAGAAAATATTTTTAGATTATGTTAATTCGATGAACGGAAGTAGGCGATATTTAAACTAATTAATCAGCGATTTAATTCAGGCATGTATTAGGCGAGGAAAGATTGAGGCAACAGGTGACCCGATCGACACGTGTAACAGCAATGATTCTATTGCAAAAAAAAATAAATGAATGAAAAAAAAAAATACAAATATTAATGGAAAAATTATAATAGGCGAGAGAAAAGGAGGATGAAAGAACTGAGACTGAAAGTAAAAGCAAAATTGAAATTGAAATTGGAATTGGAATTGAAACTATAAGTAAAACGACGCGGAAATCAGCTTAAAAAATTATGATAAAAGGTTAATAAAATAGTCCGGATTAAAGAAGATAGAAAACTGAACAACGCGTTTCATGGAGTTTGCATTTGAATTTGCGTTTGCGTTTGCGTTTGCGACGAGTTTCTGTATACTCTAACCACCCACAACCAATTCTCTTGTTTACCCTATTCTGTCAAGAGCAGAACGTGGAACCACGCACATATCGCGTTGTATTTGGTATGTGGTCAGGTCGACTGTTTCGTTTCCCGAAAAAAGACAAAAAACATTCAAAAAAATAAGAAAAGAAACTCTTGAATTGATTATTTCATAGATTTAATAATTTCAAGCCCTTATTCCGTTAACCCTATCCCACCGCGTTTACATAAGACGATTTTGAATCTGAAAAAAAACAAAAATCGGTAAAAATGGAAAAAGTTTCAACGAAATTGAATGAAAATTGTCCGATAGATTTTATCCAGTGTATAAAAAATTGGAAAACTTTTAGCCTCCAGCTTCACTTATTATTTTGTGTAAATTTATAGCCATATGTATGGCTGGACGTATCGTGGTATCGAATCTATAAAGCACCGATTGCTGTTGCAGATATACGATAGTTTTGTCCTGTATCAGATCGGTGTTGGCGCGCGCGCGTGTGTGTGTATGTACCTATGTGTATAGAATAGGTACTGTCAACCACTGAATTTAAATTATAGTTGATAAAGTTACAATCGTACCGTGGAATAGGAGTATACATTATACCTATAGCGATATAGAAGCTCTGCGGGATACGCCAATCGCAATTTGCTCGGCTGCAAGTGGAGGACGAAAGCTCGCACGCGAGTGTTGCTAGTGCGAATGGTATAGCTGTACCAGCAGTGACGCAAAAACCAATTCAGTAAATCGCTGAAATTCAACGATGCAGGTTAATCGCTGAATAAATAAACCCTGCGGAGATATAGGTACCTACCACCTCTATTCCGCCACGGAATCCACGCTATTCATTTCGCGTTTCTCGTTCTCAATTTTACTTTTTTCCTTATCGTATTCCATCCGAAAATCTCTATTCGTTCTCTTTTCCATTTATAGAATTAGCTTCTCTTTTCAACTTTAAATTAATATCATTCTTGCTCGGCTTCGGGCCACTCGCCGCTTTGACTAAATAATTTAAATCCTCTTTTGCAAAAGAGAACCTGGCTTATGTCACGCGATTTTAGTGCGGGCGTCGCGGCGTATATAAGCGTAAGCTTCGTTGGGAATTTAACGTCACGTATTAACAACGCGCGAACCTTGACGCAGCTGGAAATTTAACAACTAACAACCGTGAACACGAGGGATAACTCGAAAGCTCTGGTCTTGATCCTGACACCTTCGTCCTTGCCCTTGTCTATTCCCTGCTTAGATTTCTCTCGCCTGAGGCAGCTGCGGCGCCTTTTGCCGAGACGCCTAATCTCAAGAGATTAGGACAGGCCTGGGCGTCTAGCGACGTCAGGCGTCGAGCTTTTGGGTTTCGGGTCTGCGAGCTCGTCCACAACCGAAGACCGACTAAACCCAAACTCCTTGGATTCCTGCCTTTTTTATTATACCACGGATTTACCTACTCCAAGATTTTATTTACCCCCATTTTTTGGGTCTGTCGGATTCCCCAAGTCCTTTTCCCTCTCGTCCTTTCTCATAATAATTAGGGTACGTATAAGAAATTGGTGAAAAATCATCCGAAGAAAATTATAAATGAACGTGATTCCGGATATTTTATTAATCACTTAATTACTCTCATATTTTTATGCGGTCAAATTTTTTTGTTTTATATTTTCTACAGCCAGTAATATCCATCGATAACCTAAATATTCCCATTGTATAATATGGGCAAAGCTATGGTAACGTAATTACAAATTTAGCCCGCATTGATATTTGATTCCATTATCGATATATTTGGGCTTTGAATTTACGAAAAAAAAAAAAAAAAAAAATTATTTGCAATGGCTAGAAGCTAGTTCCTCCGTTATTGGGCATTAAATTTAATCATTTATACGCCATTATAACAAACTTTGATAACACAGGTCCACATTCCAGCCCTGAAATAAAATGAGAAAATTTGAATCGTCAAAATTTTACGGAGACAAATAATTTTCATATTTTTAATTTTTTCTCTATACCTACAGTAAAAATTTTTAATTTCACATATATAATATATACCCATATAGCTATATATATTACCCGTCGAAGGTAATATCTGATTTATAATATCAGCTTGTCGTTCCGAGTCAGGATCTGTCCTGGGATTTGAGTCACGAAAAAACGTTGCCGCATTTTTTCTTCGCGATATTCGTGGACATGTATAGGTATGTATAGATATATACACATACGCATATAATGTTCACGGTGAAATACTGGACATTAAATATTTATACGTGATTTACAAATGGTTGAAAGCCTCCTTGCTACTGCTACTACTGTATATACGTACTCTGGCTAATGCAAGCTTAACATATCTCATTTTTTTTCAACCCCCAAACAGATGTATCATCTTTTTTCACCGTTATCCCCTTAGCCCTGAAGCAGACGATTTTCTGCGTATAAAAATGTGAAATGATATTCAAAATTGCATATAGAATAAAAACTTATAGAGAGAGACAGATTAAAGGGCTAGAAATTGAATTTAAATCGTGATATAATATCAGACTATACGCTTTTGTCAGGGAATTTAGATAAATAGCTTTCATTTATATGCATAAAATAATATTATATAAGAAAATTTTACCTAGACGTTTTTCATAAAATTTCCATGACGTAAAGCAGCATATTCTTCGAGTGATAAATGACGGCCGATAGTTTTCAGGCAATATACCTCCTTTCCTCCATTATACATTTTTTTTCCATCGTTTTATACGCTACCTTCGATTTAATTAATCAACACATCATTTACCGAATCTTCCTGTTTCTGGTAATTATTTTTTCTTTTTCGTTTTTCTCTCTCCTATGTGTTGGATCAGAAAAATTAAAAAAATTCCAAACCAAGGTACCTATTTGAAAAATATTTCTACAAAGATAATTTATTCGACTCCTCTAGCTGTTGATGGTATGAAAAGCTTCGCGACGATTCATCGACGAAATTATTGGATTTTTAGATCAGTCAGTCAAATAAACAGGCAATCTAATGGATCAGTATTGATAGGAGAGTTGTGATTATACGCCAAATGTCAAATGTCGAAACCTGATAAATTTTGATGTAAAAAATTGTTTGATCCTGACTGAGTAGATCAGAGTATATGGATAAATCGGTCAATACTGGGTTATGGTTGGCGTCGCAAAGCTCGGCTGTCTGGTTTTAATGAGCTCACAGACCGCACCAAGTGGCGTGAAACACGTAATCAGCGTCCTCGAAGCCTGTGGCTTTAATGCCTTAATAATTACTAGCGCGAGCGAATGGCTGCCAGACGCCGACGCTATTGCTCTCTTTAATCGACATCTGTACCGTTTTACTGCATGCGTTATAGGCACTACGGGTATAAAAGGGTTACCGAAGAAAAGGAGAAAGAATCAAAAAATAAAATCAAATAAATCCATTTTCTGTAAATGAAGAAGAAGAAAAAAGAGATAAATGAATAAATGAAAAATGGTTTACCCAATCATCGTTAAGTATAACGAAAATAGAAGAAAACAAAAATGTAACACTCGATATTTTTTTTTACACTTTTTCTTTTCTTTTCTTTGTCACTTTACAGCATAGGTGTTCGTGTCTTCCTGTTTCAATTAAAGCAGACAGTTTTCAACGCGACAAGCGTAAAAGGGTCGTTGTTGTACATTCAAAATGAATAGGCGTAAAAGCAGAATTGAAAAAAAATAAAAAAAAACTCATCCACGTCATTCGGTACGAAAATTTTTTCATAATCGACGAATCCTGTGCATTGAAAAGTATTTTTTTTTCTTTAATTTTTACATTTTTTGAATATTATATTTTCTTCACAAAAAGTAGTCTTGCGAATATGAATATCGCACGTAGGTATATATCTAGGTAACTACGCGTTATTGTTTTTAGATGATTTTCCCAAGCCGTATTGGCTCGGTTCCAAAGACCCTGGAAGTTCTAATTGATTGGTTTAATCGATGCATAATCAATTACCTAGCCAATACCGGATTATAGGCTTTTGTGGTTAGCACAGGGGCATCGAAGCCAGACCACCAGAGTCGACCGCATCGGGCTGCAAACTTTACTAACTGCATTGTCTTACCAACCTAGGCATGGATATACGAAGTGATAGGGATAGGGATAGGGAAACGGGAAGGGACCCTCCTGGCATTCCCTTATACCTTACCTCCCATGACCAAGTCGTTTCCCTCATGCTTGAGACTTTAGAGCATAATCGAAACAGTGATAAGTCTTGTAACAGGTGTGCTGAATCTTGGACTTCTCCATTATCACCAATAAAGCCAATTCATTATCATTAGTAAATTACACCAAGTTCAATATTAAACATCGTATAACACGATTGATTGATTCAATTGGTGAATTTGATTGATTGGAATATTGGTTTTATCGATGAGACCAGATTCAAGAATCGTTTTATGCATACATCCACTATACTCCCAATTAGGTATGTCCATTAATTTCTGCATTGGTATGGGGAGAGATTCTGGTACTTTAGTGGGATTAATTGTTCCCTAGCTTTTCTATTTATCTCTGAGTATCTCATATTCTCTTTATCATTATTGCACTGCAGGCTATTGTGTCTGCAACACGCTATCATCCGATTATACATACAACATATAGACGCACCAGTGCTCTTGTAAATGTAACATGCCTCGAAATTCCCATCCTATATCCTCTATGAAATGAAACCTCTCTCTCTCTCTCTCTCTCTCTCTCTTTCTCTTCTTCTATTAAACCTGTTGTATTATACTCCAATTTGTATACAGCAAAAGGGAGATGAAGGGATGAAGTAGGAAGGAGAAATACCTCCACAGTTATATAAGGTTACGTATAATACGACTTGTAACAACTCTGCGAGGATCCTAACGAACGCGCATTGTACCGTGATTTAATTTTGGTGAGTTTCGGCTTTGTTCGTGCCTCAGCTTAATCCATCATCCCTCACCTTACCGGGGTTATAGGCAGCAGGTATCAGATCCCGACGTAGGTATCCATGAAGTCGAAAGCTTACTAAATCATATAATGCATGATGTATTACGTTTCGCTGTGAATTCAATGGTGAAACAATATCTACGTAAAAAATTCCACAATTTGTTAAATTTCATCATTTTTACATGAAATATCAAAAGGAAGCTAACCGATACACCTACGCATCGCAGCTGAAGGAGAAAAATAAATCAAAGTCTTGTTCCATTGATGGGGAAACGCAAAGGAGGAACTATGCACGATTCCTTTGATGGTATATCGATGTCTTTGCGGGGGCTAACTATCGGCATTCGTTTCTTCTCATTCAGACCTTACTTCTTTCGTATTATATTCCCTCACATACGTCTCCTCGTCATCCGGTCAGATGAAACATACGGATTTTTCTCCATTTATATACTTGTCCGTTCGTTTGTTTGTTTGTTTGTTTGTTTGTTAATACCGAAAATAATTACAGGGTTGTTTCACCCTCTCTCACATTGTGCGTTATATACCTCTGTAATTATTCATGCTAACAACTATACCTACTTACTTTCCTGCCACAACAGCACATATGCAAGGATGGGTTCCTCGGTCCTTTTTTCCGCAACCCTTTGCACCGGCATAGTTCATGGTTGACTATACCTTTATGAATGAATGAAAACGAGATTTCTCACTGGTTCAAATAACGCAAAGCAATTAAGGCCTCTAATTTTACTACTACTTTTTATTTTTTATTTAACGTTCAATTCATCTTTCAGTCTTGATCCTTATTCTCTTATGGTTTTATTTTGCGGTTACCTAGATCAATTTTATTTACCGGACTTGTAACGATCGTTGGATTATTATCCGGCTGTATAGGTGCTGACTAGACTCGAAGTCAATTGCTAGTACGACTTGTAACAGTTTGAGTTCAAAATAATGATAAACTTGGAATACGAGGTGGTGCATGCCGGCTCTTTTTACACCTCGATACATCCATGCACGTTTATACAGAAGAGATACCGGTTTCCTTTTACTGCTAACTGGTGGCGTTTGCAGCTTCTTCTTCTTATTCTCAAAACTTCTCCAACTTCTTCAACTTCTTCAACTTCTTCTTCATCTTCTTCTTCTTCTTCTTCTTCTTCTTCTTCTTCTTCTTCTTCTTCTTCTTCTTCTTCTTCTCCTTCTCCCTCGTCCTCCTCCTTCTCCTTTTGCACCCTTTAATTAGTTTCGTAGTCGTGCCGCGTGCTACGAGCACCTTCTATATGGCTTCTTTTGCATCCTTACCATGCTTGCAATTCCTCCATGAAGATCCATCTCTCTTACGATCTTGTAAGCGGATCACTTCTCTCGTGGTCTTCTTGCTCGCATCTCACTACTTACTTACTAAACTTCGGATGCAGTTCGTTCTGCACTTCTCCTCCCTCTGCTTTTGGTTCTGCTTCTGCTTTGGAATACACAAGCTGCTTACCAGCATACAAACCCAGCTCCTTCGTCGTCGTTTATTAGCTACAAATGTCTATGTAGCTACAACCTTCAAGCATATAAGTATGAGTACAAGTATAGGTATAGGTATAAGTAGCTACCTGAAAAACCTTCGCATATACATTTCATGAAGAGCGAGACTCGCCATGTATGATTTTTGTTCCTTCTACTACTCGTTTAAATTTTTTTTTTTTTTTTCTTCTCTTTACTTTTATTCATTCTTATTGAATTTCAATAGCGTACTTTTCACGCCGTGCAGATATCTGCGGGTGCAGGTTCATTTTCGTACCTTTTGTTCGTGTTCGTCTATACATTATCTGCTGCCTGCAGGGTAGACGCCTCTTTATCCTGCTGACGTTAACGTTCGAAACTAGTAAAGGTTGGGTAAGCACGGAATCACGTCTGCCCGTCAATTAACTGTAATTCGACGTGGTTTGGATGTAGAGACAATTAACAGTCGGAACCCAATCGCTGACTGCAATACGTACCACGATTTTAAACAGGAAATTTTCATCTTCACGTTCACGTTCACGTTCACGTTCACGTTCACATGACTTTATATCACAGAAAGAACACGTCGAACTTTTACCGTAACAAGTGGGCTAATTTTTCGAGAGATCAGGCGCAATTGAAGTACCGAGCAAGAAAGGATATTTATTTAAATGAGAGAGCTTAAGGGACATTAAGCTTCTTTGGTCGAGTCTTAGGGAAGATGGAGTTTGCCGCAAAGCAGAGCGCGGTATTATGCATATTAGCAAAGTGTAAAAAATGACCATTCGTGGATATATTTTTTGTCCCACGCTCGCGCTGATACTAAACTCAAACAGACTTGCGCTAATAAATTTGTCAGTAGAAAAACTGGAATCTAATTGCGGTAACGATAAATTTTTGGTCAATTTAGAAGGTAGGTACTGTGTGAAAGAAAAGTGTGAATGTGATCCGGTTTATTGCCCGCAAATGATGCCGTCGGTTTGCTCCTCTTCTTCCCTCTTCTTTCATTTCATTTAATTTTTTGTTTTTTTTTTTTCTTTTCTCGGGATTCTGTAGAAAAAGGAAAAAAAAAAAATTTCTTTTCAAGCCTTGTTGCGGCGGCGTTGTCTCAATTTTCTATATATGTGCGAACGAGGATTGTTTGATCTTCCACAAACAAGTCGGTTGTTGCCTCCGACGTCGATCTCCGTATACCCTACCTACTATAGCTACAGGAAAAGACTTCCGACCGGATATTGCCTCATATTTTATACTGAACTTGAAATTCGAGGGTACAAAAGAACGTGTGCGAGCACTACTCTCTTCTCTTCTCTATATCTCTCTTGTTTCAACCCCAAACTCAACCCTGATTTATAACCTCCAGCTAGTTAGCTAGCTAGCTATCTGACTCCAAGGTCTTCCACTCTTCGCTCTTTCGATTTACCTTTATAATTGACTACTTTGATCATAGATTGCTAAATTTACACGTATACTCTTTGAGGAAGGAACGTCTCGACTCCAGAACAAAGATATAACAAATTAAGAAGCTTCATACTTTTACGGAAAAGGCATACCCAGATATTTTTTATTCTCATACGGCAATATAAGTCTCTAATAAAAATCTACGTTGCTGCAGCTAACGCGGATTATAAAACGTCGAATTATCGCTATGTTTTAGGTGCAGGTAATAATGACTGTTGAACGTATAAACTATGTATTACGTTCAGGCTATAACTTTAACTATGAGTATAAATGGCGAGCAACCAATAAAAACTATCCGTGGTATTCCCATCAAAATAGTACCCATTGATCATTTTTTTATCATTCATGAGACGCGATTGATTTCCATTTAACTACTTTCATTTCTACTCGAGATAATAGCTATGTCGGTCTTCGCTTCCTCCTCCTCCTTCATCCGATCATTCGAACCGATTCGATCATCATCCGAAGAGATTTTCTTAATCGATTCTTACCGGTTTTCATATAAATGAAAATGAGGGTATATTCGCGGGTCCGCGATACGGAAGAATTCGTATTTCGCACACTTTTTGATTCAGAGTCGAGTATTTTTATTGAATTGCCTGGGAATCGCAGATATTTGAATATACACGAGCATTCTGAACGTCGGTGTATAGTATACGTACGATCGTCGTAAGTCATGACCACGTCCGTCAAAGTTTAACATATAGATTGATTCTGTTGACCTCCACCTACTCTATGGCTTTCACCAAGCTCCAGCTAGCTACCAAACATTTCACGTTAACTGCACCCAGGTAAACGAATATCGGTATTCGCTTTTCAATTTACATCATTGATTCGGTATAATGGCTGTCTATAGAATATAGTATATGTGTAGACGAGGGTGCATTTTGAAAAGCTGGTATTCACGATAAACGACGGATTAATTCACCCCGTGCAGTACCTGGCTGAAGTATAACCAGCTGGTGCACCGTGGAAATTGTTTTTCATACAAAATTCTGTGATACGTAAATATTTTTTTCACACCGAATTTCCATAATGGCGAATCGCTTGTATCAAAATGCATCAAAGTAACAAATAATTAGTAAAGTCGCCTGATGTATCGAAAAATGTCAAGTCTCTGATAATCGTTATCGGTGGCCGGGTCGTCGCGGCTCGCGGCTTGCCGACTAGAGGATTGAAACTTCTTGTACTTTTGGGGTGTTACGGTGTTACGGTGTTACGTGAGTTGTCCAGGTCAAAAGGATGGGCGAGCTGTAAGAGGACTCTATTAATAGGAAAACCATGTCAAAGGGTAAAGTCCTACCCCGGCAACCACTCTGCCCAGACTCGCAAAACTTCTCTCTATATAGTATAAACAGTTCCCGTTGTACGGAAACTATATTCCGGGTTGGTTATACCGAGGGGCTTTGCAACGATCACAAAAGCTGTTCGGAAATCAGAGATCACAATTAGCGAGGTCGCACCCTCTTGTCACTGTATTTTGCCCGTCATCCACCTGGCTCTGAATAAGCTTCCGGAAAAAAAAGTCCTCTGCACAATGAAGCTTCGGCTCTATCCTCTGTGTAGAGGGATGAAAAATCAACCCTCTACCTCCTGCTCTTCTCGGAGAGAAAGACAATTCAACGATATTTTTTTCCGTTTTTTTTCTTTTGATAGGTGTGAAAGGAAACGGAAGGAGAGAATCGGAATCGTTTTGATGAGGGGTGAGGGATTTCGCGTTTTTTCTTTTCTCTTTTTTCTTGCATCGTCGCTAGTTCTGTTGAGAAGATTTCAAACACAGTCAAACCATAAGCTAAGGTCACTGACGCGAAGTCGGTTTTCTTGACGACTCGAATCGATATCTTATAGGATGAACCTTCAGGCGATGAAAACGACAAGGAAAATGTCCGGTGGACACGGGGACATCAAAGAATTTTTCCCCAAGGGTAACTCGGGGTTCCGGAGACCGTCACGTTCCTTTCTATCCTTCTATTCGTTCGTCGTCCTCTCTGGGGACGAAATGAAACGTCCAGATGGCTGATCCTGATGTCTTCTTTTCTCTCCCTTCACTTCTCTGGACCCGTATACCCAACCGACTTACCGATTCACCGTTAATCCTGGCCGCTCTCTCGCTCCCCTAACTCTTCTAATTCCTTTTTTTTTTCTCTCTTTCATTCCCTCATCGTAATTTTTTTCTACTTCTTCCACACCCCTTGAAGGGAATTTTATTTTTCTCATCGAATCTTGCATTATATAATACTTACCGATCTTCGATCATAACGTTATTATTTTCTTCATTTTATCTACAAATTTCGTTTAGAAGATTCGAAATTGATTTTTTGAAAGACATCGATACCTACGCGGTTTAAAAAAAAAAAAAAAACCTCTCCCTCACCAAAATCGGAGCTGCTTTAGAAATAATAACTATCTGGCTATAGATATGTCAGCTTGTACTGCACTGCACCAGTTACCTACCCCTATACCTCTTCATTTTGTGAAGTGAGGTGTGTCAAGGTTTGCATAATTTAGCTAGGAGAGAGAAAAAAGAATAAAGAATAAAAAAAAAAAAAAAAATGAGAACGTTGAAGCTGATTACCCAAAGCTCTCTTTGCGTCGTTGACGTCAATGGCCAGACGTCAATAAACTGAGGCGAGCTTCTACTGTTGGGTATATGAGGTACAAACGTAGATACATGCACACATGTGTACATACATCGTCGTGGCTTTCCTCGTTACCATTACAATATTATAGGTAAATTTTCTCCCTCAATTTTCATTAATGTCAAACATTGTTTTTTATTCTTTATTTTGTCCTTATATAGTATATTGCGTAGGTATATACATCGCGCGGTGTTAAATCGGCGTCGAAATTTCATCGGCGAAATTAGTATACATCGTTAAAATATTTAGTGATGAGTAAACCCACAACGGAATGAAATGAAATAAAGTAGATTACTCGTTGCAGGATCCATGCCAAGCCAACCGAGATGCAAATTCAGTACTTTTAGATTTTAATACGATATGCAGTAGGTATTGTATACGCTACACGATATATACGACAAGCGAAGAAGAGGAAGAACGAACGAACGGAGAGAACACTCTTCAGTATCTGGAGCAAGAGCGGAATAAATGGCAAAGGCTAAAGGGTAGAGGGTAGAGAGTAAAGGGAGGTAAAATGGGGCAAAGGGCAAAGGGATGAGATACCTCGAACTCGAGCTGCAGGTTTCATCCGCTTAAGGGAGCGACCAAACCTGATGCAGTTATTTCTGCACTTTGTAGCAGTGCTGTGCTGCGCGTCATTGCGTTGTGTACTGTCGATTTATCTGCCGAGCAAGAAAGAGAGAGAGAGAGAGAGAGAGATCGAAAGCCCCGTTATTCCATTTGCAGTCCTGAGGCAAGGTTCAAATCATATTTTACCAAGATAAAACGGAAAATGTTTTTCCTCTTTTATGTCGTAAGTACATTAAGTGCAAAAAAAAAAAAAAATAATCTAATAAACATTATTCGTTGTTCAAGTTGTGAAAAATGTTCTTTACATTTTTTCTGATTTTCACACGGTTTCCGTTTTATCGGGAAATTTGTCATCGTCGACTACAGTATGTGTAACATAACGGTGGAAATTGAGGTGAATATGTGTTTTTTTTTTTGTTTTCCCCATTTTTTTTCATTTTTTTATTTTTTATTGTCTGAAATTTTTATCGAAAATTTTCATCTACCCCAGAGAAATAGAATATTGGAGTAAAGTGGGTCACCAAAATCTTTATCGCAAATATACAGTATTTGCTTCGTTTTGCTATAGCATCACCGTTTTATTACTTGTATGTATATATGTATTATATATCGGGGAAAACTCGTGAGTTTTTATTACACAATATATTTGCAGAGAGAAGAGGCTAATGAAGATCAGAAAATAGTTTTTTGCACTGAAAAAAAGGCACCGAATTTTTAAAAATTTTCCAATTTTTTATTCATCAAATTTATCCCAGTTGAATTTTTCTTGATTATCATTCCTCCAACGGAACACATTTTCACATCTGTAGATCGCATAGAGACAATGGTTATAGACACAGAGCTCGTTGGAAATAGGTGAGAAATCCAAGTCAGGGAATAGCAATACGTCAAAAATTTCAACGAACCGCAATATTATACCCATTGGTAGCACATACATACGTTATACGTTACGTACCAACGTAGTACATAGAAATCTACTGCATGAGGGAGGTTCTTCCTCTAGCTATATGGCAACGGTTCCTACGTTTTCGAAAGAATCAAAAGGATAGACAAAGCTCGGTAGAATGGAGCTTTTATTTGCTGAGGCAAGCCGTGAATCAACAAACTGAGAGTCAGACGAGCCATTGTGTCATCCACCTTATACTTTACTTTTTTCTTTCTTTTCCTTTTCCTTTTCCTTTTCCTTTTCCTTTTCATTTTCGTTTTCTTTTTCTTTTCCTTTTACTTCTCGCTGTACTTACTCTCGCTCCGTTGCAACCGGAAGATGTTAACATCCTTCGGTATACCCCGAAGAAATGCACCCCTGGATATTTAAAAGCCTTTGTTTTCCTCTTCGCACATATGTATACTATGTACACATGTATGAACAGGTAGAGCTTGAACTACCCTCCTTTTTCTTAAACAGAAACAAGGGTAAAAGGAAATTGGAAATTAAAAGTGGAAAAGTGATTGACGGCGGTGTTTGGTCGTCGTCCTGCTAAACTGATAGGTAACAAGGAAAATGATCGGTCGTTGAAACACAGCGTTTCGCGGAAATTCGCACATCGAACATGAGATACAAGTACACCTATACTATTATATGTGCGATGTATGTGTATACATATATATGGTCACAAAGTTCCATTAGCTAATTAGAGAATGAGAGAGAAATGAACTTTGACTCTATCTGTATCGTGGTATCGTGGACTAGAATTATAATAACATTGCGGCAAAGTGGTTGTGTCACATACAGAAATACATGAAATACCATACCAGTGTAGAGTATGGATTATTCTTACCGCGTCGTTTGACCCCCCAGTTTCTGGGTAGTTGCATAACGTGACTCGAGATCAACCCTTAACTAACGAATTTACTCCCTCGCGAAAGTCAGTCTCACACATGTTAAACATATACAGAGAGTTCGAGAAAAAGAGGAGAAGAATCAACGGAACTAAACTGAACTAAACTACCCGCATTCGATGACTCGCACATATATATAAAACGTCACGTGTCGACTTTGTTTCGTTACCGAATCGTAGGGGTACGCGGATAATCATACGTCGTCCTTTAAGGGTCGCCCTGATACAATATGATGTAACGTTTTGTTCGAGGCACCCTATGCCCACTCCATGACCACCACTGCTGTGCTATTATAGCCAAGAGCCCTAGGGGTAAGTAATGGAGGGATGTTGTAGCCGATTGACGTGCACAGGCCGTCTTTCCCCTCACGATTATCATCCCTTAGAATTTTAGAGTGAGTGGCCCCTCGATTCCCATTGTTTGACAGCTGTGAAGCCAGTCAAAGTCAGTCGAGTAGGTGTACGACTAATTAGTCCTCGAGTTTGAACTGGATTAATTATTCGAGTGGCACTCGCGTTTATCGGGGGGGTGAGAGGGAAAAAAAAGAGAGAAAAATTACTCGCGGACGTTCTCAATGCATCGGTGAATGAAATTCTTCGGGAATAATTTGGCCAATTCTGTTCTTTTTCAGAAATAAATTAGCGAAACAGAGCGAAAGAGAGACATATGTGATATTCCTCCGGTCAGTTAATCAATCCGACACGTATGCCCAAGTTCAATACGAACCTCATATTGGCTATGACTACATCAGCGAACCAGAAATACATATTTACTGTCTAGGTATAAATTATACATACCTAACCATGGCCTGTGTGTGCTGGGTGGATAGTTTGTGTTTAGATACTGCCGGAGTAGATGCCTGTCTATTACCACCAGCGATATTTACTCTGAGCAAATGATGATGATTTAAGGTAAAGTAGGATATGGGGAAAGGAGGCGATTACTGCGGTTCCGATCTTCGTCATTTTTACTCATATTTTTTCGGGGAGAATCTTAGGGATCGCAAAACGTCGTCGGACGGAATGAAAATGAATGGAGTATATTTTCAATAATGAATAAAACACATGGCGAGTCATCAATCAATCGCGTTGCAAAGAAACTTGCCATTTTCTACCCTCGCTTTCAGCCCAACCCCCTTCGTGGCCAACAATGATTTGCAACTATAAGCCTTCGATGCAAAAGGGGACGCGGGATGAGACCCACCCTCTCGCACGATGGATTCTGCAACGCTCCATTGCGTCATCGGCGAGGTGCCCCCAGGGTGGTTTCCGACTCTCAAGGGATGCTGCTTCCAGGGGTTTCGCGATGGAACAGAAGGGAGTCCTTATGCGCTCTTCCCACGCTGACGTTTTCGGCCATAATCATAATCATATGTGTGGCTGTTATATTGGATGGAAAATTTCCAATTTTCAACCTCGTATTATGAACCGCGGACCTTTTCGTTCAGCAAAGCATAGGAGACAAGGTCTCGGGCATGATTAACAAAATTTTCATTTCTGTCTCAGGTAAGCCCTTGCGATTTAATCCCACGCGTTTTTTTTCTTTTTTTTTTTTTTTTTGAGCCCGTTCAAATTTACGCGAGTGAGAACGGCGATTCGTATTTCCATCAAAGTTCGTTTTGGAATGGGAATTTCTAACCAACGTATTCAACAGACCTAATTGAATATTTTTAACCAACGGAGAGTTCTGAGTTTAATTAGCGAGCGATTAATATCATTTTCTCGACTGTTTTAAGTCTAATGATTTCAAAACTCGGCTGTCAACCCCCAAGCCAATGAATACAGAAACTTACTACAGGGGATTATTACTGTCTAAAATACATATCCCACAATTTAACATTCATTCATTTCGTAAGAAATAATCACAGAGAGTTACACTCTGGCATTGAAAACCGAGTAAACTCCATAATTGTGTTGAATAACTCGCCGCAGATTGTGTCGATTGAATATAGTCACCAATCTTTGCAACGATTCGAAAATAAATTTATCATTCAATTATTCAGCGAATCGGAATCAGTTTTACAAGATTCGGTAACGTTTTTCGTTTTCATTTTTCTACTCATTTTTCACCCGTTTTAAAAAATGCCAAATTTCTACTCTACAGTATACGTATAATAATATCTCATCCGTGAAGTGAGTACACAATTAACGGTGAAAAAGCTTAGTTAATATCCAGCGGAGGTATGATACGATTACGGTATTTTGAAGGGGATGGAAAATCACGTTAATAACAAGAAAAATGAAAAAATAAGTAGAACTTTTCAATTTACAACTTTTTCCCTTAAAACACAGAAAGCGAAAGATTCGGCGGGGCGGGGTAGGAGAAGTTTGAAATTTAGACTTTTAAACGGTCGTCGAGTAGCGGACGTAATTTCCCTCGGCGTGTATATTGTCCCGAGAAAAACATTAGATTGTTATTCAATCACTTTGAGCCCTGCTTACTGTACGTAGCGTAAAAAAGAACGAAAAGGGAAGAAAATCTCCCGAAGTTTCTTCTCCTTTGTACCATTTCCACGATTCCACTTCACTGCAGGATAACTAGTCATTATCAGTAATGAAAATCGGGTGGTTAATCCACGCGCTAATTTTTCCACTCGAAAGATTATCTCCGAAACCTGATTTCGGCTAGTCGTTTTTATGAAATTAATTAATTAAATAATTATTTAATTAATACCTCTCCTCCTTGGAGAAGACTGGATAGGTAGGTACCCGTCCGGCACACGACTTCCGTTTATTAACTCGCTCTTTCAGTCCGAAATCGACAAAAACCGGGAAACGTGGGTTGGAGAGGGAAAGTAATCTCTTCTCTCCTACATCCACCCTCAAACCTGCGTAGGATATCAAGTAACCGGGCATTTTTTCGTCCGAATAGTGTCCAGTCCTCTGGCTATAAGCTAGTTATAGGTATACATGCGCGAAGTGACCCTCGGCGAAGCCGTACCTACCATGGAGTTTAGCAAAAAGGTTTGTTCGCTTTGGCCCTTTTGCGTGTCGTCGGCCTTTGGACCGTCCGTCACTCTTCGGTTCCGTCAAAACAACCAAAGTGTTTTTGTCAACCCCGTACAGGCAAGATGCCATAGAAATTTAAACCCGATACCAAGACACCCCATGCAATTTCGAACTGTCTCAGGTACAAGTTTCAATTTCAACCTGGGTACGAATTTAACAAAAAAACAAAAACAAAAAAGTTATTTTAAGAAATGGCACCGATTTACTCTCTCCGTAATTCCTCTCGTCATCGTCATACCATCAACCGAATCACTGCATTAGGTATGCACATCAGCACAGCCAATTTCCAAAGTCATAAATCTCTGAAGGAAAATGAGCTACCACGCATACAAAAACGCCGTTTTGTTATTCTCATCACGTTTTTTCGATTATGGATTACCCCTAATTATACTAAGCCTTGAATATCTCGGGTTATTCTCTTTCCAAAAAAAGTATAAAAAAAAAAAAAGAATGAAATCGACGACGATGCTTCTCTCAGGTCTTTCCAACCCATCTCTCTCTCTCTCTCTCTCTCTCTTTCGCTTTACTGTAGGGAGGTCCTGTTTCTCGTTTTAGGAATGAGGATAGAGAGAGAGAAAATTCTTTGTTTCAAACTCGTTAACGTCCGTCGGACGAATGGATTAGTGTGAGTTTCACCATAGACTGACCACCGTGGGTTGTGTTTGTGCTAAAGTCTAAACAAATCTCGGCGACGCGACGAGGTTCGCGAGAAAGTGCAGACTGGTGCAGGGGTTGTGGTACCTGCCTACAGTTCTAGTGTCTCTATACGTTATTCCAGAGCAAGAGAGGTAGGTGTGTCTGTGTGTGTGTGGGTGTGGGTGTGTGTGTATGTTCGCAGGAGAAGCAGTAGCAAAGGAACGATTTTAGTTTCAGTTTATATGACTACACCACCGACTTTACGAGTCTGGTTTTACACGAAAAGTTTTCCCGCGTGGTTTTGACGGGCGATATTCGCTCGTTATACAGTAGAAAATGGAGTAAAATGAGAATTTAGAGATGAAAACAGATTGAGCGTGAAAAGTTTGATAAAAGCTCAGGCATGAGTTCATACAAGATTTCCACCCATACAGGTGATTAAACCGAATAAAATACCCTGTGTGAAAATATTACCTCGTCAAAGTTACCTATAATCCTGGGGAAGAAAAAAAAATATATATATATATATGTATCGAAGGTGGTGCAATAAGTTTTGGAGAGACTGGGCGAGGCGGGCAAATAAATTGACTCGTATAACTTGCTAATTAAAGCTACGTTTATTCAGCGAAACAAGTGAGTCGTATGTAAATATACACGTTTACCTACGTTTATGCATCCCAAACTGAAGGCTGGGGCTGGGGGATGGAGGTTGGAAGTAGTGCAGCTGAATTTGTCGAAATAGAAACTTGTTGGTAATTATATTTGAGTAAGTAGTGGGAATGGGAGCCAAACACTGTATTAAAGGTAATTAAACTACGTGAAAATGCACAATGCGCAGTTATGCCCAATTACCGTTTGACGCAGCGCGCAGGAACACCTTTTCATTTTTTCACTCTTCCGAAAATTACTATGAAGGAAGCAGGGTGAACACCGTTCATGGCCTGATACAAGGGCAGCTACTACGTCAGGGGTGACTAAAAAATTTACCGAATCCCACACCCCGGGTACAATTGATACAAGTTTTAAGTGCGTGACTAGCTCGGCCGTCTACCCTTATCTACTTCCACACCCGTATTGTCCCAGAAAATCGAAGCGGTTTTCGAGTAGCTTGAAGAGAGGGTACCATCTCTCACCTCTCACCTCTCACCTCTCACCTCTAGACCAGGCCATCCCATCATCAAATATTTATTCCTGTGGAAAAAGTTCTGTCCAAGAGAGAAAAGTTCCACGGATTCTTGTAATTCTTGACGCGCACTCGCTGGGGTATTTTTCTTCTTTTTATTCCTATTCCACTTCTTCTTCTTCTTCTTCGTCTTCTTTTGCTTCTATTACTACTTCCACCTTTAGGCTGGGAAAACCGTCAGTTGTTGCTCGTAATACAACCTAAGACTCCCACCTTCCATTCTGGTGTAACGTATACCGTTCTTTCTGGCTAAACGATTCCATTTCACCGCGTAGAATGGCCTCTCCTTATCGTGCGCCTTCTTACGAGTAGGTACGTACCTAGGATGAAAAAAATCACCCATAGAGCTTTGGTCCTTTTTCTACTTCTCACTTTTCCTCCTTTGAGATTATCGTCACAGTTTATCGCCGATTTACAGTTCGATGATATCGATTCCTCGGAATATTAACAGACAGAAGTAATAAGTACGTGTGGGAAATTGAACCTCGAAACTCGGATCTGGGAGCAGATTGGTTCCGGGGCTTTGGCGTTAGTGATAACTGATAGCTAATGCCCTGTAGGTACGTAAACCGTGCGGGTAACTAGTTAAGCAGTCACTTTAGAGTTTATATGTTTGCCAACGTTGAATTCGTACCTATACCCTACTAAGTGCGACCAAATAATACCATAAGCTCTCCTAATAGCCTAGAACGTGGTACAAATATATTGCCCTTTGGGATTAATGTACCTCACTGGCATATTCACCGGCTGACTCAATCGCGCCCCGGTGCCTGCCCTTATACTTAACGATTAGGACTGCCGAACCAACTTCTTAGATATTCCCATACGAACAAGATTTCCCTCGGCTTTCGGGAATCGAAAGTCCCAAACTACCAACACCACCGTACAATCCCAAAGCAATGCAAACTACTCACGTTGCCCGGATTTATCTACACTTCAAATTGAATACCGTTGAATTATTATAAGGGCGTTAAAAAAAAGATGAAGTTGTTTTTTTTTTCTTTTTCAATTTTGTTTAAGATTTGTTAGAGTTTCCCCATTCATTTCTTAGTTTTTTATTTTTTTTTTTTTGGTTTTTATTTTTATTTTTTTCGCTCATTTGATTCTCCGTGTAAAATCGTTAACTAAAGAAGTCCAGAGAAAGGGAAATACACACAGACGGTATAGGAAAAGGGAGAGCGTGTGTCTGTCGAGCGAAACCCTTCGCGCGCCGGTAGGGAGATAAAGTTAAGTGAGAATTTGCATATTTTAACGGCATTTGCATATTTTAGCTCTTCCGAAAGTTTATTCGGAGAAGTCGACGCCGCGGGAGAATAAGAGAGAAGGAGAGATCTCCACGTTCGCGTTGGGTACAGAACGCCGGCGTAGTAGCGCGGGGGGTGCGGGGGATCCAGAACAACGAAAGTGTTTCGGGGTTGAGCCTACTTTAGAAACCGGACGGATAAAACAGCTTTTACAATCGGGGTTGCAGGTACCTACTCTCGACTCTCGGAGAAGACGAAGGGCGGTCATGCGAAATGAAAATTTCACATTAAAAACCAGAATCCGTGTTTCTTCGCATATTATCTTGTTCCACCGCGGTTTAGAAAAAAGATTTTCAATTTTCTGAAAAAAAAAAAAATTAAAAAAAAAATTTTCACCGCGTTTTTAGAAATATGCAATTTGAGCTTACTCAAAATTGAGAAGGAAAAAAGAAAAAAAATTCGTACATGTAATTTATAATTAGTCGTGCCTGCGCGACAGATTACAAAAATTAAATATCACTAGTTTCGCGTTTTCTTTTTCTCCCCTCTCTTCTCTCTCACGTTCGGTGGTAAATTTTTTTCTACCCTTTGGGGTAGAAAAGAAAAAAAAAGAAGAATTCGAGCTCGTACCCTCGTTTATCTATGTGTATAATTAAAGCGTGACCCTTTTTTCGTTTTTTTTTCGCTTTCTCTTCCTTTTTCATCCCCACATCTCTATATTTATCTTTGAGCAAAATCTACTTTGTATATAAAGCAGATTACACACGTATGTATATATGGATACTTACATGTATACACACAGGTACAGCATTAATACTTTTTTTTTTTTTTTTCCATTTTTACCGTATAGGCAGAGAGGGCTTCAATTTTGAAAAAAAAAGGAATATTTGCTGCCCTTGTTTTTTCACTCTTTTCTTTTCTTTTTTTTTTTTTTGCTTTTTCGCCAAACCTGATAATCGCAATTCCATTACGTATACAGTATATACCTAGTACAGAAGCAAACGGGTATTTAATTGACTTTCAATTCTCACTAGACTCTATCTATTCCCTCTGCAAACGTTATATGGTAATACGTCAATTGTTTTGTCACCGTTGTAGTCGCGATCGTGATCGTGGTAGTGAACCACGTTCCTCTACCACCTATCGGGCTCTCTCTTCTCGCCAGTTCAGTTGTTCCATAATTATTCCAATGGTCTCGTCGAACGGTGCTCCCTAATTTGAATAATTGTCAGTAAATTTATGCCGTTTCTTTTTTACATTTTTTAAAATTTTATTTCATTTTATTTTATTCTTCTACCCCATCGCTCAAATTTCTGGTATCAAACAAATAAAAACGAATAAAAAAAAAATAAAAAAAAAAATAAAAAATAAATAAATAAATGAAAAGACCAGCGTGAGGGGTGAGTACCGAAAAAAATTATCGTATTAGGAAACATTTTTCAAAAAATTATCACGAATTTCTTTTTTTTTTTTTTTTGTATTTTCCCTTCCGAATTCTCTTCTTTCTTTATTCCTTTTTCCAATTTTTTTTCCGCTTTTTCTATTCGAATGTGTCGGAGTATCGACGAGTAAAGATGGTTCTCGTCTCCTTCATGGGGTCGGGACGTAGTACCTACCTACCTACCTACCTACCTACCTACTGGCAATAGAGATGATCTTATCCGGTAGGCTTGTCAGCGATTCTCCAAACACTGGGACCATCACCTAGCCTCCATCCCCCAGATCCGCCCTATTCGAACCCTCGTCCACGACCTCGTAACAATCCCGGTCGGTCCTGTTCTACGGTGGGTCGACCCATCACGGTCTGTACTTGAAACCGTACCACCATCACCACCACCCCTGAGTCATACGGGCGTCCATTTCCTCCACCGAACATTCGGAGTAAATAATTTCCCCTGAAATGAATCACTCCGTGGATATATTTTTCACCCGGGATTTTGGCGACTTGTGTATTTCGTTTCTCTCTTCTTTTTCCTTCATTATCTATAAACGAGAAAGACTGAGCGTCTAGGTGTCTGTCGAGAAGATGGGTAATTAATGAAACAATTTGTAGGTCTGCCATGTGCGAAAAGGTGGTTAGTTTTCAGCTGCGTTTTAGGGTGTCTTAGAGAGCCACGCCGTGATCTTTGCGGTGGTTTTCTCTCCACGCCTTGGACCGCACCATTGCTTACCGCAAAGGCGAACCAATCTAGAAGGAATTGCGAGAAGGTAGGAAAACCCGGAGCGAGGATCGGGGGATTTCCTAAATGAGCCTCGGTCCATTTCCTCCTAGAGCTTCGAAGACGGAGGAGGAGTAGGAGCAGAAGCAGAAGCAGCTCTCCACTCGGCAAAGACCCGCTACGCCAGCTTTTCCGCGCTAAGACGTTGAATGGCGGTGTTAATTCTGTTTATATGCGAGTTTCTCCAAGAGCCATAACAGTTTCTATACCCATACCTATACCCATGTCCGCGAAGCTCAAGAAGAGACAGAAGGAAGGATGGAAGAAAAGAAGAAGCTTTACAAGATACAATCGCTTTTTCTTCTTCCCAAAAAGGACCCATGTATATACGATGGGAAACATATTCTTTGTGAAAAAGAAGTACAAAAAGAAGGAAGCACTCAGTGGTTTTTCATTCCTTCGCTCTTCCATTTATTTATTTATTTATTTATTTATTTATTTATTCACTCATCTCTCGCCGTCGTCACTTTAAAGATTTTTCTCGATATGCGAAGATGCGTCGGTGATACATCGAGCAGAGACAGTTGACGAAGTCCACCGTGAAATTGGAACGACGAAATTGAGGTAGAAAATATCGAAGGAAACCTAGATGTATGTATATGTTACATCTACCCATACGTATATGGAGAGAACGGAACTGTCCACTTTCTGGGTCCAGTACGGCGTAATATCTGAAGCATTCAGCTAGCTGGTCATGTTCCTATTATATTATTGAGGTGGCTCTTCGTGCATGGCCAGTTCGTAGTAGTCGAGATCAAATCGCTTGGTCAGAGTTACGGAAGATATTGGACAAGTTCAACCGGCCGATCTCTATACCGCCCATTTCGTGTTCTATGGACATCGGCTACAAGGGCTTAATCCCTTAGACCAAATTCTATCTCCAAATATCACTCGGTATACAATTTTACCCGCTGAACTGACCACTGTACGATAGATTCTACCTAATTGACACAATGACTTACCGTATTGGTCCACCTAGGGGAGATTTTTTAAATTACGAATACGAACAAAAGTCTCACCCGGCATTTCATGTTGGTTTCTTTTCTAACGGAAAAGTCGATTTGCAAACTTTTTAGCCCGTTATTAATCTGCGGGAATTTTCAATCGACCGAGTTTGTCACGGTATTCTAATCAACGGGGGTGTAATTGGATTCTTTAAATTCCTTTACTCTGATGCGCGGTCGTCTCATCGGTTGACAAACGATTTAGAGACGATACGATGAATGGTTAAAATTTTACCCATTAGTGACGAATAGACAAGGTTTTCAGATCCTTATACGATGATTTCTAATCGACTGCGTCTGCGCGCGATTAATAGTACGTATCGCGTACCCCCGATGTCTACCTTAATCTCACGGAAGTCTTCGAGGTACGTTTTCTACGGTTGGACCAACGGCTGAGATTTACACAGCATCCTGATGGAATTTATTGCTTCCGTGTCGGGCAATTAGCCCGAAGAAAACATGGCGGCTTAGCCACAACATCTAACGTCCTTTCAGACCTTACAATAGAAGCGTGGGCGTTACGTGCACCGGTATATTGACTACGTTTTATTAATCATCGATGTACTTTTATCGGGTTCCAAGTAAGTATACGGTCTTCATACGCACATTCAAGTATAGAAAACCATCAATCTTCACTATTTTCATTATTTTGACAAGTTGACTTTCTCAAGTCCGTATTTAAAAATATTTTCCAACAAGTAGAAAGATCTCAAAAGAATTTTCTTGCCAAATCACATCGAATAATTATCAGACCAATTTTTTTCGGACAAGTTTCTTAATTGTTTGAAAAAATATGAAAATTTTTTAGAACACATTGACGATTCTGCCTTTTGGCCTCTCGCCTCTCATCCTGCTCTTCGTATGTTCAATATTCTATACCTACTCGTTATTTTTCCACTCGTTGACGCGCCGCGAGCAAGGTGATGTCTTGGTTAATTGGACCCTCCGGCCTGTTTTTGAATCAGCCTTTTTACCCTCTCTTTAGTAGAAAAGAGATGGTTTTCATTTTTACGCCTCATCAATCTCTCTTAATTGGGTCAGAAACGACACAGCTGTTGCTCATGGCGTGGGCGCGACGTCTGCTTGCTTGCTTGCTTGCTTGCTTGCTTGCTTGCTGTTCCTGCTCTAATCGCGATACAATCCGTGATTAGGATTGTCCACGTCACGATTTACACACGACGACCGCGTGTCCTCGACAATACGAATAATATCGTCATTTCATGTCCAGAGAGACGCGGGATGAATTCCTTTTCGGTTCTATATGGAATTTCGGTGACTTAGGTAGTGTGGGGAAAATCGAAGAAATGTAAAAATTGAATTTGAATTTGAATTAAAATGTGAAATTTCGGTTTGGGTTTATTAATTTTATAACAAATGAAGTAAGAACGATAAGAGAAGACTTATACTGCAGTAGTAGCAGTCTATAGATAAAGTTCAAAGCGACGAGCTCGTGAGACTTGATCGTTTGCCGAAAACCCACCCCGACAATTTTCATCTCTCTGTTATTTTCAATCAATTTTAATGACTCAAAGCGATCATCTCCTACCTCTCATCGCCTCTTCTCCATTTACCATCGACTTTCGAGTAGGTAAACCAAGAGCAAACGTCTGTGATCTGAATCGAGGCGGATAGGAAGAGCAAAGAGAAGATGAAGAAGAATAAGGATCAGAATACGAAGAAGAAAGAAAAGAATACTAAGGAAGAAGTGATAATTGGAAGATAAGAGATGCCCGGAGATTCTTCTCACGTTGCATTTATAGACGTCTAATATCCTATGCTTTATAAACAAACATTGCGAATTGGTGGAAGAATTCCATCCTCCCGCGATTCGGAGAAGAAATCTTTCCATTCATCTCAAGAGCTTCCCTCTCCTATCGTTCCATATCCATATCAGTAAACGTAATGGTAGGTATAAGGAGTAAGGTAGAAAGATACCTATGACGATAAAAAGGGCAATCAGGGTGGCAGACTGTGTAACCAAATATCTCACCCGATTATTCACGCCCTGAGTTTGCAGGGTAAGTTTTTGCACCGTCAGTGTCTATGACGGTTTCAGGATAAAGGTGTGGGAGGTTTGTTCGTTCGTTCGTTCGTTCGTTCGTCGAGAGGATGGCCCATCAATCGTCACCATCAAGAACAGACTTTGCAGGCTCCTCGTCAATTCAGCTGTGAATTCTCACCCTCCATCTCCATCTCCACCTCCAATTCTCTACTTTTCTATTGATCATACATAAAGTATTGAGTAGCTGTAGAATATAATATCTGTAAAAACGTTGCGATATAATATATATATACGTGTCTGTACATTTTCTGCCTTAGTTTCAACACTTGTTTAAATTTTTTTTTTATTTTTATTCTTATTTTTTGAGGGAGTGATGATAGGCGTGAATGATTTTTCCCTTACTTTATCTCTTATCGTTGATATGAAAAATCAAATAAGTCAAAAGTCAGAGAATATCCAACGAGTCTACGGAATAACAAGATTTTATCACTTGACGTTTTTGTACAAATTAATCAATAGGGGGGGGGGGGGGGGGGGGGGGCTATCTGCGAGTCAAAATGAATTCTTGACGTGTCGAAATCAGACTTGTCAGTGGATATGCTGAACGAATATTGGAAAGCTTTGAGCGAAAGGAATCAGGTTCTTTTTCGATACCTGTGCAGACCTTATTCCCAAATAGAAATAGGAATATGAAAAACAACAATATCTTAGGTACATTATGGCCGGGGACGCTCAATCCCATCTCATCTTATTTACCTCGTTTCGTATAGTAAATAAAAAAAAAAGAATAAATGAGGAGGAAATAAGAATTAGTCGCAATTTCTCATCGCCATATCAATTTGGGATATCGGGAATCAATATACCAAGATACAGCTTCATTTGGACAAAAATTAGCCCATCGATTCAAACTAAATGAAATTCATTATATGTCTGAACATTAAGCACAATGCACCGGTTCGTACCGATTCGTTAATTAATTAACTTATTTTAACGTCCTCTGATAGAAACGATGAGTGGAAGCCTATAAAGTAAATTGGGTATCGATTGGGGGAGTAATTTAATATTTCTACTACTGACGCGCTAATTGATCGAGATTTCAAAATAAGTCGTCCCAGTGTAGAGTAAAAAATCACCACGTATTTCGGCCGAATTTAAGGGATGAAAATAATCCGAAAAATCTACTATGGTGGTGCGCTAAACGGTCCGCACATCCCTAAAGTGAGGTAGGCAGGAATCGCGGGGTAGATCTCAACGCACTCTTCTTCCATTCAGAAGGGAAGAAGGCCTGTAGAGATAAACCGAGATGAAGGCAAGCAAGCCTGCTGCTGCCACTGCCAATGGTACTACTGCAGTAACCAGGTCGAAACCAGGGTAAAACTGGAGAAATCCCTTAGGGAGGTTACTCGTCCCATTGCCTGTTTATTTCAGACGGTTTTAGATTCCACCGTATCTCTTTATACATCTTTTCTTTTTATCGTATTTTACTTATATTTTTTTTTTTTTTTTCATGTACATTTGTTACACTTTCTTTGAATTTATTTTATGCCAACGACGCAACGACGCAACGTCCCATTTTCTTATTTCCCTAAATTCATGTCATCGTCTTTTAATCATGACTAATGTTTTTATTCAAGGTTCAATTTTCCTCCCTTACCTTTTATTTCTTCTTTCTTAATACTCGTAAAGGCTTATAATACGTCACGGTATATACACGAGCTGGCATACGTGCGTGCAGCTTATTGCTCGCGTGAAAACGCGTCTTCTTCTTCTTCTTCTTCTTCTTCTTCTTTCTCCGTGTATTTTATCTCGGTAGTTATAAGTCTTTCAAAGTTTGGATTTTTATATTCCGCGCTTTTAACAAAACCTGAATAACTTACATGCAGGTTTTGGCTACGTATACGTATCTCCAAGGGTATGGGTATACACCTAGTATCTTGGTTCGCTATTGCGCGGACTAGGTATATCCCCTTTGAATTATATGAGAAATATGAGAATCAGATTTACATGATAACACGAATTTATTACCCCAGTAGTAGTCTCACATTCCCCGGATCAAAACCCCAGCTGTTACTCTGATAACTATCTTTGGAATCTCGAGCGTGTTGGCTGATCAAAGAATATTAAAAATCCTTATTTCTGCCCGTTTTTTTTTTTTTTTTTAATACAACAGACGGCTTTTACCCGAGGGAAAGAAATAACGTAAAGTAATTAGAAAATCGTCAATTTTTTTTTTTTTAACTTTTCTTTTTTCCGCAACATCGCGTAATAACTTCTATACGAAGAAACCTTTTAAAGGAAAACCTTCCACCTTGTCACGTATTTCAGTCTCCTTTGGGATTGAAAATTGTGCTTGTGCTGCGTCTAGGATGACGAGGATGGCAGCAAAACCGGGGTGCCATGGCTCGGTAGTCGAATTAAAAACGAGAAATATTGCGCCCCGGGAAAAGTTAATGCCATCCGGTTGATTGGTAGTTAGTTTCACGTCGTTCTATACCCCCGTATCAACAACAGCAACACCAGAAGCAGGGTATTGTCGCGTCAGCATCGACTCTTTGCAGACTCGCTCGTTTTAATCCCGGACGTTGGGAAAATGGCCATTTTCAATCCGGAAATAAAAAGGAAAACCGTTTTCACGTCACGGAGTCATTTATACCTACGTATATATATATAGTACAGGTATATATAATACCTGCCTTCCGCGTTTTGACCTAATAGCTTTTTTTTTTCTACCCTATTTAAATACGCTTCAATTGGACGTCAAAAATTCTTTTTTTTTCTCTCTCTTTTTTTTTTTTTTTAATTCTTCCTCCATACGCAATATCGTCCGCTCACATTTTTCATCCACCCATTTTTATCATACATCCCGGAAAAAATTGATACACTAATAAATTTCTTCGCTTTATTTTTTTTTTTTTTTTTTTTTTCATTTTTCATTTTTTATTCCTGCTTCTAATTAAACCAAAATATTAACAAACAAATAATTCAAGATTTGAATTGCAGAAATTCACGAGTCGCTAATTATTATGAGGCTTGAATTAGGTTTTTAATTACCTTTCCAAATTACACCCCTATATTTATATATAATATAAAATGCCCTGGGATTATCGTGAACGAAAATATTTTTACGTCAATTTTTATGAAAGGTGGGAGTTTTCTAATTCTAAAGCACTGGCTAAAAAGATTTTTTCGGATTTCCAAATCCAAATCTGATTTTCTCATATTTTCTAAATTACCTTCTAAGCCGGTTGATATCAGGGCGTAAGACTCTAGATCGGTTGTTGGGGGTTGGCCAAAAACCGAAATCTCTTATGACTCAAAAATCCGGGACCTGTGGGCAGAAAAGTGTCCCGGATTTAAAGCGAGAATACCCCATACACATATCTGTAGTAAATTGACGTTAACTAAAGTTAATTGTACGCGAGTATAATTTTGGCAGCTGCGAAAGGGTTGGAAATTTTATTCATTATTCTAATAGTTTAACTTTCTCCATTATTTTATTTCCCTCTGTTTTTACAACCCTTTATTAAAATTCCATAAACACATCTACCCGTGAAAATCTGTTTCCTTTAATTATTGGTTTTTATAATTACTTTAGAACTTGCTTTCCCATTTCCTGAATTCTTTCTTTCTTTTTTTTTTTTTCTTTTCTCGTTATGAATATCAGAAGAATTACAGAACCATACGAGCTACGCTGGTTGGGTTACTCTCGGCACACAAAAATTGGAAGAAAAAAAAATAATAATAATAATTCGAATCTCATTTTTGACGCGTTTTCATTATAATTTAGGAAATATTTCTCATCTTTATCCTCATCGGCATGGTAATTGATATGTATTCGAGAATACTTAGGGAACAGGTATATACTGTAATAAAGGTGAACAAATATTAGCACAAATTACTCGAGAAATGATATTACACGGTAGTTCAAAAACTATATAACAATATCCGTAATCATGAATATAATCTCGGTATAGTGAAAATGTCATACTTTACCCCGACGCTTTATTAAGCTACTGTCTACCCGAGCCCTTGGTCTTAAACTTAATTAGAATTGCACGTAAAGTTTCTGATTAAGGGATTAATCGCAACGAAAATACACTCGGAAGTTGTGTATATAGATATAATATTTTTACGACTTAACAACTTGTACAAATATCATCCGGAGGATTTTCGTTCTGTGGCAACGACCATGGGCTCGAGGAAGGAGAAGAGACTAAAGAAAAAAAGAAGAAGAAGAAGAAGAAGAAGAGAGGATCAGGACTCTGTGTACACATACACGCGTATACACGTCTATAAAAAAAAAAAAAAGAAGAAAATTTCCGTGAGACTTCTTTGAATCGCTGAGAGATTTTCCCGGGCTTTTTACCCTCTTGGGAAATCTTTCCCCTCGTAGTATTATCAAACTCCTTACTTTCACGTCCTCTTCTCTCTTTCCTCCTTCTTAGCCTTCCGAAAGCTAGCTGGCTCCGTTCCGGTTATACTTTCCGACCCCGTTATTCGCGCTGCGGTAATGAGAAGACCTCGATTAAATTTAGGATCGACGATTAGGACCGATCTCTGTTGGTATACGCAAAGAGGGGCGAGCGTTTTGTCTGATCTTTTCAGACTTATACCGTTCTCGGAACGACTCAATCCGAAAGCAACGAGCCCCAGAAAATAACATCCCTTATTTTCTCGTTTTAAGAATATGGACAAACTTTAATTACCACTTTGAAAATTTATTTCGGGTTATACTTACGTATCAGTCTATTCAGCGATGCGAGTTCCGAGAAAAGCTGGTGCTAATTCAACCCTCTAAACTTCCGAAAATTTATTATTTTCGTTTCCTCGCTTCCTTCCCTTTGCAGAGATGAGGCGGATCCTGGCTCGCTATATACCCATACCTAGCTCGGAAAGTCTGAAACTATAAATTAAGTCAAAACTGTGTAAACGGCTGGTTAGATCAGTTCACCGTATAGAGGTAGGTTTATATTTGAAAGTAACTTTCAGCGAGGCGATGTGCCGATAACGTTTATCGTTACCTGTTTCGACTTCATTTTCTCATATCTTCACCGATCATCAACTCCCTCGTATTACACACCAATACTCACATCCTGAACTTTATCACTTCCGGTATAGGTAGAACATCCGCTCGAAGTTAGAAAATCGATTTTCCACGAAAGGATCAGAGGCTGCGACCTACCCGATCCTCTTCTCTATAGTGAGGAATCTCCTAAAAGATCTCGTTACCTCAACTGCGCTCGCGTTTACTTTGATACAGTAATTAATTTACAACTCTGATTTATATTTCAATTCTGAATCTTAACTTGTAATTGATTATCATCGTGTGAACTGAGCCCCATCATAGCCGTTCTATTAATTAATTTACTTAATTCATCAACTTATTATAGTCGCAAGGAATTCACTCCTTCATTTCGTCTTTTAATTTGTCGATAAATTAACGAACGAAATTCATTTTTCTCTCCTTTTCTCTTCCTTATTTCCTTTGATTCCGTAATACTGGATGTATAACTAGTCGGATTACCAGTGCAGGTGGTTCTCTTCTCTTCGCTGATTGGTAAAACGAGATGGTTTTAGTTTTTTTATTCTCCTTCTTCCTCCACTTCTTCTTCTTCGTCTTCTTTTTCTTCGTCCTCTTCTATAGCTAAAGGTAGTTTTGGTTACTTACAAAATAAATCAGAAAGTTTTAAACCGCCAGTGAAACGGCGGAGAGAACTAATTAAAGACCGCAAGAAGTCCTCGAGAAATTCACTGCTTCGTGCGGTGAACGAGATGGAATCTTAGGCGAGGGGTGAAACAGGGCGAACCATTAACCAGCAACTGCTGCTCAGTGCTTTCCTGCTGCATGCAGAGTTTCTAGATACGTACGAATGTATGCAAGAACCGTAAGTACGCGATTCGACGGACCGCAGCCCTCCGTTTTGTTTCTTAGAGCGAAGAAATTTTTTCTTTTTTTTTTTCTTTTTTTTTTCACGCGAATAAGTGATTAGAATTTTTTTTTCCTCTCATTTCTTTAATCACTGCGGTGGATTTTTCAGCTGGAACAAGAAGAAAAAATAAAGACGAAAAACGAAGAAAAAAAAAAAAAAAAACGGAATACTCACATTAGGTCGTCGGAAAATGTTATCTTCTTGATTATAGTGAATTTCCAGCTCACTGTGAACCGCGACACACCTCGCGAACGAAGCGGATATAATAGCGATGAGTTTCTCGCTGGTAGTATCTAGTTTCAGTCTATTTCCTTGGAAAAAGAAAACAAAATAAAACAACTTTTCCGAGTTTTGTGCTCGCGTTTTATATACGAGCTGCCCATTCTCATTTTCCTCTATATCCATCCCCTATTCGCGTTATAAATTGCAGAAATTATAAACGCCAAATGATATCTTTTCCCAGGTGAAAACAGCCGAATTAACTATATATATGTATATCTACCTGCCTCGGTCTCTGCAGTGTATAATTAAAAATTAAAATACAAATGTAGGTAAAGAGCGAAGAATAATTCCTGTATTGATATTGCAGAATGCATAAGAGGTGTTAGAAAATTTTTTAAAAAAATTGTGTATTTTTTTTTGTTACAGGTATGCCTTATCTTTGACTCTTGTTACGATTATTCGATACGAGGCTAACGTAAGTGAAAAAAAAATCTGATATTTTCTTCTCTATTTTCTATCCACTATTCGATCACGGATTCCGGGATGGGATTATTCTCTGATAAATTATTAAAATATGATATTTATGCGGGGGCGTAGGTAAAACGTTAAACCGCATCTCCTAATAGCTACTAAAGAAAGGTTTTATCCCCTGGTCTCTAGACTCTGGTCTCTGTTGTATAATAATATACAATCCTCCTGCGGGAACCAGGAGCTGCAGCTGTGAGAGCACCAGCACCACCACCAGAGCAAAGTGCATTAGGAGTTTAAGATTCAAGATTTTTTTGGTTATCGGTATAAGTCTGGCTCGTCCTTATAAAATACTCCGCTTCTTACCTTCATCGAGAAAAGTTCAGAACCTTTTATCCTCTTCTCGGTTTGATAAATGTTTTCTATACAAAGTTTCAATGCAATACCTTATACTGCAGCCCACGCACTTTTTCAATAATTTACCTTTTTTTTTTTCTTTCCTTTTTATGGCCACGCGGTGAAGATACTTAATTTTTATTCAAGAACCGAGAAGTGCATGGAGCTAACCGATACAGGAATGCGATAATAAACTCGGCGACGAGATACTTCGATTTGAAAATATATTTTATCATCGAAGCTATATACGGCGTTGCTGGTATTCTTTTTATTAGTCATCAATTATAATTTATTTTTATTCTTTACCAGTTTTATCAGTTTTTATTATATTTTTCTAAACACATCATATCGTAGTTATTAATTTTGTTACCGCATCTCGGAACTGAGGTTTAAGAAACGAGGCGGCAGCTGCTGAATTATCTTAAGATTATTGATCCGACCTCGATGATATGTCTATACTTTGGGAAACTAACTATTATTGAAATTTGGGGCGGCACGCGGCTCCTTCGTTCTTCTCCGCTGCACACGTATCTCATATATAATATCATAGATTTCCATTTTATCCTTTGCCCCGTTCAAGCACTCGGCACTTCGGCACTTGCCGTTTCAAGGATCGTATATAACGAGGTTCAGCATGGTATAGGCTTCCGGTCGCAACCCAATTCACGGTCTTGAGTCTTGCCCTGAAGAACACAAAAGGAAAAGATATGATAAAAGAGTAGAAGGAGGCCTGATCGATCTTGGATAAAGTCGTTTCAAAAGCCCGCTACGTTTCGGGGACAACCGAAGCGCTTGCCTCTTTATTCCTTCGTTAATCGTTATAATATTAGAAATCTCGCTGACTCGAAAATTTCACAAGCGAAAGGAGCAAGAAAGAAAAGAAGGAGAATCAAAAAGAAAAAAAAAAAAAATTGAAAAATCCCATTGGATTCAATCATTATTTATATCCAAATCGATCACATTACGCAATATCGAACTTCTGTCATTTTTCATTCAAGTTATTTACACTATAGGCTGAGTTCGATCAGCGCCTGTCTTAAGAGATAGAGATGAAGGTGTGACCCTGGAGGATGGAATCTCGGACTGATTCGATCCCCAACGTAACTCACCTCATAAATATGCATAATAATGACGATAAACGCGTGTGGGAGTTTCAGACTCTGTTCTGGGATGTGCCATCCTGCCTACATGTACCCATACTCCGATTTTATGTTCCAGAGAAAGGATGAAAGATATACGGTCTAAATCTATGGGATTTATTAAATTTTATATTCTATCGTTAAAAAAAAATGTATTTTTGAAGATATATATTTTCGCTCCGGTCAAACCTGAAGAGCCAAGACTTTAGGTATACCTACCTAAGAATAATAATAATAAGAAGAAGAAGTAGAAGAAGAAGCGATGATTGTGGTAGTGGTGAACACGTGTGTGACCAAGGAGGCGGCGCCGGCCGACGTCGAGCGATTCAAGTACCCGTTGACAAGCGTTTTCGTTTTTTTTTTTCTCGTTTTTTTCCCATGGGAACCGAGACACCGCTCTTCCCGGTCCCGATTACGTAACTGTGCTTTTCATCGGAATGATGTATGTCTCTCTTTCTCTTATCACAGAATTTTCTTCGTCATAGGTATAAGTCTGCCGTTGATTCGTAGGACTTGTGTGTGAAATAGATTCAACTCCGATACTTGGCTACTGGAGAGATGACCGACACACATATCCATACGGCGACTTATCGTCTTATGATTAAAAAGATATTTCACCTTATCGCAATTCATATTAATTACTAGATCGAGATTAAAAACAGTTAGGTTCATATCCATGCTGACTATCGAGCAATTCGAGATGTGGGATCGTCCGAATGATGAGACTGCCTTTAATTCCAGATCACACGATAGCGTATCAGTAAATTTTTCGTGTGTGAAGTTCGATCTTCCGATATGTTACAGCTATTCGTTATTCATTCGAATCGCTTATCAGTCCGCCACGATGAGATAGGAAAAATGTATAGGTATAGGAAATCCCCTAGTCCGAGTGGAGCGTTTTCTACCTTTTTCCAAACCAGTAAAGAAAGTTTGGAGAACAGCTCTTCAATTATTATCGTCGGCCATTCGAATCGCTAACCTCGTTATTCTCACCTTGTTTATTTGTGCGAAGTTTGTTTGCCTCGAGTAAATCTATATCTACTACCGAGTCGTCAATGATAATAAGCTTTTGAAATGCTCGTTAGCTCGACGGAGAATTACAAGTTTAATTGAGTTCAATCGTTCGCGATAAAACTTACATTATTTTATCCTGCACACATGGCATCATCACTAGCGTATAGGTGTATATGCCTTCGTTATCTTAATTACCAACACATACTATTCTCACAATTAAAATAACTCAATTAGAACCGACCCTATTCGACTCCTTTATCAAACTAACGTCTCCGTCTACATAAACCCTATACATATATACGGTTGTACTTTTTAGGTAGGTTATCTACTATCCAAAGGTATGCCTGCAGGCGTAGGTATACGTGATGGTCCCTTTTCATTCCGTTCTTCAAAAGTAATTAATTAAATTAATTCAAAGTATGTGTGTGTGTGGTCATTGCTAATGGAATTTCCCTACTGCCCGACCGGCAATAGGCACTTACGCCACTGTCGCACCGGTCGATTCCTTTTATACGAACGTCCTCCAGGATTGTAAAAAAGAACGTTTCATCGATATATACCTCCGTAATATGAAGAGGTTCCCATTTACTCAAAGCCCGTGTGTTTTTTAGGTCATTTTTTTGACCAAACGACACCCTTTCAAATGAGACCGGAGCTTTAATGTGAGAAAAAAAAAAAAGAAAAAATTTTTAAATCATAGGAGTCACTTCAGATCTTTTTTTCTTTATTTTTGTCAGCCAGCTCTTTTCACTCTGCATTAATTAGCCCGTTATGCAATCTTATTTCCACTCAATACACCTGTATTAAACACCTCTACTTCTGAACTTCTCCAGGAGGTCTTCTTCTCTCTTATTATACCTTCCTCTTGAGCTTCGTAATTGCATTAGATTTGCCAGGCACGCTCTTTATAACCTAATCTAATTACTCTAGTTTATTGACCTACAGGCTTATTTCAGAGTTTAAAATTACACAATTTTTGTGTTTCCTAAATTTTACGATCCGGGTGACTTTAATTCGGAAAAAAGAAAGGTAACATTGAAAAATCAACTCAATTTTAACATCCAAAAGAGCAGTGAACACCCCACATAATCTGGGTCACATTGGTCGATGAAACGACTACCTGTATTGTATATTTCTACTCGGTAGGGGCAGGCATATCGTTGAAGACAATCGATGGTATCTCTAAAGACGCCATCTTCCCTCGGCTGTCACTAGCAACTCTTTCCCCGTAGTGGCGGAAGCAGCGTTATTTCTGGGTCGTTTGAATTAATTTATAAACAGGTCAAAGTTCAGATTATATAAACCCTGTCTGTCAGCACTGTTTTGAACCACGGACCATACCCACACTGCTGTGGATATGCAAGACCAACCCAGTGTCGAGGACATGTACTGTGCAGAGCAGATAGAAATTCCAGTCAGTTTTCCTTACATATTAAAATTGTACGCGAAATCTGCGATCCGGACTCAACCCTACGACCTTTTGAGATGGACTTCCGCGTACTTTCGCGCCCTCGCAAACGACGAAGTACCTCCTGTAAAGGTGAAGTGAAAAAAACAAAGGGATGAATTGATCGAGAGTAATCCGATGCCGATTGAAAAGATGTTCAATTTGATTTAATTCAGAAAAGGTTGGAGTACCCGCCTCTCGGTCGACCGTCTGGCATCACTCCTGGATACCTGAAGATCCTCTTCGAGCAATTTAATCACAGTGAAACACTCCACATTGAGAACTTACTCGCACGATGGCGAGGCGTTGATCTACCCGAGTCGACGCTTTATCAGATACTGATCATCGGCGACTTTATACGTCGTGATTTCCCGCTGCTTGAATTCCTCGCAATCGGATGTGGCTTTTTGGGAAACGTAAGCCCCGCTTCCGTCTTACCTTAGAAATTCAACAAACTTCCTCACTTGATACTCCAACTGAAAAACTCAGAATCTTTTCGAAACTATGGTCTACCTCTGCGAGCTTCTCACTGAAGAGCCTGAAGGCGGATCGGCGATGATTCCGTTGAAGAGGTTCATTCATTTGTACACATTTCTGGCTAGTCTTCACTGTTCTGATTCATCTTCGCGCAGACAGTCGCTCGACGATTATCAGGCCAATGAAGGCGAACCACGCAGCACTTCCGGCGAAGACCAATTCCCGGATCCGTCCAAAGTCGCGCTTCCTGGCTCGAGAAGGGCGTCAGAATCTTCATCCCAGGTTTGTCGAATAACAGGTCAGGCCAGACTTATGTTAGACGAATAACAGTACCTTTTATTACCATAATCGAAATTCGGCCTCAGAACTCGTCGTCGGAACTAGACAGGTCACTCTCTCAGTGCACTAGCGAAGAGAACGTGGGAAAGACTGCGGTTGACCCGCGCGGAATGAAGTCAGGATCAAGGGGTGCGTTAATTGAGGATGAATCGAACCCTCCTTTGCAAGAAAATCGGGTTTCAAATCCTGAGGACGAATTTCGGAAGACATCCGGGTCTCCGAGTGTAACACTTGCAGTGGATCGTCCTAGCAGATCATCTTCCGTTACGGCGAGCACTGGGGATCCAGTTTCGAGTATTCCCGGTAGCCCGAGGAAAATTTCGGATGCTCCTAGACCCGGTCAAACGTCGATTTCTGGCGGCACCACTGATAGATCGAAGAATAAATCCTTGGATGAAAATATGGACCCGAAATTCGAGGAGGATTTATACCAGGATGATACTGTGGATCGAGTCAACGACCCTGGGGTTGAAGAAGTCTTCGAACTGTTCAAGGTACGAGGTTCCAAATGTCTGTCGTGGACCTTGGGATCATAGGGATGAAGTTTTCCTCGGAATGCAGAGTGTCAGAAATTATTGGTTCATCTGTAGGGCTACGCTGACCACGAGGAAGCTGAAGAGATTATGACAGACATGGAAACGTACGAGCCGATCGGTCTGGAAAATCTGCTCGAGGGAATCTGCGAGTGTCTCGAACCCGCGGAGGAAAAACCGGCGGAACCTCTGCCACCGCCTGATCCAGTTGATGAATTTCTCGACAGAATGAACGCCGCGTTTCCACCGCCTCATGGCAATCTCCTGGTCCCTGGAATCGGGCCTTCTGTTCCCGAGCATCAGGTCACTGCAGTTTGTTTATGGTTAACGGATTGTGCCAGACGACAAAACGGCCTCATCGGGCCTAGAAATATACGACACTTCCTTTGCCCGGCCTTGGAAGTACGGTCTGAGTACGAAGTTGCCGAGGAAACGCTTTTCAAGTGTATCTGAGGCTGGTTTTTCACGATTTTTGGAAACCCCTGGCGTCGTTTTTCTTAAAGTTATACAAAGTGAGATAGCAGCCGGCAAATATGCGACAAAAGTAATTATGAAAATTGCGTTTTACCCTGCATTGCCTTAATTATTGTTACTGGTAAAATTCGCCCAACAAAATGTTCCCTGTTTATTCTTATGTGTGAATAAATGGCGCGAAAATACTATCCGGTAGTACAATAAAGAAAAGAAAAAAAATGAATGGAGGGACCGAATTGCCCGCTTAAAAGTTGAAAGTGTTACAGAGAGAGGTGGGTGGGTGAGGCCGGTGTCGCTAGTTAGCAAAAACGTAGCAAGGGTGGTGTATTAACGTTACCGAGTTAAGCAAGAGAGGTGGTGGGAGACCCTTTAAATTTAGCACTTGACCGGAGTTTTATGGCCAGAGGCATAAACAGCGTTCCGAAAGGGATTAAGCTCGGCTAATAATACGCCCAAGCTTTCATGCAGTGTAATCTCACACGCGGAAGTATCTACGCGCAGAATGCTCGCGCCTGGGAGCCGCATTCGGACATGGGAAACACATTCTTCTGCACGGTTCCTGTCTTCAGTCTCTTATTTTAAATGAAAATTGCGATTCGGTCTGGTACCCTCTTTCCATCTTTTACTATCATCTACCATCTTCTTTCACGGAGAGGTGACCTAAACTTCTTGAGTCTCCATCAGGGCCGGAAAGGGTGCCTTGAAGCCTGTGCATATAATGGATATAGGCACAACGAAGTAGCGATAACGCAACTGTTTACTTTCCTGTTGTCTCAAAGATTAGCGAGAGAATCTAGGCAAACGGCATAGTGGCTAACCAAACATTGAAACATCTGCGTTCAGATAAGCCAACTGTGAAAGGAACCTTTCGCTTCAGTCGTCTGAAATTACTAGTCCAGAGTAACTGTCCGTGTATCAAGTTCCAAGCGGGGACAATCGGCCTGCTTCTTCCCATCCGAACAAAATATTTGATCACCAATATTGTGCCAGCTGACACTGCAACGAATACGTCAGACTTCCATTGTACCAAATTAATGAGTAGGGAAAATCAAATATGACTGTAGGTATGTGTTTTTAGTACTTACCTTCGTAGACGATGTACGATATTTATAAGTCGGTATATCTACGGCAGTAGTAACAGCGGAAACTCGGTTGTATGTTGAGGGTTGCAGTTCTGCATTCCCCTGGGTGCTTGTTGGGTTCTCGACGCAGTGGAGTCTCCGGGGTACCGTTTCATAGCGGTTGGGTTTATTTTTTATTTTTTACTTCAGAAAACCGCAGCTAGAAGAGGTGGCCAGTGGGTAAAATTGAAACGTCAACCGTTAGCGTTTACGCGAATAGCTGTTTTCCGGTAAAATTTAATTATCAGAGTAAAAACGGATACGTTTCATTGTATACGGGACGACGATTCTTCGCCTTGCGTCCGGGGCTTCTATACCTTCGAGGATAATTGCTATCGCCTGGATGAAAATTCGATTCGGGTACGTGTAATGCCGATACGGAATCTCGATTTAAAAAACACCCAATTCGTCACGTTGACCATACGAAAGAGAGAGAGAGAAAATCGCAACGAGAGGGGTCAACCTAGGGGCATAAATTAATTTACGGCGTGTGGGCGCGCGGGTCGCTTTGCGAGCCGCCGCTGTTAAGCTTCATTAGCTGCCTTGTGTTTGAACTCTACTCTGTGCTGCCCGATGCAGGAATCGCTTCACGGTGGCTGGACACGAATTATTCGGAACGCAGTCGTGCGGGCGGACATATTTTATCCTCGTTTAACGCCAATTCGCATCACTGACTCTCGCTCGGAAACCTTTGTTTGAATTTAACCATCACCGCGACCACCACCAGATTATACCATCTGCCTGCGCCCTTCTCCCAAGGAAATCCACCCATACTTATCAGAATGGATTCAACTCACTCGGCGTTATATTCGCCGAAAATTTTTCCGCAACATAATCATCGTGTTAAATCGATTCCTTTTACACCGCTCGGTACACGGAAGGAAGGAAGGAAGGAAGGTCCTTGTCCTTGCTTCTCAAGTGCCACAAAGCCTTAGGAAATAAAGAATATCCTTGACCGTGCACAATGCCTTCGTTCACAATACCCAAAGGAATGCTTTGTCGCGATGGTTTGCGGCACGACGCATCGGGGTACGGAATCTCTAGTTATCTTCCGATTGGATTTGGATGCTGCACTATTACCGGGAAATTAGTTAAATGTCGTAAGTTTTCTTCCTATTATTTCCCAGCTTTGTTTCAGCAGACTAACAATAAAAGTTTGTGATATTAAACCGCAAGCGATATACCTACCTACTGTATCTGCAAGGCTAAACGACGCAAAGTAAACCTCACTTCATAAACGAGTAATTATTCAATTAACCCAGATCATAAACAAGATCTGTACACGTACCTAGTTTAACAACTAAAAGTTATGAACAACGGTATGGAGGGTAGAATTTCGTAGCTAAAGCTATTCTTGTCTTGACTTCTGCCGGTATGGTTGTGATAATGTATAGCGTTGGCTTGCTTCTGAAGGTAGGAGGTTGGTTGGTAGTTGTAGTTGTAGTTGTAGTTGTAGTTGTAGGTGTACATAGACCCATGGCTAGAGAGTATAGCTACGATCCCACGAGAGTAGGACTGGCAGTGAGGCATTACTGGGCACGTTGCGAAGGCTTTCCCGCAACAAACAGGTGATACATCGCCCGGCATATTGCCACTATTGCCCAGCTCCACTACACCCTGGCCTTTGCGCTTATTTCTCCTTATACGTTTTGCCTCTGCACACTATGGACCGTACGTCGACACAGTAGGTGGGACACAGTGGCTTAGTTTCTGACAAAGAGGGTGAAACGAAAAAAGGAAAATGAAAATACGTGAAGAATTTTCCAATATTTAATTTCAAGCTCAAGAGGCGAGGGTAGCTGTGGCGTAAACCTTGCTTGGTGAAACTAACACAAAACCAATACATACCCCTTTGTGTATAGGCATACTTATTTTGATGAAACCAATGCTTTGAGGAGGTATGTCTGAATAAAGGATCTTATAATTGCCTTCGAGAATCATGAAAGGACGGCCTGGTTAAAGCGCACAATTAAACGACCCCCGTGGCCTCGTTTCCTCTCTGAGCGAGCAACAAAACGCCATCCAGCAGCTAGCCGGGGGCAGTATAGGGTACTTTAATTCAGATTCCTGTAGGCCTTCGAGGGCGAAGTAGAAGTGGAAGTAGAAGTGGAAGCAGAGGTGGAAGTCAAGGGTGGTTAACATCCGAGAAAGAAAAGAGCCGGTTGTAATAAATCAGTCGATTAAGATGAAACAATATTAGTAGCTTGTAGAGCATCCCTGATGCGCCACCCTGCAGCAGCAACAGATTCTCTATATTTCCCTCAAGCCACCCTACCACTTTTTTGGTTCTTTGACTGGTTATGTTTAAGGATAATTAACAGGCATTATCACCCATGACGGAAGAACATACATCAAATTTGAACAAGGGAGTTCTAATCCATCAAATTCTAACGTCTCACCAGATTTCGAGGTCGTAGGTGGGAAGGTAGACGCGGTCTTTGTACATGCCTACGTAGTTGGTTATAGCTCCTTTCCCCAGGCTATAATCTTTTGCCGTGCATTCTGCACTGGTGAGTTGAACTGCACGAGATGTTTAACGACTAACTGTGCATTTGCAGCAGCATTCGCACTTTGTACTCTCTCTCTCTCTCTCTCTCTCTCTGTCTCTCACTCTTTTTTTTCTTTCTCTCTTCCGACTTATGTACTCTCATTCTTTTGTTTGGTCAATTGTTCTAAATGAGGCAAACGATTTATTCATCATTCTGTTAAAAGTGCAATACGCCACCATGTCGCGGACTAGGCGTTGGTTTAATTCTCTCGTCTGACCTTTCGTTAAATCGTATTTATATCGTGCTATTAATCTCAATCAATTTTACTTTGCGGAATAAACGTAGGTAGGTATAGAGATGGGGAACAAGTAAAATGATTAATTGCCACCGCAATAATACATAATCAATTTGTTTTCGTTCTCCTTCTTCATTCGCTAAATATGAACATTTTTTTTCGCGAATTTGAATCATCTAACTGTTTCAAAGCGGAAGGGAAGGCCAGCTTATTCTAAGAAAAAAATATTTTCACGGATATACGAGTCCTGTTGACGCTTTTTCTTATTCACAGAATATCTCACACTTGTCACATCGACATTTTATGAAATATTCTTCCTTCAAAAGATTTTTCCCTTTTTTCCAATTTTTCTCGCCTTTTTATTTTTATTTTTCTGTTTCTTTTTCTTTTTCTTTTTTTCCTATTTCTTTTTGTTTTCTTGTCTCGCTCTGCTACGACGACGAATATTTCATCGTTTCACAAAATAACCATTAGCTCACCCTTCGAAATACCTACAGCCGCGTGCCTGCACCCCCCAAGAGGATTAAATATGTGGGCTTCGTTCCCGACCTTGTACCCTTGTCTCTTCTTATCTTATCAACTTCGGTATACTAACACATATAACCGAACAAAGCTTATGACGAATGGGACACGGGTATAAGATTGTGTCAAATCGAAAGATGGTTCGCAACCCTCGAAAGATATGAGTGTAAGAGATCTCGTGGGTTATTATTTTTTCATCAAATTTTACTCGACCTATATTTTCGTTTTTTTTTATTACTTTTTCTTACCTGTCTTGTCGTAACGATTATGATATTAAATTATGAATAAAATCGGTGGTAAATTATTTCTATCAGGGAATAGAATCGTTCTATATTATATAATTCACCTGGCTTTTATCATACGTAAGCGTACCTAGTACCTAGAGTAAAGTGAAAATTTTCAACATTATGGTCAACATCCTTCTGCCTTTGAAATTGTCGACTCATCGTACAGCTCGACTCTGTTTGCGTAGGATTTCGCGGTCAGCAGTCCAAAACTCGAATATCCTGAAATCCTTGAATCCTTGAGTCCATGATTCTACGAATTTCCGAATCCTAAGTAAGCAGGTCCTCTCAGCAAACGTTCTGGTTCGAGAGGAAGCCAGAACTTTTCATCATAGACGTACGTGTATACAATTGCACCATTCATATAGTATAATACCAGATCGAACATTTCAATAACGATAACAATAAATGAATAAAAAAATTAAAAAAGCAGAGCAAATTATTATTCATATTAAAATAAAAATTACGAATAAAAATATCATTTGGCAATTGGCAAACATTTGCATGATTTTTTTTTCTTTTTTTCTACAAAATTTAACTATACATGATACCTAAATTTTTTATTTTCTTTTTTTTTTGTCAATTTATAAACCTTGATTGCGGAAATTCCAGCAGTAGCAAAGTAGTACATTAAACTAGTCTTGAATAATAAATAGTCCCTGTCTATTTGAGACTTTAACAAACGAGGTGACTATACTATAGGTAGGTATTTATTTATACAAGAATATATTTGTATACAAGGGGTAGGTACTAACGGCACCCTTACTACACTTCGACTGAATAGCTTGAAACGAAGCTCTGCACCAACAGCTACGATTACGTGAATAATAAATTTGCCGATCACCAATTGACAGCAATAAATTTTCTCTAATTAGTGAATGTAATTAAATAAAATATTTTGCCCTAAATTGGGAATAGTTGCCGCACAATAATTCACCTCACTATTTTAATTAAAACTTGAATAAGTGATGCTGTGAAGCGATTTCTGTTTTCCACTCGAAATATTTCATCAAAACGCGTTTGATACGATTATTATTATTATTCATATTTTTATTATTATTATTGTCATGATTATTATCATTATTATTATCGTTATCATCATCATCATCATCATCATTATCGTGTATTTCAGTGTTCGAAACTGCGGAACCACCGAGCGACAGTAATGAGTGACTAGAATATATATTCATATGGAAAAGTTGTTGACGATGCGTGGAGATAATTTTATGCACCAGAAAATGAGGGGATAATTGTATTGCGGAAATACCTCTCGGGATTGAATGTGAAAAAAAAAAAACAAAAAATAAAAAGAAAAATTCATCACGTTTCATTAACCATATACCTACATAGCTGAATAAAATTGAAAAAGAAAAAAGAAAAATTCATTCCGAATCAACGACGGGAAATAATTCGAAGGCTTGAAAAATAATCTCTGATGCAAATGGTATTAATTCAACGATTTCGAAAATCTACTCTATACGCGAACAATTTTTTCGAGTTTTTAATATCCCGATGTATGAGAGGTCTTCTCGATTTTAACCACTTTTTCACGGTACCTGAAGCCGAAGCTACGCATATCACGTACTGCAGTAATCAATCAATCAATCAATCAATCAATCAATCAAATCTATCGATCGATCTATATATCTATCTATCTATCTATCAATCATTCATAAAATTGAAAAAAAATGCCGGCATTAGTTTTACATCGCGCCGTAAACTCTGGTTGAAAAAATTTCCTCCTTTGTATATTTCGCCCTACCTACTCCAATTTCAAAACAAAAAAAATTTTTGTTTTTCCTTTTTTTATCGGTCACAATAGCAGGGCGGTTAAAACCACGACATTCAGAATGCTTGTATTCGTTTACAGATTCATTAATCCTCAGTTAACGTTCGTATAGGTACTCTGACTAACTAAGTACTTTTAATCAATCATGTAAATAATATAACGAGCTTGTAATCAGCGGATAACTCACTTGCTCTATTCGCCAAATGGGTCGACACACACATGTCCGTGATAATTTCTAGATTCGCTTTGTCCAAACCTCATATATGTGTGTCAGTCTAGTTACATTTTGCGGACGCATCAAAATGCAGAGTGGTCATACGTCCGACCGTCAACTCCTCTATTTCTTTTTCTCTCTATCATAGAAGGGATGATGTGGCTTTGCTGTGCAGACTTTTATCAATGGGGTGTGAGGAAAGTCCCCCTTCCTCTTCCTCTTCCTCCTCCTCTGTCGCGTCCTCTTCATTTTCATTTCTCTAACCTTAGCGAGATCAAAGCAGCCTCTGCATCGAGAGAATCGTGTGCTAGGATCGGCACCACCAACACCACGGACCCATGAGAGCAAAGAGGTGTTTCCCTATCTTTAGCTAGCTGCTTACCCTTCGTTATTAAACTAGTGCAGTAGCAACAGCAATAGCAGCAGCTCGCCAGAGAAGAGGAGGACGTAGTCTGTAGTGTGAGACGGTCCATACGTGCTTGGTACTGGTACTTCTCACTTCCTCTTCGGGAAGCTCGCATGTGTACACATACATACATACACGTATTTACATATGTATAGAGTTGTGTTGGTTTTGGATGTAGAATAATGCAGGCATATGCATACTACATGCACATGTCTAGAAGGAGATGGGTGCCTTGTGGTAATGACGTACGTCACGTATCATGAGGATATTGGGGACAAATTAGAGCACCTACCCCTAGCGCATGAAAACGTTTTAAATTTGGCATTCTCGCCGTAACATCATTATCTGCTGGTGTCGTTAAGCACCGAATTGCATTTCAGTACTATGTGAACATTGTAGAATTACGAATAATTGGATACTACATCCAGCTGTGTGCAATAATTGTAGAACGATTAACCAAATGGTAACGAGAAAACTGTCGGGGAAGTAAATTAGGTACAGCCGTTTGTTCACTTGCTTGTTTGTCTGTGTCTCATTCTGTTTCTTTTTTGTTTTCCTCCTTCACGTCGGTTCTCGATTGTTCGTTAAGGGTTGATTAAAAATTACTTGAGACTGAATACACGTAATACCCACATACTTGGTTTTGACATTTTAATATCCTGGTAGTATTTTACCGGGTATTCTTGGGTCTATCGCTTCTTTACTGCCTATATGTACTTACGCTTTGAAGTATTCAAGTTGCGAAAGCCCCTGCGGGTCGCAGGTTCACGTAGCTCTACTACGAAGGTTTGTTCGTTGAGAGGAAGTGGTGGGCAATAGGGTTATTCAGGGGAGGACTTGCCTTGCCTTGCCTTGCCTTGCCTTACCTTGGTTTACTGAAAGCTTTCTCGCGAGGGTCGCCAAGGCCTATAGTTACCTTTAACCAAGTAGGCTTTCATATTCATACATTCTTATGTATACAGGGTGTCACGTTTGAGGATATAAATGTAAATTACCACCTTCCCTCTCGACATATTTTAACCATGTATATAGGTAAAACAGCTTCTCCACAACGGCTGTGCACTCCAATAAGCCCCAACGATCACTAGATTGAAGAGAAAATAAAAATGAAAAATGAAAATGGAAGTAAAAATAGGTTCAAGAATCATTATGCACGGTGTAACTCGCTTTACTTGTGGCTTCAACTATCTATGAATGATTTATATGCACATCGCGACTTCCGGGTCTTCTGATTTATAGTACAACTCTGTGTGATATCAGGCAAGGGACTGACCACCCGGTGTCTATCTGACTCGCACGTACAAAAGTCGATTAAGAATTGGGTTAATTATTTCATTATAAGTGAGAAAGGCTTGAGGAGGGTCTGCAGTGGTCAGTTTGCGATTGAAGAACCCTCAGGGCAACGAAATACTCGACGAACTCTTATCCCCATTCTTGAAACGGTACCCTATACCCGTTTTTCAATGGCTATGGCTATGGCTATGGCTTGGGCAAAGTTTCTCGTCCTTTTGTGCTCCGCCTTTGGGTTCTCAAACTCTTGGGTCATTAGAACGGATGTGCTGGACATCGAGGCGGTTGACACTAACGACCTTCGCGAAACCAGACGAGAACGCTTGAATTTGATCTTCCCTGGTGAGTCAAGAGCTGGGGCAACGGCCCTGGCCTCCCTTATACGTGCCAATTACCAAGCCTTGTTAATTTTCGGTAATAAACCACCACCCAGTCTTGACTTTTGACCCTTACTCCTCACTTACGCGACGCCATCATATTTCCTCGCCAGACCCCTGCCGGCCCTTAGCTTATACCTTTTTTACTCTAACGGGAAAATGATCATTCAAGCACAATAGAGCGCGGGTTTCAATTAATTTCGCACTCCGAATCAGCAGAGAGTTCTTCAAGAGTATGTGACGATGAAACGTTGAAATTATCATCCCGTTTGATCGGCTCTCGTAAAAATCTCTTCATTTCCTGTATGTAGTATGATTTAAGTGCTGATTGAAAATCGATCAACGTCATTACGATCGGAATTTATCAGCAGCCAATTAGTCTCGAGTGAGAAAAAAAAACAAAAAATTCTCAAGAAAATGAAGCAAATAGTCTCAGTACCAGCCGTCACTTTACAGTCTGTAAACCAACCCATTAGGCTCCTCGTCCACCTGTCGTCGACAGTAAATCGACATTTCCTGATAATAATATCTACGATGTTCAAGGATCGTAAAATGACGATTATCTCGACTCTGATCATCTATTCACCTCTCTAGGTACGAAGTGGTGTGGCAGCGGAAATGTCTCGGAAAATTACGACGATTTAGGAGTATTTGCAGAGTCCGATGCATGTTGTCGAACCCACGACCATTGCGAGGATGTAATTGAGGCTATGGGCACTAAACATAATCTGACCAATCCATCATTTTATACGAGGTTAATCGGACTCCGGTCTCTCTCAGATTTTATCCACTTTGAAAATTCTTTAATTAACTTCCAATCAATGATTATACACTTCGAATCGCGAAGTTAAAAAAACAAAAAACAAAAAACAAAAAAAAAAAAAAGAATCACATGCCCAGATTTTGTCAAGCCCCTTATTATTATTGAAATGAAGAAAATTATGCACTGATTTAATCGTTTGGTGAAAAACCGAGGACTGAAAAATGTTTTATTGAAATTCGAAGGTTACAATGTTCGTGCGACGAAAAATTTTACGACTGTCTGCACAGTTCGCCAGACGATATTGGCGACAAGGTTGGAATTCTCTACTTCGATTTCCTAGGCACAAAGTGCTTCCGTAACGATTACCCGATCGTCGGCTGTAAGCGTTACAACCCGTAAGTTCCTGCTCTCTAACATTTATTTCTCTCTCTTTTGGTTTTTTTTTCTATTTTTTTTATTATTTTCTATCTATTCTCTCCTGTCTTCTCGTTTTTTCATTTTTCTCTCGTTCTCTCTTTCTCTCTTTCTCTCCTGCAGTATTCTCTCGACTAGAAAATCGCGAGCTTTACCTTAACGGGCAAAAAAACCTGGGGTTGTTTCCGCAGGTACCCAAAACGATGCCTGGAATACGAGCTGGACGAAAGCCAACCAAAGATGTACCAGTGGTTCGACGTACCTCTGTACTGATACGGGGACAATTGTCACCCGAATTTTTTCAAGCTCCTTTTCCAAATATATAATACGTTTATCAGCAAATAAAATAGTATAGATATCATTTAATCTTGAAGTTATTTAGAAATTATTCTTCAATCACTGCACTTTTAAGGCTGAGAAATTTTGATTTAGGTAAGTATTCGCGTTGCGGGTGTTCTTAATTTTTTTTTCTTTTCTTCTCCTTTTTTTTTCGTCGTGGGGAAGGAACAGCTTGTACCTCTACCTCGTATTCGAGTTTAAAAAGTAACAAGGTTGAATATTTTAACGCAGTTACCTTTCCACGAGGTTGTAGGTGCTCGTAACTCGCCATTTTGACGAAGCTCTAAACTCAAGTTTGCACTTTGGGCAACTGGTTGAAGCATAAAGATTCTTAAGAATAAATCTCTACAGTATTGCCCTCCCTGTGCACCCGAGGAGAAGTGAAGCTGCCGGATTCACCTTTTGTATAATCATAGCGACGAGTAAGTGTTCCTTTATCATCTCTGCACTTGCTGCAGCTTATTTTTCTCCGATGCATAATACTTCGGCTGAGATTCTGCTGAGCGTTTCGAGCACCAAAAAAATAGGAAAAAAAATAAAAATTAAATAAACGGAAGAACACCAAGGCATGAAATCTTCCAAATTTTCACTGACGCATCCCACGAAGTTTCTCTGACTAGCAATGAGTACAATACCAAATGAAACCAATGGATATCGATGTAAGTTTAACGTATTGAATCTGCCAGAAGACCAGAAGGGTCACTCTATCATGCATGCGGGAAAATCCTTCGATGAATTCGTACCGCACTTACGTTTTTTTCTTATCTTTTTTGTTTCTTTTCGTTTCCTTGCGGTTATACTCTCCTTTTCGAGTAGCCAATCTTATATCTTTATGTCTCCACTTTGGTCTTGTACTTTTCTTCGATCTGTATTTTATGCATTCACTCAGCAGTCCGCCCCAAACCGATCAGCTCTTTCAATGTTTCGTTTTTTCCCTATTCCTTTCTCACAAAATAACTTGCTCCTTGTCATTTTCGTGGAGGTATATAGGTATGTACACAGACATATAGATATTCCATTCCATTTGTCCCTCTCTCTGCACTACGGAGACTATAAGGTATATGTATAGCTGCTAACAACCTGCAGGGCTTGGTGGGTACCAAGTTGATTCACGCCGATGATAAACCCTTGTAATTACACGGACGATTCATCTTCCAGGAATTGAAGCAATTAGGTGCGTAGGCGACGTGAATTTGTCGACCTCAGTGATTCGTCTCAATGAATGAATAGATCGAGAGGTCGAAGAAGCACGGACATTGCTCTAGGTAAAGTGGATAGAGAGTAATTGGGAGAAAGGGTTTATCATCGCTTACACAAAATCCTTTATCCGTTTCCATAGGTCTTATCATTTTTTCTATTTTCATTCGCGAATTTATCCACTATTTTCTTAATTACTGGGTAGAATTTTCCATCTTATACTCAAAGCTGAACTCTAGTTCAATCTTATGATGAAAAATGAGATAAAATAAAGGAGGAAAATGGAAAGGGTGCCGTTACCACCGCTGTGCAGTTATGGTAACGAGCAATGTTATGCCAATTTTCTCTTCCCCTAGTCCGCTGGTAGGATATACTACTCGACTCGACTCGACTCCTTTGTTCCTCATGTATTCTGCTACCATACTTACTCCTCTATTTTTACCACCGAATGTAGAGGGATGTAGATCTATATATATAAGCAGCACGTAATACATAGTTGCGAATTAGTCCAGTCCACCGTTCCTCTTCCTCCTCCTCCTTCTCCTCTTCCTCTTCCTCCTTCGGCAATTCCCGAGTAACTTTGGCTCCGATCTCGTCCAAGTGGACCAGCGCCAGGCTATCTTGGCTACCCGACAATTGCGACTCCACGATAATAAATATAGATATTCGAAGGAATTCTGGGAACGAACTAAACTCAGAGTAGAGGGTACGAAACCTCTAGTCTCCGGTAATTTTCTTTCATGGACTATGAAACTGGATCATATATACATACCCACGTACATAGTCTATACGTGTATGATTTTTACTTTTTTCGCATAATAAGAGATGTTCAATTGAATGGTTTATTTCACACTTGGGAATCGCGCTTGAGATGAATAATTTTTTCTTTTTTTTTTCTTTTTTATATCCATTCTGAGATATTCGCAGGCCATTCAACGTCGATATTTTTGCGGGAGGTTTAATTTAAAAGTGGATGCCGCTATGGTGCCGTCGATATTTCATACAACGTTTGATGGTCGAGAGAGGAAGCTGAAGCGCGTTGAATTCATTTTTTTTTTTTTTTTTTTATTTTTCTTTTATTTTTTCCGAATGGGGCGCATTATTAAACGGAAGAATAAAAGATACTCGTAAAAGAAGTAGGAGAATAAGGAGAACGAGGAGAAGACGCGGTGGAGAAACAGGGGCTGGCAAAGACTCGCCAGACTTCACTCGACTCGACTTTATACTTCATGGTAAAATACATTCGGATGGTTATTTCGCTGCAGAAGTTGAAAGGCATGGGAATAATAATTCCGCCTTTTATTAAAGCACGGGAAACAAAGGAATACTACTCTCTTTTCACGCCTCTTATAAGAGGATATATTACCCTGGTTTTAACAGCAGCTGGGTCCTAGCTGGTCCAAGTTAAATTTTAAGACTTGTCAATGTCGTTGAAACTGAGACGGGAATGAGGGGTGCTTTCATAAAGTGGCTCCAAAGTAACAAGGAAAGATAAATAAAAAAAAAGTTCATGTACAAAGGGTCGGTAATTGGAAATATTTCGGAGTAGGATGGGACGAACTTCCTTTTTCCCCCGTTATAATATATATATATATATTTTTTTTCAATTATTTTATTACATATCAGTCCGCTAACAAGTTATTCAGGTACTCGAACGCATTCGGATAGCAAATCCAATTAAAAAAAAAAAATGTCCTTTTTTTCAAATGCCATTCAAAGGCAAACTTTAACTTGAAAGTTCGCAAGCTCGAGCTTAAGGTATACCAAAACTTGCGACGACGGGAAACTGGCGAATTTATATCCAGGACTAATTAACTGTATAGAATGTAGGCAGGTATCGTTAGACGCTTCGCCGTGGTAATTCACTCTTGTTTTTGCTCCGGTCATCGTCCTCGCCCTCCTTTGGCTTAATTAGAAGCTCAGTCGACGAAAGGATCTCCCGGGAGTACGATTTCTGCTTCTCTCAAACGGGCCTTCCACATTTTTTCTGCGCTTTCTTAATTTTTTTTTTTTTTTTTATATATCCTCTCAATTAACCGGCCAGAAGTTGGAAGAGTCAATGTCGCGGCTCATTGAAGTTGATTGCGAATGAAGGAGACTAATTTTTTTTTTTTTCTTTCCCATCATCTTCGGCTCCCTCTTCCTCTCCCTCTCCCTCTTCCTCTTCCTCTTCCTCTTCCTCTTCCTCTTCCTCTTCTTCTTCGTTTTCTTTTTCTTTTTCTCTTTTTAAACGCACTGAACACGTATACCTAGATTTATGCATGTGGGAGTTGCAGCCGCAGGTCAGAATGATGATATGTGCGTCAGAGATCTGCGGCTGGACACTGCGGTCGTGTTTATTTACGGGCGAACCTTGCCAGCCAAGGTTTTGGCGGAAATTTCAATTAGGTCACTGCGAAATGCGCTTCCTACGGGCCTCGTTAAGTAAATCTGTGAATTCTGAGGTGTCCTGTATTACACGAGTGTAGCGGAGACTTCGCAAGGGCAAAACGAACCTGCAGAATTATGCGAGAAAATTTCGCGGCGGGGTTTGAGCTCGTCAGATTATAATTTGCCTTTAGACTTTCCAATTTCATTCATTTCATTTCTGCCTCTCGATGTGGTCTCGTGTTTTTCTATATAATCCCCGAACAGGTCGTATATGGATCGATTTTTACGAAAGTGCTTCCACCCTCGGTACTGCTTTGTTTTATTTCGCACCACTTCCGCCGATTTGCGAGTAGTGGAAACCGAAATTCTGCAGTTGTATTTTTTTCTGATTTACATTCAAATTCTCTATATTTTACGGGATAAAAACAGAGCCATAAAAAATTGGATAAATCCCTATTTCCGTTCATCCTACAGGGATGGGGTGACAATACGTTCGGAAAAATCGACCATCTACGTGTTGTACTGGGTCTGGTGAACCCAAACGAAGATAAATTCTGGAAATAAAAATAAAAATATTATCCAAAATTGGAGAATATCAAAGTAAAGAGAATCGGGCTCCAATCACGGGCTGAAAATTAATCAAACACTACTCCCCGTGACTTCTATCTCAGATTCTGTCTTTTTTCCATCGTTCAACCAAGACTCCTTCGATGTAATGGAAAGCAAACATCTTAAGGTGCTCGATGCAACGACGCGAGGAATTATTCTAATGAAATTGATCCCCGATGATCTCCTGGGATCCTGCAGGATAATAGTCTGAAATCCCTCACCCGCTAAATAATCTCGAACAATGTAATTTTCCCTATTCATATATTTAATAATTTTTTACTTTTCTTTTTTTTTTTCTTTGATTAAAAATTTCTACAGCTACTTTCTCTCGCTCCTTGAACTTATTGCGTCAAAGTTTTGTGAAAAGTTTTTGTGCGAGTAGTCGAAAAACTTATGGTCTCAAGTTTCGTCAGATCTGATGATGAGAGACTTTAGGACTGGGTACGTACCTATCTACGTACTTAGTTGGGGAATAAATCTCTCCCCATTCGTCAGGGTGAGTTAATTATTATATTATCTTGATAAAGTTGTGAAAGGTCGTTGCCGCGGGTTCTTGGCTCTCACCTCTCTCTTAATACTCGAAATAATTAACTTCTTTGTAAAATTGTTGTTCAAGATCTTCACTAGGTTTATCTCCCCGCATTATTTTAGCTTCACAGAATGAAAACTGGGCTCACTTTACACGGGTTGTAAATCGGGGCACACGGCCAGGGTGGGTCTGCCGCACACTGCCTGACCTAAACATAAATCTCGCAACTAAATCCCGAACTAAGTGCAGCCGCGTTTTCTCCTGCGTTTCTCTTTCCAGCTTCCTCTTCCTTCTTTATCCTACCGGCTCTGGGTCCAGGAGAAAATGCGAAGGAAGGGGCGTCTCGATACTTTGCTTCTTTCGAAGCTCTTAAACCTTCTAGCCACTCGAACAAACTCGTGGTATCCGTTCCTCGATCTATTCTTCCCCTCGCTTCTAACTTCCCAGCTTCTTCTTCTCTCCTTCTCCTTCTTCTGCTTATTCTCCTTCGTCTCATTCCCTTCACCCACTCTCCTTCAAATAATCTTCCAGATAGTGTTTCGGCTATAAGGAGGTAGACGAGTTGGTTCCAAAGATTTCTACTGCATGATTGATGCTCGAGGCGTCTGTGTATTATCGCAAGTTAAGATTCTTATAAGACTAGAAAATTATTCAGAATTAAAACGACCCTTAATTACGGGCCAAAACTTGATCTCTGCTTATCAGTATTACGACGTTTTCAACAAAAATTCAACCCTATTATCTCTGAGTGTCACTAATCGCGAAGACAATTCATCGGATAAGAATTTTTCATCAAATTTTTCATCAATTCTTATCAAGATATAAAGACATGTAAGAGTAGAGTAGGTACCAGCAAACAAGATATCGGCACCTACCAGTATTCTAACGCGATGAAGTTTTCTTTTGATAACTAAGCCGGAGGCGAAGAAAGGGTACAGCTATGGTAGAGTGGTGCAAATCCAGGATAATTGGTAATCCGTAAGTACAATTTACCCTCTCGTTCTTCCTTTCTGCACTGTATAAGGTACATCGCGAGATTCCGGGAGGATCTTTACGGTTCTGTTCCGAACATCCCTTCCTCTTCCTCTTCTTCTTCTTCTTCTTCTTCTTCTCTTCTTCCTCGTCCTCTTTCGCGAGTGAAGATTATTCTCGCGTACCACCGGCATCCGACCAGACGCCAGAAGCACGAGCACGGATTCAATTCCAATTAAACTTTTAGTTGGCGTTCGTAGCACCGGAAAATTACAAGAGTATAGATTTTACGGCTTCGCACCCGCGATTCGACTCGACGCGATGCGATGCGATGCGATGCTATGCTATGCTATGCTATAGGATGCGATGTTCTTCACACAAGAATAAGAAAGTCAACTTTTCTGTCACGGTATAATACCTATTTTTTTTTTCTTTCTTTTTCTCCTTCTCCTTTTACTTTTTTCCATCTTTTTTACCCCGCGGCGAACTACGTCATTAACGGTGTTTACGCCCCGGGGTGACAATGCCAATCAGCGTCTACAGCCTGTCGTCAGCTAACTACCTCATTTCTTAAAAATCGTTCTCTGCTCGGTCGAGTATATATAAGGAAAAGCTCGACAAATACACAATCAGCTTTACCTTTTTTTTTTACGTTTCACAAAACGTACGGTATTCCATTTCATTTTTATTTCAGTTCATCTTCGATTCAGCAACATATATAAATCAGGCGAAATACGGTGAGGTAACTCACTTTCAGATTTTGAAATTGAAAAATATGGTAAAAAAATCTATAAATAAATAGATAAAATTCTATTTTTCACACTGTAATACACAACTTACAAATCCTTTTTCATTTTATTTTATCTCCTGGCCGCAAGACACTTACAATACACCAGGAGAACGAGCTGCGGACGTCCGTAGAGGATGAAAATAAAGTTTTGAAAATAAAATATAACTTCAGGAAAAATAAATCCTTCACACAGCGAAGGGAGGTGGAGAAAGAGGAGGTCGGAGCTCTTGGGAAAAACGCGAAAGACGACGTACAACCTAATAATTTTTCTATCACCGTCGCGTAACTCTATTTGTATGAATGTATCAAATTATTGGATTTTTCTGCGAATCAGAGCTCTACCATTACATCTAGGTACGATCGTTTCGATAATTTACGTTTCTTACTATTTTTCCCCGAATCACAGTCACCTACTAGAATTTATTTCCCCATCAATTTTCGGCCTGGATTATATTTCAGAGAAATCCGAATCTCTCCACGTGTGCAGCTCGTATAGTTTTTCCTCGATTTTATTTGGTCCTTCGTAAGCGTGGCTCAACCATGGCATATCCTGAATTTATCGAGCACACATTTACAACCTTGTTATACCAAAGCTCGGCGAATAATCGGAGAAGAGAAAAACGGGCGTCCAAGGTGCGTAAATTTGCATGTCCTCTACCGCGGAGTTGTAAGACAAGTCAACCTGCACAGCAGGTCGTGTAGTTGCTTCACCTTCGCACTGTACCACTGTTACCTGGTGCACTTAACCAGGTTGACATCAAGACATCACCGCAGCGCAGCGCAGTGCCGCGCCATTCTAGTGGTCGTTGAATTCTCTCTTTATTGCAAAATCAACTAGGTACGAGTTTCTCTACAATTTCATACAGGTATACGTAAAATAACGTCAAATTGCAGGAGGTAGACAATGTACGCCTCGCCTTGCGGTAACAATAAAAGTATCACTGTACAGTATCCGGTTACCCCGCTGGTACGACAATTACGTATATCTTTGCGGGTTTCGTGAAAGAGCGCGCGGAATCGGGAATAATTATGTTTCACGTGAATTAATTTCATCGCTAATTAGATCGGTTATCTAAATTTCGAAAAAGGAGATTTTCGATCACAGCAAAATGTGATGCATTTTGAAACTTCGCGAATGAAATTAATTCGGTAAGTTAATCCTGCGTAAAATTGTTCGATGAAAATAACCGGCTGTTTGAATCTTGAATTGATCAAACGGTACCCTTTATATCCCGCGCAATGCGAAATCCCTTCGCAGTGATTCTTCGGAGGTGAAAAGCGGCTTTTTGAGGGTGCGAATCTGCAGATTGAGAAATGCTTATACGTCGACAACTCGGATTCGGAAAATCATAACTTTGAAGGTAATATAGCGCGGAAATAATCGTTGGGATAAATTGCGAGCCGAATAATTTTGGTTTAACAACAGTTTGTTAAAATTAGTATAAACCTTGTATAAATTGGTTTCCGCACGAGCGGGTTTGATTATCTTAGTTATTAGTCGTTTACGAAAATTTTTCGTCTATATACCTTCTCCCATATCGATTCTCCGATAGATAACGCTCTGCTGCTCTCTACGGAGTTGAGACACGAGTAGATATCGGCGGAGGCTGGGGCGAAGGTGGGTGTGCAGGGTGACTGCTCACAGCTTCCCAGGTAATGTAAGGTATGGTGAATTACGTATCTCTAGATCGCCGCAAACGCCCGGTACCTACTGCGGCATGGCTTGGCATGGCGTGGCGCGGTGCGGTGTGGCTCTGCTCGTTCTCACCGTATAATTGAGTGTCGCCCAGAGATTGGCGATACGGATCAAGTTGCGAAGGTAGAGAATCTTGCCAGCCCTGCAAACTAGCTGAAGCTATCGGTACCATCTGATATGGGGGCTTGGGGGAACCACATAACTTTTTTTCACCTTTTTTTTTCTCCATGTATCCTATGTGTATCCTATTAGGGTGGTTCTTGATTCGGTCATATTCGAATTGCAATATTCCCACATTTCGAAAATGACCATGTATGCAATTTGTTCGCGTTTAGTTTTGTTATAAAATTAATTGATCGTCGAATAGTGGAGGGTACATGAAATGTAGAGAAAAAAAAAGGTGAGGGGTGCTTGAGCTTTCCGCATTGCCTATAAAACGACCTTTTCGTAGCGTCGGGAATTTCGTCACCGTTTCATCATATATTAGGGAAAACTTTGTTTGCAACGTGGTTGGTCCGTGGGATGGATTTGAGGTCGCGAAGGACCCTTGACCGTTTCATCAGAACCCTATAGCAAAGTTCTCGACCTGGTTTCCTCTCGTTTCGAAGAACTTTGTTCATTTTTTTCGCAGTGACAACATCCGCGCCGCGATCAAAACGCCCTTTGCCAGCTCCTTTTCGATCCCTGAAGAAAAACGTGTCTCGCGATCGTATAATACGAACGAAAAAAGGAAAACGGGGGGGAAAAAAAAAACAGTCTCTAGTTCTATAATCATCGTGTTTTTCATATTTTTTCTCAGTACGATTGTTTCAAATGCTTACAGAATAAAAAAGAGGAAAAAACTTTTGTGATTGTCTTTGCCTGAAGCGAAGGGCTAGCTAACCTGCCGGCATCCTTCCTCTTTCCTTTCGCATTCACTTAGCGTTGGTATCAGCTCGTCCCTGTTGAGATTCAGTGGTAAAAAGCGTTCTCCCGTTTTATGCAGATGATCCATTCGCCGGAAAGTGGAATAGTAGGTACCGCGACTTGCCGTATATATTCTACTTAAGTCTCTCTCTCTCTCTCTCTCTCTCCCTCCCTTAGACTCATAAATTTCGCTTAAAATGCATTTCTTGACGGTCTAGCACCACCCCGTTTTACCCCCGTGGCTAGGAACCCGTTGAATATATACATTTCAGTTTGATAGTCCATTTCCAGAAACTATGAATCCACATTTCATCCCTCGGTCTTCTCATTCCTCTTATTATTTGATTAACGTAACTAGTTTTGAAAAACACTTTTTCTACATATTTCTTCCTCGTTCCTGTCCTGGTTATTAATTCTCTCGAGCTAAGAAGCCGAGAATGCTCTCTCTGAGACCAGACTCTATGTCTGCGTCAACCCCGCTTTACTTATCTGCTGAAATATATCGTATAATGTTTCCTACCGCAGCTCAGCTGCTTTTTCGAGGCAGGTTCATGCCCCAGAACGTCGAGCTGCTACTCTGGGGTCCTCCAGCTCTTCCCTCGGACAAAGATCTCTCGGGCACTTGGTCACGAAATCGTATAGTGCCTCGAGTGTCACGTGTCCTCTTTTGTGGAGAAGAATTCTTACTCTCTTTCAGTACGCGATTTAGAAGAAAGTCACCAAGTATAAAGGAAACGTCAGGAACTCCTGGTGCAGGTCCATCAAAGGAGAGAAAAAATATGAAAAATGGAACTACGATTTCATATATTAGTTCGATATTTTGGTTTTCATTCATTTTTATGGTACCTACCTTTGAATGCTTTGAGGCCACTACTTCTAGCTTATGTGCATGCTGATCAAAGTTAATTAAAATCGTATCTGCTCAAGGGGTTCTGGGCTAGAGGGTAGAGGGTAGAGGGTATAGACAGTTGGGATTAAAAAGTTCCGCATCGAGATACCCGTGCCCCAGCAAAGCTTTAAAAGTCGGATATTTTATAATTAAAATATGATCATACATATTCGTGCAGCTCTTGGTACACCGTTGATTAAACAGAAATTGATATTTCACAATTATCTGCTGCACAGATTCAAAAGGAATGTACACGTACATAGGCATACTATACTAAAAATCCACTGGATATCTGGTTTCATTATACTTTTCGTTCCCACAATTCAGGAATTATACGCATTGTTCTCGCGTATTGATATTACGTGAATCTCTTTTTTTTTTTTTTTGTTCAGAACCGGATATAAGAGGTATCGAAAAAGGCATCTCGTTCAATTTGCGAATCGTGACATGTTAAAAAAAGAACACGAAACTCAATATTTCCGGATGAAAAATTGGGGGAAAGTATCAATTCATCTTTCCACGAGCACCCCTTCTTCACGGGGGTGGTAGGTGGGCTGGTTAAGTGTTTCTTACGAAGAGTAAATCGATTAGAGATGAAGAGCCACGTTATTATTCATACAGGTCCATCGAATCCTTGCGTCTCTTGTCTCCTATCTCTTATCTCCTGTCTCCTGTCAGTTTGCTAATAAGAAAGATGTTCATCCTCGCCCCCAGGATGAGTCTACGTTCTCGCCCTCTGCATCTCTTAAGAAGCCTAGCCAGTTCTCTTATTCTTGGTCCCCGATGACGCGTAGCGTACCGTGACGTTACAAATTACCTATCCCCCAGTCCCGAAACTTTGGAAGGTTGCCAGACTACGTTTTACCTTCGTCGGGGATTTGCTCCGGTGGGATGCTGCGGGGGATTTAAATAGATTCGAAGAAATTCCTCAAAACGCACAATATTTTATCAGCCTTTTTCATTCTTCTTCTTCTTCTTCTTCTTCTTCTTCGCATATTTGATAAGAAACGATAAAATTTTTTCAATAACGTAACTTTTTTACTCAATAGTTGAAATCGTTTCGAAAAAGAAAAAAAAAAAAAAAAAAAATGCAGTTGCATTCCCATAAGCAGGGCGATAACACGTAGGAATACGGTGTAAAAATCTTTGTAAAAGCCACCTCCGTCATAGGATCGCATAAATCTAACTTTTCAATACCGATATGGCTCAAGTGGTTGCCTCGCTGTGCTGCCGCACACAAATTGATAAGTTTTCCTTGTCCAATACACTTCGCTTGGCATTTTATCATATCGTATCTATTACCCATATCTATATCCACCGAGAGTTATGTATGACGATACGGAAATACTGACAGGGTATTTCTCTTCTCTGTGACGAGAGAATCGATATACCTACACGAAGAAGAAACGAAAAAGCAAATAAAGAAAATGTAAAAAATTTACTTTTATGGCTTATCGTTGCTGAAAGCTGAGAGATTATTAATATTTCAGTAGAATTATCATTTTTACATTCCAACCCTAACGAGGTATAATAAGACCCGGGGAAATAGTTAATCGCACGGTTCTTAGAGCTAACAACGTGCAAGGTGGCGAAATTCAACGCAGAGATCTCTCCGTCTTGTTTCTACTAGTCTGAGGTCGCTCGGAAACTTTGGTGACAATCTACACGAAGAAACTTACGGCTAGGGATGAAGAGCAATTGTTCAACTGTCTGGATTGCGCGAAATTCCCACGAGACACGTGACGAGCTATGAGATATACGTCTGTATACAGGTATAGTATATTCAACAACGCGCGAAATGAATATAAAGTACGTAATGCATATTTTATACGTACCTAAAGCGACACGATGATCAATTTTAAATTCTAAATCGTAAAGCTTTTTAATCAATTAAAATCTCGTTTATGTAATAAAAACTAAGCGGCTTTCGCGCGGGTCAGATATTCATGTACATGGCCTACCTCAATTTTCGAAATAGTTTGGAAAACTTGTTACCGTGTTACACCCTTATTACGGTTTCGTCGCATATAGGGACCTCACTTTCATATCAATATCTTATACGATGCGGGAGCTGTTGACTTTATTTCTGATAAAACGAGGCGGTAATATTATCTTGAATGTTTATTTTTCTTTTTTTCTTCTCTTAAACAAAGTCTAGTTATTTTTCTACTCTTCAGTTTAAAAAACTTGCTATACGATTTTCTTGGCTGTCGCTTATGAAGCACTCAACTTGCGTCTTCTGAAATGATATTATACTCAAGAGAGAGAGAGAGAGAGAGAGAGAGAAAGGGAGAGAAATAAGCCGGGTGGTACTAGAGGCATTTAACTCGGGCACAGGTGGGAGTCAAAAGTTACGATGAAACGTTGTAAAGAGGAAAGAGAGGATAGAGAAGGGAGAGTGGTAGTATGAGGGCTACGCGTTTAGCATTTTAAATCCTTTCCTCACTGGTACAAAAGATCGTCGAGTATAAACGGGGGAAGAAATCGAGCACGGAATCGTGTAATTAAATTGAAATTCAATCGCGGGGGTTTCCGATCGAAATCGAGAAGAGCTACCACCGGTAGAATATTGGGAAAGAAAAGAAACAGAATACACCTACGGAATCTCGAATGAAAATAGAGTATGAGGATCCTGAGACCTAAGGTGACGTATAATTTCACTTGGAATGAACCAGTTCTCTCTTTCTCTATCTCTATCTATCTCGTTCCGGAAGACCATTTGGTCATCATTGTTAAGCCGGAAGTTGGGCAAAATCCCAGAGAGAGGAAAATCGCCCCTGGATTTTAGGAGCCCCGTCTGCCTCGTTGCACCGTTTAACAATTATCTACCCATTTTCAGTCTCGCTACTATGCCAGCTTTTACACAAAATTTGACCAACATATAATTGAAACTAATTAATACTTGAGAAAAAATTATGCCTTCGCGTGTCTGTCTCTCAGGTTGTCGATAATAAATTTTATTACTTTTTCTTCGGCTTAGGTTTGATGATTTATTTTTTTTTTTTTTTTTTTTTTAATTTCATTTATCGCTATCAACATCTCCTTTAACATCCTCCTATGATTACTTGCGAATAAACGTCTTCTCCCCTCGTTCGAAGTTGGTTAGTTTTGGTCAGGTCTGCAGATTAGGGAGCTAGAAGTCACGTATTCAACCGTAGGTACGCCATTAGAATTCAAAGCCGTTAGCAACATCAGACAGACAGAGGAGAGAGCAGGATCTCGATTCGGTATATGCGATCTGTTCGATCGTAAAAGGGCACGTTGGTCGACCGAAATTCACCGACGGTATAAGCCCAACATCTTTTGCCTTTTATTCCCGATCTATGAACCGAATAAATTTTTGGGAATTTCGGAAACGCAGAAACCCGTCTAAACCCAAGCTGGTTCTATATCCATTAAACTACTCGCTAAACATTGAGGACATATTTTACAAAGAAGTTCAAGTGATTTCCGATCTTCGTTTCTCCTTTTCCTTTTCCCTTTCCTCTTCTCTTTTTTAATCTCTCGTCTATAATCCAGCATAAATCGATACCCACCCACGCACCAGCCCGAGTATCGGAGATAGAATTCGTTCGAAGCGTGGTGCGCACTCGGGGTACGTACCTAGAGCCACCATTTATTGGTAGCTTTTGTAGTCCCCCAGGTGTTCCAATGGTCCGCATAATTTCGTAGATAATGGGAAACCCGAGTGTAGCGGTGCCCGAAATTCGCATTAACGGGTGCCACAGCACAATAGCTTCTACCGGCTGACTACGATCTATAAAATCAGTTCGATGCCTGATATCCGTAGCTTTGGACTGTACGGTGTTCTGGTAGGTAGTAGGTATACATAGCTATTTACACCGCGAACAGCACCTACGTAAAGTGTGATATGTGTCCGGTACGTTATCTCTAATTACCACTAATTATCAGCCGATGCAATTAACGTCCTCGGTTTCCTATTCTCGAGATTAAATAGCCTCTCGACTTTTTCATGCATCATTCAAGTATTCAAATTATCTGGTACATGTATAATTGTATATACATATAATGCGTATAAAAGAAAAAAAAATTGTGTGCAAATAAATGCAAAAGGAAAGAAGGAGAGCAAGAAAAAAGGAGGAGAAAAAGGAAAAGGAAAAAACACGTGACGTGAATATTACAGTGATTGCATCACGTTTGGTGCGAGATTGTGGTCCGCTCTGCAGGCGATTGCCTGAAATTCCCGGGTGTAGCTTTTTATTCACTTTTCAAAATTTCCATATTTATAAGCAATTGGAAGGTGGGTACAGGTGTGCACCGACACTTTGGCCCACCTAGGGCCCAGGGGCAGTACCACCAGGAAAATATTCGGGCGATGTCGGTATGGGCAAAGCGATTGCCCGATTAGTTATAAACGGGGTGGGTTCGCTCGATCCCTGGACGATTGGGATCCGGTTTTCCCTGCCAAATTTATCGTTCCCTCGGTGAATGATTTTTTTTTTTTTTTTCTTCTCCCCTTTTCATCCGTTTTCTTTTTTCTCTTTTATTTTTTCTTTTTTCTATTTCCTCGACTTCCCTTATACACCCGTATAAATAATGATCCTTTTAAACGGCGCTTACGGTGTCGTTTGTACGTCGAACTCACCTCCGCGTCTTTTTATTCTATCCTCAAAAAATCCGATCCTGTTTTCCCTATACGACTTAATACTCGATATGCAGATCCGGGACTTTCAAATATACCCCAATAAACCTGACAGTCCTTTCTGCCAATACTAAATTTCATCCGATCCTTTATCCACCATACCACTTCGATGTCAGATATATACTGCGGTTTATCTGGGTCAAGAAGTCCGAAGAATTTCGACTATTCAACTCCCTGTATACTATATACACAGTACTATGTACCTATAACACATTCTTGAGGAAATACTCGGTAATTTTCCACAGATTTTCTTTTCTTTCCCTATATATCTTTGGAAAAAAGAAAAAGAAAATGAAAATGAAAAAGAAAAAGAAAAAAGTACCCCGATTGCTGTTAAAGAGCCTAGTGTAATGCCGATTAAAGAGAACAGTTCAAGGTCCCTTTAATTTAACAATTCCAACAAGAATTGTAGAAAATTGTTTAGGGACGGTCCTAACACCTCTAAATACTCGTCTAGGGTAAAATGACGGGACTAAATTCTCCGAATGTTTTATGTTTTATGTTTTATATTTCATATTTCATATTAACGGACTCGTGTATAATGCCCTCTAGTATTCTGTTATGACAAAATTAAAGCCTAGGTCAAACGAGGCTTACAATTTACGTACTTTAACACTAGTAATATAGTTATACGACTTGTCTCCACGAGTTTTACTGTTCCCTTGATTAGACATTTTCGAGAGTAAAGTACGAGATTCAGCTCCTCATTAAGGCTCGTTTAATTGAGTTCGAAAATTCGCCAACAAATTATTATTATTATTATTATTATTATTATTATTATTATTAATGTTATTATTATTATTATTATTATCGTCAATGGTTTATGCAGATTTTGAAATTGACAGACGTTGGTATACTAATGGCGGGGGATCATGCGGTTTGTTGGAGAAGTTCAGGCGACAATTGCCTTCGTAATTAGATAAAGGTACCCAGTACCAAGTACAGACCGAGAACCAGACCTACCTCTCCTACTACACCTCTGATTTAATTTAGTGAAACAAAGCTCCCTTCCGACCAGCGTAATCTTGGTACAGAACGTGCACCAGGAAAATCCTTAGAATTCACAGGATTCACAGGGTATGATTCGACTCGCGGCGTTTTCACTGGTAAAATATAGAATTTCCTCAAATATATATATATATTGAAATTTCACGGTCCTAATGAAGAGAGTCAATTTTCTTCTCCTGACATCAAATTGATTTAGATATAACGATTCTAAAGGAAAAAAAAAGAAAGAAAAATTATTTTTTCTTTCTTTCGGCTATTCGTGGTTAAAATTTGGATAGCTTACAGCTGTCATGTGGTCGTCCGGTAATAAATCTGTTGCAACTTAAATCGAGTATATAAATAAAGGCTGCAGAGCGTTGGAACAATTTATAACCGATTGTCACGCTCACTTGGCTTGAAATGGATCACGTCACGATCACCGGTCCTCTTCTTCTCTACTCTACTATATACTCTTTCGAGTGAATCGATTACTTGTTCAAATACATAGGGGGATACCAATTACACGAAGGCTTATACGTATAGTCGCATGATTTATTTTATCCTGTATACCTTAGCCGCGAAGCAAACAAACTAAGTTAATCAAAAAGCTATAGATATGTACTGATCTATCGGTATATACCTACGGGGTTCAAATCACGTTCTCTCGCTGTCTCGGAAGGGAAGTAAATTAATCTTAAAATTATGAAATACTAATTAATTAGTTCTGCAGAATGATATTCGAAGAATATGAGGAAAAAGAAAAAAAAAATCGATGATATTCTACCGATTTTTTTTTTTTTTTCTTTTTTTACCAAGTAAAAAAAAAAAGAAAAGTGGGGCATGTTTAACCGTGAAAAATATTTGCTATTGGGTAACAGATTAATTGAATTCACTTTTAATTTAACCGTACAAGGTATACTAAATTTAGTAGTAATTTAACCACAGAATGACTGGGTAAATAGATAAATCGATAGGTATAGGTAGATCGTTGAGAATAATTCATCGATGTTATTATCACCGTTCGATTATGACTCGTAACCGTAAATTAAATTATCCTATGATTTTACCCCCCAGACTGGTGTTAATATTGACAGTACAAGTTAACGCCGCCACGTGTATCTACAACGTTCCATTCTGTTTACGTATAATACGTGCGATTTGACCAATCAATGATTTTTGCGTGACGGGGATGTGAAAAGCGATAAAACTATAGAATTAGGAATGACTAAAAAAAAAAAAGAGGGCAAATATAGGCGAAAATTTATTTTAGTACGTTGAAAGTTTTCACCATTTCATTTAATCTCATCTGGTACAGAGATTAGTCCGTCTTTGATCTCCGCACAGGATAATCCAATCTGTTTAACTTCTCTCGGCTTTTGATCAGTTTTAAAATTTCACTAAACTAGGTATAAGGTAAGGGGGGTTTTTTTTTTTTTTTTTTTTTTTCTAAATTCACTAAGCAATTGAAAAATAAAAGAAGAGAAAGTTTGATCTATATCCACGTATACGTACCGCGATTCAATTCATTAGGACGCATTAGCTAATCAAAACTAAATTCTCACTCTAAATTATCCACTAAATTGACTGAAAACTTCTCGGGATTATTAGATTCCGTATATCTACATGTATGTAGTTTTGGTAAACAGCGTCAAGTTTACTACGATAGAAGTTAATGTTGGACATGAGTGAAATTGAAGCTGGCTAGTAAGCAGATAGATAGATACGTGGATTGTAGAGGATGGGGATTCGGTGAGTCAGAAATTTATTGGATATCGAATAAGGTAGGTGGAATATGTGACCGTCCGCGATTCGGCACACGGAAGATCGGACACTGACGGTTGAGAATCTTAGAATTTCTGGAAAATTGGAATGGCCAGTGCGCTACCTTTGGGATTTTCGTGTTAGCAGAATTGGATGGGTTGTAAAAGCGTGGAATTGCAACATGTAGAGTTTAGTTGAGGTATACCGGGATGTACCTATAAGATATGGGAGCTGGTACCTTTGCCGAGTCGAAATCGTGATTAAAATATGCAGAATGACGATCCAGACGTATACCTGCATGTTTGAACGAATTTTAAACCTAGTTCCAGAAAACTTTAACTTCCAGCTGACTAACAGATCCTGTAATGATTAGGTACCGACTTTCTGAACCCAGGAACAGAAGATATTCCCAAGCTGCGCCATGGGCCAGTACCATATCATTCCCAGAACCCCAATATCACTGCAGGAAAACAAACAATCCATGTCTCATTTATCTCTGTCGTTCGTTTGATAATGAAGACTGACGGTCGCCTATAGGTATACCGATTGTATATCTGCAGTGGGATTATCATTAATCCGAATAAAATCTTCCCGCAAATCTAATTGTATATTCAAATAAAGTGTGACGATCGTCAATGTTCAATTTGCGATTCCGTCAAGGTGGGTGACTGCGCCATATCGATCCGGACCAAAACATGGTGATTGACATTTGCGGTTTATTCTGTCAAAATCTTTATTTAAATAACACGTGAATGTCAATTACGGCTTCTGTATCGATTACCGTGGCGAAATTACCTTATCAGTATTAACCACGTTAATCCGAAGTTTAGTAGACAGGTGAAAAACAAATATATATATATATATATATTTGTATGAAGCAGACCGATATCAACAGAATCTCTCTTCACCCACCTTTGTTACGTCCTTCCTTTTTGCCCACTTTTTTTTCTCTACTCCAACCCGGCATTTCTCTATCCCTCGCGATTTCCACGCGGAAATAATTACGGGGGTTTATACGTGAGCGGAATTAGTTCGATTCATAAGAAGAGCCACTGAAATAGACGGTGTAAAAACAGTCTGGGTATACTATAAGAGCACATCTGTCTAACCGTTAAAGTATTGCCACGGTATCTTTCTACACCGCGGTTTTATTCCAAAGGATTTTCAGCTTAGACGCCATCTTTCTATTCCTCTTCTTCTTCCTCCTCTTCCTCCTCTTCCTAAATAACATCCAAACCAATAACTTTGTCTTTAGTTCACGGCTTATGATGCCACCATACTGCACCACTTCTTCTTCTTCTTCTTCTTCTTCTTCTTCTTCTTCTTCCATACAGCCTAAGTAGATTCTTAGTAGACTCCAAGACGACCGTAACACTTCTATCCGGCAGAATATACCACGGTAATACTTGTCAGCCACGAATGATGATTTAATCCTACAACGGACCAACTTTCAAGAGCCGAAGTTTGGTGTCACAGTCCGATTCTGACACTATCGTAAGATTTTCGGTAATTTAAGTTTCATCTCGTCGATTTCTCAAAGATACTGGAGTAGGTAATGATTCTTTTCGAATCAGCGCCTGCAGCAATTACTGAAATGAGAAAAATTTCACAGACAGTAACTATATATTTTTGTTATTATTATTATTATTTTTTGTTGTTGTTGCTTTAGAAACAGTTATCCGTATAATATGATAATAAAAAGGTATATCTCACTGGCTTTAACATTACTCGTGAAGTAAATGGGTATTTCCCCTTTATGCGGCGGCAAATTACAAAATTACGATCGTATTCCTCCTACTTCCGACAGTTGCTGCCTCCGGAGGCGGATATATCTGAGTGCGTCGAGGCGCCCCTATTTTCCGGGAAATAAAACCAGTTGAATCCGCATTTATCTCTACATATAAGGTACATAATGCATATGTGTGTGTGTGAGAGATGAAACTCATAGAGAGAAAGCTCCTGGTAACTAAAATCGAGAATTTCAACCAGCCTCTCGGTCGGGCCCCTCTTTGTCGTAGTACTAGCTAGGCCTTTCCGTTGACGTACCACCAGACGAAATTGAATCCCAGGATCGGTCGAGGACCAACGAGATGGACAATCCCTTCAGGGTCTCGACGGGATCGCACCCCGTCCAAAACCTCGCCGTTTTCTCTAATCCGCAGAATGAGACAGCAGGGGCCTCTCGTACTCTACTCTCTCGTCATCCCAGGATTCGTAATCCTTCTATACTTTACGTATACCACATAGCCCCCTCGAGCTATGCGCTCTATATTACTCTTTGACTAATCTAGGACCTGCGTGGGTATATCTCATACCTACCCCATGTACACATAAATGTGCGTGTAATCCTTCTACAATCGTGCACTCATTCGTGTAGTGAGCGGGCGTACCCATCATTCGCAACATTTAATATCATTCTCGAGTGCCTTTTTCGGCTGAAGGATACTGCCCGAGAATGAATAAAGGATCGGAAAAGTTGCTGTTGAAAATCGTATCAAAGGCGGAGTAACGGGCTTTTTCATCCATGGAGAAGTCTTCAAATACTACTTACGCCAAATTAGAGACTCTCATTCCGATAAGTGAAGAAGCATTTTTCCAAAAATTAACGAGAACGTTGCTTTTCATTATTTCAGGAGTAGCTGGATCCGTCGAGGTACACTTCGAGAATAAGGATGGTGGTTTTTTCCTCAAACATACACCGAGACAGTCGTATCCAGCCCAACCCGAGTCCATACCAGTACCTCCGATATTAGCACCAGGTCCAGCGCCGCCTGGCACAGTTCTCTCCATCGATACTTTCACGGTATTTCAAACGAGCGAGCCGGCCTCAGTCCGAGCAACATATGGACCGTTTAGTACCAAACAAACCGTACCTGCAAGGTACATCGTACCTGATCCTCTGGACGCACTTCCGGGTCCAGAAACCCGACGTAATCTGACGTCGACGACCGCGCTCCTTGACGCACAGGAATTAAGCGCCAGGCATCTGGACATGTCGGCGCATCTAGTCCGGCCCAGCATACCGCGGGACTCGCCAGTCCTCAGGGTGCTTTTTCACGCCGGTAGTGAGGCCGGAGGAAGACGCCAGGTACTTTTGGCACGTCATCAACGGGTCTGCGTCGTTTTACACGCTTCGTTATCGGGCCGTACGCCTCTGACCGCTGCCTGCAGTCCGGATGGCGAAGACGGTGTTTGTCTGGCCCAAATTACGATCCCTGCCTCATGGTGGGCGCCGCTTCCACCCCCTGATGCATCGGGAAGAGTCAAGGTCGCCAAAACTCTTCCCAGACTTGTTCAGGTCGCTTATTCTGTGCTCGAACCAAGGACCGAAGGCGATGGCGGATGCCAACCCAGAGTGCAAATTCAACCGGTTACACCCCTGGGACAGGTGCCTCTAGCTCCTAACAGAGCAGCTTACAAAGAACTGAGGGCTGATGAAGCTTTGACTCTTTTGGTACCCCACGCGCCTCTTTATCCAAGATCGAGGCTTCACGTTCCTGCCTTTTTACACCCGAAACAAGGAGCGCCGGTTGCTGCTGTCATCATACGGTGAGTGATTTTCAATTTTCATTATTTTCATGGTAAATTATTGGCCGATTTTTTCCATAGAAAAGTGGAATTCGGGCGATAAGAAATGAATATGACAAGACTAAATGAAATTTGTGTATATTATGGGGAAGAGTGAAAAATTAAGGGCTTGTAACATAATGACCGTAAGATATCTGTGTCGTTGAAGCCGGCTGATTATTCCTCCCCCAATGTAGTAGGTATAAAAACCATAAGCCGAGGGCCATGGTGGAAAGGAGCGTCGTTCTTGTCGTATAATTCACCCAATTACCTTTCTTTAATAAGACTCTTTGAAATATGTTGATTCCATTCAGCAGGAAAATTTCGGGTACAGGGGGTGTGGTTCGGAGGTTAAAAGTGGGGAAGTGAAAGGGGAAGAGGAAGAGATTACGCGAGCATACCACGCGCTGGGATTATTTTTCCGACAATTCGTTGGCCCCTTATCGCTCGTTCCTTTGATATAACCTTTCTTAATTTTCCTCCTTTTCCCTCAATCCAAAAGAATTTTCTTTCTACCTCCAGACGAGTAATATCATATCAAGTACGCGATTATATCCAACCCGAAATGAACAGCCTCTACCCTGCAGTAGCCATCATAATCCCGCGCTTAAAAAATCACGTCATTAAGATCTAATCCCTACGGACATGGGGGATAAATGGAATCCCCGAAAGCTCTATAGCATTTGCAGATTACGGACAGTCCGAACAATGATTTCTCCCTATACCTGTTCGAACGCTACTCCGCTTTGAAATCAAAGTATATTCTGGATTGGATCGAGAAAATTGTTGCTCTCATCGGAGTCGAGGATATTATATCATGTTACTTGAAACAAGAGGAGAAAAAAAAAAATGAAAAATTTCCAACTGACGTTAAAAACGAGTTTATTATCAGGTACCCCGGCAGTTGGGAGCTGACTTCGACTTTTGCCTTCGGTTTGTTCGTTTCACGAACTCTCGAGTGCTGCGGAGTTTCTCGAACTGATCGGATTAGATTATAGAGTGGCAGGTAGCAATCAAAAAGCTCTAGAGTACCCCAGGGCACTCGAAGAGTTTAAAAAAAAAAAAACAAAAAAAAACATAGTCAGTCCATCCGGCCACCACTACCACACTCCTACATGTCCCGAAAACTACTCTCTATTCGATTTCAGAACTGATTGTAAACAGCGGCGATACATCATAACGGAAATTGAGGTCGTAGATGCATTATAGAGAGATGGGGGTTGAGGTGCGAATACGAGCAGACAAGAACGTATATCTATCCATAGAGCCGGGTACAATCAAAAGGAGATGAATTATGGCTTACACAAATGATTGTTATCGTTAGATATTTGGTTTACTTAGTTCGTGAAATTTTTGGAATGCGGGAATGATTCACCCTATCATGCTCATCCTCATTCTCGTTCTGATTCTGACCCTTGCCTAATTCTAAAATTAGCCATCAACCTCGATTAAAATAGTTTCCTAATAAACCCTTTACGCAGAAGTTCCACCGAGTCTACTATAACTTGAGGTAATGACTACGACGGGGGTTTGAACCGAGTCGGTTAGTTGGGCTAAAGTTAACGCAGATCTTGGGGCTAGCTAGAGCTCGAGCTTGAGCTGAGGGTTGATCGTCAAACTTCGGACGACGGCTGGTGCCGGCACCACTTCGCTGAGAAAATCCTAGTGAATCCGTCGAAATCCATCTCTCAACTTTTGAAATATCACTCGATATGCGAGATCGAAGTTTTTTCTTTCTATTCAATGCCTTGCCTGATTTGCCTTGCTTTTCCTTGCCTTGGATCGCCTGGCTCAACTTTTCTTCCCGCCTGCAGCATTTCATTCAAATATTTATTTATAGATTATTTTTTTTTAGTTAAAAAGAACTCAATTAATTAGCCAGGTTTTATACAGGCTGCCTTAAACTATCTGGGAAACTAGAAATTAGGTAACCTGCAGATATGGAAGAGATCGTCGTTGATGAGCGGTCTCACGAGATTCAGGAAGTCTGCAGGACGGCTCCGGGAAATTACTAGCCGAACCCCTCCGCGTTATATTTCAACTGAATCGTGTAATTTAGATGCAAATTGGCAATCGATACCATCGCGATATACGGTTATATTTACAGTTTACACTTTGGGGTGTGTTCGTTCGTCGATGTATCAAACAGCTCGCAGTTTCCCGGTTCTCAGATCGTAAATATACTTCTTTTATAAATATAAGGAACCCTATCGTGTAACATTTTTCTCTTGAAGTTTGACCGTCGATTTTAAATTTCCGGAAAACCAAGTTCATCCACTGCTCTCCGTCAGTTTCACTCCGCACAGTCTTACCACTATCTACCTTGAGATAATGAGGCTGAAGAAAACGCTGCCATCTGTTTCGGACAATAAAGCTACTATTATAAAGCCGCGCTTGAAGCTGTGTACCTATTCTGAGCCCCGTCTACCATAAAAGCGTAAGTTTTTAAGATCGGAGTTTCTTCTCCGCGTCCCGTCGATCCCCAGGCTCAATTTTAATTTCCCTCGGAGCCTGAGCAGCTGGGACAGCTCGGTTCTCCGCTCCTAGGGAACTGCTGGATTCTGGAAGTAAGGAAGGCAGAGGCAGAGGCAGAGGCAGGCTGGTGCCGTCGTAAAGCACGACGGGCGATTACAGGGCTGCAAAGCAGGAGGAACGACGCAGCGCGTCGCTTTTCCTCCTTTGCTTCGCTCTGCTAGGTAGGAAGGTATAACGTATAAGGTATAAGGTAGGAAGGTATAGGCGTCCTTGTTCGAAGTAGGAGCCTCGCCAGGAAAGGCGGGCTATGTATTAAGGGTAGGTAAAGACGGTGGGAACGCTGGGGCGGAGAAGACGTAAATCCTCAGTAACGAGAGGGTCACCGGTCGACGACGACGCCGAACCAGACGTCGACGACATAGCGCCACGGCGGTGCAGATATCTTTAAGTGGTATTACATCTTATACGATCAGAAAGCTTCGAGTAAGTTTTGGAAGGAGGGAAAACAGATGTTTTCCTTTCATAATAAGATCATAAAAATGTGTCCACGTATAGTACCAAAATCGCAGAAGTGCAGAGAAAACAGCGCAAGAACATCGCCAACTTACATCTTTACAATGACCGTTTCGTACCTCATTACCACTACGGTCATACAACGTTTAGACGATACCCTCCTCAGTTATTTAGAGTTTAGACCATGGAGTGTCTCGCCTTGATGCTGGGCACCGTTTTATATGCTGTTTCAGCTACGAGAAGAGCTCGGTAATGGTGATAACTTTGTCCAAACTGCCTCAGCGGGGGTAGTCACTTCCTTCATTTTCTCTCCTCTCTGCTTTAACCATTTCTATAACATCATCCCAAATATACTGAACCAACCCTGCAGAGTCGTAACCCTGCGGGTCTCCTATACGCTTTCCACCGAATTACACGGTATTCTGCAGCTGAGGTTAGATTTAACGGCATTAATCTGAGCCCGAGTATCGGTATAATCTTAGATTTAATCGGTAGTATATCTGCCTCTTCATCGCTAACAGATTCCCCCGAAAATATACAGTCTTCACACCCTGTATTGCACCAGTCATCGTATCAAGGGCTGATCAGAAGTCACGATAGCACCTCTTCGGAAATGAACAAAAATTAGGATCATAGGGCTTGATATTTGCGCTTGTAAACTACACCGTTAAAGGTGTACTATGTACGTCACTTTACAGTTAACCGTATTACCTACGTCCTCGTTAGTCCAGAGGGAAGACAAGTTGACAACGGTCCTAGAATTTCAAGTAAGTTATTCCCCCTCGGCCCGGGGCATGACGTGGCATCGGTGAATCTTGCAGGGGTTATTTTCAACGAAGGGAACATAATGGCGGAGTGAAGTCGTTCCATTGTGTAGTTTTATCAAGTCATGATTTTCCGATCGCCCAGAACTTACCAAACTTATTCGTAGAATTTGATTCATACAATATTATATCTGCCTGATTTCTTTCTCCATTGAATCTCGCGATAACAAAGTACGATCTAAAACAGTTCCGAAGTTCCAGAGATTGGGGTGATTTTTTTTTTTTTTTTTTTTCTATTCAAAAACTGGGAATGTAGTACGAAATTATTGCGATTTCTTATCACTGCTTATCCCGCCTGAGTATGTTGCCTCATATCGCAGCGCTTAGGCGTATTTTGAATTGCCTTATTCCAGGCGTCGTTCCACGTCAGAATCCAGAGCATAGAAGCAAGAGAAGAGATAAAACAGCGCGCTATAACCGCATCCGATTATCCAAGTCGTTTTCTTCCGAAGGTTTAGCTTAGACGAGTCGAAAGCTTAACGGAGAAGCTTTTTTCCTATTTTTCCAACGAAGTTATAATAAAATACCTATTTTTGAGTCGAGAGAATTTTTACGGTGATAAGGAGAATCCGGATTTATAGATATGCGAGTGCGCGATTTCATTCCATAGATGAAAATTCAGACCAAACTCACTCACCTCTCTTTTCCTTTAAGTATCATCACCGACGGTCCAGTGTAACGCTGATCGATCGATAATCGAATCTCTTACTTATTAGGTCTCCCAGTCAATTCCGAAAGAAAATCTAATCGATATTTATGGCCTTCGTGCGACGTCGTCATCAGCAGAAAGCTCTCCCCCATTCATCCTCACAGTCATTTTTCAAAAGCTCATATGCGTGTGTGTGTACGTATCATCGTCATACCTTTTTTTTTCGGCGAATTTCACTCTCATGAACAAGCAACTTGCACGTATAATCATTATACTTATAACACCCCGTAGTCTGCAGAGAAAGAGAGAGAGAGAGAGAGAGAGAGAGTACTCTCGTTTCCTTTTATTTGCCACGTTCCAAGCTGACGCGCAATGGCACTCGAAGGGCCAAAAGGCGGAAAATGCAGAGGGTATACTCTGCACCGAGGTATTGACGTTCGGGGTAGGTAGCTCGAGCACAGCTACCACGAATAGAGTGGGTCTCGGGCGAGTAAAGTGGGTGGAATTTTAATAAAACGTTAAACCAAAGGCTACAGAAACGCGGTACACAAACTGCCATGAAAGAAGAAAAGTTCAGAGAAATAGTGAGAAATAGGAGTATTTCGAGTCGATGCCAATTCCATATAGCCTGGGTCGAAAATAGTGTCAAAAGGCAGGAGATTTCCGCGTATTCTAAAGCTGCGCTTTTCGTTCTGGTGTTTTTTCTTCTTTTTTGATTTTTTTTTTTTTTTCTTTCCCTTCTCTTCTCGCTGCCTACTTCTTTCCGCTTTTTCCAATTACTTTTCCAGAGTATTCGCAGCAGATATGCATGTAGTACCTTATACCTACCTATACGTATCTCTCTCGGTCGCCTCCTCCTACGAGCAATTAACTCTACCATGACTAAACGAGCCGGTACTCTACTGTCATTACAACGTGTGTGCTTAAGAGTGTGTACACACTGTGGTAAAATGGAGAGAAAAAATAAAGAAAAAAAAAATATAAAAGTTGGTGCAATTCCTGTAGGGGATATACACTTTATACTGCTAGGCTACCCTGCTACAAACCTGTAGATGTGCAGCACCAGCACGTATTACTGTGTACACACGTTTGTGAACCTACTCTGGAACTAATGTAAGAGTTTTAGGGGGATAAAACACACAAACGAACATATACCCACATCTATACGTACTCCATGTATGCATATCTACGTACACACAACGTGCAAGACTACACGGGTACGGTGCTAAAGAAAAATCTACTTATTTATTCTCTTAACGAACAAGAATTTAAACATGAATGCTTATTCACCAAAGTGTCGTGGCTATATGTCTGCCCCAAAGTGAGGACTTGACGTTATCTTTTTTTTTTCCATTTCATTTATATATATTTTTTTTTTTTTTCTTGTTTCATTCTCCTCTGGGATTGAGCAGGCACTTATACGCACACTCACACACGCTTGTTATTACGTGGACAAAAATGCTCATTTTTAGGGTGATGCGAGGACGCGATATGGGGCCGACAATTATAACACGTTTACACCACGTCTACATATTCTTGGGTTTAATTCTCTCCTGCTCTTTTTCTCTTTCGTTCATTAAAGAATCCGCAGCTATCTCGATGAAGCTCGTGATAAACGAGTTCGAAGTTTACGAGGGATACGAGTAGCCAATTTTTTTCTACTTTATTTTATTGGCTATTTATTTCGGGGAAATAAACTTAGTAGTTGGGAAAAATATTTTACAAATTTGAATCACGTCATAATGTACAAGGTTCGATTGCCTTGAACAGAGATACGACAAAGATAGAGAGCTAACCTTTTTATATGAGAGTTTGGGAGCTCGTTGGTGTACTTCAGGTTCAAGTTTACGTAAGATATCAGAAATCGCTGGTATAGGTACTACATACTTGGGTAGTGATTCCCTGCGCACCAAGAGCGAATACAAAAGTTTGATTATTATTACCAAACTTTCTAATAGCTGTGGTCGTCCTGTTACAAAATTTCTATGATATGCCGAAAGTTATGAACCGTAAAATATAATATCAGCGAATATTGACCTCCGGGATTTATCAAGTTCGGACCAAATTGAGGTACATATACCCACATACCTACCCCCACAACGACTAACGCTGGAAAATAATTATCCACGACTTTACCATGAGAATAATTTACATTTTTCTGTAAAAACTGAAGTTGTACATTTTTTGACGCCGAGTATCTGAAAGAGCGAAATTCTTCGGTCTTACTTTTACCGCGTTTGAGGTGCGGAAGTGTTTTCTGACATTTGGAACAAGACGAGGTATTTTTGCGGCGTAAAAAACGCTGCTGTTTGCAGACTCCAATCTCGGCACAACCTACCTGAAAAATAGTAGCGTTAAGAAAACTAATTCGGTCCACAGCTGGGAGTAGCACAGGCTGTACGTTGCGGGGCTGCAAATAACGCCGTTACGAAAAAGTAGAGCAAACGAAACGTGGCTAATATGTTGAAAACGAATTAACGCTACGCCGTCGTTCGACATTACGGGGAAAGAAAAATTGATTTCAAAGACGCGAGATTGAACCCACTTGCCACATTTTTTCTGATCCCTTTCTTTGCTCTGGAAGGGATGCCGTTGATTCTTATGAGAAAAAAATGTTCAAAGAAAAAAAAAAAAAAAAACGTGAGGATTCGCGAGTCAGAATTTTTTGTTACGAGAATAGAAAATATCGCAAAATTTCGAACAGGCGTATCCAAGAAGATCTTCAATGTCATGCGTCCGAAATCAAGGATGGTAGGATATCAGGAAGAAGACGTTTGGTATTCAACTTTCCTGTTTACCCGTATTACAGTATTATATGCAGGAATAACCAATTATACGCTTTAGACATCCCGTTTAAAAGGATAATATTTTGTATGAATCGACCTTCGAGTTTCTTGGCAATAGTAAAACGAGATATTTTCCTTGTTGTGGAGCGGATGCTGGAAGATCCATTGTCTTCGAAGAGCTAATACCCATTTATTGGAAATACAAACCTAGAAAATATTTCTATATAAAACATGAGTCGTCGATGCAGCCACTTCCACTTCTGGCGTTTCGAGCCATTATAATATCATACCACCTCCATGAATGATTTTACTCGATTCGCGATACTCCTTCTTGAAACTCTCGAGCTTATCCGCTCCAAGAATTAGGTATAATTTCGATTCTGCTTTGAATTGAAAATTGTTGCTGGATCGTATTATCGAAAGCTATTCTAAGGTAGCTGAATCCCTATTTCAAAAGTTCGCAATCTAATTGCCTACTCGGTTATTGAAAAATTTTCTACGAAACTTCTCGGACTTTTAGTCGGATATATAATGCTATAAGAAAATCCAAAAAGAAAGTACGTTTAACTTGATAGTTTCGAGTTTGATATTACCCGGGCCGGAAAACTTTATTCCTATGAAAATTCCTAAGGGCGAAGAGCAGGAACGCGTATAATAGTTTTTCCACCATCCGATGAATCTCGTTCGATATTATTTTCAGCGGAATTCGACAAAGCTTTGCGCGATTCCAAAATCCGATCTCATTTATTTTCCTTTTCTATTTTCAGAGCCAGGGTAAAATCTGGGGTGCGAATATTGGGAGCCACTTCTAGCAGCCCTGATTGGACAGTTACTGCTGAGGTTAATGGAAAATACACAGCCGGTACTTTCACGGCAATAAGAAAGGAGAACGCACCCCGACCACAGAATATGTGAGTAAATGAATTATTCGATATCACATCGTTCACGCCGGCGAATAATATTCGCGAAGTTTTACCCCGAACCAAAAATAATTCGATCGCCGAAAATCGTACGAAAACGGAATATTATTGCCTGGAATAATTCATGGGATTATGCACTATGGGCTTGGTGAAATCCTGTAATTAATAGCGAAAGGTTTGGTGCCGAAACTCGCACATTTTTATATAGTAAAACGTATCTACTCGGCATTACAAAATCGCCATAAAATTGTTAAGTTTATAAAAATTCATAGAAAATTCTCAAGCGTCGTAATTCTTGCTTAACAAGAGATGGATAAAAATGCGTCAAGTACATATTTTATTATAAAAGAAAAATTTTTAAATTTGCTAAATTTTAAAACGTCGACATCTATCAATTCCAAGTTTATAAATTTTCGCTGATTAATTTACACAAGATACAAGTTTCGATTCACGATTCAAAAAAAATATATAAAATAAATTCGATCAAAATTGAATAGAATTTGACACGCGACGTCATCTCTTCGGTGTTAAAGCGGTTGCCAATTGTTAGGCGCGGGCGCTAGCTGTTACAATTTTATTATTAAATCTAAAGAGACTTACCTGGTGATCGAAGATAATTGAAATAATTGACAATTACGTGTTTTTACTTCACACCTTAGTTTGGGTATACTTTTCTATTTGGAATTAAAAGATACAGCTTATTGTAGTTTTTTTTTTTTTTTTTTTGGGTAAAATACTCTCATCTGATATCCGTGGCATTTGATTAATTGAATCAATATAATTGATAAATAATTGTGGACAAGTAAATAAAGTCATGGTGATTACGAAAAAATTCACGCTTATCGTAAAACAAAAATTATTGATAAAATGCGAATCCTATACATAAATACTGATAATCGTTACAAATCTGATTCTTGACCGACGAGGAAACTTTCTAGACTTTAGAAGTCATTCCGCACGGTAAAGGAAAATTTTCTTGATCGCCTATAATTAAACACGTACAATGATAACGGGAATATGAGTGAAAATGATATATACTATTCGTATTTTATATTGAATATTTATTACTAAAACGATTCTGTGAAAATATGAGATAGAAAAATTATATTTCGACAATATTTGTCAATACTATCCATACAGGTGACGTAAATGAAAATAACATGTAAAAATCTTGTCTTGCACACCTAATCGTACAATCGAGTACATTGAACGTATGCATTTTTACATACATTAGTACAGTAAATGGTATGAAAATTTCGAGCCCGAACTGAAATTTATCGAAGAAATCACGCAAACACAGGTCTGCAACGACCGTGTCTATCGCGACGTTCATAAACAGATCGACAAGGCTCTAGATAATTAACAACAGGCACATTTGGTACGAAGAAATTGGGCTTTTTCTGGAAACCATTATCCGCGTCGTAGTTGAACGGCGGAGCGATTGCTGGCTTCTGGTCATCCCACATCCAACGCATTTTAGGGGGTTTCACATTTTCTTCAAACTCCATCGATGGCTGTGCGACATTCCAGACCATACGCTTTTTACGCACTTCTGTTTCCGCCTCGCCAAATCGAGGGTCAATATTAATTCTCCCCGCAGGTTTGGCCGTAGTTTCATAAGAATAAAAACCAGTTGAACTTTTCACCGGCATTGTGCTAGTCCTGGTTCTGGGAGCGGAGGTGGAGGTGGAGGTGGAGGTGGGTGCTGAGGTAGTAGTGGACGTGGACGTGGAAGTGGTACCGATACTGGTTCCGATCTTTACACCAGTTGTTGTCTTATGATGTTTTTCCCAAGACTCGTCTGGCCCCGAATCATCTGCTAGATCACTGTCCTCGTGATGCCCATGGTCGTCAAAGCATTCGAATGACTCGGAACTGGAGTCTTCCGCACCAAAGCTGTGCGACCAGGTGTGAATTGATCTCTGTACTCTTTCCAGCTCCTCTTCCGTCTCTGTAGAACCTTGCGCGTTCCAATCTGGCTCAAGGTACTCGGGTTCTGCGAGATCTTCGTACCTCGTTCCGACGGTCTTTTTCAATTTCGGCGCGTCTTCAATTGCTTCGAGATCGTAGTCCTGGGGGTTGTCTAACCCCACGAGTTCCTTCCCTGCAGGTGGATAATTTATGCTGTTTTCGATCGGCTTAGTCTCTCCTAATTCCAGTCTTCGCATGGTGTCAAAATCCGCGATGTCATTGACCGTTGGATAGCCGTAGGATACGGCTACCAATATACTCGCGATAACTACTGATTTATACATCTTCACGTCAGACGAATCTCACTGCTACTAATGCTCCCGCAGCCTCGAGGTTCGCATTTATAGATCGTAACGTGTGACGTAATAACCAGTTATCGCGTTAACGGATGAGATAAGGGAAAACGTTGTTTAGGTTCAGTTATAATGACGGTGACTCGTTCCGGGAGAGTAGAAACCACAATTTTAGTAAAAAGAAAAAAAAGCGAAAAAAACTGGTGAAAAATACCGAATTTCTTTATCCTGCAGTTTTTTTTTTTTTTTTATCTATAACGTCAATCGATCAAATCGAATGATTCAAGAGTCTCGAATCGTATACTGGGGACTGACTGGCAATAAAAGCGCAAATTCAACGTTCGGGAATAGAACGATGGATAATTTATGCGTGACTTAACTTTCGCGTGACACTATAGGCTGGAATCGATCGATGGATAGGTATATCGGGAAGTATGATATTCCCGAGGGGTAAAAAGGCTACATGAAATACCGAAAGGTTATTCGGATGAATGACAGCTGGACGTGAGGATTGACCAATTATTTAATCCGAAATTTCTTATTTCTATTTCATTTTTTGACAGAAACACGTATCGCGAAGGTTTAGCGAAACTCGAGGTATCGAAGATGCTGAAAGACTAGTTTTAACAATTCGAGATACGCATAAAATGAATATACATGCTTCTGGAGTCTGAATCTTTTTATAGAAATGCGCAAATCGTGATCGCAGCAGATAAACAGATTTATAAAATTCACACTCGCTGCCCGCGGGCTGACAATGACCTTTATTCCTTCTCCGTATATTATACAAAAATTTTTCTTCGTTCCTTTATCACGTTTTTTTTTTTTTTTTTTCCTCAATCTTGTTTTACGGAAATTCAAGTATATTCTTGAATGGTATTACATCTCACGAAGCTGACAGTATCTAACATATATGTGTCATATTTCGGTTTTAAAATTTTTCGGGTCGTTAAATCAATTAGTCAATTAATGATAGGCTATAAAATCGGATGCAACAGAATCGACGACCATATGTGCTTAGGTCTGTCGTGGAAGTTGAACCCATGAGAATGACACTGCAATTGGTATTACCGATTTTGAATAGTTTAGATACTTCGGAATTCTCAAATAGTCAGTATAATCTTGATAGTATAGAGTCGGAGCCAGGTGTTTCCGCGGGTTAGTTTCCGAGTTCAACTCACGTTTAACACCGCCCTAAAACGGCGGCTGTCTCTCCTAATTCCGGATAGAATCTTCGAAATGTCTTCGCGATGTCTTTCGATGTTTGTCGACATCATGCATACCAGATGACTTCGACCGTAGTAAAGATCAGAAACGATCATTTCACGTTCTACCTTCAGCAAGGAAGAAATAGAAAGGAAGGAAGGAGTGGATCTAATCTAATCGAAAATTTTTACTCCTTTTGAGAATCGGGAATTTAAAAATAAGGATGAACCAAATTTCCATTACGTCTATAGCCCGAATAATTTTTCTCCTCTCCTCATTTCGTATTTATATCTATTTTTCTCCCCCGCACGTTTACAGCTTCCCTATAATATAGGTATACACAGTTCATCATTTATCGTACGACGCGATACTATTTGCATCGTTAGACAGGAAGCTGTGAGTGGGCAGTAAAGATTCGGTTCTGAAGAAAAAACCAAATGAAAAAAAAGAAAAAAAAAAAAAAAAAAACAAAAATGAAATAGTGAGCTTGCTTCTAATCGCTAAATTGTTTACCGCTGCAGTAACTTTAGTTAATGAAATTATATTAATTATTTCACAAATTTTTATCTTATTTATTTATTTATTTTTTTTTTTTTCTCCATCCTCTATATCAATTTTTCATATATTCTTTAGTTCGTTTAAAATTCAGTCAGAAATTGATCGTTTATCAACGACAGACCGAAGAGATAAATTTCTCCGAATATGAGGAAATACCATTTTTTATTAATACGTAACGGATGGTCGGTTTATTAGTAATTACCACTGACGTGTGTGTAGAGAACGTGCGGTCAACACTTATTTCGGATTAATTTTTCCTACGCAATTGCGGTCTGGCGATAGAGAAAAAAGAAAAAAAAAGAAAGAAGAAAAAAACGTTAACTTGTTTAAAGAGTTAAGTAAATTTCGTCGCCACCATTCTCGAGGGACTTTTTCTGCTGGAAGGAAGGATATTGCGGTTTTGGGAATTCATTTTTATAAAAACTCTATGGACGAGAGAAGAAGAGAAAAAAAAAAAAAAACTTGGCACGAAAACTGGCGTTAGCACGGAAGGGGGATAAAGATAAAGAAAATACGTAAAGAAGAGAAATTAATATCCGCGTAAGAAGAGGAAAAAAAATATGGAAAAAGAGATGCAATAAAAATCGGCAAGATTAGAAATATTTTAACAATAATTATTATTTCTCAACGATTTCGCATTAACTTCTACTTCACGCAGGAAGTCGCTTGGTTACCGTAGTAATTAAGAAAGGCAACAACACGTACGTTTATCGCTAATGCAAGCGACAAAAAATAAAAAAAAATAAAAAAATAAAATAACAAATAAGAAAAACGGGAATAAACGCGATGACTTTTATCTTAACAGTTACGTTCTAACTATATATAAGAGGTTCGTTAGTCAGCTGTAATCGTTAATTTTCTTGCGATAAATTAACCAGCTATATAATTAATTCATTTCTTTTCTAATTATATTTCATGATACGACAATTAATTTAATAATTATGCAGCATATCAGTTCTAACGTCTGTATTACACGAAATTATGTATTATAGGTATAATAGGTATAATATACCTACTTCTTTTATCGCGTTATATTTTTCTTCGCTCAGCCCGTCGTTTAAAATTTTTCCTGATTTTACTTTTTACTTTTTTTTTTTTTTTCCGTCTTTATCTTCCAGTTTTTACGGAAATTTTTACTACATATTTTTGCAAGCCACTCTCGCCTACGAGTTCTGGCCTACTGCCAGACGTTGATGAAATTAAATAACTTTAGATAAAATTTAAAAAGAAAAAATGAAACTAGATTCGAATTGATATTTCCAGTCTACTTGCGTGGGTTGGTGTATAAGGATAAGATTTTTATTCGTCTTTATAAACTCGGGATTGAAAGTTAAAATTTTACTACTTTATACTGCATATAGATAGAGAAGGTGCGATCTCCAAGTCGAATTATTCGGAGCTGTATAAAAATTTCGAATTTCAATATTTATCACCGACTCGTAGTTTTCGGAAAGGGTATTTCCCCGAAAGTCTGCACACAGCTTATTTAAAAATTTTCTTTTTCGTCATCACGTCCTGAGAAGTAGACCAAAATTTATTAGTCTTCGGGGATCTATGGACTTTCGGAGTTTCGAGATCCAACATTTTGGAATTTCAACCTTCTGAACTTTAAAAATTCTGAACTTTAACCGAGCCCCAATTATTCGAAATTCCAAATATTTATTTTAGAATACGTATGTGTGCTTTTGGTTACGAAAATTGAAACACTGGTCTTTAACATATACATATAAAAAATTTCCGAGACACGTGGTACCTGTACGTTTTTATCAATTTTTCCCATTATTTACCCACGTTGTAGGCATTTTTTTTCCCCTCTCTTCTTCGCATTATTCTTTGCTATACACGGCAATATATTAAATTGGGCGATGTTTGCCAAAATTCTTAACATCGCTTCGTCGTTGTTACTGTTTTTTTTTTTTTTTTTTCTTTTTTTTTTTTTTTTTTTTCTACCGTCGTCACAAGTGGCAAACGTGTTAGCTAAATTTATCAAAAAAAAAAAATGAGAAAAAATAAAATGAAATGAATGAATAAATGAACAATATAATATAATAATAATTCCGTTTGTTGTAAAGTCTTGCGTTTTATATTCCAATCCCGCAAACTTGTCATAGATAAGCCTTCCATCAGTCGACATTCTCGTAAATCATTCTCGGCGTACAAAGTTCATAATGTGTATAAATATCGAGTTTAAAGTTCAACGTATTCAAGCGATCGGAAAATCCGCAATAAATAAAACTTCGCATAGATTCATATGAAATTAATAAAATACGTGTGAAAGTATAATACGTATAGGAATGTTTCGTTTAATATATCTCACGATCGAAGTGTACAAGTATAATATATATGTGTAAATATTTCTGGGCTCAGAATGTGGGTCACGGATGTGCAAGAAGATATTTCTCGTGAACTTAATGAACGCGGGAAAGATATGGAAAAAAAAAGAATACATGAAAAAAAATAAAAGGGCAAAGAGATAGAGGGAGAGAATTACAGAGAGAGAGAGAGAGAATAAAAAAAGAGAGATCATTTATTATTTCCACCCTGGGTAGGTACGGCATAACAGGCGTTCTCCAGTCTCTGAGGCACAGATGCTCGCGGTAGAAATATTTCGAAGAATAAGTTACTCGAAGGATTGTAAAAGTACAAGAATAAATAAAAACAGATGAAAATAACGAAAGAAAGAAGAAGAAGAGAAAAAAATATATATATTAAGTAGAAAAAAAAGATTGGAAATTCCGTAGTGTCGGAAATTCATTCACATGGACTAGACAAATCGTATCGTCCGTTCTGTTGAACTTTTTGAAAAAACGTGGTCTTCGCTCTCTGTGATAATATTTTTAAGAATTAAGTAAAATGTACAAAAATTGTGGGAAATGGGGAAAAAGAAAATAGATAAAAAGTAAACGCGTAAAAATAAGAAGAAATTTAACCACTGTATCGTATTCTCTCGAGATAATAAACCGCGATATAGGTACCCGCTAGAAACCAACGAGCAAAACAGAGTCGTGTGCGGTTCGGTCGAATGCTGCAGTGTTCCTGAGCTCTGCAGAGATCTTCTCTTGGGTAAAACCACGCGCAGAAATTGGTCTTATCAAGACTCTAAATCACCCAAGTGTTGACACTAATGCTCTACTAATTTACATTTCCATTACACTGCTTTCAACTCGTCCCACGTTCTCATCTGCGCGCCCTTACCCATTGCCCCAAGTTTAGTTTATTATTTTTCTCTCTGATATTGTTGGGCAAGAAAATTTTTTGAGGCATCGAATGATCGCAATAAATTTTTGTCAAATTTCGATTTTATAATCGCGTAAATGAGCAGAAGTTTCTTCCGTTCCTAAATCAATCAACATCCCTTTTTTTCTTTTCTTCTTCTTGTCGTTTTTTTTTTTTTTTCTCCCAAATGCGATGAAATTCGTGATATGCCATTTAATTAAAAGATCATTTATTTATGAGAAATACATTTATCAATCATGACTCGATATCGATATTTAATCACTTCGTTGGGTAGGTATGGCACATGCATACATACATATACCCATTTTTATAAATAATCTACCGTCTCATAGACCATTTGTACAAATTGGTTCATTATTCAAAGCTCTTAATGCCTAGGCTTGAATAAATCATTGCTAAGTCTACAGATAATAATAGAATTTAATTATTCTCGTAGATTTGCGAGGCTATTTAAAGCCACGGATTTCTACAGTAAAAACCGATGATTAAAGTTCTTAATAAGAATTGAAATTGGTACAAATATCGGGAATACATATTCGCAAAAAAAAATAAATAGTAACAATAATCCAGAAATATTTATTCTCCGAACGGAGCAGATCTCCCGTTTCGACAAAGAGACAGACAGAAAGAAAGAGATGAAAATATTGTTTCCCATATGGATTTATGTTTCGAATGAATTTACCATCTATATAAACTTTTCACAGATGAAAATACTGCGAGAATTTTTATTCGTATGTGCAATTAAAAGGTCTAAAATTTGATGTTTAATTAAAAAGGCGACACGTTTTTACCTAACGATTTTAATTATTGGTTCAAGTTCTGGGCCTCTCATTCGTTCTGTGATCGATATTATCGCAAATATTGAATACAAATTAATGATTTTATTGAAAATTTATATCACAGAGATCGTTGGTGCCTATACTGTATAGAAAAGGCTGGAATTCTCTCATTTACCAGGGTTTATGGTTTCACTGCAGTTTATATCGCGACACCTCGGCTATATACTACGGTTTGTGAAATTCTCTCTTGCATCGCGCGAGTGAGTTGAATGAAGTAAAAAATTCTGATATTGAATCACTGGAAGTTCTTTTTTTTTTTTTCTATTTTATTTTATTAAAAGCATTGATTTGAGTAGCGTCGCATCGCTCTCTCCGACTCTAATTTCTCTTTATATAAAATCAATTTCAAATTATCGTCTAATATACTGCAGAAATATTGTGGAAACTATTGTTTTACAACTTGACTTTTATCGTCTCTTCTCGCTGTTCAATTATTTCATATTTTATGTTACAGTATAAAGAAAAATTGTTCCACATTTCTCATTGATATAAAATAATACCTATACCTACTAGGTACCTGAATTTATCGAGCAAATAAAACTACGACAAAATAACGAATTCACGTGTCTGATAATGGGGGAATTTTTTTGAAAAATAAATTCCATCGCACGGGTATAAAGATGAGATTTATTTATCGAATATACATATCTGAAGGTATGACAAAAGTGTATATACCTATATAGATGAATGTAGGAGGTGAGGTAATAGGAAAATCCGAAATATGGTTGTAGGAAAATGTGCGAGCGAACGAACGAACGTTAGAGGTTTCAAAGAGCAAAATCCCGTCTCATCTTTCTTTTCGTTATGCGAGATTTTCGTCGTTGCGAGGATCAAATTTAATGTGAAAATATATTTTCGATGTATATTTTAAACGGGCTGCAATATAGCTTCCCATTTTACACTCTGAAAGAAAAGAGCAATAGGAAGAGAAAGAAAAAGAAAAAGAAGAAGAAGAAGAAGGCTAAAAAACCAAATTTCACCGGAATTGGAATTGATAATTTTTATACGATTGTAAAAAAAAGTTTAGTGTGCTTCACGTAGGGTCGGGTTACTTTAACGTCATACTTGCGTAGATGAGTGTCGCGAAGCGTTCGGAAGCTCACGGTGGGTATATCCACCCCCAGCCTCTCGTTCCAAGAGCAAAGCGGAAACTTTTACGAAATGAAAAAACTTTCTGACATTACACACCAGTTCGTGACCAGTTTTATGATTATTTGAAAGAAATTAATCCTTTTTTCCGAGTTAGTAAGTCAAAAAAAAAAATAATAAATAAAAGAAGAAAAAATTGCGCCGATATGAAAAAAAAAAAATATAATAAATCCCTACCTTCCGCGGTCTAGACTCTAGTACGTTGTACATTATATACCTGTGTATATGGTTTATCCAACCGCCGTTCTATCTACTTCGGGTTTAACGGAAATAAAGGTTACCCTACCCGTGTTATTAACTCAAAAAACATCCGTTCTTCACCTGTACCGCGAGTCGCGGTCCTCTGAAAATTAATTCCGCGAAAATAACAGGGCCGAAAAGTTTTCAGCAATATAACAGTTTTCTTCTGAACAGTTCGCGTACTTTCCGCATCTTAGAGCCCGCAGATTATCCAGATATTATTGAAGCTGGGTCTGAATTGTATTCATAAGGTAAAATTTGAGGACTCTTGACATAATGGGATATAATTTCATTCGCAAAAAATAAATCGTTATGAAAATTTGGTATTTCCACATTTCCGATGTAATTCGTTTTAAATTTCAATTCAAAAAGAGGTTCAACTACTGTCTAAATCTATCCAGTAACAAAGTTGACATCCTAGGATTACCTAGTGAAATTTTATTGATAAACTTTAGACAAGGTTTAAACGTCAACCCTATGCTTCAAGGAAAAGTCAAAGACGGCTGCTGGGGTAATTAATGTTCACTTTGTCCTATGTACGCAGTTTAAACTAATTCTAAGGGTGAAACGCGCCACTGCATACCATAAGATTAATAACTACCCTCTCTTACGTGTACAGTATAGTTGGGACAAACTTTTTTGAAGAAATAATTCTAATCGCGTGATCCGTTCTTGTCCTAAGTTATTAAAATACATAGAATGAAATAAAATGAAATATAATAAAGAAATGAGAATACGGAATCCGTGTCTTTTTCCAAAAAAAAGTTTTGGTGTTCTTCCAATTTTTCTAAAACCATAAACTTCAAAGTCTGGTGTTTGATCATTTCGGTATATAGCCAAAAGCTCGTCTATACACGTATAAACACCGTCTTGAATACCAATAAGCGTGTTTTCCCATCAAAACGCTAGACATGCAAAACATCTAGAGTAGCTGCCTATTTCGTAGCGAAAACTTATTCTCGACGCGAGCTGTGCCGATCCGTTAGACCCCGTCAAGGATACGAAATCTCCCTTTTCCATGTCCCGGAACATTGATAGTCAACCAGGATAGTCGGTACCCTGTAGATACAAGGATACCACGTTTCCTGTTTACACATCACCCACCATCACCTCATTCGGGATAATGAAACTCCTCGATGGTACAGTGCGTGATTTCAAAATCGATCTAACCCTGGCTCAAACCTCCGATTAAATTAGCCCCGTCATTTTACTCTACTCAATAATGATCACAATCGAATATGGTGCTCGATCATTCGTTTGAATAATCGGATAAGTAAAATTGAAGAGAAATGGTAAAACCACGTTTTCTCACCCAATTTATTCACAGTGTAAAGAAAATTCTTGTTAACCTTTCGAATTACGGATCTGCCTATCTCTGATCCATGTCATCGGTCTACAGACGTGTAACAAGGGCACGTAAACATATACACGAAATGTCAACAGTCGACGGATAATCCCAGCCTCTCTGGTCCTCCGAGCTTGCGTATACCAGAAAGTGTATGTGTATGCATGGGGTAAATAGATTTGAGCTACAAGTCGATAGATAAGTACATAACCTTCGGTGTATATATATATATATATATATATATATACTACCTTAGCCACGTAGTGACGATATATAACAATGGTTTACCCTTTTCCCATCACCCTGAGGCTCGGAGATATTTTCTGTTGCATCTTATAGTATCCAAGTATCGAGTAGTAAGTAAGTAAGTAAGTAAGTAGGTGAATGTATACATGTATGCCACGGATACAGATCTCAGACTACTATTTCCCGCATCACGAATGCATCCTGATTTGATATGTATACGTATTCTCTTATCCGATCTTATTACATAGCTGCACTATACGAGATGTGTGATGGTTTATTTAGAGACTGACACCTAGATACAATATGCACTGTGGTACTATATACAACTGCTGCAGATTCTGGTATATAAATGAATTTTTTAAACATATATATATACTACCTGAATGAATAATACAAAACTGAAAATTTTTCCTCGCGATTTGTCCGGAGGAAGTGAGGGTCCCTGCAGATATACCTATACTTATATTATATATATCTATATATGATAGAAAATCGAAGCGGAGTTTTATGCGACCAATCTGAGGCCACATTGTGTTTCTTTCTATGTGCGGATCTTATACTTATATTTACGATATATTTCCTATATATCTATCTATCTACCTACCTACCTACCTACCTACCTACATACGAGAACGAATGTGTCGTAAACCATGAAATAATATGTACACCCATATTCCGAAGGGATACGAAGGTTATACCCTTTTATAGCTGCAGGGTACGATGATGGGTGTATGATCAGCGGGGTACGTATTGGACTTTTTTTTCTTTTTCATTTCTTGTCTATAGATTTTTCTAATTTCGTAGACAAGTATAAGATGCGCATATATAGGTATTCATGTAACGGAAGAAATTTTTTTTTTTTTTACTTTTACAATGAAAAATTTCGGTTTTTATATGCCTTGCGTTTATAAGTACATATAAGGTTTTTCCTTCAGTCTATTGGGAAATCCAGCTGCTATACCTGTACATTATACGTATAAGAATAAAGCAACCTGATCTACTCGGATACGAGGGAAAAAAAAAAAGAGGAAAAGTTAATAAAAGAGACGACGAGATTGAGAAATGGTATCTTCGAGTTATTTATATTGTCTCCCCCGCCCGATTCATCTTATACGTTAGCCGAATGATCTCCCATTCGTTCGATCGCGGAGAACGCAGCCTGGCAAAACTCACGATATCGTTTATACGTCGTTCTTTTTCCAGCTTTAATCATTTTTTGTTTTTTAATTTTTTTAAAAAATTTTTTTCCTTTCCATTTTTTTTTCATCGCTGTGACTATTCCCACGTCGTCATTTAATAAATTTCACTAGAAATATAGCACATTGAAAATTTCTCACATTCAGAATTTTTTTACAAATTATAATCGCATTTTGCTCGTTTTTTTTGTTTTTCCCACGCTTGTCTTCCAACATTGAAACTTATATGTATGTATACTATGTACCAGCATATATACTATTACACGAATTCTGTTTCTGTCCAAGAGATTAATCTCTATGGAAATTGACGAATAAATCACGAAAGCGAATTTAATAGGTATATAAGGGTTATCTCCACCCCGCGTGAATTAGACCTGCAATCGATTACAATTTACAACATGCATCCATGTATATACCACATTTGTGCATAATCTGGGAACTCTATATATACCCATACTGATATACGTGCTTCTATAGGTATAATATTTCACTACCGCGAAACCTTTGAAGGAGCTTCTAAAATTTCCATTGAAATTGGGAAATTGATTAATTATTCATAAATTTTCATCGCCTTAGAGAGAATTACACAGACAGCTAACAGACCTTGGGTTATAATTTGTAAATTCATTTTTATCAAGGAATTTAGTCAAAATCGATTAGATTTTTTTCTCGTAATTAAATTTCACTCCCCTAAAAATTGTTTTTTTACTTTTTTCTTTTTTTTTCTCTTCTTCTTCTTCTTCTTCTTCTTCTTTCTTCTTCATATCTCTCACCTTCTTTACATTTTCTCTCTTAAATATTCCAAGAAAAATTGAAGCCGGTTGTATTCTCGCTTCTTAAAATATTATGTCAGGATATATTATTCAACGTCGTTATTTTATATCGGGGAAATGTAATGAAAAGAATAAAAAACGAAAGAAAAAAAGAGTACTGCGCTTAAAATTCTTACATAAATCGATCATTTTAATTCCTACACATAATACTTTCTTTTTTTTTTTTTTTTTGTGGATTAACCCAGAGAACTGAATTTTCAATTCATGACAGAAAAATTGATAGTCAGGTTTCCGACATTGCTCATCAAGTCGAATGATATAAAATAATAATCATGGTTTTTTAACGCGTGCTTCGTTGACACAGTCCAGTAATTTTTCGGAACCAGGTAGGCAGAAAACACGAAGAAAAAAAGACGTAAAAGTAGGTATACCTACATCGGTAGACCCTGCAGTAATTTACGAGGTAAAACCACCAGGCAAGCAGTGAAGCAAATACATACGCACCTGTACCCTGTATCCATCGTAATCTTCGCGGAAAACATTAGCGAAATGAATTAACAACGAGTTGGTTAGTCGGCTGGGTATGCAAGTGTAAGCCATTCGTGTATATATATACGTATAGCCGTTTACGTGTGTATCGCGAAAACGAATTGTGTTTCATTTCGGATAACAGTAACCGACCGGATGTCAAGAGTATTATCATTGGGGGAAAAAAAAAATTGTTCGGTTGATTAAACCGAATCGATTGGAAAATGGAAAAAATTATACTATAAAAATCAGAAGAAAGACGAGAAAATAATAAAAAGAATAAAATTTGAATCCATGTTTATGGGCGATCCAAATATATACATACCAAGTTTTGTTTTTTTGTTTTTTGTTTTTTTTTTTATAAACTTTGGCCCTTAACGTATAGTATATTCCCTGTAGATCGTTAGCATGAATTTATGCACACGTTTATATATTTATATATATCGCGTTTATCGCGTCGATAGATATTCGGAAAGTTTCTCTTTATACCTGAGCCGTGGGGATGAACTCTCGCGTTTTTATAGCAGCGATGATGATATGTTGGCGTTCTATTTTTATGAAGAAAAAAAAGGAAAGGATACTGTCCCTGTTTCTGTGCACCAGAGTAAAGTTTGAAAAGCCGAAAAGCTCCTTTCGGCGAATCTTGAAACGGGCCTCATCGCCAAGGGGGAGAAATAAGCGGAAGAAGAGCAGAGGGTGAGGGTGATCGCTAAAGCATCATCCGCCTAAGGGTAGGTGGGTAAATGTGAGTGAAGAGGCGGGAAACTCTTGCTCTGAGTTTCCTTACGCGTGAAACACCGACACAACGGTGTATCGTATAGATCGTGGTTTCCATGGTATAACGTGAACATTAATCTTCGAAAGGCTTTGTGCGAGAATGAACAATTTCATATATAGCTGCTAAGAAGAATGGCGAAAATCTGCGAAAAATAATAGTTAATGCGGTCGGGAAATCGTGCCGATTTTTGGAGATCTATTCCGCCGCGAATAATCGATCGATGCTTACTTATTGCCCCATAGCGTGCCCACACCTTAATAAGAAAAATCACTATGGCCGTATAATGATTATACGCTAGTTTTTACCGACGTCACTTATACTGGCTAACATTTTTTGCGACGATTTTTCAACCGCCCCGTTCTTCTCGCTTCTTTGCCCCTTAGATATGCCATAATCAATCAACTAGAGCCCAGAGGGGTAAAATACGTAGGAGATTGTTATTCTCGCTTCTAAAAGCGCTTGTCTTATATTGTTATGAACATTTTTTCGCAACTTTGATGATCGGTACTAGCCGATGCTAACCTGAGAAATTTTTTGATATTAAATTCCTTTCCACCATTTCTGTTCTTCCAACTTTTTGCGCGGTAAATAATTTTTCCCAAAACCCTTTCCAAAAATATTTTTCTAACGATCGTTCGCCGGGAGTTAAGTTAGACCGTGATTTAGACCTCGGTTAAAACCGATCGTGTGCTCGACTTGACTCGCCGTCTCTTTTCGTCATTTATATTGCCGCAATTTCACGAATCATTTGTAAGAACGAGACAGCGTTAGTTACAGTCAAGCGACAAGGAGATCGATAAATCTGGTGAAATCGATGGAAACTAATCAGCAGCCTCATTGCGGAATAGAATTACTAAACTATACGTCGAGAATCGGTGCAGTGGCCAATTTCAAAAAGGATTTTACAAACCTGTGAAACTTTTTCGCTTTTTATTATTCTGCTGAATTTTTGTCGCGAAATGTTCCCTTCGTGTGTGGGACGTGATACATGATGTATGATATTTTATTTCAACCGTTCAGTCCAGGTCGCTCGTAAACGTAGGTATATAAGGTATCCTCAATATCGTTAGGACGAAATTTTTCTCCATTTCCCAGAGCAAAGATCGCGAAGCACCATCCTTTTTTTTCTGCTGTTTTTTCTTTTCCTTTTACTTCTCGTTTTTTCCACCCTTCGTCCAACATATACAAAGCACACGCACTTGGTCGACTGAGCAAATCGGAAAACATTGATCTCCCTGCTAGCCGAAACTCCGAGTATTTGGTGCGGCGGTCACTCGGACCATGTGTGTTCCAAAAATTTTACCCTTAGAATCGGCCTCGTGCCACTTATCCCTAAAACTGCTCGTAGAATTTCGCGAAAATCGCAATTTTTTCAGGAATTTATATTGATCAAATGTATATCCCGAAGCGTACCCACACACCTATATAGATATCTGTGAAATTTGAAACGGAAAAGCGAAAAAAAATGTTGACCTGGTTAATAGTCAGAGAAAAAGCAAAAGAAAAAAAAAAAAAAAAAAAACAAGGAATTGGTATGAAACTTTTTCGCGTTCTTCTGTAACTCGCGGATTGTATAAACAGAAAAGTTTTTTTTTTTTCTATTATTCTACCGCAGCGCGGTATAATTGTGATTGATTTTTTTTTTTCTTTTTTTTGCTTCCAAAGTTCCAAACTAGAGCGGTCGTGATTGAGCGAAAAAGTTTTTTTTTTTTCCTTTTTTTTTTTTGAATCGTGATTTTCACGTTTAGGCTTACAACTTTCTTCGCTGTATACTACCTATATGAATTGTCGAAATTATGATTTCACTTCCGGCGATATAAAATTTGCGATAAAAATAAAAATAAAGAAAAAAAATTAAGAGTTCACTGCGTGAATTTGAAAATCAAATAAATATACATCGCGTTTCTCGTCACGTGGATCTTATTTCATTAAAGTATCCAGGACATATGAGATTTTCATAATCTCCGAACACGACACGTACCCGCTTCTCTTAACGGATATTTTTCGATAACAATTCGAAGTCTCTTTTTTTTTTTTCTCTCTCTCTCTCTGTCATTGGGTCTATAGCTATTTTATTAGGATAATATCTATAAACTCTTGTCCGATATATGTAGGTATGAGAAATGTCACACATACTTGCGTGAAAATTCTGACAATTTTTCGGCGAAAATAAAAAAAAAAACAAAAGGAAAATTAAAAGTAAAAATTAATTATAATTTTTGCACGCGCTGTTGGTTTCAATTCGTTTATTCAAGTACCAATACATATACTGATATCACATTTATGTCAGGTGTACGTATGTATACATGTATATAATTCTATACACGTTTTTCGGTTTTTATTTTTTACTCCCCCGCATATATACGCGTGTATCTTAGCGCATTTAATTTACCACGGTAAACAAAACCCTGAGACTGAATAAATTATATACGAAGCTTGTTATATACGCGGTGGCTTGCTCTAGTTTCCCTGCGATGGTTATTTTATTTTATTTTATAAAAAAAAAAAAAAAAAAAAATTCTAATTTTTAATTTTTTTTTTTTTTTTTTCGTATTGTTTTATTCGTTTTTTATATAATTTCATATAATTTATTTTAATTTTTTTTTTTCTCCGTACGTAAACTAAACCATACCTATATACTCATCGCGCATGTTCAAATACACCGTAAAGTCCCTTGAATGGACATTCTTTCTGCAACGTCAAACAAACGTTGCGTGCAAACGGTGCAATTTCACGCCCCAAAGCTCCCTAATGTCTTTCTTCTTTGATTCAAGCTATAATGAGTTTCCTCCGATCCCTACATAGAAAGAATTCTAACGTTGCGGAATATTAGACACTCGAATGTATGATATAGTATAAAATAAAAAAAATAAAAAAAATTAAAATTCATTCGACGTGATTGCAAAGAACAAAAAATAAGTATAAATAAAAAATTATTATATCAAAATACAAATTTATGAAAAGAAAGGAAAAAGCTTACCATAGGTATCATCTAAGTTAATTAAAATCTTTTTTTTTTTCCTTTTTTTTTCCCCCATTATCTCCTCACCTCTGTATGAACCCGATTCTCTATTTCTAAATAAAAAAAAGCTCTATAATAAAATCAGAATCTAATTTTTCTAAACGAGGATTAATGAATTCTAAATTTTACTGAGGGGGTAAGCACATAAAACCCCGGAAGGTACCTACACGGGATATATAGGCCCCCAACCCACACTTGCACAAAGTACAAAATTCAGACTAGTCTCTACCCTTCCGTGACAGATTAGCCCTGTTATCTCCGGTTCGTTGGGCGCCAACGTTTCTGGTGCAACAGTCTCTTCCTTAATCACAGTCTACACATAGTGTTGGCCTTGTCACAAGAGATACCACAACTTTAGTAACACGTAAGTACCCACCTGCCATGAGGGTGAGCAGCTTTGTTAGTCGCACTGATTATGGGCAAGGATTAATGATCAGCGTCGCGCTACTAGAAAAAAAAAAAATTTGAAATTAAGAAAGAAAAAAAAACCAAAAAAAAAAAAAAAAGAAAGAAATTGAAATTTTCTTTTCTTTAAAGTCCGGTGAGAAAGAAAGCCTCCGCCCTTATTATCCTCCCTTATTTTTAGACTTCGCTTATCACTTGTCTAGAATCTTTTTTTACCTGTAGCCCGGAACGATAGACTGTGGATCTAATCAGTAAAAACGACAATAGAATAGAATACCTTGTCTAAAAGCTTGAAATTTTTATTGCACCGAATGACGTTAACGCGTATAACTCAGTCAGAGTCTAGGCAATAATGTAAATCGGAGTTTATTATATCACCTAGCTATCCGAACGGTACCTACTCACGTCTTAAAAGGCATTTCGTGTTACCGTTGACGACAGACACTGTCTTATCGGTCTCATCCCACGTCTCACTCGATAGCCAGACAATACTCAATGGAGATTGTCGAGACGAAGTCTCAGACTGAGTTGCAAGAAGAATTCCCTACGATTTTTGTATTCCTATATTACATCGAGGCCTTTCAAATGGGGGGGGGGGGGGGGGGGGGGGGGGAGGGAATAAAACGTCCTTTTAAGTGATCTCGTTGTCCCTTTTCCTGAAATATGCTATTTTTTATTTTTTTTTTTTAAGATAAAATTTGTATTAAAACACTCGAACCATTGGACCAGTATATCTCTACATGCCTGAATCTCATGTTCAAATCTATGTTCGGTATTATGCCTGTATGTACCGTGTGTAGATCAGGCAGAGACATAGCTGTATAGCTATATACCGAACCAAACCGCTGTCGCACGACCCGTACAGGGTTAATAGGGTGCTGTCGTGTACTCATTCTCCATTATCATGCATTATCTCCGTTGCCTTCACCGAAAACAACCCTTTAGCGGAGGGCCGTCCGAATCGGACCTACACCAACCTACATATATAGGCACAAGCCCTGTCGTCGTCGTCAGAATATTTGTCTTCTATCCGAGACTAATCTCTAACACAAGTAGAAAAAGGGAATGGATGAATTAATCAGGGATATAGTTGAATTTGCGAAAATGAAATATTTCGACATTTTTTATTTTCTACGTTTTTCCTCATTTTCACCTCTGATAAACTTTTCTCAATTTTCTATCCTGGTTATTCATCTTAGGAAAGATTTTATACAGATTAGATAATAATTGAAGTATATGGTAGTCAGCCACCCGCGACCGTATATCGAGTGGTCGGTGATGTTTCTCTCGAAATTCTATACTTAAGCACGTACATATTTGAGTCCTTTACAAAGCACTCTGAGAGATTGCAAAAAATTTTGGCCAGTCTACTTGGGCTTTAGATTTTATACTCGGTGGAATCTCGGCAAAGAATCTCTTATACCGTTGGTTGGTTTGCTCGTTCGTTGGTTGTCTATCTGCTTGTCTCATACAAAACTTGTACTACTAAGTTCCTTCTATACTATATCGTTGTGCCATAATCGTGCGCACTGTTTCTCTGGCTCTAAATTCTTTCCTTTTTACCTCTTTTCCCTTTTTTTTGCTTTTATATATATATTTTTTTTTTTTTTTATTCTTAAAATTATTACACTGGGTACTTCATAACAGCGAGTATTTTCCACCCCTGAAAATCCCCTGCAGACGTTCGCCTTATCGAATTCGTACGTTACCAATTATTCGCTAATAATTCCCGCTATTTTACAAACCTTGAATATATCTAAATCGCGTTAATTAATAACGTAATTAAAACTTCGGAAATTATCATTCGGATGATTCGAGACGGTTTATCTTCCTTTCCCTTTCCGTTTTCGTTCTCTTCTTTATTATTTTTCTACGACACTTTTGTCGCTGTATTGGATTCGAGATTTTCAAACTATTCGACAATAGAACCACTGCCAATTTCGATTGTCTTTGTCACTCGACTGATTCCATGCGAACGAAGAGACCCTCGCATTTCAATTGGGAACTCCTACTATTGTCACCTACGGTAACCATGTCGTCCTACCTACACCTTCATCCGCATCCCTGAATTCTCCGTTTTCATGTCGCATATATTTCCTCGTTTCCATTTTCCAGAGATTCGGACTTTAGAATGCTGAATTCTTTCCGTTCTGTCTTTTTTTTTTCTTTTTTTTTTCTTTCGATTTCATTCCTTTCTATAAAATCTGGAAACGAAGCTCCACTCTTTTTGTACCGAAGACGAAATAGGAGGAACAATATTTCTACCTCTATTCGACGAGATCAGGTAGAAAATACGAAGCCAAATAGCCCCGAGCGAACGACGAAGGTAGCTTTCAAATTTACGCTGTTATTTTCCCCGTTTGGAATTGGGGGTGAATAAGAAGAGAAGGGACGAGGAGTGTGCTTGTCGTTGAAAATGAGTAAAAATCTTTGGAATTTACAATTTTTTTCATATTTCTATGGTTACGAGTCGTTTCCAACCAATGCCTACCTGCGATTGTCGCATATTTTTTGACCATTTTCCCATAACAGTCTGGTATTTGCGTAACAATATATCGTTTCCTTTTTTTTTTTCTTCTTCTTTTTCTCATTTCTTATATTTCTCAAGCAACCAAGGAACCAACTGACTATACCCGTTCCTCGGTCCCGTACGTCGAATCTATTTGAATTTCAAATACTCGAAACGATCAGTACGTTACTTTATTACATAATTTCGAAGAAATTTATCTCCTCAAAATTCTGATAGTCCATCGCCTTTCAATTTTCTCATAAATAATTCGTACCGGTATTTGTCCCCCATATATGTATAATTTCTGCAGACAAGAAAAAAAAAAAGAAAGGGGAAAAAAGAGTGGAAAGGAAAAAAAATGGGGAAAAGCCACCACAGCGGATCAGATTAACGCGGATATATTCGAAGCACGTGGAAATTCTGGCTTTTATAACAAACCGCTTCGTGCTATAAAGGTCTGACGTGTATTCTCGTACGTATATAGGTATATGTATGCATGTATATCTATAGGAGAGAAATAGAACGATACCCAACCTTTCTAGAGGGATTTGTTCGTGAGGTATGAAACAAAGCGCGTGTCCATCCGCCTGTCCACTCGTCCGTAAGAAATTGAAACGATGGTATCCGTCCATCCATCCCTCGTCTTTCCAACCCTCTGTATCACCGTCCAACTTGCCCCTAATACGGTATACCGTTTCGATTTATATCTGGTAGCGGTGGGTGCCGCTCGTGCAAGAAATAACTTGATATCATATTTCCCTACGAGATTTTGACAATACGTATTTCAAGAACTGATATAATGCCATGAAGGGTAGGTATTCCGCTTGCCTCTCACCCTCGTTCATATTTCGCCTTTATTTTCAGCATTTCGGTTATTCTGTTTTCTCAAGATTTCCTCGCATCGTTGGTTGGATAAGAAAAAAAATTAAATTTCTAAATTATATTTCATACCGAAAATATGGTTCGTCTTTCTCTAAACAAATTATATTAGATTGTCTCATTTTTTTTTTTTTTTTTTTTCCCTCTTTACGAATCCACAGGGACCCTGCTAACTATCTTTAAACTCTTTCAATTCGCGGTCGGAAAATTGGATCGTTTCAACTGGACTCTGGCTCTTTTTATACACTTTCCTCTATAACCGGGTGGCATAAGTCTGTCACTTTACCCCCTGCAGCTACTAATTGTGAGCAGCGATTTACCAAAGCTTATTAACAACGGCTAGGGGTGCTGCTAGCGAATCATATTACACTTTTCTCTCCGACCACATATCATTTCAGATGCGACTATACAACTATATACATCGCTTATTATAACCCAGCCGTAATTCGCTTGTTAATAAAACACCTACGTCCGTCCATTAAACTCCTTATCACAAGTCTTTAATTATCTCAACGTAAGAGACGTGGGGGTGGGACGAGGCGAAGCTGTCATATAAAAGACATAAATCGCCCAAGGGATGATAAAACGTTACTTTAATTGTCATTTAATATCCCGTATATTTCTGTTCTTAAAAATCACTATTTTTATTTTCTTTCATTCCAGGTCCGCGGAAGAAATTCTCACCATGTTGCTTGAGGCTAGCGAAGAAGGTGCTGGGGGTAGTTGGGACGGGGGTCGAGTCGTGTGGAGCGTACGTTACGAGCTTGAGGGCGAAGATGACGACGCATCCCCGGCAGGTTCGAGCCAACATCACCACCACGTAGACAAAAGGAAGCTGCAAGCTCGTCTCGAGATACAGAAAGACGACATTCAAGCAGTGTTACCAATATCGAAGGTAAGGGTACGTACACTGAACACTGATCAACATTAACAATATCATACTTACACGCTACCATCAATCGAATTCTACCCTATTCACGAAATACAAATATACTAGACACATAGAGGGTTGAAATTTTGATTAAGAAAATAATGCTAGCCTTTAGCGAAAGTTAGGAGGTAATTATCGTTAATTATTACTGCAGGTAGGCCCGTACCATGGCCACGAACTAAATATAACTAACAGTCAGAGTTATAGCCATACCTTAATGAAGAAAATAACTTAGAGTTGTAGCGTAGGTATTAGGAAAAAGAAACTTTCCTCCGGTTTTTTCTGATCAATAATTAAACAACAAAAAAAGGAAAAAGGCATTCGAGTTTCCAAAATTCATAGGGTTTGGGACATATAAGGCTCGAGTATCCCTAATACAAGGTACACTGTGTTCTGTTTGACTCGTTAACTTGATTCATTAGAAATAAAGGTATAGGTATTAGTCGTGTCGATTTTATCGGGATCGTAAACGCAATCGGTGGCCAAGATCGAGGCTTACAGGAACTGGTATAAAGATCCATAGAAAACCCTGTAGTTGGGTCATGGGAACGCTCGCAGCTTCACAGATTGAACGTTATATTATAAGCTTGATATTTACGGTAATAAGGAGGCCAAGGTACCAGGACTCGAGGGTCGAAGGGTAAAGGGCTGAAGGGTTGAAGGTCCGAATACTACATCCTGCAACGGCGTAATAACTCTGACGGTATATTTACGATTTCGCTAATGACAGAGGGGCCTCGTTCCCGCTTTTGGGTATATTTATATGAAAAGTTGTAAGAAAACGAGAGAGGAAGAAATAAAGGGCGAAGGAAGAAGACGGGGTGAAAGGTAGGAGAGAAAATAATTTTTTTACGAGTTTGAAATGTCGTTGTGATCATCGAGCCGTAATTTACGGATTATATGCAGATATTTTCGAGGCCCGCCCACGCTTTGTCTACTTTGTACTAAAAGAAATCTCGTTCTCTCGATAAGGCAAACTAAGGTAAGGAAAAAAGAAACCCCGAAATATAACCCCGCCTCTAGATTGAGGTAATAGCTGGCTCAACGAAAAGGAGTTTTCAAATACCCGCGAGAACTTAGTCAGGCTTTGCTGCACTATCCAGAGTTCGATCTTTAGCTACGTGAACCAACGGGGGGATTTCGGCACCCGAATCATTCCACATCCATTTTTATAGCTTCACCCTAACCGCTGTTTCGCAGTCCATATACCTAACGCGAAATCACGTAACGTTAGATAAATTTATAGTCAAAGTAGGGAGATATATAGGGAAAAGTGTCACTCCAAAGGGGGTATTTTTTTTTATTTTTTTTATTTTTTCTTCTCCTCTCCTATATCTCTTGTCTTTCATACTTTTTGCATAAACTTTCTTTACAAACAGTTTAGCCCAGCATCTAGGATTCTTACTAGTAGTAGATATGCTGTAGGTACTACCTATACACGTAGGTACGATCTTGGTAAAAGATTCGTTTATGGATTTACTGAGAAACAGACGGGAAACAGCGTGTAGGTATAATGCATACCTACTTCGCCTAATCTTCTTCTTCTTCTCTTGCGGGGAAACAAACCGGGGATAAAGGATAAAGTTTGCAGATCTTTAGGGGAATAGAAATAAAGAAAAAGAAGGAAAATAATGAAAATGAAAATAAAAATGAAAATGAAAATGAAAATGAAAAAATAAACCACACAAAGAGATAAAGGACAGAATACAGAACAGATTTATTTTAATACTAAGTACCGCAGAATATCCTCCAGCTGCCCACCTGGTTATTACTGGATGAAAAAAGATAATTCTTTCGAAAAAAAAAAAAAAAAAAAAAAAAACATAATAATTAGAGATGGAAGAGAAAGATGGGGATTACCTAATATGCATTAGCCTGCGTATAATACGCTACTCGAGTCTTTTGATCATTTATTTTATGACATGATATCGAGAGTGTAAATTATCTCGGTATAGTTTCTCGAAGGATTTAATTACTAACGGCTAATGTAATCCCGGGGCTCTGAATATACCAAGAAGATATAATTTAACCGCGCTTATAAACGAACGATTTCTAGGATAAACCTAACCGACGCAAGTTATACATGTACCTATCTTCCTTGCCTGTCTCGCCTATCTACCTACTTCTGTAATAAGCTATTTCTAAGCATCCTTCGACCGGGCCTTGTCGAGCTCTAACCTTATTAAGTTATAAGCGTAACGTTTATATGATACATTCAACCCTCTGCCCTGCCAAATAATATCACGTTGTTAGCTGTACTAGGTGTATGCATATACATGGTAGATGTGAATTATTTCGGAGCATCGTTCTCGCTCGTTCTCGCGATAGTCCTCAAACCTTCTGTAAATTATGCTATTGTACATATGCCCGGAGTATGATGACATATTTTCAGGTCGTTTCTAAGTTTTCACACATTTTTTATACATCGTACATCCTATAAGACCTGGATCGTGGATTTTAGACTCTGACAATTCCCGCAACGTACCATATATCTGTACAACAAACTTATACGGCGCTATTACTTTGGATAAATTGAATTCCATGGAATTAACCAGACGAGATTAATCAAGGTGCTTTCGCGTTTACATCGCTAGTTTGTTATAAACGTGTTTCTCAAACTTTTTGACGTAATAATTATAATCTTGTAATGAAGTTTAACTAGCTCGAACAATCTTGTAATCGTTTATTTTTTAATTAAATCCCCTTCTTTGCGCATCTGACCGATTTGTCTTTGTGGTAAATTAACAATAATTTGATAAATTTTCTTTTCCTGAAATAAATGAGAAAAAACGTCTTCAATTTTCTATTCGCAAAGATTATTCGGAATGAAATATTCGATATCGATAAAAGTTACGAAAATTTTTATCCTCAGACAAAGAATTACCCGAATCTATGAGCCTCTGCGGTAACTCGGCTATACAATTTCTGCAAATGGGTTAAATCAACTGCGAAGGTTTTCCGACACGTTAGTGCCGAACCGATGGTTCAAATGCCCGGTGATCCTCTCTAGGTGGGATGATGAAAACGGGGCTAAATTTTGGCAGGGAATTTTAGCCATGCCGTGTTTCAGGATGGTCGACGAAGCCGAGGATACCGTGCGAGTCCAGAGCCCATCACGGACGTAATTCTGCATCGTTTAACTCGCGAGTGGAGTTAATGATCGGTGAAAATTATTGTCAGCCAGTGAACGTGATTTTCGGCAGTTGAACGTTTTTTTCTAGTTTTAGTTATTATACCTAGCTAGCTGCCCGCACGCAAAGCTCGATTCTACAAATTATAGTTGAAATTTATTTCATTGCTGTAATTTTGTTTCTTTTATTTCTTGAACAAGTGCGATATGCGATGGCTTTAAACGAAACTTTTATTTTCTGACAATTTTTACGGATTCATTATTTAAGCATTGAGTATAGGTCGATAAACTGTTTCCTGGCGATGACTAGCTCCAGCAGTTGAAGTACAAGTGTTTTCTATATTTCTCTTGTATATCGTGATTAATAAAAATATCATTTTCCGCCCGCCTCTGGTCATCTACGATTGATATCACAAATCGTAACGCAGAAGGGAAGGATGAGAGACGAAAAAAAATAAAGAGATAAAAAAAAACCCCAAAAATGAACAAAAAGGCAAGAAAGAAACAATTTTCCATTTAATACCAGAATTTTAGCGAAGCTTTGCAGAAAGCAATATAAAAGCAGAGGCGCAATACGTACCCCGCAGTATTCAGTTGGGTAAAGAAACAGGGAAAAAAAAGAAAAATTTATAAATCCTTCAGAGGTCGTAGGTCAACATGGTCCGAGTTATTTTTACCGAAATACGCAAATTTATACGTGTAAGCTGCAGGCTCGCTGTTGGAATTGTAACTTATTTTTTTTTATTTTTTTTTTCATCTTCTTCTTTCTGTCTTACGTTGTTTTGCCTGGAATTTTCCTATTTTTTTTTTCTCTCCTTTTTTTTTTCGAGGAACCGTGAAACCTGCGGAAGAACGAACCGCCTACGATTTATGCCCGTAAAAGATATTATAGCGAAATGCTACGCATAGGTTTTCCTGCGCTTGCTTTTGATGGAGGAAATTCCGCTCACGCGTTTCATAAAGCATTTTCCAATAATCCGACCCTTCGTCTTTCGAATTCCAAAAGTAGCCGCTCGTAAACTAATCAATACCCTGCCAGGACTTAGGAGCTACGTTTCTTACTCGGTTTCACAGTATTAACGTTTTAAAGTAAATTAGACAAGTGCCCAAGTCATTATAGTTAATTAGCTGAACCCCCCCCCCCGCGCTGTTACTAGTTAATGAATAGAACGGAACACGGTGTCCAATATCAGCTAATCATTGAGGGAAAAAAAAAAGAAAAAATTACTCCAAAATCGCCCGTTTTAAGTAAACCTTATTTATTTGTAGAACGAATGGTGTATATCTATCTATAGTCCATACCTATACCTACAGTTAATAGGAAATTCCATTCAGAGTAGATCGCGAGGAAACTTATTGACCCGCGTGTGTTTAAGAGCCTAATCAGGAAATGGATGGCGCCGCGTGCGAGTAACTTGAAACTCGATCAATACTCCATTGAATAGGACTGTTTCGCAGTCTCTAGCCATTTACAATAACCGTAAAAGGCCTAAAGGGGAAGTATCTGATCTGTTATAAGAGATTTTCATCAATTTTCACCCCCTGAAATTAGTGTTTATTTATTTAACGATTTTTAGACATGTAGAGTCGGCCGAGGTGGAGTTCCGAATTACGAATTTTAATATCACCGACTCAGGGTTTTTGGAAAGGGCATTTCCCTGGAAGTCTACACAGCTATTTCCAAAAACTCTGTAACAAAGAACACGGAAGATTAAAAATTCCACAAACAGACTGAGGATCCGACAGGCCAAGACTCCGAAGCTCGAAATTCGCGCATGTATTCATTCAGTATTCGATAACTCGGACTGTATTGATCGTATATCCGCCAATATAAGTAGGTCTATGGTGAAATTAATCGTCTTGAGATTTACATTTTGGAAATAAAAGTTCCAAAATCTTATCGATTATTCATGACTTAATGAGGATATCGATTGAAGTAGATGAAACGGATTTCCGCTAAGAGGATAGCCCGGTTAGAATGGACTATCTTTCGTCATCACATCCTGGCGAATAAACCAAAATTTTCGGAATTTTAGCTATCTGCGTTTCGATCTATCGGAATTTCAATTGTCGAAAAAACTCGGCGTTTCTTAATAATTCTAAATCCACCAAGATGAATTCGGAACCTGAACCCGGCCACACGTACTATAGGAGCTCAAAAACTAACCGGATGTACTTTGGAAAGGTACACTGTAGGTACACCAGCTCCACGTCCCACTATCTAGATATATGTGTAGTTGTAGTATACCTTTAGGTACTCAACTATGGTGAGAAGTTTGCGGATATACCTATACTGATAGACTCTCGAGACTGACGTATACCAGGATTTCGAGGCTGCAGCAATTCCCGAGCTGTGATGAACGACGTAAATACGAAACTGTTGACACAAGACGAAGCGATCCAGACTCCTGCAATCCCAAGATGAAAGGCATAGCTGACTTGACGAACTAATTGAGCCTCTGAGTTCGACCAAAATTGCTTGAGCGTTTCGGTATAAATTTCGATTTAATGTTATCCCTAATAATAATTGGGGGTAAATTACTCGTTGAAAATTTATGGCCGTGTCTATTTCATTTTTTGACAAATGTTCGTCATATTTTTAAATTTATTCGAGGCTGTAGCGGGCGCAGCTTGCACGACGATTTTCTATGTAGTATCTAGTCGTAAATAAGAAGCTGTTGGTCTAATGCATGGCGCCGTTATTATTAGCATACGCGTATTTCAACTGACTGAGTGCAGTAATTTCGACGAGAGAAAAATAAAGAGAGAGAGAGAGAGAGAGAGGAAGACTGTCAGCGACAGAAATCTGCGATAAAATATCAATGAGAAGAAATGCATTTCCATTTCTTTGAACATATATCGAAATTCTTGTAAGCAGTAAGAAATCTTCGCATCCATCAATTCACCTCGTGTGCAGTATTCGATCTTTTATTTTACTTTCTTCGTATATCATACATGTACGGGATATTCTCTCTTAGCATCACAGATTTCCCTTTACCTCGCACAGGGTGTAACCTTCTTTCTTTGATGATAAGAACAAGCCCTGAATCCCAGGTATAAAATTCGTTGAAAATTTATAGAATCTTGGAAAAATGTCAAAGAGCAAAACGCACAGCGAAAGGTATAATATATTAATTTTTTCTTCTTCGTTTTATTATTTATTTAATTCTTTCGTTTTTTTCTTTCTTCCTTTTATTTCATTTCAGTTGCTTCAAGATACATAGGTATTGTATTTATTTTTAATCCCATTTCTTTGAACCGAAAAAAATCTAAAGACAGTTCAAAACTTGTCAAAGAAATCCAGAAACCATGAAAACAAAAAACAAAAATTTAATGAATACTTCATTTTCTTTACTTTTCTCTTTTTATTTTTCTCTTTTTTCTTTTCTTTTCTTTTTTCTTTCATCAAACAAACTAGAAATCGAGCTGTTTTAGTAAACTCGGATAGGCGATTGAGATCGTCGCTGTTTCTTCGGGGGTGGAATTCGTTCGTTCGGCGCGTTTATCGTGTGGGGATGAAATTACCAGGAAACGAATCGGTTTATTTAGCACGTAGCCGTTTTATCTGCTATTTCGGATCTTCGATCTTCCTCTTCCTCTTTCTCTCGCTGTTTCTCTCGCTGGACCGTATACCACATCCTCGATTACCACAGAATACACGAAGAGGAGGCTGGGCGGTGGTAACAACGACGGGATTCCCTCACTCAACTCTATCTCACCTCACTTCTCTCTTTCGTTTCGGTGCAGCAATAAAACCTCACCTATTCTTTAACTTAACTGCTCCCATGCTTCGCGCCGTTTGTCTATCGCATCAGAAACCTGCAGCCTTACTCGCGTAGTCTTTACCCCAGACCGAAAATAAGCCCGCGGAAAAGCTAATGAAGAATCTTCACCCCCAATGCCACAGGGGAGAATAAAGGTGAGCACAAGGATTCAAGGATGAAATATATTTGTCCTGGGGCTTGGGGTGAGTCTTCGCCTTAAGGAACTGAATTTTCACATTCCATGAAGGAATAGGGTACACCGATATTATACCGCGAAAAGACTTTATCTTCTCATTCTTAAAGTTTAGAATAAAAATTCAAAGATTATCAAGTCGAAGTCAAACATCAAACGCAGTTATTGTGTCGCTTATTGTAAAGCTGCGATCTTGCGAGACGCAAAGTATAGGAGCTCAAAGCACCTTTGACAGCCATGCATAACAGATATGTCGCGAATTTACACTTCCAAACGCTGTGTACGTATGTATAACAGAGTTTATTTTTTCTTTTTATTATTTCCTTTCTCCACTCTTCACGGTGTATTTTTCACGCGTGTGTGGATTTTTGTATAGGAACGACGAGAAGGAATATCGTGATCTTTACGTGCCACCTAAAAGCACATTCTCGAATTCCCGGAAGGTTCATGCAGATTTCTGTAAAGATTTACCCTCTGCATCCCCAAGCGAGAAGAATTTATATTTATTTATGTGAATTTACTCATTTTTGAAATTTCACAAAGTCATATTCTGCCGAGGGGACTTTGCGATATCGTATGACGTTCGAGGGTGTTTATAATGACAGTAAATCATTTTTAAACGTGAACAGAATTTCCACGAAATATCGCACCACGCCCTGCCCAAAGAGTACGACATGAAACAGCAGTACCCGATATCAATAGAGCTGTCAAACTGTCATTTTTCATATTATTTTAGTCGGTACCGTACGTAGAAAGCGAATGAATTCGAAGCTTGCCAGTGACAGTTTGACCCGAGCTTCGCCCTTCTCGAACCTTCAGAAATTCGTTGAGAAAATTCTAATTTCACTGAAAGCTCCCGTTATCTGAAATGATATCATTCATCGATTGATCGATAGCTATACCGAGGCTGCGAATAAAGGGATATAAACTAAACAGGGTATTATTACATTCTCATATACTTTGGGGGTACTTTTGAAAGAGATTTTTGAATCATGAACGTATGTCTAACTCTGTGGAAGTTTAAAACTCTCCGGAACCACCCCATAATCGGCTTATAATATTATCGTATTTGAAAAATAAATTCAAGTCTGAGTACAATGGATATTGTCGAGCGTTTGTTGAACCGTGCGGTTACGTTTCACGACGTACCTGCGGGCAGACAATAGGCATTGGTCAAAGCTTGACGAAAATAATGAAACGAAGATTCACCTATAGGGTTCGGAAAATAATGAGTGAAATTTTGCGATGAATTATCTTCTCTCATCATTCTTCATTTCATTTTATTTCTATTTTGTTATTTTCGTCAACTTCTTTCTTCGCGTTTGCATCTCGTTACAGAATTTAAAGCTTCGGATAACAGGTAACAAAAGGGGGAAAAACATAAGCTACAAATTTTCTTTAATCCTTGGTAAAGCTATTTCGGCCAATCGCTCGATCCCGATGAATAATAGGGGAGCTTAGAATCGGACTGGTCGAGATAAAGAGGTCGGGTAGGAATAGGTTCTGTTAAACACTCGGGAATTCTCTCTGGATTTCGAGACAATGGCTCGCAGTTATACCCGTTCTAAACTTCCGATTACCGTAATGTTACCAGTTCGAATCCGAGTTCGCACCGCATAGTTATATAGAATGATATTCATTTCATAACTGGACCATAACTGGCCCCGTTCGATCATCATTATTAGTCAAATTTCTGTAACGTTTCAAATTTAAACATTGCAGACTGAACGTCATCTCGTGCAATTTGCTAACTGCACCATCATGTCCCACGGTTCTTATATAGGTACGTAAGTTACCTACGGGAATAAGCTACTATTCCACTATTTGAACGATTTCACGAAGCGACGCGAAGCTTGGGCAAACAAAACTTCGTGTAGGTTTACCAAGTTACAAGATTATAGAACCGTGTAACGCGATACTTTACGCTTTGTTAATCAGAATTACCCATTTCGAGCAAATAGAATTCTCAAGGCTCCGTGTCCTCGTTGAAGAGCTAAGCTAATAAGACGTAACGATATAGAGCGGAGGGAATGAACATTTTTTTTTTTCTTTTCCTTTTTTTTAAGGAATTTTAGACATTTTTCAAAGCATTTTACCGGAATTCAAACTCTCTGCGTGGTTATCGCTTCAAGGCAAAATATAATATATACCGTAAATTTTACGAGCCTAGGGCAGCCGCATGTCTTATCTTCTAAACTTACTTAATTCCGAAAATTATTCCGGTGGATTATTTAACCAGCATAAAATTATATTATATCCTTGCTTGTGAAATATCAAAGTTTGTCAAGGTAAACGCATATATCAGCTATTCATCTATTTATTTATTCATTATATGTACATGCCCCTCAGGTAGGCTAATTACATATCGCATAATCCTATTCCACCTAATATACTCTGAGATAAGATAATCCTAAACAAGCTTTCGCCCTTCCCTCTCTCTCTCTTCAAGCTTAAGAAATCTGTTTAGACGTTCTCTTGCTGCACCGTGTATAACCACAGCCATTTAACCCAGTCACAATTTTCTTAATTAATTATCAAATCTCGTATACATGGGATTACCCGTACCTACATCTAGAAATTTCTCGACGAGAGAGAGAGAGAGAGAGAGAGAGACAGGAATATAACTATAGAAAATAGGAAGGGGTTTGGTACGTGGGTTGAAACTCGAGACCAGAAGGAACCGACTTGGTCTCGGGGTCGTAGAGAAGAGCTGCAGGGATGCTCTAAGAACACCCCCTTGAACGGTCTAGTGCCAGTGTCTAGTCTCGCCGTAGGCACTTACTCATATCGAACTTGGAAACTTCGCCCTGGTGCAGCGGTCTGGACCGTTTTGAATCCTATTTTACGAATAAAATTTTATATCACCGAGCCGTTTGACACGTCCTTTATTTCGGACTAGAAACGAATCTGGAGCTCATGCCGTAAAAAAAAAAATCTCAAAGATTTTCCTAACTCCGGTTTATTATAAAGTTTCAAAGAAAATTTCACGTAATAGAACTGCAAAGCGAGTGATTAATCACGTCGACCGAGACCGAAAAGCTCACTTATTTTTATCCTCAAATCTTTATATTAATATAACGTTTCGTTAAATACCATGTATCAAACTATCTGTACCTACGAGAGGGGGGGGAGCAGGGTTGAGTTAAAAGTGAATTAATTAAGACTTTCGGAGTAAAGTTTCATGAAACTCAAGCGATAGACGAGAATATATTTTTAACTAAGTCAACTAATTAACAATCGCGAAAAAAATATTCAAGATCCACAAACCAGGTAATAAAATAATACTTGAATAATTTATTTTCTTTTTTTTTTACTTTTTATTTTTTCACTTTTCTACACATCTAAAACTTTCGCACAGTTTTCGCAGCAGTTTAGCAAAAGGTCGAAATGTATGTTGTAATTTTCTAATTATCGTGCCTGCAGGGGTTCGTACCTATACGCGTCCGGGCATATCTACCGGCGTAACAACATCTATGAAAGCGTGTTCGTGTAGGTATATGTTGTACGTAGATGAGGAGGCAAGTTGCTTGGACTATTACTTAGACCTAACCCAACTTGTAATTAGTTTAATTCCATAGCAAGCCGAGGGACATGAGCCGACGTGAACAGGCGGAGTAAAGCCCTGCACATTGTGCGCGAAGTATATTGTGGGGGCAAACCCTGTTAACGATGAGGCAATAATTGAATGCCCATTTAATCTAGGATCTGTTTAATTAGCGGTGTATAGGAAAACGAGGAAAATGGGATAACGAAAAGTAGAATTAAGAAACTTTGGGAAAATTCGATTAGGTACTACGTAATGAATATAAGTGATAAGAAGAACGGGACGTCGCGTCGGGCCAAATGAAAATAAATTAAAGTAGGAAAAATATTTCATTGGACGGACCTTTTTCCTGTAAGTAGCTTAAAAATATATTCATTCGATTCTTCTCATCTGTTTTTTTTTTTTTTTTTCATTCTTTGAAGCACGGTTACGGGGACAGCGTTAATAAAAGTAAAAACAGAAGCCAGCCTCCCTCTTTCATTCTCTCTCGGGTCAAAGAGACGTAGATATTTTCCGCGTTGTCCTCGCACCTCTTCGACCAGGTCCCATTTAGTCCTCCTTCTTCTGTCCCGAGGGCGATCATCAGTTCACGCCGTTTCTTCGACCGGCATATCCCTAAAGCACCCTCCCCCGTTCACTTTTCTACCCTACTGGTAGGTACTATTTTCCAACGTCGAAGTACCACCTTCTGGATTTACGACCCGTTGCCCTCACCGGTGAATCAATATCCCAGAATTACAGCTCTGCCTTGAAATGGCTTAGAAACTTTTTTCCGCTTCGGAACGTCATATTTTCTGATCGCGTGCTAGAAGAGAAAAAAAAAAGGGAAAGTAGAGAGGAGAAAATAAGTTATTCGAAAGTTCTATTTGGGCAGAGAATATGAGTTCAATTTTCCACACATCAATTTTGTCTTCAAAGTTTTATTTTATTTTTATTTTTGTAGCGTAATTATATGCGCTGACATAATTACGTGGTACACACGTAGTACATACGTAGGATCCTTACAAGCTATGAACTATAATTAAAGTCATATACCTATGTATATAATATTATATATTCTCTTGGTATGTAGGTTACACGTAACTCTGTTTTATACTGCTGCGACGAATGTCAAGTTTTGGAAAATAGTACGGGGTAGAATACAACGGAATAGGTGTTATGCCGGGCGTAGTATATACAGCCGCGGACTGTGTCCCCGTTGCCTTCCAATTTATCTTCCTATTACCACAAATTTAATCCACGCAATTATAATTGTCATGCTAAACTCTGCCGTCTATGTATATATATATATATTGTATACCTATACTGCAGCCACACGTTATGCTTGGTGGTTGTTTTAGCCGAAAAATATATCGACAGAAATTTTCGATATCTAATAATGTGAAAAGTGTTAATTTATTATGAAAAAAAAAAAAAAAAAACAAGGAAAGAAAAATAATCAAATAGAAGAAAAGTTTCTTTCCATTCAAGTTTTTTACAAAGTATTTCAACCCTCTGCAGTGAAGTATAATGTACACGAAAAAGTTTTCTTATAATTGCTTGCGGCGATGTTATTTGTGCAGAAAAAGTTGAGAAAAAAGAAGAAAAAAATAAAAAAAATTCCATTTCTCGTTATTGCTTGGCGACAAACCGCGCCTCTCGAGTTCAGTTCAGTTCAGTTCAGTTCGATAGCTGGCAATTTCAAAGATTCTTCTCTCGCGGGCTGTTAGTTCAAGATTTATCTGGCGTTTTTCGTTTCCTAAATGAAAATACCAAACTGGTAGGTATATACAGGTGTACTAGGTATATATTTTTCTTTTCTCTTTCCTCGCTCACCATGTGTCAAAGAGGTTCTATACTTCAACCAATATTTTTTCAAAAAGTTTTCTACATATACGCTTACGTATACCTACATGGTAATATAGGTATGCATACCACGAGGTACATACCTAGTGCATGAAGTGGAGGAAGTATAAATTGGAACCGAGCTTCTAGTTCGTAGTTTCAATAATTAATATTTCCCCAGTCTGCCAGAGGCTCTTGAAATACCTCAGGGACCAACCCTATGTAGGTTTGTCACTCCTCTATGTATTATACACTGCATTCCAAGCCAAACTCGGGGTACTACACGTTATACACGTTCCTGACATCTTCTAAAGCATGTATTACTTGTTATGTTACGTCAGATTTTCCACTAATGATTTTCACCTGGAAAATATAGGTCGTACATACGTACCTACGTGTTGTCTCATCTGTATTTCATATCCATATACAATTCAGACATATTTATATACAATATACCCCGATTTATAATAAGTGAGCATAAAATCAACCTAAAACACAATTTATACCTCGTAAAAACCGAGACTTGACTCACTTTTGTATCCTTTCTACATATCGACGCCGCACCGAAGTTATGAATTTCTACTTATCAGTAGTAAAGCCCCGGCGGCGTCAGACATGAGTCAGACGTTGAACCGCTCGCGCTTGGGTATACTTTTCTGTATTTACGCTCGAACAAGTGTCACAATATTTGATTTTTTTTTTTCTTTCTTTTCACAATTAATGCCTTCGGGAATTCACGATATTTCAAATATTTTTCTCCACATTTTTGATAGTCTCATGTTGTACTCGTGTAGATTAACCATTGAATTAGTGAGTATAGAAACACCCACGCGTGTGTGTATTCGATTCCGTATAACGTAGTAGTCCTTCCTTTGTGAAACACGGTTCCCGCAATCTTATTTCGGGCTTCTTTGAGACCGTTTCACGGCAAGCTACCACAAGACTGATTTTATTGTTGTATTTCAAAGAGTACTGTGTGGACAAAGAGGAAGAATCATTCTACAGCAAGAAGCCTAGACACAAAGTGCTTCTGGCTATTCGACCGTTTAAATGCTGGCCGATATTGCATAGCAGAATTTCATTTCGCAATGTAATTCAACCCGCCTTGAACTTTCCAAAATCTATTACTGTTTTTTTTTTTTTTTTTTTATTTATTATACCCGCTTGCGGAATGAAAGAAAATTACTTCGTTCGATCAATTCCTTGATTTCTTATGCCTCGATGTTATCGTAATAGTGCATAAGACGTTTTCGAAGGCTTACAACGTCTTGGTACTTACTTACCAGCTCTTCTTATTTCTCTCTGCTTTTCGTTCGATACAACATCAAAAGGCTGCTGGATGTTGCAGTGGAAAAATTTAAATTCCTACAAGCAGCACCGAGCGCTATTGGCATTTCTTTGCGCTCTAGAATCGGATGAAATACGCACGGTCTTTGAGCTTATTTCCTCTTGGCAAACAGACGATATAAATTTATCTTAAGCTCGAATATTATTCAACTTTTGGCCGCGTGCTTTTACGATTCGGAGGTATAAAATATCCCCGAGAGGTTACGCCGAGTGAATAGCGAAACAGGGACCACTTGGAAATATTTCGTTGATATAAAGGTATCCTTCGCGGGGGCGGCGGGTGCCAATTTTCTTAACTTTGCATTTAATTACGTATAGAAAAAAAAAATAAAATCAATAAATTCATTACTCTTTTATCAGTCATGAAAAGTACTTGAAATTTTACGATTTTTTAAACGACTCAAGTGGCGACGGTTATTTCTGATTTTCATGTATAGGTATATGACAAATTCGTTGGAAATATCATAAATTTTCAAATAATCACTGCGACTCTATATTGTTTTGTTTAATAATAAATACAGAGATTAAGGTAAAGCGGACGCGGTCTTAATAATCCAAATAATAAGAGGGGATGAAATATTACCCAGCATATTAACTTGAATTTCAACAAACTGCTAAAGTTCTCAGTGTTTTAATCAAATGAAACGGAGTCGTTCAACTTTTATACCACTTTATCCTTGCTGCTGCTACTGCTACTGCTTCTGCTGGAGAATACGAGACCAAACTTTATTTAAATTCATTTCTCGCTTGCCATGAAAATTATCGGTTAACCCGTTTTACTTTATAGACATCTTACTACTCGAGCCAACCTATTCCATAAACGTGGATTTTGTTTATCAACTTCAACAAACTTAATTACATCATCTCTTATTTCATTGAACGTCTCTTTATTTATATTAACAGTTTTCAATACGATGTACAGCTTGATTAAAATCACTTAAATTAATAAAAAAAAAAGATAAAAGAAAATATAATAATAAGGAGATATTCATCAAATTTGAACGCTGCGAAACCCTGCGAAATAATCTAGATAAACATAATTTATGGTAATCGACGTACAGATGCACGTTGACGACAAGGTATACAAAATTATAATCATCTATTCTCATTGTAACCAGCTAATCTGCGTATACTAAAGGACCTCCATGTGTCTGTAGCCATTTTGAACCCCTTACATACGCACGTATATGTATTTTATACGTATATATGTATCTATATATACGTTCAACTATAAATATAGTCCTGTATACCAAAAGGGATAATTACACAGGTTACAAAGCCCTCTGGTATATTAAGTGCGTACAATACGAAGTACAATACATTTGATTGTACTCTATCGCGACTCGCGAGGTCTTTAACGCTGGCGAATTAATCCGATGCGATGTAACTAACCGAGTTTGAACCAAAAGTATAAGCGCGTATGCGTGTGTGTATACGTATATTTAATTTGATCATTTTTGAAAAATCATCAACTGTTGTCGCTATTATAGGTAGAGAGAGAATTTTCACAAGTATTTATCGCGGTCGTAGTACGTTTCGGAAAAAAAATAAGAGAAATATGTATTCAGAGTTAGGTACTGAAAATCATACGTAGACGGGTGTTGGTGAAGAGGATGTAGTTACGGAAGTCGACTGAGGAGTTTCAAACGTAATTCTGTTTGTTGGTTGGATCTTGTTAGTTATATTAGGAAGTCGGTTGCACGAGCTAGATGGCAAGTACAAACCTAGTTACACTCGAGTAGTTTGCCTTTTTCACGAGACCCGCGAGTTCGTTACGCAACACTTTACTCATTAGCAATTCCCACTGGACTGCTAGAATTACAAGATCGTAAGAGACTCGTTACATATACTCTGGCCGCGGAATCGTCCTACCCAGTATCAAAAATTTCACTTCCAAAAGAAATGAAATCCGCGTATGTACTTTTCTTCCGTCTATTTTTCTTTCGTTTTCGAAACGAGGTTTCAAAAATTCACAGAAAATCAACCCTGCGTGGGACCTCAGTTCAATTTTCCGGTCATTTTTCGAAATCCAGTGACCCGAATCTCGTTTTTTTTTTTTTTTTCTTGTCTTATTCAAATATATTATGCGTAAGATATGATTGAAAGTGTCGACTTATTGACCCATATGTATCACCCGTGTCACTTCAGCGATTATTAATTTCCAAAGTAATTAGTTACGCCAGCGTTCGAGGCTTTGCAATATTTCTTTTTTAATTAAATACCCGGACTTCCGTTTCTTGCGACGCTCCCAAGGGTCGGACGTGCAGAGAAGGTTCGTCGACGAGCTCTTTTTTTTTTTCTTCGTTTTTCTTTCGAAAGAGCGTGGAAAATAATTTGGAGATAACTTTCTTTACGGATATAATCAGCTGTCGTTGGAATAGCGGAGAAACTTTTCAACCAACCCCTTGAATTATTAGCAACAAATATACATGTGCCGGAAAAAACGGGATGAAGGAAGCAACAAAAATAAATAAATAAAAAATTCCATCGATTCCCCGCTATATTCATTTTATATTCTCGTCTTTCACAAGTACACCTCGCTTTTTTTTCCACTGCCTCGTAACTTCCGAGGCGAGAAAAAAAAAAAAAAAAAAAAAATTGAAAAAGAAAGAAAATAAAAAGAAAAAAAGGGCGACCTTGTCCTTCTCCCGTATCATAAATCCGGTAATAATTTTTGAATTACGGTACGTGTCAGCTGGCCTTAGGCCTTACGAGGGTGTTTGTTCAACTGTGTCAAGTGGTGGGACGCCTGTAGTATAGGTAGGTAGGTATAGGGGAGAAAAATAAGCGACGAGGGTTGAACTGGCAATAGCTAATGCCACCTTATCTAAACTCCGAATTTAATGGCCGCGAATTATTCGTGCTTTAACAAAAATGAAGATAAAAAAAAAAAAAATTACAGCTGTGCAGGATTTTTCACTTTTGTTATCTTCTTCATTTCATTTTTATTCCTATACCCCTGCTATCTAGTTTTAAGTAAACGTCTACTCATTTCGACAGTTCCGATTTCACCGTAGTTGCGAACAATAGAGGAATTTAGGTTTAAATGTAATAGATCGTTGCGTAAGAGGATTTCTCATGGAGGAACCCGAGTGGAATTAACCCATTCAATTATTAAAAAAAAAAAAGTCATTCAAGATATCATAAGAATGCTTCAGCTCGTTCTTCTTGAAATAAAAGGCGAAAGGATTAGGTACAGAGTTTAAACCGTGTCGATTTCTCCCTATACCATTGTTATTTTATTTGATTACAGAACTGGGAGGTAATGAACACGGCGGTGTTAACAGGTCGCCAAGTATCTCAGGCTATGAAAGTTTTCATAGTCAGTCAAGCCGGGAAAGTAGCCGATGTAACTCTGCAGTCGTCCTGTCATTCCGAGGACGAAAGTGTCTTGAAGGTATGTATTTGTATACAATATATACCGTGTTATCTCGAATCTGTACAGGTTTATGTACTCCAACCGTGTATTTTAATAGCGAGGAGAGGTTTTCAATTTAAAACTTCGAGCCAAAAACGAATACCTAACTTCCCATCCTCTCGGTCCTGTAACAAGAGCACCAGAAAGAATTGGGAAGCTTTTTTTTTCTCAGTGGGAACAAATACCAGCACGGATACCTGTACACTGTGATAGTAGTTGAACACCAATCTTCTCAGCGTTCATGGCATACGCTCGAAAGGACACACCTGTTCCGTTCTCCATTCCGCGTTCTCCATTCTTTACAGTTTCATCCCAGCTACGTCCATTTGTCTTCGTGTCTTGCCTTATTTTTAATCCTCTTTCTCGCCCTTAGCACCCTAACAGAGAAAACGTAATCTTTTCGTGGGAGAATAGCAACAACAGCGAGGAATCGCTTGGTTGAACTCTCTCTCTCTCTCTCTCTCTTTCTCTTTTTCTCACACTTTCTATCGAAAAATTGATCTTTTTCTTGAATAATTTTCACATTCTTTTCAATTCGAACGAAATGCATACTCAAGAATCTCAGTTTTCAATCAATCTCTACGATACTCGCACAGTTTGCTCTTGCAATCCCTTCAATTTCCTGGAAGACCGAAGACGATAAGTGAGTCAATAAACCCGAGACGAGAACTCTCGAGGTTGGGTCCTGATGATCTGTTAATTACTCTTCAAACAGAATTTAATTGAACAAAATCGAGGTCGTGAGGGGGTGCCAGGGGGAAAAAAACGTTTTTAAAAATGGGGTAGAGGTAATTTTTTCCCTTCTTTCTTGAAATGCGTGAAATACCTCTCCCAGAGAAGAATATATATGGAGGTATATATAGCCGTTTGAAAAACGTGTCGATCGACACTAGACACTTTATAAGTTTAAAGTTTCCGACTCGTAAGTAAAAAGTAAAAAGTTTAAAGTTCAGCAAGTAGGGAAACGGTATATAGACCCCCGTGATAAAGTACCTTTTGAATTCACTTCTTCGCGTAAAGTTGCAGCAGCAGACACCGTCGTCGTAGTGGGTACGTCCTCTATCTATAAGGGAGGAAAAGCTCGTTGTCAGTGCGGACGAGCCTCTGTCATGCTTCGTCGGTTTTAGACACGTAGAAGACACGGGTCGGTCGGGAATCTCCTGTCCGACTAGCACTTAGGGTAGTAGATTGCTGGTTAGCACTGCACATCGCGCGAGGCTTGGCACCGCCAGTCCTCCGGAATTAATGGGATCCGCAATCCTTAAGGAGAATAAAGCTTTACTCACCTACCACAGAATCAAGATACGATCTTATTTATCATTATTTTTGATGAAAATAACGAAACGCGAAGTTTTTTTTTTTCTCTTTTTTTTTTTTCTTCATGAAAGAATTGAACCGATGAAAGTTCTATAGCTAAGAATATTCATTATATTATGAAGAATGGAATAAAAAATCGTGAAAGAATATTCATGATCGTCGTCAATAATTCGATTTTATCTTCGTTTTCTGTCCTTATCTTTCTTTCGGTTTCTTCTTTTTATTTTTCTTTTTTGTTCTTCTTCTTTTCTTTTCTGTTTTCATTGCCTACAATCTGGGGAGGTCCCCAGTTATAGATGTTGGAGTAAATACAAATAACTTATTCCGAAGCGAAGCGGAACTTTTCTTATTATGTATAATCACTTGCGCTCGATTCCTCCTCGAGAGTTCAGCTTCAATCGCTCGTTATAAAAATTATAAAAGCTTCGTTACGGGCAAACTTATCGAGTAATCGAGTTTGGTATGATAAACGTGCTCGCTTTCTTCATCTCAGAATTATTATTTTAAATGAAAGGGAAAAATTCGCGTTGTTAAAATACGATCGCGTATTTTATACGATTTATAACATTTCTTCGGGTGAAAATATACTATACATCCGAATCGCAACAACAAATTTTTCCGACATCTTCGAGGTAGAAAGACGACGTGTATATACACGTGGAAATCTAAAAGTTGGAATGAAGTTCTTTCGTTGACTTCTGCAACCTATATAGCGTCGAAGAAATACAATAAAATTCTCCCGAGACCGATCGAAATTTTATCATAGGTTTTTGACTAGAAAGAAAAATGAGAAGCGCCGCATAACACGGAAAACTAACACTTAACAGGGACAAATAAAAAACCACCTACTTGACGGTAGGTCTGAACGTATAAGAAAGAGAAACTCACGATGTCATTGGAAAATCGGATTTTCTCGAAGGAAACAAACTTCGAAATTAACACTAAAAAAACCATAAATATAAATTCCAAATTCTTTTATCGTCGAAAGTTTGGGTAATGTTCGATTCGATTTTATCAATATGTCTATATAATCTTCTTCGCTTAACTCGTATAGGTATAGCCATAATTAATCGCCGGGGCTCAAAAGCCTAGGAAAAAGGTCTTGAAAAATGTAACAAAGATTTCGGGCTGAAGATATTTTTTTGTAAATTTCTAAACCATTTTTTATCAGACCTGTCATTCGCAACCTGTCGACCAACCGAGGCTCGAGGTATATCCCGGCCATTACACGACTGATTGATGACCGTAGGACCATCCGTTTTGTCAATAACATTTCAGCATCGTAAAGTTTTCACCCGCTCTTCGATTATCCGCTTGGTAACTTCAGGCCCGGACAAATTAACTGCGGTAGCTCATATCTGCGTTAACTTTTACAGAAATGAAAATCATTTTTTCATAACACAGCTATTTGGGAACTAAACATCCTGCCAGGTTCCTAATCAGCCCTTTACATTTAAGAATAAAAAGGAAAAGCAAAAGTCTTTAAAATTTCCACGTCCTTCCTCTAGGTCTCATCATCTTGCAGCAGCGTGTACGTTGACGGTTCAGAGATCCGGGGATCGAGTAACGCGTCAGTCCTGGTAAAATACGGAACGTATACAGGTCTGGCACGTTTTACAGTATGGATGCCAGAGTTTCCCCTCGAGGTAACGGTGACCGACAGTCGGTTGAGCCAGGTAAAAGGTTGGAAGGTCCCGGAGGAGGTATCCTCGTCGAAGAATAAGCGAAGCTTGAATGACACCGGATCAGAAGACCTGGACCTTGAAAGATCAAAGCGCAGTGCATCACCCGACGAAAGATTTCGTGGTGAAAGATGGACGGATGGAAATTCCGTGGACAGAACACCAAGTTGTAGATTACGCTTTCAGCAAAGTCCGGTGGAAGTACACGCGAGATTTTTGGCAGCTGATCACGACTCCGGAAGAGTTTCATACTTCGTAAACCGACGCACTTGGCTCCGCGTAACCGACCTTGTAGTAGGACTTCTCAGGGTTTCGGATCACCGCTTTGCTACACTCCAAGGAAGAATAGTCCAAGGTAGAAGTTTCGGCAGGACTGAAGTCCAGGTCGTTTCACCGATCACAGGACGAGTGATCGGTGCTAAGGAGGTAAAAGTGGTCAGTGATCGCGTATCGGTAGCTCATCTATCGGTCCGAGTTGTGTCAGGACTGCAGCTGACCATATCCCCAGATACTGCAATCGAGAATGGATACATAGCAGAGACATCCGTAACGCGAAGACTAACAGCTCAGTACCAGGTAAGGAAGCATGCATGTCCTAGTTTATTTTTGTTGGTAATTTTCATCGGGTGAGATGATCGTACTGACAATATCGATTTGTTATAATTCCTAGGAAGGCCTGTTAGATATTTACATCAAATTTTCCGACGATTCTCACACTCCTTTGAGGGAAGTTGCGGTGAACGATTATCACTTGTTAGTCGAAAGTCTGGACCCAGAAGTGGTGGCTTTTGCCCCTATGGTGGCCTCCCACCATCCGCGTGTTATCGCAGTTGGTGAAGGTCGGGGAGATTTGTTACGGGTTACTCTTCAGCTAGCTGATGTGTGTCGGTTGCCAAGTAGGCGATCGAAAAATTCACCAAGAACACCGGCCGCTCCTTTAGCCACCGCTTCGGCTAATGTTGAGGTAGACTTTGCGTCTAGCGATCTACCGAATCGGCCAGAATTTGTCCAGAACGACGGTGGAGGAATGGTCGGATCTCACAGGGAAAGAAAAAACGGGAAAGAGATCGCTCCCGATCTTGACGACATTTTGATCGGTAATTTTTCAAAAATATATCATTCGTAGGTACTTCTCTTTGAGAAGAGAGTATAATTCAAATATAAGTTCGTTTCAAGAGTAAACCGTGATATAGTTATGGTCAGATCACATTAAACTTTCGAACGTTACTCTTGAAGCGTACTACTGTGCGCATTTGAAAGCTTGAGCCGTTGGTACTGTTGTGCAGTAGTGGGTTGTTCGTAATAGCTTGCAGTGTATAATTACTGGTAACAAAAATAGATCGAAAATACAAAAAAAAAATAAAATGAATAGTGATTCCATATAGTTGCATTGAATCGAAAGAAAAATGTATTTTCTAAAGAAATTTCGTGGCGCGGATCATTGGGTCCCTCGCACTATTAGACGTGGTAGATTTGTGGTAGTTTGATTAGCTAGTTTCTCTTTTTGTGCGAAGGGATACCTCTGAAAGACGAGAACAACCACGAGCCTACGGTGCAGGCGCATCAGGCGCACCAGGCGCATCAGCACCACACGGCTATAGCTAATGGCATGTCTTCAGGGGGAATGGGTGGTGTGGGAATCCGTCATCATGGGGGACCGCACATGACTCCTCTTGAAATCGGAATGTACGTTCTATTGGCGGCCTTTTGTTTCGCGATTGTCGTCTTCGTCGTTTCCTGCGTCGTCTACGCGAGCAAATTCAAACCCCAGCCTCCAGACTCTCCACTACCGAGTATACCCGTTCTTGGTGCAGCTAGAGCTGCAGCTAGTCAACTTGCTCCGGGTCGACGTCCCAGGGAATCGACTACGAATGCTCATGATTGGGTTTGGCTCGGACGAGCAACTCTCGAAAGGGCAGCTTGTGCTCCTCAACAGGTACGCAAAAAATGTCAATCAGCTGCATCATCGCATTTACATATGTATCTTTCATTTCCTCCTTATCGTTCTCCTCGTCATCATCTTCACTACTGTTGGCATATTCCATTTACTATTCACAAGACAATGAAGAACAAGAAATCATCCACTGATGACTTTTTGTGTACACACTAGTTTTCGAAAAGATTCACAAAATTTGAACAAATTCAAAGAGATATGAAAAGATTTTGAATCGTTTGCTGGAGAACTCCATAATACTTCAAACTATTATAAATGATATTCAAGGATTTCACGACGATCTCCTAGGATTTTTCAAAATTCCATGAAATTTTCAAAGATTTTAAATATCGAAAGATAGTTGGTAGAGAGTTTCATACACTAGATTTCAAGGACTGTTTATTACCTGTGATTGAAGAGTCTTCAGGCGCATGGGTTTTTTATACCAGTCATCTTACATGGTGAAGGGATATAATGGATAAGGATCGAAAACAGTTGGATGAAAATTTCGACCTTTATATTATCACAGACAATAATCTAATCAGAAACGTATTTTACATTCACATAAAATCTTGTTTAAAAATCTGATTTCAAAGTATACAAATACAACCATCTATCTTCTATAATTAATGATCATTATTTCCTCGTCTCTTAGGTACGTGTCACTAGTAATCCTTTGGCTACCGAACCGGAAGATGAGTCAGGGGAGCTCGGGACCAGTTTTGATAATCCAAATCACATCGAGCTCCCATCGTCCCGGCCGTCGGCTTCTGTTCCAATCGACACAACAACTTATTGCAAGAAAGACAAGACTCCTCGTCACTCGAACAAGTCGAGTCTTCAGCCAAAATCATCACCGACACAAAATGAGTGAGTTGAGAAATGTTAATCGCTTGTTTTCTTTTTTTTTTTATATTATTCTTCAATACTGTACAAAATTCTTCTATCACACTTCAATTTTTCTTTGAATTATTTCAGTAATGATGATGTTCCTCCGCCTCTACCTCCTCACGGTATACCTCCGACAAATTCAAACGACTTAGCGAATGGGAACGAAGATTACAAGCCTCCGGTACCACCGCATAGAAATACAGGTGTTATTGCTCGTTTACCTGAAACACCAAAAAAACATCATCACAGAGCATCGAGTGGTAGCCACGGCAATCACCGGCACAGCAAACACCACAGTAAATCGCACAAGCAAAGTAACAAGGCGGATAATAATTCGAGGGAAAACGAAGAGGAGTTTGTTGAGTTAAGAAGCCACAACGATAAGCGTGGCCCTAAAGACAAATCCAAGGAAGTCAAGAGGGCAACTATAGTTGGAAATCCAATGTACTCCTCTCAGGAACAAGAGGAAATGGCTCTAGACGACCTAAACCTAGGCATGGACTACGATCAGATTATGCAATACTTTGATAATTTGAAAGAGTCGAATGCCTAGGTAAGGGCCTCGGATCAAAATTTACGGACAGATCAGGCACCCTCTTGCGTTTGATGATTTTCCTCGATTAATTGACACAGGGAATAGCCGAAAGTCTCCTCTTAAGAAATAGATTATTCAAATTTATTCATAAGATGAATAAATTAATGAATAAATAAAAAAGGAAGACCGTTTAGATTTAGAAAGAGCGATGACCTGGGCTGAGAACAACTGTGTTACTCAAGGATTTTGATCACACGATTTTTACTAAGAGGGTGCTAAGCTTTCCGATAGGCTATATTCTAGTCAGCTTCCTAGCAGCACATCCAATTACACATCATATTAACTTTATAGTAATTCAGTGACGGTTTGCTATTTAATGAATGCATATAATCCAGTTGTTTTCTGTTCAGAATATAAAACGCTATAATATGCCTATAATTATAGCCGAATATACCTATATACCTATAAATAGAAATTGAAAAATTGATATATGTATACTATCACTATCTGATGAAAATTTGAATTGCTTATTTAAAGAGAAAACAAAACTTGAGAATGAATAAATCTAATCAATTTATTTATGGTATTTAAATAAGCGATTCAATTATCTATATGTTATCATTGGATTGTAATAATAGCGAGTTATGAATAATATTTTTTCTTTGTTTCAAAAGCGCCGTCGCTGTTTTAACTATAATAGCTATCACTTATCAGCAGCTGGGCATCATATCACCTTATCGTCTTTTCCTATAAATCTGAATTTTTATGTGCCCAAACTGCCATTTGTTAATCAATATCCTAAATCCTCCTATCCTTTCCCCCCCCCCTCCTCCTCCTCCTCCTCCTCGTCCCTTAGACCCTATATTTCATAACGATAGCCAGTGTAAAACCTTTCATCGAACTAGCTTAGCTATCATTTATTGACGTGTATTATAAAGCATCATCTCATCCAAATCTGTACAGCTCGTGTTATAACTTGATTATGTGTATTTTATTTTTATTTTTTTACATACATAGATACATAAACACATACATAAATACATGAATACATATTTAACATACATTACAATAATTATACTCGACCGAGTCACAAAACGCTATAATGGTAATATATGATTAGAAATTAGGTAATAAACTAATATAATAAAAATAATAATTGACGATTAATCATTTACAATTAAGGCGTTTGGTCCCTACGGCCGAGGGCAGAAAAAAAAAGATGAAAAAAAAGTCTACCTGTGTTCCAAGTTACGTTCAATAATATATATTTATTCAATTATCATATAATTAAATACTGTGTCGTATATTTGTAAATTTTGCGTTGTAAGATTTTGTACATATATTAATGATAATAATATTGCAGATTACTTAGGGTCTAAAAACTGTATAATCATAGTGCAGCCTTGTGTCGTTGTGTCATTCACTAAAAAGAAACAAAAAAAAAAGAAAAATGAAAAAAAAATAACAATTTAAATATAATTATATTATCATAATGTTACTCGATGATCATATAATCGCTTTATATTTTATTATGATTGGATTTCAACTTTCGGGATTGTATATCTACGTTTTCTTTTATCCATATGTATATACACGCGTGTGCTCTATCTATGCTAGACAAAAGATTAAATAAAAGGTAGAACAGCTTAAATTGATAAATAGAAGAAGGAAAAAGAATGATAAAAATAATAATAATAATAAAAAAAAAAGGTATTAACGTAATAATTTATTGATCAAATGAAGGGAATTATTATCGCTGATATATATGTGTATGTGTGTATAAAAAATATATATATATATATATAAGTATATAATTGAACGGACAATAGTAAATAATTCGAAAATTTTAAATCCAATCATATTATTTGTTATTATTTGTGAAAATTAAATCCTTATTCGACTCCCGGCGAGGAGTCACCTTTCGAAATGGCATGGTAACGTGTATCCTTTAAATCACTAATGCTAATAGATATTTTCAAATCGTAAAAGTGTAGAGATTAAATATATTAAAAGATATAATTAAAGCGAAGTAATGAGAGAAACAAAAAGAAAGAAAGAAGAAAGAAAGGAAAAAAGGAAAAAGTAAGGAAATCGTTTGATTATAAATTATATATATGATAAGCCATTACATATTATGTGTAAGTGTATAAGTTAATGTGTTTAGTAAGCCATGTGGTATATAAAGATCAAATGTATCAATGGTATGTGATTATTACCAACAGTGAGTATGGATAACAATAATATGAAGTTTTTTCCCCCCATTCTAGTCTAATCGCTACTCATTGCGACTTATGCTTCAATGTTGTCGCCCAGCCACTGAAAAATTCTGTAATTTAGCTGTAGTTTTAGGGCGAATACGTACGTACATACATACATATACACATACGTAGCTAAAAAGATAAAAAATTAGTATATAGTATACTATACCTGACGAATTTTGTTATATTATATAATTATTATGTAACTAATCAACTAGCCTCGGACATTGACTGAAATGTAAGTTTTTTGCTTAACGCTAATACACGCAAACTTTCATCGCGAATCTATGTACTACGTATGTTTAATGTTATTCATTTTTATTATTAAAAATATTAAACATAATGTTTTATCAAATATTCATGAATAGGATCCATACAGATTTTTCACAGTCAAATACGAGATCCGTTTCATGAATCAATCTCAATATAAGTAGAGCTGTCGATATATTTATTTGAGTTTTTGTTACTGTGATTCTATCCATAAGACTTTTTTTTTAATTTTTATTATTAATATCTTTTAGTTTTTTTTTTCTTTTTTTTTCATTCATATAAATGAAGCGATTTTCATTCATACTTTATAAACTCTTCAGTTTATTATTATAACATGGGAAAAGAAACGAGAAAACACACACACACACACACAATATTTTTTTTAAATAATTTTTCAGTCATTGCTCAATTTTCAAATCGTATATGTCAAGAATAATATATATATGTGACACAACGATAATAATAATTGCTTAAATAATACGGGAAATTATACTATTCGTCCGGTTCTTATATTGTTTTGGTTTTTTTTTTCTTTTTTTTTCATCATCAAATTCACATCATTGACGTATTTCTTTTGTTCATTTCTATAGTTAAATAAAGGAGGAAGGATACTGATAACTTATGTGTCGATGCATATATTTGCGTAAGACGGAAGTATTTTATAATATAGATGTCGATGCGTTTATATCAATACGGCATAATAATTATGTTAATCTAGATATTAGGCTGATTATTTATGAACACATATAAATATGTGTATTTATATACATATATATATATATATATATATATATATATATATATATATATATATATATATATATATATATATATATATATATATATATATATATACACATAAAACATAAATTATATATACAAAAGAAAAAAACATACACAGACGCGCTGAAAACCATATAAACACATAGGATTGTACCTACTACGTAAATTAGAAATTATGTGTGAGGACGTTTCGAATAGGATACTTAACTTTTGTAAATCTAAGGAGCAGAGGGGCGGGGGGCTAAAATATTTTGATGCTCTGATAAATTGTTACAATTTATACCATCGCGGAATACATATGGCGTAAATAAGTAAAGTTCGAGTACCCGAATAATAAATATAACTATTACGTTATACATACATGCATACATAAATAAATGAATAAATAAATAAATTAAGGAATATTAAGAAAAATTAACTATAGCTACCGAAGATGAGATTGTACAAGTTGATTACGAATGAAAAAGAAAAGAAGTAAAAAGAAAAAACACTCGCCAGCACTCCATCTTAGAGAAATACCTGATGATGATTACCTACTTATTTATAAAAAAAAGTAAAAAAGAAATATGAAGAAAAAAAAAATGAAAAGAATAAAAAATAGAAAATTAAATTAGGGTGTACGTACTCTATATAGTATACCGATGGTAAATAATAATATAATGCTAGCGTTAGCATTAATGCGCTCATCTTCCTATACTATAATGGATATTTCGCAGCAATTGCAATGATATTGAGAATTGAAAATTTGCATATACTATATAATATTAAATAACTGATGTTAAAAATTCAGCTTTACAAAAGTAAATATTACGTATGTATGTATTGCAATTTAGTTTTCGATGTGATAGCAATTTGCTGCGGCAAATGAGAAAAGAAAAAAATTAAAAAAGAAAAAAAAAATAATAAGGAGACTATGTTATTACGGCTACCTCTGAATTCGGTTCAACTTTGAAATGACGAAAATTACTATTATAAACATCGCGTCACAATCATCCCCCACTGAATGTCTAGCCATTGTGTTATACAACCTTTAGTCAGATATTTTCTGGCGTATACTATGTATAAGTAAATAAAAACAAATCATTCCTCCATTATGATATATTGTAATAAAACTGAAATAAAAAAAATAAAAATAAAATAATATATTATTATATACGACGACGATAACGATGATTACTATTGTATTATTATTATTACTATTATTATGAAGTAATATTATTATTATTATTATTATTATTACTATTATTATTACTATTATTATTATTATTATTGACATATTAAATATTAAGATATAATTATTATATTGCCTACTCAATGTACAATATGTAGTATTTACCTGTTGTTACCACCAAACCGTCATCAAAGATATAAAATATTGTAATTGTATAAAATGTATTCAATACTCATTCGTTTATCCATAAATCCCTAAACATGCTTTTATAAATAATATAATAATTGATAATTCAAATCCCGGTCTGAATCGTATATTTTATATTTGTTACAAATAGGTACAGCAATTCCTTACTACCATATGATTATGTATTTCCTAAAAACGTTTCTCACCTTGTTAAAATTCTTAAAGTACATACAAATACGAGGGAAAGGATAGAAAAAAAAAGGAAAAACATTTTGTTAAATTATTATTTATCATTTTATTGAGAAAAATTTTATCTACATTTTATAATATATAATGATACCTATGTAGGTGTTTAATTAACGGTACTTTCCGAACCAAATTCTATCAACGGGAGAAATCCAGTTGGCGCAACCCCCCATATTATTTTTAACAATGTACTCAAACGACCATTTATTCAGGTTTAATTTTTCTAATCTTTTTTCCTCAGCTTTCCTCTTGTCCAACATCTCCTGACTTACAACTTCAATAGTCAATGGAAGCTTGTTACCCACATTTTGGAGTATCTGTTGAACCTCGCAAAACTCACAATATCCTCCCATCTCAACAATCACTCTGCCGGCTTTTATCGGAGTAACGTAATGGTCGATGGCTCCTTTCCCCCCACCCATTCGCTGCCCTTGACCCTGAAGTTAAAAGTGAATAAAGCATAACACGTTATCATCATTTCTTCCTCAATTCTTGATAAAAATCAATTTTTTCTATGGCAACATAACGAAACCCACTTTTTTTGTCACAGGTTGCCAGGGTGGGTCGATTCGCCATATTGCAAACATTCGTTTAACATCTATCTTGCGAGTTATCGCTAATCTGATCATTTCAAAGTGTTCCCATCTCATTCTGCCACCGCCAGTCGCCTGGGATGGTAAAAAATGATCATTGCTTTGAAAATAGTACTCGGAAATCTTTAATAAAGAAGATTAGCTAAATCTGGCTTACAATGATTGCATATTGCTTGTGTAAAAGTTCAGTATGAACCAGCTCAGGTCCGCGCATATATCTCAATCTTTTTTGCATTTTTGGGGGCCTAATACCCGCAGGATATGTTGGCACCCTTTCCACGAGCCTGAGCTTAGGTCTTTCGGGAAACTCTATGCCTGTTTGAGGAGAGAATTGATATATTCGATTCTTGGTGTATTTTTTGAAAGGACGAAAGTTTAAAATATTTAAAGGACGTTTTTCATCGGATTCTTATTAGCTTATTCACTTTGTAACACACACGCTTTAAAGAATCAAGAAAATCGATAGATTTTAATAAAAATTGGGATGCTATTTACGGTTGTGCCATTTGTTTACCTTCGTATTTTCGTGGGGGTGCAAAATATTTCATCCCGGCATTTTGCGAGGCTATTATAGGCAGGTTTTTAACTGGAAAATAATAAAATGAAGTTAATAATCAGAGCTATAACCTAAAATTAACCTAAACTAACCTATAAACAATTTGTAGAAAGGAGTTTGGCGATAGATACCTGTCAGTATTGCACGGAGTATGAATCTTGATTCAAGCATCATATTTCGTGGGAATATTCTACTACTCAATTCCTATTTTATATTACCCAATTATTCAAAAAACTGTTAAAACAATTCTTAGTACTTCGGACCTTGGGATTACTGGTAAGCCAATCGATTGATTGCTGCAGCTAGAGGAGGATGGCGCCACTGTTGGTGATTCAGAGCCTTACTACAGGCAACTTAACGTACAGTACAGTAGCCGGACTACAAGGCGCACTGACGTACGATAACTTCGTCGTCATTGACAGAAAAAGATTCTTCTTGTCTAATTTTTCGAGTAATTTACCGAATAATAGTGATATTATAACGTTTGTCTTTCTGTTACAGTCGAAAAAACTTGCATCAGAGCCCGAACGTACTCGTCCAGCAAGGATTCTGTTCTAGTTGCAGCGAAAGACTGCATATTGAACTCACATCAGTCTTTATAAAATTACTTAGCAGAATACATAATTATAATATTGGAATACGAATGTAGTTTATATTATGGAATCTTGTATCGACAGAAGGCGAATCGAGAGATTCGATCTATTCTCGATAATCAATTAGTACGTTATTTTTCACTTTTCTGTTCCTAAATAGAATCACGATACACCGGTGGGGTAGGAAATTAGCATAAATGCATCTTCAGCTATTTGAAAATTTCAGCACACCTCCGCGGGTCATAGATGCTTTTCTGATATTAGGACAAAATATCCCTTGAGATCGTAAATAATCAATTGTTGAATCGTTTTCCCCTGTTCTTTCTTTGCCTATAAGTCGCAAATCATGAAAATTGCATACGTTCATGAGTTAGTCAGAACGAACTGATTTTCCCGTAAACTTGGATGCATCTTACTGTATACAACCCGCATGCCATTTATGTAATTTCTCACTTGAAGTTGCCTGTACTAAGGCGCAAATATTTGTTTTCTGGTGCATATCAACTGATTAGTTTCTATCGCGCGAGTTGACATGTACCAGAAAAACAGATATATGCACCTTATTACCTTGTGTCAGGAAGTGGATAAAAAGACTCGTTCAATTGCGATTAGTATGTAGTACTTATTTTTAAGAGTCAATTACAAATTGTATATAACTTTGATGATGAGCTTTGTTGTATCGATGCTGCAGTAATAAATTCTGATGTATGGCATATTCCAATGATCGCTTGTTTAGTTATTTTCCAATTCCTCCTCCCTGCAAGTATTCATTTCAGGATTTAAAAAAAGGGCTGTGGACCAGCGCGCGGAAATTGACATAGAAGATAACCAAGCTTTCAGCTTTCAGGATCCCGTTAGCTTATTGTTGTCCATTTCAGCGATTCTGCTTGGAATTTGAAAAGTCAGAATTTTCTCAAACTAAAAAATTTCAGCACGCCTCCTCAGGTCAGATGTTCTCCTGATACCAGAATCATTTTTCGACTTAAAATTATTCTAACTCTTAAAAATGCTAGTATGGATAAGCTATATAGCGACATGCGTGAAGCAGCGTATGCTGGACAGATGATGCCTTATTTTCAGGGTAAATTTTTTGTCGGTTGAGACTTTTTTGCGGACTCGTAATTCTGGCAGTCGAGACTTTTTCGGACTCGTATTTCTGGCAGTTGAGACTTTTTTCGGGGGTCATATTTCCGGCAGTTGACACCTCAAACTTAACTCCAAAAAATGAGGTGTCAACTGCCAGATATATGACCCCGAAGAAAAGTCTCAACTGCCAGAAAATGGAGTGATTTTTCTGGCAGTTGAGACTTTTCTTCGGGGGTCATATTTCCGGCAGTTGACACCTCATTTTTTGGAGTTAAGTTTGAGGTGTCAACTGCCAGAAATATCACCCCTCGAAAAAGTCTCAACTGCCAGAGAAATCACTCCTTTTTCTGGCAGTTGAGGCTTTTTTCGGGGTCATATTTCTGGCAGTTGATACCTTATTTTTTGGAGTTAAGTTTGAGGTGTCAACTGCCGGAAATATGACCCCTGAAGAAAAGTCTCAACTGCCAGAAATACGAGTCCGAAAAAGTCTCGACTGCCAGAATTACGAGTCCGAAAAAAAGTCTCAACTGCCAGACATATCACTCCGAATAGAAATCTCAACTACCAGATTTTTCGTTACTTAAAATTATTCTAACTCCTAAAAATGCTAGTAGAGATAAGCTATACAGCGACGTGCATGAAGCAGCGCATGCATGACTGTGTCGACACAGTACTCTTTCCCCCCCCCCCCGCAAAAATTTCAGAACACCTCCTCGGGTTTTATGTTTTCCTGATACCAGGAGCATTTTTCGACTTAAAATTTTTCCAACTTGAAAATCCTCTTGGTATCAGGAGAGTACCTGGCCTCGGGAGGTGTGCTCAAATTTTTGACGAGAAAAAGCGAGGGCATATAGACAAGCAGGGGTGTACTTGTGCAGATGTGACTTGAATGCACATCGCTATATGTTAACGTTAATGAGAGTTTCTGAAATCTTAGGTCGCAAATTTTAAAATAGCCGAAAATAGATTAATTCTGATTTTCCATACTTCACCCGTGTGTTGTGGGCTGTTGTGTGTTTCGCTTTTCGGGAATAAAAAGAGTCATATAGGAAGGGAAAATTGGAAAATAACGATGCAATTGAATATCGAGAATATATGAGAATTTATTGGTGGAGCATATAAGTATAGTATAGATGCACAATGTTACTTATCGTCAAATATAGCTATAATATATAAAATCCGTTTGTGCAATAATAATATAATATCTATTTGCTGATATAACTAATTTTGCGAAGACTAAGTTCAATATATATACATTTTTTCGTTGCAATTAGAACGAAATACTTATGGACAAAGGAATTTCAGCTCCGATAGATACTAATCCAACTGTAACAGAAAAACAAGACTATCTCATTCCGTCGCTGAGTGAATATTTTATTTTTCGACAATTTCGTTGCGTTCTGTCCTTCTGTCATTCTGTCCTATCATTCTGTGACCTCGCAATTCCACCTTTTCACCGTCTTCCTCCACCGTCTTTCACCGTTTTCCACCGTTTTTCACCCCTTGTCACCGTCTTCTGCCGTTTTCCTTCACCGTCTACCACTGTCTTTCACCATTTTTCTCCACCATTTCAGAATGATAGAGAACATAATTGAAAATCCATTTTCAACATTGTATTGGATAATAGAAGCTCATTTCTACAACTTGCATGACTGACGTATTTTTTTCTTCAAACTGCCGCCTTTTAGCGTCACTCCGTGACTGGAAATTCACGATTCGATAAGCGGTTGCAGTGATATGAATTTTTAAACGATTGACGATCAAAAAGTTTCATTTCGGGCAACTTTAATAGTACGATGAAAACTACGAAGCGCGTGACCTCAGCGAGGCAAAGTCCGAGCTGTACTACGACCTGCAAGACGAAAATTACGAGGCGTTTGACCAGGAACACGCAAATTACAAAGCGGACAACCTCCACGACATCGTAAACGTTTCAGTTATAAGTGATGCCGAAATTACTCATGACGAATCAAAACTCACATTCTATTAATTGAAGATACACATACTTTTGAGATTTCAAGCCGAATGGACCATATTATTTCGCGCGTAACTGCACCGTGCGGCGCCGGGCTCGGCGGCTAAGCCGCGCTGCTCCGCGCTGCATGTGCCGGGTGGCGATGGTGTGCGTTGCCCTTATTACTGATTTGTAGAAATATCGAATTATTTCTGATGCACCGCAGTACTCGAAGAAAAGGTTCGGGGTGATTTCATAGATAATTGAATGTATTTTGATCCCAGGAACTAAGAAATCATAAATGTAGAACATTCTATGAGGCGCAGGAAGATTGAAATAAATTTATTTCCAACAAGTTTTGTCAGACTTTATATAGATATAAAAACTGTTTCAAATTCTGAATCACAGCAATGATTAGTTATCAGCAGGTATACAGGATCAGTTCGATACTCGGATTTTATATTCTAGCATATCTGTTAAGACTCACCAATACGCTAGATCACGAATTTGCGAACCCGAAGTTTTGATCACAAATTTGCGGACGCGGTTTTGATGATCTCAAATTTTTGCCTGAAAAGAAAGAAATGAAATAGACACGTAATGTTTGTAAATTTATTTTCGTATCGCCAAATCTTGAGGCTATTTTTCTTCGACTTACATTAACGTGAATGGCTAAGAAACCATCTTCTGCGTTGGCCAATATCTCGATGAACGCCATCCCATTATTTTCAACGTTAACGACTTTCCCTGTACAAACGCCGTCCAAAAAGCTACCGGAAATAACGTCACAGTATCTGCCACCAGGCAGACGAGTTTGAAGCGATTGCTTCATGTCAAAGCTGTCACCGTTGATAGCAATAAACCCAAATTCTCCGCGAGAAAATGCTATCTGATTGCTATCATTGTCCCACCAATTGTTGATCGTTGTTCCTGCCACTGAATTTCGAAATTTAATCATATTGTAGATTTGTCGCCAGCGGTGTTCGCACACCCATCCATTAGCGCAGCTGAGGTCTGAGTTGAAGATGGGTGAAACTGTGTTTCCTTGCTGGTCTGCAGGCGGTCCAGCGTCGGTATCATTAAAGGAGAACGAACTCATCACGCGAGGAATTCCGTAGGTATGAGCCAACATGAAGGCCACCGCCATCTGAAAAGTGTCAAACATTGCATTTGGGTAAAATACACATGTCGTGATCATGCCGAGACCGACCTTGTACATTCGGGAGTTTTTGTAGGTCAGAATGTTTCCCCCACCGCCATGGCCACGCTGATTATCGTGATTGTCGACGAAGACAAGTGCTTTATTGCTCGGCAGGAAACTCCAATCTGGACCCCAGTTGGTTAAATATTTCAGTGGTTTTTCTCCCATGAAGGCTTTGCTGATCTCGTAGCTGTGCTTAAACTCTGTAACTGTACCTAGGTACGTGTAGTCAGAGCTGCTGATCGCTTCGCCACTATTGCCGATTACTTCTAGATAGAGAAAAGGACGACTACCACGTGAGAACTGGTGGTCAGTGCTGAGATTGTTTAGGCGGTTGAAAATTGCCTGAAGATCTTCGGGCCACATGTGCTTAGCAGCATCAATCCTGTGCATTAGATGGAAAAAGGAAATCTATACATGCCTTAAGCAATTGACAATGTGCAGTCGGACTAGTAAACTTGACTTACCGGAATCCGGCTACTCCAGCGTCTATGAGCCGGTTCATAAAGTCAACAATTTTGTTTCTGACGTTAGCAACGCCCTGGTTCAGATCATGCAGGCCATTTATTTCGCAGTTTCGGACGTTGTCAGCGCTGCTGTAGTTGGAGATGTTACAGGTCAAGTGAAAATCATCCGATTCGTAAGGGACGGCAAAATAAATCTTGGAGAAAGGATTGGCAGTGGATCCACCAGTACCAATATTCACGTCATGATTTTGGCTCATGTGGTTGATGACCGCATCTACGTAGATTCTAACTCCCACAGCGTTGCAGCGTTTCGTCATGTCTCTCAAGGCTACCTCATCTCCAGATCTTGTTGTAAGAATGTAAGAGATCGGCTGGTAGCGTTCCCACCATGGTCGCCTTTCGATTATGACATTCTCTTGAACTGGAGATAGCTGAAAAACCGTCAAGTACGGGTTTATATGCTTGATTATGGAACTGGATTGGCAAATCTTATAATATCCATATACGTAAAAAATATGAAAGCCGAATATTTCATCGAGATATTCAATGGCTTCGAGGATTACCTGAACACCGGCGTATCCTTTAGGACCAAGAAAATTTTCACACTCATTGGCAATGTCCGCGTACTTCCATTCGAAAAGATGAACAATGCCTTCATGGCCATTTACGTAATGTGGATCCCATTGAGCTGAAACAGCTGCCACCAGCACCGAAAAAACTAGACATAAGGTGCGCATTCTAAATTTTGGAATTCCGATTGACTAAGATTAAGTTTTAGCGGCTTATTAAATGAAATTTGCTGACAGTGTACCTCCGACAGTATAACTGGTTCTAAGAATTTTGCAAGCTTACTGTTCGCTGCTGCTACTGTAGACGAATTTAGCTTTTGGCCTCTTGGCCTTTGGCAAGCGGTAGATAAGTGAGAAATGTAGTGTGGATGTGAGAACGTGTGTACTGCGCAGTTATGCAAAATGACTATCTCGTATTACAATTATTGCCAGTATCGCAACCAATGGCGACCATCTACAGCCAGTTAATTATGGAATGAAATTCGCGACGATACTGACTGCAACTACTGCGGTCTGGGAAATGAGACGGGTGTGGTAAAGTGCAGAGATAGTTTTTTTGCTTTTTAACTGCGACTGACATCGCCAAGTAAAAATGGAACTCACTCGGCAGTGAACCATGTGACGTCATATTCGGCGATAACGCCAATATATTTCGTAACAGACCCAGAGAATAAAGTTACAGTGTTCGATATCGATATACCTTCTCGATCTTCCAGAGAATAAAAATTATTCTGAGAACATGAGAGAGAATACTTGTTTGTTCAATTTGAGTTATTGATTTAATCGAACTGTATACTTGAGTGGTTTGGCAGTCCCTCCAAGCAATACGTATAAGCGTATCTATAGATCGCTCGAATGGAACGCCTAAAATCTGATCTTATAATCAATACAACGATAATGATCTCTGATGTGGCTGTTGTTGATCTAATTATATTACATTCGCGTGTGGGTAATTGTTCGATAGTCGTTGGATGAAGTGTGCCACTATTCGGCTGTCGATTAGGCTTATGGAATCTTCGTCCTCGATCAGTATCATAGAATTGACTTACTCAAACTAGAGCGTAATTGATATCAAATATCAGCCGAATATCAATTAAAGAATATCTTATTCTTACAGGTTTGATAAGGTAATTTTATACCGAAGTGTGACCCAATAAGAGTCTTACAATTCCGTTCAGTTTTTTATATCATGCTTTATTTTGGATGAAAATTCGACTCAATTTCAAAACACGAATAGCGTCAATTTTTCCCAAATCGTATGTATGTTGAATTGTATTATTCAAGTTTTTTACATTGTGTTTCGTTGTTCCTGTAGATCATTTTTTAGACTGGACCTTCTCACAGTCGCGCCTAAAACAGATAATAACAAAAGTTATAGAAGTTGTGGAGTGAACGCAGGAACGTCGCGAAATCCAATTTGATATTACTCACATTTTGATGAATAGCAAGAACACCGTCATCCTCAGAGGACAATATCTCGATGTAAGCAGTTCCACCGTTGTTAACTGTCACAGTCTTTCCTGTGCATTTACCGTTTTCCAAACTGCCAGATATCACGTCACAGTAGGTACCAGCTGAAAGACAAGTCTGCAGTGTTTGTTGGAAGTTCCAGCTATCTCCATTGAATGCAATAAATCCTGCACCACCACGGCAGAATGCAATTTGGTTGCCGTTGTTGTCCCACCAGTCATTTACTCCGGTTCCTTTAACTGCGTTACGGAAACCGACCATGTTGTACATCTGGCGCCAACGGTGCTCGCAGACCCATCCGTTTCCGCAAGTATTGTCAGAATTAATGCTAGGCGAAATTATATTGCCCGAGTTGTCAGCTGGTGGACCAGCGTCGCTGTCGGTGAATGAGAAAGAGCTCATCAGTTGGGGAATACCGTAGGGATGGGCCAACATGAAGGCGATGGCCATCTGCAATGAAATTGAAAATTATTATCACTTCCGATTTTCGATTGAAGCAGGAACTCCGGAATTCGATATAATCTGCGGAGTTCGAGTTGACCTTGTAACGCCTCGCGTCCTTGTGGGTCAAGATATTTCCACCAGCTCCATGACCACGTTGGTTATCGTGGTTATCAATGAAGACCAACGCATCAGCGGAATTCAGGAGACCCCAAGCCTCACCCCAGTTAGTTAACCATTTTAGTGCGTTATTTCCCTTAAATGCCGTACTCAGTTCACGTCCGAACTTGAATTCTGTCACTGTACCAAGACCGGTGTATTGCGAACCGGTAATGGGTTCACCTCCATTATCAATGACCTCCTGGTAGATAAACGGACGACTATTTGCAGGAAAGCCATGATTGGTGTTGAGATTGTTCAGGCGGTTAAAGATGTTCTCCAAATCTCCAGGCCACATGTGTTTTGCGGCGTCAATACTGTTGGTTGAAGATTAAGAGAACGTTAATTCATCATAAAATAGCAAACGACTGCTTGCCAATATTTTCACACTCACCGGAACCCGGCTACACCAATGTCTATAAGATTGTTCATATATTCCGCAATCTTTTCGCGGACATAATTAGATCCCTGGTTCAGATCTGTGAGACCAGTGAGGTCGCAGTTTCGAACCTCAATAGCATTTTGGTAGTTGTTTATACTACAGATCGGTTGATTGAAGTCATTCCAACCGTAGGGTACTCCGGGCCACGATCTGTCGTTGTAATTAGATGAAGATCCACCAGTGCCAGTCCCTGATGACGCTGCCATATGGTTGACCACCGCATCGGCGTAGATCCTTACACCGACGTTGTTGCAGCGTTGCACCATGTTTCTGAAAGCCGCTTCATCACCGGATCTCGTTACCAATTTGTAAGACTGTGGCTGATACCGTTCCCACCAAGGTCGGTTCCCAATTACTAAGTTCTCATTGGGCGGTGAGATCTGCGAACGGATAGATTCGCGTTGTTATAGTTCTTCCTTGGTTTATTATCGGAGTATGATTTGCACGATTAAAATGCTAATAAATTTACCTGAACACCACCGAATCCTTTTGGTGCTAGGAACCGTTCACATTCGTCTGCGATATCGCTCCACTTCCATTCAAAGAGATGGACCATGCCATCTCGATCGCCCCAGTAATGTGGGTTCTTCGTCGCTCCCGCAAAAGCGGCTAGAGTTAGAAATGTCACGCTCAGCAACATCCTGGTAACTGTGCTTTTCAGGTCGTAGATTGACAGTATTTGTACTTTTAAAAAGCTTATCACCTGTCTAATGATAATCTCCGGTCACTTTCATCGACTTGTGATTGAGCCAAATGATAATATCAATACTGATTCAGATCAGCTTCGAATCCCATCTGTAAGGATGTCAGTGATTGGATTGCATCGATGGTTTCCTTGCTAGGACAAACCTGTTTCATAATTATTCGGCTTTTTACACATAACCGCATACATGAAGGTTTGCCCCGACCTCAATTGTTGCGCACAGTTCATGCGTGTTATTTCCGTCGATCAACTAGCTCGTACCAATCAACACCCTCTTGAACGTATTGCTTTCTCATCAACTCTGTTTATTCTCTTTGATTATATGATTGTTTTTCAAAGTCGACATCAGCCACGATTGTATACCTACTTGGCAGGTATTATATAAAGGCTTATCAATGCGAGTTAAGAGTTTTTTTAATCGTGCAAAACTCTTGAAAGTTCGTGCTATCACCTTATAACATCGGTCAGATTAGATTCAATAATAATACATCAATCAATCAATTATTAAAAATTTGCACAAAATGATACGAACCGGCCTATATAATAGCTTTTTAGTAGCGATCCTCAGTCGACTATGCCCCGCGTATTCCATGCATTATTAGATAGTTTTAATCTCATATGGAAAACGTAATTTAATAAACGTGATTACAAGAATTTATCTTTACATATTTATCATATGCCATGAAAAAAAAAATAAACTAAAAATTGATACTGTTTTCTCGCCTAACGAGGAGTAGCAAGGATTTCAACTGGGCTTGACGTTTACATTCCTTTTATCCGTCACTGCAAGGATTACTATTATCTAATAACATGTGTTTGGATTTAATTAGATGACTAGTGCCACTATTTGGCTATCGATTAGGCTTATAGAATCTTCGTCCTCGATCTGTATCATAGCATTAACTTACTCAAACTAGAGCGTAATTGATATCAAATATCAGCCGAATATCAATTAACGAACATCTTATTCTCATAGGTTCAATAAGGTAATTTTTTACCGAAGTGTGACCCAATAAGAGTTTTACAATTTCGTTCAGTTTTTTTTATACCATGCTTTATTTTAGATGTAAATTTTACTAAATAGCGTAAATTTTTCCCAAATCGTATGTATGTGAGATTATATTATTCGAGTTTTTTACATTGTGTTTCGTTGTTCCTGTACATCATTTTTTAGACTGGACCTTCTCACTGTCGCGCCTAAAACAAATAATAACAAAAGTTATAGAAGTTGTGGAGTGGACGCAGGAACGTCGCGAAATCCAATTTGATTTTACTCACATTTTGATGAATAGCAAGAACACCGTCATCCTCAGAGGACAATATCTCGATGTAAGCAGTTCCACCGTTGTTAACTGTCACAGTTTTTCCTGTGCATTTACCGTTTTCCAAACTGCCAGATATCACGTCACAGTAGGTACCAGCCGAAAGACAAGTCTGAAGTGTCTGTTGGAAGTTCCAGCTATCTCCATTGAATGCAATAAATCCTGCACCACCACGGCAGAATGCAATTTGGTTGCCGTTGTTGTCCCACCAGTCATTTACTCCGGTTCCTTTAACTGCGTTACGGAAACCGACCATGTTGTACATCTGGCGCCAACGGTGCTCGCAGACCCATCCGTTTCCGCAAGTATTGTCAGAATTAATGCTAGGCGAAATTATATTGCCCGAGTTGTCAGCTGGTGGACCAGCGTCGCTGTCGGTGAATGAGAAAGAGCTCATCAGTTGGGGAATACCGTAGGGATGGGCCAACATGAAGGCGATGGCCATCTGCAATGAAATTGAAAATTATTATCACTTCCGATTTTCGATTGAAGCAGGAACTCCGGAATTCGATATAATCTGCGGAGTTCGAGTTGACCTTGTAACGCCTCGCGTCCTTGTGGGTCAAGATATTTCCACCAGCTCCATGACCACGTTGGTTATCGTGGTTATCAATGAAGACCAACGCATCAGCGGAATTCAGGAGACCCCAAGCCTCACCCCAGTTAGTTAACCATTTTAGTGCGTTATTTCCCTTAAATGCCGTACTCAGTTCACGTCCGAACTTGAATTCTGTCACTGTACCAAGACCGGTGTATTGCGAACCGGTAATGGGTTCACCTCCATTATCAATGACCTCCTGGTAGATAAACGGACGACTATTTGCAGGAAAGCCATGATTGGTGTTGAGATTGTTCAGGCGGTTAAAGATGTTCTCCAAATCTCCAGGCCACATGTGTTTTGCGGCGTCAATACTGTTGGTTAAAGATTAAGAGAACGTTAATTCATCATAAAATAGCAAACGACTGCTTGCCAATATTTTCACACTCACCGGAACCCGGCTACACCAATGTCTATAAGATTGTTCATATATTCCGCAATCTTTTCGCGGACATAATTAGATCCCTGGTTCAGATCTGTGAGACCAGTGAGGTCGCAGTTTCGAACCTCAATAGCATTTTGGTAGTTGTTTATACTACAGATCGGTTGATTGAAGTCATTCCAACCGTAGGGTACTCCGGGCCACGATCTGTCGTTGTAATTAGATGAAGATCCACCAGTGCCAGTCCCTGATGACGCTGCCATATGGTTGACCACCGCATCGGCGTAGATCCTTACACCGACGTTGTTGCAGCGTTGCACCATGTTTCTGAAAGCCGCTTCATCACCGGATCTCGTTACCAATTTGTAAGACTGTGGCTGATACCGTTCTCACCAAGGTCGGTTCCCAATTACTAAGTTCTCATTGGGCGGTGAGATCTGCAAACGGATAGATTCGCGTTGTTATAGTTCTTCCTCGGTTTATTATCGGAGTATGATTTGCACGATTAAAATGCTAATAAATTTACCTGAACACCACCGAATCCTTTTGGTGCTAGGAACCGTTCACATTCGTCTGCGATATCGCTCCACTTCCATTCGAAGAGATGGATCATGGCATCTCGATCGCCCCAGTAATGCGGGTCCTTCGTCGCTGCCGCGAAAGCGGCTAGAGTTAGAAATGTTATGCTCATCAACATCTTGGTAACTGTATTTTCCAGGTCGCAGATTGAAGGTTATTGTACTTTTCGAAAAACTCATCGCTTGAGTAACGTTAATCTTTCGTGACTTTAATTGGCTTATGATTGAGCCAAATTATAATATCACCCGTATATCGAGTAAAAAAGGGATTCAAAACTAGGTGTGAGGTTTTATTTTTGTTGAATATATTATTTTTATTCCCTGATTACGACTTTGTCAAGTTATAACGTGAATCATCATGTTTAGAGTACTCGAAGAATCAGCGAATACTCGATATGCACACGTGTTGATCTTCTCTGATTATCGCTCTATTATGAGTGTTTCAACTCAAATCTTTTGATCAGATTCCTTACGGAGATAATCTTTGCGGGTATTACGTAAGCAAAGTCATAAAGTGATTTGCAGATTCAGTTTTGACTTATGGTTTCAAACTTTCATCAAATATCATCGTTCAGTTAGAAATCATATACACATTGATCATTCACATGCTTCGATAGTTGGAAAAAATCAGGTGTTTCGTCGATTGATCGAAACTCACATAAGTTGCGATAAGATCAGGATTTCGAAAAAGTTTCATATCAAAAATGTATGTTTTTAGTTGGTGAAAGATTTACTCGGCGTTTCTTCTTGCACCTGAGATGCTTTCAGGGGGACATACACAGTATTCACAGCAATTGGCAAATGATAACCTACCTGATATCAACAAAACCAGAGTAGTCGTCTTCATATTGATGATTAAAATTTTTATAATCCAGCTATGAAAATTTCAGCGCTATATATACTCCTGGCAAATTTTTGCACACGAACTAATTTCGTGTGCGAAATAAACGAAGCTATGGCGTCTTTCGCTCGTTTGTTTTGCGAACGAATAATATAATAGAATAATATAAAATGTTGAATGGGATAAGGAGCTCGTGATATTGTGTGAAATTCAGGTGTTCAGGATAAAAGTTGTCCATTATACTATATACGTACGGATTGGAGGTACTGGAAAACAAATTTGTTGTTAATATTTTATCGTTTGGTATATTATGCGTAATCGTTTTTTTTTTTTTTATTTCGATTGATTTGGCTACAGTATATCACAACATTATAGAGATCGAACTTTAGATAGAGATGTTCTACATATTTGGCAAGCTCCAAATAGCAGAAATTTGATAATTATCACTTGATAACTGTTGCTAAGTGATTAACCAAAATTTTGACTTACATAATTCAAGATAGTTAAACAATTTAGAGTTTTGTGACGTGTCAGGATGTAATTGTTTGTGATCCCAGTTTTTGTCACTTCATAGTTTTAATTCGGTTTTCATTTCCTCGCTCTAATTCATATCCGAGCCTGCAATTGACGTTCTGATTTCCAATTTACATATTAAAATAAAATTCCTGACACATCGCAACTTACCAAATTGAATCACAACGCCGTCACGTTATACAGTGACTTGATTTGTAACTTGAAAATAAATTTTCTCGAATCAGTATATCTGTGAAAATAAATCAGTAATGAGTATTCTAGTTAGCACAGGAGACTTTGCCACAAATTTTGCCGAATGAAACATCAAATTATTCTTATGTATTGGGATCGAATAATTAGGCAAATAATATATGTATAGATATTAGTGGATAGTATGTGTCTCTGGTTTTTGACCTTCTGGTTTTTTGTTATTTTTTGTACTTCACAATACAGTCATTGGGCGATACACTAACAGCGTTAATTGATATGATTCCTTCTCTAAATTTTTTTTCAGACATTTCGGACATTGCCGATTTTTACAAATTAAACTATTATACCCTGCATGCTCAATGATGTACGAAATTGATTGTATCAAATTAGAAAAGAAATTCTATAACAAAATAATCTTCGGCTATTGTGTTAAAAGAAATTTTTAATAACTTTATTCCCACCAATTTCGGTCGTCATCGGATTCTTAGCTGTTGGGGAAAAATTTTGAAAATATATTCGCCATAAATCAATCGTAGCTTTTTTTTTTAATCATGAATGAAGCATTGTGGTATATTTTTTTTTCTTTTTTTCTTTTTGTTTATACGAAAATAAGGGAAATATCGCTGCGTATATTATAATTATTAGACATTGGTACGACAATAGATATTCACATTCACAAATATAATATATCATTGACATTTATGCGCTTGCATATAACATGATAATATAAAACATCTCCGACGATATATAATTTATGTATTGTATAATAATCTTTCTTTTTTTTTTTTATCTTATCATAAATGATATTAGAATAATAATCACTAGGAAATAATTTCACTAAACAACATATAGACAAATAATTAATTAATCATATCATCGACCCTGCGACCTTTTTATATTATTAAATAAATTAAACCCGGAAATATACAAATATACAATAACAGAAGACCAGCTTTTCCTGTTTTGTTTTTTTCCTGTTGCTTGTGAGGCAGTTAATTAAACCCCATTATCAACTATTTTTTTACAATGACAAGAATTAATTAACCCTTGACCAATCATGTCCTTGTAACTTTTGGGAAATAAATGTTCAAAATCTATCGATGATTCATTGATTTTTGTACAAATTTCTTTTATCAATAATAATGATAATAATTACGAAACTGAGACGAAAAACTGTACCTGTGTAGTCAAGAACTGAAAGAAAAAACAATTTCTACACAATCCGATTTATTTTTCAAAATATTCGTTTGGCGATGTCAATTTTTTTGTTTTTTTTTTCTTTCACCCAAAACACCAAAGCTTGAATAATTATTCTGTTGAATAATTGGCGTTGATATACAGTCAATGAATAACATCACATGTAGCAAAATTATTTAAAAAAAAGTTTGAATCAAAAATTGATTGAAGATTTTTCCAATCGACTATTAATTCGTTGACTGTATTATATTATCGTCAAAATTCGAGCAACATTACAACATACCAGCTTTTCAACACGAGACAGAAGCCAAGCAGGCAAATCCGATACATATATACATATATATACATAGAATATATATGAATATATGTACACATATTCATTAATTTATTTTTTCGATTCCAACCAGGCAATCTCATAAAATACGGTACAGACCAGCAAAGTTCGAGTTCATTCCGATTGATTATTTGCCAAAAATTCACCGGCCGTATTAATAATGTATCAAAAAATATAAGATGCGAAAGATGTGAAATTTCGAGGTATTTTTTGTATTTTTTGTATTTTTAGTATTTTTTTTTTTTTTTTCTCTCTTCTGTTGAATGTTTCTTTTACATATTCAGAACTTCGTAATACGTCGACGGTTCAGTGTGCGCGGAAAAATAAATACCAAGTAGATAGTAGTAACACTGAAACGCAGTCATCGTCGGAATATTAATAACACCCTCGTATCTACGGAACAACAGGATAATAATCTTTAAATTTTCAATACATAACAATGATAGTATTTACCTAGATTTCTCATAACTTAGATATAATTATAACGTTATATATATGTATAGGTATATGTATATAGATACGATTTTTCTTTCAGGGCAGCAACTAACCCCGACGAATGTCTCAATTAATCCCGTTATTATTATTATTATTATTATTATTATTATCATCATTATTATTATTAATTGTCAATATTTTCATGAATCATTTAGATTTAGAATAGTGACATTTACTTTACAATAACAATAACATGGATCTATATGAAACATCCGTGAGATTTTAATTTTTTTCCTCTCTTTCGCTTTCAAATCCTTTTTTTTTTTTTTCTCTTTTTGCAGTATAAATAACAAATTGGCAACGCGTTAGCCACCTGCAAGCAAGATATTGATTTAGACACGTAGGCAAAACGGTGGCATAATTAGTTTTCTTTTTTTCATTTTTTTTTTTTTTTTTTTTTTATGGTATTATATCAATTTTTGGGGGTTTAGAAACACTTGGAGAATTTCGGAGGAAGGCAGGGCCCCTGGAATTATTTTTGTACCGATAACAATAACATAGTTTTTTTTTTCAATTTATTTCATTTCATTTTTATTTATTTATTTTTTTATTTATTTATTCATTTATTTATTGTATTTATTCATTTATTTTATTTTTTTCACGTGAATTTATATGTATATTATACGTATATAGTAGTTTAATATTAAGTTTAAATTTAAATTTGAGTAAATATAATTTTTTTAGCCGAGGCTAAAACATAACTAAATATTCAGGATCACAGCTAGTGCGCTTCGGCGTGGTTATATACTTTATATGATTTATATGATACTCTGTTGACTTTGCGGTGCAAGATCGCAAGACACGGAAACACTGAAGGATTTATTGATCGAAAAAGATATTTTTAAATCTTTATATTCTTTATCACCATTTTTAATCGTTATTAGAATATAGTATATGTTTTTTCGGTATTCATAAATGTACCAGAACAACGAGAAATATTGCATACCGCATAGCACGCGCCACTATATAGATCAGTTCGCGGTGTACAAAAATGACAATAAAAAAAAAATGCATTTTTTTCATTCAATTTCATTTCTTTTGTTGTTAGATTGGAATAAGTGATTGACGCACGCTTCATAAATATACTATATAGGTTTTATACATATGTAATGAAAGAAAAGAAAGACGACTATATATTTAATTTTTTTTAATACATGGGGATACCGGATACCCCCGCTTATCCAGGACACTTTTCTGCGCATTGCTCCCCGATTTGAGTAGTAATATATCGGATAAGCGAAAGTACCCCATATATGTATATAGGTACATATACCACCGGGAGCAACAGCCTGTGACTTTGTCGTAGTATCAAATATATAATTCAAATGTCACTATCAATAGATATCGTTTAATCGATGGATATGTTACATGATTTTATCGATATATATTCACCGGTAATTATCAAGGGAAATAATATAATTTCACTTGAGTTTTATAGACTCGAATATTGATTTAAAATTTGTTCAACTATAATTGAATTATAGTTTACAATTATAAACCGATATGTTTACAGGGACAACGAAGACACCGGGATAGTGGGAATGTTAGAATCATGTATGAACATAAGGGATGAAATATTAAAGCTCAATATTAATTAAATATAAAAGAGTTAAAAGACTCTCGATCCTCATACCAGCGTCCAATTTTTTTTTTTTTTTTCTCTCTCACTCTATTATCAATGAAATTAATTGTCCGTGAAGTATTGTGGAACAATTGCTTTCAGCAATTAGTATTTTAACTTCAATTTCCTTCTATTATAATAAAGTAATTAAAACTTGTGCGTTTTGTATAGCCAAACCAGGTCTGCCCGGCCTTCCTGTCGGAGAACAAAACGAATATAAAGACCGCCTAAATCTGCGGCCGATATTTCCCCGTTTAAATCTTCACGAGCGATAAGTATTGGCGGTTCGTGCAATCGATCTGGTAAAGGTAAAGCGATTTGAACGGCGGCCGCAACTGGGGCGGCCGCGGCTGGAGGTTAGTTGCTACCCGAATTCTGTTTCTGATCTGAACCGACGTCACTTCCGCTTGAACTTAGGGTTGTGTTACTACCGTATGGGTCCAACGACGACTGTACTGACATACTTCGACCCTGACGTCTCACTCTGTGTGGGGAGAGTTTCCCGGGGTCGACACTGGTTGGGTCTGCCTGCAACAACCCTTCAGTCAAGTGCTGTACGATTCGATTATTCATGTGTTTGAATTACCATCGGGAGCAATAAAACGTCTGATTTATACACAGAATTGATTTTTTCACCCTTTCAAGGAAACCCCATTCATCCCCTAATTCAGATACACGTATGAAGGGGCTCGCGCTGAAACCGCAGCTATCTCCACTTTTCTCCAGAAATTTCTCAACCTCTACTAATGTGGCTTTTGATCAGGCATGTACCTTCTGCTATAGTGATGAACTTTCATGATTCAATTAGTCGTGAGTTTAAAGAATGGCTTCTGAAACTTTTCACTTATGCCACTTCGAAGTGACACCCTTCACACGTGGGGCACAGATAAATTGGAACCCCCTGATATGAGAGAAGTCCTTCTGAAGTGATGATGATGACGATGATGATGATGATAAAGGAAAATAACGGACGTGAAAAACACGGTTTAATGAAAATTGCGCAGACTTCAGACACGCACCTGATAGGCCAATGCATTCATGATTATGTTGTACGGCACCAATCCGAGGGGATGAACTTCTCGCATTAAAACATTAGCCGGTATTTTGTGGAACTGTATGTATTCCAAAAAGTTACCGATCACATCTTTCAACGGTGTGTTTTGGTTGCTGTCGAAGTACTTCTTGCTCCACATCAAAGCCGCCTGGTTTAATTGAAATATTTATAAATCGATGTGAACCGATGGTCGTTGGCGAAATATTTCATCAATCAAACCTGAAATTTCGTGAATTCGTCTGCTCGAAGTTCTTCTCTAGCCAAAATCAATCGAACAACGTGCTGTGGCAGTAGAGTAAATGACCCTAGATTAAGAACCTCGTTACCATGTTCGTCGACGAATTCCAATACCTTGAAAAATCATAGAGAAATCGTGACTGCACCAAAATTATATAACAAAAAACTCTTGCATATGATTCATTCAACGGACCTTTTGCACCAGGGACTTGGTGCATTTGTATTGAATGTATCGTTCTGCAGATGCCAAAAGTGCGCAAACTGTGTCTACTGTTATACAGCACTGAACAAACCCAGCGCAAGCTCTTCTCAGTTCATCAAGTCCGTAGTAATCCGCGGCGTTCATGACTCCTGTGTGAAAAAAATGAAAAAAAATGTACAATCACCTGTCGGACAAATTATTGAGCGATTTTTTATTTTTATTTTTATTTTTTTTTCATTTTAGGGTAATAATACTTACCTAGCAAAGTTCTTGGCTGTAGAGTGACACAGCCAGTATGAATATATTCTATAAGCTGGCGAAATACGTCTGGTTCAAATTCTTCAATTATCAGTGTGTGGTGCTGGTTTGACTGCGGCTGTTACAGGAAATAGAAATCAGTGATTTGTGGATTTTGTTTTTTTTTTTTTTTTTTTTATTTGCGATTTTTGTTTTTCTGTTTGGTTTTACTAAACTCCGAAATTATGTGTGGATAGGTAAAATTTTAGTCGGCACAGTGTTCATGCTAAGCAATTTTCAAACTGGGATTTAGATATTTGATAAAGAATCCGTTCATCCAAGGATCTAACTAAAAACTGCGAGCTGTATTCGTGCATAACGAGTGTATTTGGTATATCTAAATCGCAAAAAACAGTAACAGACGTTGTGTCGTTAAAAGTCCGAAACATCGGAAACTGGAATAGGGAAATGCTGCAGGTACTGTAAAAGAGTTTCAATCCATCGAGGGAAATAAAGAAAATGATGTACGTGGAGATGAAGATGTCTTCGTGTCTGATCTAAATCTACGATTCCCATATCCATTTCATGATATAATTAATCCTAGTTTAGCCATTCACGAAAATTTAAACGATCAACCAGAGCCATTACTAACCATATGCAAAGCCTCGGCTAAATGGCGTTAAAAAAATGAAAAAGTAACCATCCATGTGGTACATACATACAAATAAATGCAGGTATTGCTTCAAGCATGATTTAATCGTAGATTATGAAATTGCACGTGATTAATGATTGATTTCGTGATGATAATGACGAATTAATTACAGTGCTTTACTCTGTCTGGTCAGACAAGCATAAATTTCACGTTTGCGAAGGAACTGCAATGTTTTTTTTTTTTCATTTTTTTTTTCATCTTTTTCATTCATCTTCGTATAGCAATAGGAGGTATCAATGAATGAGCAAAATTGGTACTGGCCTGACCGGACTAAAGGTATATAATTAATGCTACCTAGCCCAAGACTCGATCAACTAGTACATATATTCTATATACATATATATAGGTATAATATTGAAAATAAAGGCAGACTTCAGCCGACGAAGATTTATTAATTAAAGGAGTATTCTTATTTTGTTTAATGATTAAATAGGTGATTAAAGTACCTCTTGAATGGGGGCCAGCTGCTGCGTGAAGCCTGACCGCTACACGACACATAACAAACACACACTTACTATTGCTATTTCGATATTGAAACATCGAGACCCGCGTGCTAGTGGCTAAATAGACCATATAATATATTACGCTGATTGTGACACAGGGACATAAATAATACAGGCTTTAATTTATCGCTAAATTAATTTCCTTCTTTCTTTCTTTCTTCATTTTTTGAATGAATTAATTAAATATTCATAAATCAACTCTTTTATTATAATTGAAGTTACTTTTACCCTCATCTCTGTCAGCCAAAATAAAAGCTCTTCAGCTTATCGAATAGTAAATATATATATGCAGTTTTTTGGGGAAAAAAAAAAAATGGATAATGAAGCGAATGAAAATACAAGGCAATCGTTTCTTTCATTTCTCTAATCATTATTTTTCATCATTTATCAATCAAAGCCAATAACTGCGTTCATTCGAAAGCCTTACGCAGCCGCATTCTGAATTTGCCTGGCAGTATATCTTATTATTTAATTAATTAATTGATGTGCGACTATAATCTCTGAGCTTTTTATCAGATCATTATTTTTTTTTCTACGCTACTCGATATCGCGGTTTTAACAATCTCAAAAAAATTCTACATCCTTATTAAAATGCACCGAATAACTAACCCCTATACCCCTAATTACGTATTGGTAACATTTGAATTATACCTGTTGAGCCGCGTTCTGGAGATTAAGCAGAGGCTCCGAACTCCTCTTAAGAAAAAGACGTAGTTTATTCTCACGTGGCGGGGGGTCTTTCTTACGCTGAGGACTAGGCGCTTGATATAACATCTTGTGAAAGACTCTGAAAGTATAGGTAAGGTAATCGGTATGAATATCGAAGTCAAAATCAGCTGGAAAGAAAAAAAAACAAAAAATTAGAGTCGCCTAATCGACTCGCTAAAAATCTGCGAATTCTCACCTGCTACGAGCTGCGAGAACGGCTTTGACCGCGCACACCGGCTCCCGGGTGTCTCCGACCAGGAAAGTCACGTCGCAAAGCTCGGGCATACTGGCCAGAAACTTCATGTCCTCAGCCAAACCACTTTTATTCTCAAAAGTCGAGTAGTCTGGCTCGTCGGACAGCGAGTCAACCACCCCTATCGTTCCAAGGCCCAGCCCCGATCCTGATGCCTCCGGCATGGATCCTGAGCTCTCCTAAAAATCGCCAATCAGAATATGGATCCTAATTAATGAAAGCTCAAAAATGGCTCTCCAATATTTATTAAAACCCAGTGCCGTCCTTCCCGAGGGACAGAAAATCGCGATTTCTCATTTCCAAAGAAATCGAAATTTTCGTGAGTTCAAAAAGAGTCTTCGAGTCCTTTGGCTCCGGTTTTATTCGACTCGTTTATTCTTACTCTGTTATTACTTTTAATTTTCTGTAGATTCTTTCACGTTTGAGTATGATGACTATAGGCCTCTGATAATGACGGAAGAGATCACTGTGTCCAATTATTATCATCGAGGTAAAAAAGCTCCTTTGATCTACCCTCGGCGTTCTTTATTTAGAATAATTATAAGGGTGGTTTATGGTACTCGTGATAAAACCAGTTGGGATTAGGTATACGAGTTGTGAAATTAAAAGAGAAAAGGCGGAAAATTTTTGAGTAAAAATAGTTTTTATATCTTCTACTCAAACCGCGGGGAAAAAAATCGTCGATTGGTAAGACGAGATCGGTTCATACATATAATTACCTGTTGCTGAGGTCCCGGTGCCCGCTCACCCGCCGGGCTGTTTCTCCCTCGAAAAAACACTTTACCTCACTTCACTTCCGTCTGATTTTCTTTACGCATATTATCTGCTTGCCCGCGTCTTACTGATGCCTAGATCGTGATGAAAGGAAAGCTAAGCTCCCTGATCACAGGATATAAATAAAATTCACAATATTATCGTACATAAAGGACGTGGCGAGTACATATAGGCACATAAGATATTTCAAAATAAACAACAGAATTTTGTCCAACCATTTTCAAATTTTTAACTACATCTTTAAAAGAAATTTGGATTTTTTTCAATATCTTTCGAAACTGAACTCGATAAAATTTATATTTAAAACAAGAGTGCGAATCATTACGTTGAAGATTATTCAAGGGATGAAAAAAATTTGAGAAAGAAAAATTACCTGTGTTCAAGTTCGCGTGTCACTGATAACTGTAACGTATGTACATAATTCTGGACACTAACGTTGAATTAATGAAATTTTACGTACGTCGACTAACAGAGCTACCCCTAATCTTCCCAGTTTCGAATAATTTACTTAATCAGAGTATGCCCGATGACCATATGTTATAAAATGTTTCGTTTGTTTATCAAAGTGCCGAAGAGGTTGTCTGCACGAAGAGGCTGATCTATGAATGAATATCGTGTATGAACTACAGAAGGTTGATCCTCTCGGTGCACACTTATCCTATAGACTCTGTGCTCGCCTCCAATCCTCGAAAAAGCTCGATTATGGGCGCTTGCGCCGCGGCGTAGTTGAGTCTGCGCTTCTCAATCCGAGGAGTCATTTATTGAAGAACTTTCAATTGAACATTAAATTATTTCCTCGGAACAATAGGAGCGTTTCGAGTATATTAACCAAATAATTCATCACAGGGTTTATCTGCCCTCTAATAGAATAAAACTGAGACAATTAATCGAATCGCTTATAACTGATAGAGATAAAAATGTTCAAAAATTACTCAGGTATCGCTCAGAATTGATTAGCGAATTATAACTACACGTATAAAAATGTGTAGACATTTTTTCAATAACCGCAGACAATTTTATTAACGAAATGAAAATTTCGCTGAAACTATAATAAAGTTTAAAAGAAGAAAGAAAGAGTAGAAAAAAAAAAAAAAAAACAGCTCGATAGGTTTAATACTGCAATGGACGTAATATCGGCTCGAAAATTTTGCGCCGATAAATTATATCCGAATATAATTATCTTTGGTATATAATAATTATCGGAGAAAACTGTAGCAGCTCGCAAGGGTAGATGGGTGGGGTGAAATTTTCCGAAGGTCAGACGAAATCGAGTTTGTTCGAGGCTTAGACCCTGGGCGATGCAAGATATAATATGATCGAGGTGGGTAGGTATAGTAGGTACACAGAGGGCAAGGTAAATTCTAGGGGTTCTTGCCGGGTGGATGGCAGGCTGGGGAGTTATTGAATGGGGAGTGAAGGCTGCAGGGATGGTATACATACACATACACATATATACACACATGTGTATGTATATAGTCACATAAGTATTGGGTGACCCAGAATCCAGTGACATTGGCTCGCCCTAAACTGGGTCATCCAGGGAAATGGGCTGACGTCAGACTTGTAGCTTCTACCTCGTGCCTCCGGATAACCATGATGATAAATTTTCATTTTCCATCAATTTTGGGAACGCAGATTTTCATCCTAGTCCGAAAAGTTATAAGTTCTCAAATCTCAAATAGATCGATTGGCTTATTTAATTTTTCATTTGGTTTAAAAGTCACACGCATGTCTATGAATTTCATTTTACTGCAGTTATGAATAAGAATTATCAATGAATAAATATTTGAGGGGGATGAATCTCTATCTACAGTTACCGCAAATTGGTTTTCTCGAAAATCATTCATATTTTTACGCGAACTTTTATATCGTTTTAAAGCCCAGTCTGCGAGTCCGCGACTACTCGAAAGATCAATACTCAAAGCCTGCAACAAGTAGCCTTAGATTATATTTGTACACTTGGTTACCCAGACGATATGGAGAAAAAAAAAAAAAAGAGTCAACGAGTTTGAAAAATGATTCCGTGAACTAGAATTGCGGATTAAATCCTAGTATACAATAATGAAATGCGAAAATTGAAATTTTCATTATTCAGCAATCGAAATCTTACGAGTTTTCCGAAATTCGTTGAATCATTGAAAGCTTATCGAGTATTTAACAGGGAATTTTATTTTCCTCTTTTAAATTGAGCAAGAATTAATTTTTTTCTTTATTTTTGCGCTTACGCGAAAATCTGAACAGTTCGAAGAGCGCCGGCGTCGAAATAACGAGCGGTGGCTCGCCCGTTTCCGTAGTATAAAGCTCTGACGAATCGGTGGTTTGTTCAATAGATATAATCTTTGATTAGCCCCAATTTTTAAAGCCGGTAAATTTTTACCTGAATATAAAACATCGGTATACTAGATACCAAGTGAAAATTATAAGAGAAACCCGCGAGCTAGTAGCTCGCCTGTATATCTACTAGGAGATTATCTAACAGTCTAGATAAGTGTGTGTATATACGTACATACTTATCGCACCCCTAATCGATCCAGCGCAGCATGCCACAACATAGATTCCGTTCTCACCGACGGCGAGCTTCCAGCAAAGATAAAAAATAAAAATAAAATGAAAAATAAGAAAGAACGAATAAAATAAAATAGAACGGTAAAAAATTATTCAATATTGTATATGAGGTCAATAGCCAAAAGCCGAATAAAACCTGATGTCAAACGATGATTAATAAAAGTTTACATAAAAACGTATAGTATAAAAAAAAAAAAAAGGTCTATTAGAGGTAAATTCGCTGGAATATGATTATAGTTTGTGGAAATGCAATTCTATTCATATATTCTTGATGCTAACAACTTGAACCTTCGTTATAAAAATTTATTTAGAATAATCACTTGCAGACTCAATGATTCCTCGATTAATCGGAAGAGACACGAATATTTAAAGAAAAAAAAAAAATTACCTGTTTGTTAGGAAGGTATGTCTACCTTTTTTTTTACAATTTTTTTTAATTTTACTATCACAAATTTAGAATTGAATCGCGCTCAATCGTTTCAATATAATATGTAGGATGAGAGTTTGCTAATTTATTATAATGTGAACACAACAATGAATATTAACGGGTTTAATGAAATGAGATATATGGGTAGTACAATGGTAACATAAAACAACATCGATTTATTTAACACCAATGCTTGCATATTATCATTGAGTTTATAATATTTATAATTTATATACATGAAATAAGGCACAGTTGATATTACATTAATTTGTGCAATCCACTGTACACGCAAGATATTCAGGTTTCATTATTTCCCCATTACTTTTCCCTCATCTTTATATTCGTTTCAATACGTCTCTAGTGGACCGCACCTGACACTTGATATATATATATATATATATTTAATTGCATTGCCACGTGTCAGTGATAATTATTTTGCGTAATTGTTCATTACGATATGTTACACCTTCACTAAAATGTAGAAAATGTTATAATTATATTCATATAGTATAAATGTCTCCTCGTTCGTATGGCGTATCAATTATTTATCGCCTGAGACGTCGAAGATTTACAATTTCCTCTCTTTCTTTCTCTCTCTCTCTCTCAAACTCTACATATATTATATATATATATATATGCTATTATAGGTATAATTCATATTGGTTATTGAATAATAATTTTTCATCTTCTCTTCGTTTTTTTTTTTCTTTTAAACCAGATACACGTATTTATACATTTTTATCGCGACGAAGCTATAACATAATATTGTGTGTTATTATTACAATAATTATCATCAAAATTTCCTAGTTATTATTATAATATTTGTTATAACTAATCATAAGTTATCGCCGCTTCGTTATTAGATAAATATTATCTAACAATACTTCCATAAAATTTCTTATGTAGTTATTATTATTATTATTACTATACAATATCGCAATGAATTTTTACTTACTCAATTCAAATATATATATATATTTTTTCTTATTTTTTTTTTTTTTTTTATTACAATCGCGAGATGAATTACATTACTATATATAATTATATTATAATCCGTACTATAAAAAACGATATTAAATGAATAATAATTACTCATCAACATATGGCGTAAAACGAATCTTGACTACATTTATTTATCTGCATCTTAATTTGTTTTTTTATTCGATTTCATATTCTGATTTGTTTTTTTTTTTTATTTATTTAATTTTTTTTCTTTTCCCATATATCCGATTCGTCGAGTTTCAATAAAATTTAGCCATATTTTTTGCTTATTCTATAATATATTATTTTTCGTTAAACGAAAAATCTATTGCACACTATATTATCGATTGAGAAAATTATTTTTTTATATTTTGTTTTACTTATTTTCTAGATTAAGAAAATCTTCTCTAATTAGCCATTTTTATTTTTTATTTTATATTTTTATTTTTTATTTTTTTTGCTTTTTATTTATTTATTTCTTTCTTTCTAGAAATATTAAAAATTAATTATATTAAACATATATATGTATATCTTACAGTAACAATGTACAAAAACTAACGCTGGAATGTATGTATTTCAATTTTTAGTTTACATGAGAATATATATTTATATATATATATTCGTAGCTGAAATTATAGGTACATAAGGTATATACTATTTCTCGATAATATAAAGCTCAAAATAAAATATTTATAATAATTATATGGAATTCTCTTTTTTCTTTTCTCTTCTCGTTTTTTTTTTTTTTTTTTTTTTTTTTTTTTTTTTTTTTCCACCTAGATAACGTGGGAAATAATTAATTGTATTCCAATATTATCAACGTCGTTATATAATATAATATATCGTCGAGATTGGTCATCATATAATCATACATTATGGAATGAAAAATAATAATAATAATAATAATAATAATAATAATAATAATAATAATAATATTCTATAAAAATAAGGTAAATTTCCTTTTCTTTTTTTGATATAATTAATGAATGAATAGAGCGTATAGGACGTAGTTATTCTATACCTATTATATACGAATACACACATTCTGATATGGTACATTGAATTTCTTAGACAACGACTGCAACGTCGTCGCTGCGACTTAATTAATTAATTAATTTATATTTATGATCATCGAAATACTTTAACGTTTATTATTATTTTCTATTTATATTTATATTTTCTCATTTATTATAATATAATAAATGCACCTATATTTATTATATTGGATAAAAATTTACACGATGATAATTATAATTGATAAGTATCGAAAGTTTCAGCACATATTATTATGATATGGATTACACCGCATTATATGTTAATCAAGTTTTTTCATACTTTTCGTTCCCGTTCCCGTTCTTTTTTTTTTTTTTTTTGTCTCGTTATTATATAATATATTCATTATAGTTTTAATTCTCATTGCCAAATAAGAAAAACAAAAAAAGAAAAAGAAAAAATAACGATCACACTCAGATATGTAATGAAGCTCAATCTCGTAGAACTTTTTTTGTTTTTTCATTCTCAAATAATTTAACATACGATTAAGATTCAAAGCGATTTTTACGCTTATCGTATCGCAAAGTGATTCACATAGCTTTCTCAGGAAGATTGGAAGACACAAACAGGCCTTACGATCTCTCGATATCATATTTTCCAAAATTTAACTCTCTCCTTTAGTTCTCAAGCATAAGGATCGCATTTTTTTTTCTTCCTCTCTCTCTCTCTCTCTCTCTCGCTCTTTCCTTGAGATTCGTTTACTCTGCTGAAGAAGATAAATCGGTTACCCATGAACTATCTCATTTCTAATGTATATTGAACAGAATTAATTTTTTCTTCGGTAAAGATTGAAATAAATTTTCACTTTTATCTATTCTATTGGTTTTTTCTTTCTCTCTCTCTCTCTCTCTCTCGCTCTGACTTCATTTTCACATCTTTCTTTCTTATTTATAATTTTTAGTCGGTGTAATTTATAAAATCTGAAATCATCGTTATACGACATGTTCTTGAGAATTTTTTTTTTTTTTTTTTTTCTTTTTTTCTTTATTCTTCTATTTTCGTTGACGGATCTTTATTGCTTTGGGAAAAAGGTATCATGATTTCCCTCGAGATTTTTTGGCTTGTATAAAGTCAAACAAAATTTTTAATCTCTTCTTATTTTCTTTACCTAATGTTTCTCTACTTTTTAATTTTTTTTAATTTTTTAACTTTTTCAAATTTTTTCTTTCTTTATCTTCCCTCACCTATTTATTTATTTATTCAATTTTATTTATTTTTTTTCTCTCTCGTCATTTTCATGTAATTTATTATATCGCATAAAGTTCACTCCATCGTCAAGGGGATTTGAAAATAATTTCGCAACATTTTAATACCCCGCAATAAGAACGAAACTGAACTCTGTATTGTTCTCGCGAATCTTCCTATACCCTCGACCTCGACGGAGAATATTTATTTTAGTAAATTTTCCAGTAAGCGTATCTGATTAAACTTTCTCATTGTCATAATGAACGACGTATACCTAATTGTTGAAAATATTCACGGTTAAACAATCGGTAGCTTAATTCAGAAAAACTTTTTCAAGTACCTTTGTGGAACTTTACCGTACAGAGTTTTTCTTCTTCTTCATTCTTCATTCTTCATTCTTCTTCTTCTTCTTCGTCTTTTCTTTTCTTTTTCTCACTCCTCGTTTGATTCTAACATTTTCTATATCATATTATATTTTTTATGTAAAAGTTTTAGTTTATTTAAAACCGTGAATAGTTTTTTTTTTTTCTTCAAAATCGATATTTACATCGATTTTGAGTTTCTTCGTAATCTGCTCTTCTTCTTCTACTCCTTTTTCGTCTTCTTTTTAATTTTTTAATTTTTTTTTTTTTATATATATTTAAGAAAATCACTTATCTTTTCACGAATGGCAGTGCGTATATATATATATATATATATATTTCAGCTGATTTATCTTCCGAATCTTGTTCTAGCAACGGAATAGCGTTGTCCAGCGACCCAGAAACCCTCTGACCGATGCCGAGGCTGAAGTTCGAGTTCAAATTGTGGTTGAGGTTTCCAGCTAAGCTGATATTCGGATATTGCCCGATATCACAGTTTCGAAGGATCATAATTTTCGAATGACCATCGCTGACGGGATGCTGTTAGCGAACATTCTTCCATCAGGAGCCGCTGCTTGCTTTCAGTTATCGCAAGACACTTGTCGCTGCTTCCATGTCTGATTTGTTTCGTCTATAAAAAAAAATGATGATAATACAAGTAATTTAATAAATTTTCGAAAGTTTATTCAAAATAACCGATCACATATTAATTCTGAGGGGATGAAAATACCTGCGGATCGTATATCCATTGCTGGTTACCCTTACTACCGTGACAGGGGTACAAGATAACGTCAGTTCCACTGTAATCGAGGCAGGATTCATCCCTGCGAATTTCTCCAGTCTTACTCAGCATCCAGTACTGTCAAATAATTATTTCAATTATTATAAGGGCTCGTATATCATTAGATTTTTGCCTGCAAACGATGGTTCAAAATGTTTTTTTTTTTTTTTTTTTTTCAAAATCGATACCTCGATGAGAGATATAGTATATAAATGATTAAGGAAACTCTTTCTTCTTCCCATTATTTCTTCTGTATCTATCGATCTATCTCTATGTGTTTGAACGTTTTTCGATAATGACATCGGTTACGTTTTCGGGGAATCTAGAACCGAGTGTTTGTGGCTAATTTGGGAACTGATAGTATGGCCATTTTCCCGCGGCAACAGTTGCCCGTAAAACCGCAGGCGTCAAAGCCAAATACGTAATGAGCAACGGGCATCAATAATTGAGTGCAGTGGTCCTCGAAATTGCGTTGATCCTGCCAATTGGAAATTATACATATATATGCACATAGTATGTATGTATAGAGAGTATATATATATATATATATATATATATATATATATATATATATATATATATATATATATATATATATAGCTATTCTAAATTTAAAATGAGTTTGAACGCGTTACGCGAATTTTGGGATTAATTAAATATATAGAAAAATGATAACATACTATACTGATGTGATTAAAAGTAGAAAAATTTCCCCTCATTTCGTTCCTATATATATAAGTTAATCAATCAATACGGGAGATTTCAGAGAGATAAAAAAAAACTGAAAAAATAGAAATAGAAAAAAAAAAAAACAACAGCACAATTTAACGTTTTTAATAAACTGAGGGAAAATTCGAACCATTGTTTGCAGGGATGAAAGGTGATCTGATGAAATAATGATGCGATTACAGTGAAAGCAGCATGCATATTTAGCAAAAAGCTACGATTATATAGCAGTTAAATAAAAAATTATTAATAATCATTGAGATAAAAATTGGTCGATTTTTTAATCCGATAAATAAATTGGAAAAAATTAAAAAATAGAATGAGGAATATGAAAATCTAATGATAGCTTATCGATTAGCTATTCTCAGAATATTATCATCTCATCAATTATATGATATAGGTATAATGGAATTTGATCGACACTTATGAGAACATATTAGTGAGGTTCCATTTCCGTCTATAATATCTAATGTGGAAAATTACGACGGACACATAATCGATAAGGAAGCCTGTATAATTATAGACACGTGAAATTATTGGTTTGAAAAATGATTAATTCGTAACTGTATATATATATACTGTTTTAACGCAGTGTTACTGTGTGAAATCAGATGTCAACGTAATTGAGGATTCTTTGAGTGACACGTAAAAAGAAAATTATATTTAGATAATTTAAACGAGTGAAAATGCAGACGCGACATGTATCTATACATATATATAGGTATATATTGCATAAATAGATATGTGCATTTCGAGCACGTATGAAATCTAGATTAAAAATGTAAATAACGATCTCATAAAGTCGCGGCCGTGGTAACATTATAATATACGAGTATGTATATGTATATATGTATGTGTGTATGCTGTACGTTTATACATGTATGTATACACATACGAACGTGATTTTACCCGCGATGCAGTAACCCGCGGCGAGTGGAACACCCGTCCAAAACGTAATTAGTAATTAGTAATTACTGTCAACCGCGTCGTAATTACAGACGTGAATATCCTACGTTTACAACGAAATTTTACGAGACGTAGCGAAATAGGGAAACCAAAAAAAGGGAAAAAAAATAAATAAAAATAAGAGACAAAAAACCCACCACCGTTACAATGCGCGCTACATATTATATCTATATAGATATGCAGGGTTGTCTTTTTAATTGTCGTATTGTTTCGAGAAGGAAGGAGAAAAAATAAAAAATAAATAAAATACAACTTTTAACCGACGTGTATATGACAACAATTTTTCATATCTTCACCTGAAATTGCAAAAAAAAAAAAAGAAAGAATTTATCAGTTTATTTATTTATTTATTATATTATATTATCCAATATTCCATTAAACTAATTGTAAATATTATGAAAAAAAGAAAAAAGTGCGCTGCTTGTTAGTCGTGAAATAAAATTAAAAGAAATGTTCTCTTCAAACAATTTTCAAATCGATACGAGCATCTGCACCAGTAGTATAATGTATAAACTAATATTAAAATAAATGTAATCGTTAAATCCAGGACCGTTAATTAATCATTGTTATATAGTATATAATCCCGATTTTCATGGTTGAAATGATACACAGTGGTTTTTTTTTTTTTAGTTTTTTTTTTTTTTTTTTTAGTTAGTGATCGAAATTAGCCCACGTGCCCCCTAGTCCGATTATTCATTATAATTTGAAATATATACTATATATTTATGTTTTAACAAAGTTGGTGGTACCTGGTTCCCACCCTGTCCATGACACGGCCACAGACCAACAGCCTGGTGCAGGTCCTCAGGTTTTCCAGGTGAGTCTATACACACTGCGCTAGAGCGCTGTCTTATCTATATTCGATAAATAAACAAAAAAGAAAAATCCAAAAAACTGTATATATATATATATATATATATATTAAAAAAAAAAAAAAAAAGAAAAGGAAGGAAATCGCTCCCATATTTCTTGCATCAAAATATACTATAGTAAATAGAAATTTTTCTCCTTCTCCTATAGTTTCTCCGTCCCAGACAGCTGCTTTACAAAATCTTAATTAACATATATATTAAATAATTTAATAAAAATTATATAAAATATTATATTCCGATTAATTTTTTTTTATATACCTGCATATAATTAATCGATATTATATTAGTCAAATAAAAATATAAAGTCGTCCCTCATCCCCTATTCCTATCTGCTCTTTAACTCCCACAGGGGAGTAGCAAAAAAAATAAAAAATAAAAAATAAAAAATAAAAAAAATGAAGAAAAAGCGGAAAAATGTATAATAATGGAAAAAGGTATAAATAAAAAATAAAAAATAGAAAAATAGAAAAAAGGTAAACGTCGTCTTTGGTGTGTGGCTCAAAGCCTTGTGCGAGAAGTGAAACTAAAGTCGAGTACGTGTTGGTGTCTGTTATAATTACGTCACCCTTGTGGTTATTCCGCGGGACAACGACGCTCCTCGGCACGTCTTTCCCTTACCCTCTTTGTTTCGCGAGACAAGGGAGATAAGGTTTATTATCATTATCATTACTATTATTATTATTATTATTATTATTTTCTTAATTTCCCTTGACTTTTCATCACGTATTCAGGGTATACACGTATACAGGGTGTATACAGGGTATAGAATACAGTTATACTCGTCTCTGTGATATTAAACTGTAAATTCGAAAATATTACAGACATATATATACCTACTTAGCGAAAATGGAACTGATATACATATAAATATAAGCGCGAAAAGCTTGAAAGATTCACACACATATACAACTATGTAAGCTTATACGACTAACTAGACGAAAAATGCAACAATTGAAAAAATATAAATAAATAAAAAATTCCAGAGCTTACGAATCCGTAATCATGTGTATCATATATATGGATATAATTCACATGGAATGAAAGAGAGTTTTAAATTTCCGCGGGGTTTGGTTTTTGGTATAAGTAGGTACACGTATATATAGGTATAGATATAGGTATATACCTATTACATATATATATAGGTGGAAAAAATTGGAGAATTGGAATTTTATCGAAATCTACACTCGCAACGAGCGAAATTAAACTCATATATCGCGTATACCCACGCGGGATTCATATATATATATATATATATATGTATATATTATACATATACGTATATAGTGATAGTACTTGGTAAATAAAATAAAACGAAGAAAAAAAAAAGAAGAAATTGCCGCAGGAGGAACAATACCCGTTTCGTTATCTTCGGTATAATAAACCAGTAACGAGTTTTACCCCGAGAAATCAATGGGATTTGTTACCTTTAACCACTAGGGTATAGGAGAACGCGTGCATCCAATTACATTAACTGCGACGATAAATCTCTGCAGCTTCTCTTGCAATAAGCTAAGTCTATATCACGAATATCGTTTTGTTAACGTAATAATACACCTGAGGTAATCTGATTCGAGTATCGCGGAGTAAAAAATTTGTCGTTAGAAAAGGAAAAGGAAAAGGAAAAGAAAAAATGAAACTGCAAGGAAGAAAAGAAAAAAAAGAAACCGCTAGCAAATTCAAAAATCTTTCTTCCTTCAATATTTGTAATAATATATAGGTAGGTATGTAGGTAACGAGAATTTAGTAAAAGCTCTGAAATTTTTCCCCAACAGAATGTAAAGAAGAAAAAGAAACAAGAAAACAGAAAACAGAAAAAACAAAACAAAACGAACAAGATTGCATGCTTTGTGCCTGGTGAATTGTGTTGTACCTGGTTTCCGCCCTGCCGATGACAAGGGTAGAGACCAGCGGGTTTGTGCAAATCTGCTTTTCGAGCAGGAGAATCGAGGCATGTAGCACCGTTCTCTCCAAGATTGCGTACCTAAATTGTTAGTTCAGATTTATACAGATAGTTAGTACCGTTTCCTTTCTTTTTCTCTCTCTCTCTCTCTCTCTCTTCAGTAAAGAGGGAGAAAAAAAAACCCTATTAATTTATCCATTCATATAATAACGTCGTTGATTCGCCTGACTCCACATGGCTGCTGGAGTTGCTGCAGCGATTGCTAAACGGAGATAATTTTATGATAGCGTCTACGGTACTAAAATGGTATGGTATGCCGTATGGTATGGTTCATATCAACATAAGAGATGATAACGATATTACCATAGATGTGGTGAATTCAATAATATGAATAGTGTCCGCTACCATTGAAATCGGTTGTTGTATGTTTTAACAATCATGCGAAAGTAGGATTTACCATGAAATTATCTCCGTGTATTAATACGAAAAGAGAAACGTCGAGGATCGAAGGAATTGAGGGAGCGTAATAAAATAAATTGGTGAATTTACCCTACCGAATGTTTTTTAATTACCAAACTTTAGTAGTTTGTATAAACAAATGAATAAATAAATAAATAAATACAGAAGAGAAACGAAGAGACGAAAAGTTCTCATTTTTTTATTTATTTACTTTTATTTCTTCTTCCTATTTTCCTATAGAAGTTTATCAAACTCTTTTCCTTTTTATATATATATATATATATATATATATACTATATCAGAAACTGCATAAACACTTTGAAATATAATGTGGAAAAAAGTTCGCGAAGGTATAGTCGGAAATTAATTATAAATAAATAAATAAAGGATGTGAAAGTTTGGTTTTTTTTTTCTCTTTTGTTTTTTACCTCTGGTTGTATAGAGACAGGAATTACTTCCGGTGCAATTCGCTATAGGAATTATTCACGGCACTCCGCGCATCTGGCTACCGTTCTGTACCTGCTGGTAGATGTACGTGTATGGTATATATATATATATATATATGTGTATACCTACCTACGATTTTTCGCAATAGGTATGGGGGTGTACAGGGTAGCTGCACACTTCCCTAGACTAGCCTTTACCCACTAGCTATAAATTCCCTCGAGAATTTCGCGCTGATATATGTATATTTCACCTCCTAGTACCTGAGCCCGCGCCGTCTTTTCGCGTTGTGAAAATATAAATAAAAACCGGAGAGAAATACTTTCAAAACAATAAAAAAAAAAGAAAAAAAAAAAGGCAAGGAGCGAAAACCCGGGGATAAAAACGGGGTCGAAAATAAAAAGGAGCAAAAGTAACAAAAGCTAAATAGATATAAAAAAAAAACAAAAATTTGAAAATATAAAATATGAAAAAAATATCAAAGTACTAGGGAATAGAATGTAAAGGAATACATCTCTCTACCTTCAGGCTACGCAGGTAGGATGCAAAAATTGTGAAATTATTATTCCACAGACCATAAGCGCAGCTTGCAATCTTCATATAGCAGAAAATTTGAACCTGCACTGAATTTACTGCGGAGAATAATATATCGCGAACGTTGTTATATGCGGGGGTTGAAACTCAATAACGTTATTATATAAATCGGTATAATAATTTCAGCTGTAATAATTGGTGAAAAAAAAAGTGGATTTACCTGGTCGAAAATTTGGATAAAATATTTGAATCGCGATCAGTGAGAATAATATATGGTATATCTGATATTTATTAAACGCATATACTATATATACATTAATCGCGATTTTAAACTTATATTGAATTAATAATTGACGTGGTGATTTGGGTACAAATCGTGCATCTGCATCGTGACCACTTGCGTTTCGGTGTAATATAAATGCATATATGTATACATACATATACATAGATTATTCGGCAATTAGAAATCCGGCGCAAAATCCAGATCTGCGATGAATAAATCAAATCCTACATATAGGTATAATTAAACAAAACTGTCGAATGCTATTTGTTCGTATACAAACGTCAGAGTATTTCGGGGTATGAATCTGATTAATTTTTAGCAATGTAGGGGGATGAAATGTGACGCGGTATAGTTTGAATACAGGAAAATCTGAATATGAGATATACAGATGGACAAGTAAAAAAAAAAGAACAGTGAGAAAAAAAATACAATAATTATAATTAGAGAGACAGATTTTAGGGGATAAACTCGAAAATGTATAAAAACGATGAACGGGGGTTGGGGAGGGATCGTTCGATCCGGAAATGGGAACCGCGAGAGACCAGAAACGGTAAGCTTTGTCAATGGATCCGGAAGTTATGCAGTAGATACGTAGTACTCATAGTGGTTAGCCTCTACCCTCCCTTCGCCCTGGTCTGATTCCACCCTGTCGACGATCCGGGCATTGTGATGCAATCGGGGACATTGTTTCAATCTGCAGATAGAACGCTTTGCCTTTAATGGGCTGTGACATTTCTACCAGCCCCTGAAAAGGACCTAACCGAAATTACTAGGAATTCCCAATCTACCGGAACCGCGACGATGACCCGGGGCGTCTTTGAACCCCTTACATCTCTCAGACCGAAACCAAATCCGATTGAATATTTTCAAAGAGTTTATGAACCCATTTTTTTCCCCCTAAACTCGATCCTCGGCGTTTGAATACAAAAAAAAAAATATATATATATATTATCATGGTCAACGATGGGCTGAAAAAAGTTGCAAATAATTATATAAATCGTTGGTAATTTTCAGGGAAGACTTCTCTGCTTGAATACTTGTCGTAGATCTGAAACAGAATATGAATATACCTGATATTTTGTGGACAGAGACTTACCTCGCCAGAGGCGACAGCTTCTCCAGGAATGAAAAGTTCCGGATATATATTGTCCAGGTACCATTTGAAGGACTTGCAGTTAAGCTTCTTCCTCAATGTTTTGCGATCAGAAACGTCGCCGTAATTTCCCTGCGAATAATTTTATCGATTATGAAGAATAAAGGAGGCCAGGATTTTCGCGATTACTTTTAGCCAGCGATCTGTACCGTGGCAAAATAGTGGCAAGGTGGAAAAGGTCGGGGGCATGATATATTCAGGGTAATCTTCACGATTTCTTAAACCGGTACGCGGGTTTGTTATCAATACTTGATAGGGAAGGAGGAAATTTACTTCCTCTCTTTCTTCCTTTAACGCCACTAAGGATAACCCCCAGGTTCCAGGACCCTAACTGAATTCTGTTCCGTTCTTGGCCGACAGTTTCACTCAGGTTTTCCATTAATCACTTTGATCAACTTTTCCATACAAGTTTTCTGCAGATCTTTGTTAAACGGTAACGCGAGGTTGGGCCACAGTCAATAAAAGGACTAAAAATGTCACCAAGCTCTGGGAAATAATGAAAAAATCTTACCTTGTCGTGTCCTATTCGCTGGTAATAGTATTTCGCGTATTCATCAAGCCATACTTCGCTGAGACGAATGCTGTTCCTTTTCAGGACGTTGACTCCACTTCTCCATTTGTAAGGGGATCGTTTTCTGAATATGTGTCCGACGTGGGAGCACGGCACAATCTCTAAGGTACCTAAACCGTATATGCTACTTAGTGATTGCGGGAGTCTGCAGGCTGAGGATTTTGGTGCAGAATGCAGGGTGGAAGGGCTTAGAGGACTTTCTGAAGTGAAATAAATCACGACCCCTTTATCGAGAAGGCTACGGAGGCAATGACGGCATTTAATTTCCACCAACGATATCTTCAGCAGTGCAGTGTTTCCGAGGCTTTTCAGGGTATAGCTAATGTATTCGAAGACGTAAATGAACACGGTTCAAAATAGAAAATCATTAACGAAAGAGGGGGGGAAAAAAGGAGAATTCAAATTCAAACGATTTGACTTACCTCCGCACATCCAGGTCTTGAATGAAAGTTCCAAATTCTCACCACCCCATATATCGAACCCGCTATCATAGGTGCCTAGTTTTTCAAAGAAAGCACGATCGATGGAAAACAAGCCGCCAGCCATGGTGGGCGACCAGACCGGTTCAGCCGAATTTTTGTGTTTCTTTTTTTCTCGTTCCGGTACGGCGTGCCAATTGAACTGAAAATTGATGAGGGTAGTTTAACGATTGTTTGTTCCCAATAATTAAAACGGCGGTTTCCGGACTTCCTCACCTGAAGATTCCAGTCGAATCCACCGACGTTAACACCCCCGGAATCTCGCCAGTGATACTCCAGCGTCGAGTCGTCTATGACGTCGATAACCGGGCAAACTACCGTCGTTGAATCACGGGCTATGCGATCTAGCAGGGGCTCGAGCCAACCCTCTGTACATTCGCAGTGGCTGTCCAGGTAAGTGAGTACCGGTGCTTTCGCTGCCGCAGCTCCTAACAGCCGAGCTCTGATCAAACCCTCTCTCTTGGGTGCTCGGATGATCCTTACTTTAGGGTAGTTCATCATGTAGTCCTCTAGCTGACGTTTCAAGTGCGCTGAAAGATCAGGATATACCCATCATCGTTATTCACGTAGAAATTCGGTATAACTATCAACGATTTTATACCAACTACGTCGACGTTCTTATATGATCATCATCATGATCATCATTATTATTATTATTATCATTATCATTATCATTATTATTATTAATATTAATATTAATATTATTATTATTATTATTATCATTAAATAGGATTAAACGTAGTTTTGAAATCCGACAAATCCTCTTCCTGAACTTTTTAAGTACCTACTATAACAGAGCGAGTAGAACTCCCTCATAGAATTATTCGACCATACAATTTTCTGTTCTTATCGTTCTCTCACTGCTCGACATTATCATTGTATGGGGTAGCGCATTGATGTATTTAGGTATTTATTCTCTTTTCGTTCAGTAATAATTTTTCTGTTACAGATTTTTTTCTCCTTTTTCGAATGTTTTTGAAAATTCTATTCGTAGCTTTAACAAAAAATTTGTTGTTACGTATATTTAGGCCGGTTTTCGCGTAACCCCGAACCTTATAGTATCGATCTTATATGTATACCTACGTATTAAAATTGAATAAATTATGGGAACGAAACTCTCGTAGCTGATAATATATTCCAGTTTCTCTTTGTGTCAGACTGTTTTCATAAAGGATGAGAGTGAATCCGCCTACCTATTCCAGCCTTATATTCAGGGCACGTATATACGTATACTTACATACGTGTAGAGGTACACAGTCTAACTTATGTAGACATGAAAATTGACTGCTATATTAATAACGAGAGACACAAGTAGGGGACTAAACTCAAGGCCTTCGGATAAGCCAGATTTGCGAATCTAGTTGACTGAAATATACTATATGTATATATTAATGATGAACATATTTGTAATTCAAATTCGGAGGTGAAAATAAAAATGAGCGAGGGAAAGAGAGAGAGAGAGAGAGAGCGAAAAAAAAATCGTTTCCACATTTTTTGATGGTCTGAAAACGACCCTTTCCCATTCCCATTCCCATTCCCGTGGATTGATCATACGTATGAATAATTTTGAATGGCGAACGCGAAAAGGCAGCGAAACATTGAGCTTGAAAATAGATTTAAAAAAAAACCCCATAACAGGTGAAGTGGGTACCTACTGATCGTGAATGAAAATATTGAACATGGTAAAGCATCTAGGCGTATGTGAAATACGAATTGGCTCGATATGGCTCATTTAAAGCACTGAATTAGAGTCCCTTTCAACTGGCCACAGTCAGTTAAGCCCAGCTCTGAGCTTCGGGGCTTAGCGAGCAGTGACGATTGTCCCCCAGAAAATTTTCCTTGCGAATGGGGAACGGATCGGTAGCTGACTCACTGCTAATTGCCAGGTGGTAACCCCGTGGCATTTGGTACGATTATTACACCGGAGAGTCGTAAATTTGAATAACGTTAACGGTAAAGCAGGATTACTTCTTCGCTACGGATTTACCTCGCTGTCTCTGTGTAGCCGAACGCCGTGTACACGCGACTACGCAGTTTCAAAGTGAAATACCGATGGGTATTACCGATCGGCTATTATGGATCGGAGATCGGTGAGGGTAATAAGGAAACAGGAATCGTATTCGTGGTGGGGGGAAAAAAAAAGGAGAAAAAAAAAAGAAAAATAAATAAAAGTACCAGGGAGATGAGATGCAATTTCTCGATTGATTTTTTACGCGTCTTATGCGGATTATATGTAGAGATTAGAAGTAATTTAATTGCTATATCGTTCTCTAGGTCCGTTAAATCTTCTTACCACGGGTCATTCCGACCGAAACCCATAATAAATAGTCCTTAAGCCAAAGATAAGGCGAGAGGTCCGAGGAGCAGAGAAATTGTGCGGTTGCTGGGGGAGGGATTAACCGTTTGCATGTTTATTACAGTTAATTTCCTTCGCCTAGAGAGAAGGATGAAGAGCAAAAATAAGAAGAAGAAGAAGAAGAAGATTAAGAAGAAGATTGACTCAGTTCCTACCCCCTGGGTCTTAAACTTATTTCCAAGACGAGCCCCGAATGTTGAAAAAAATCGAAAAATATCAGATGAAATAAAAGATTAGTTTTTTTATTTGAACAACTAGGGGTGATCTGATTACCGGATGTAAGAAATAGCGATAAAATAATGAACCCTGACATGGAGTGCAGTGTTTGCTATACAGCACGCTAACGTTGTCCGGTATATACGGTGTATACATCTATCCAGCGGGGTTCTCGCGTATGTTTATGGGGTTCACTTCCGCCAAGTCCGTTGGCTTATCTCAAGCTTTTAAGGGAATATACCTTCCCTTATACGCCCTAGTTTTATCCCCGTCCACGCCACCCTTGGAGCGTCTAATCTATACGCTTTCTACGCGGTTTTTCCACTCGAATCATTCAAAGATTCAGAATTGTATAATATGACGAGTGGATCATTTAGACTATGATCTCTGGAATTGAAAATGGAAATTTTTCATTTACTTTTTTCGGTTTTTTCTTTCCTTTTTTTTTTTTTTTTTTTTTGACGTTATGAAATATCACAAGTTTAGTAAGTCAATTATACAAGGTAGGGAACCGGGTGTCACAAATTTTGCGTTTTATTCGTTGGGGTCGTCGCGGCGGCCTCGTCGTCTGCTATGTATGGTAATTTAAACGAGGAAAAACTCGTCGTTTTTCATTTCTCGATGTAGGAAACGGTTCATCTTCTCACAGAACAGAACTTACGTAGTAGGTAACGCGTGGAGGCGATAGTAACATACCTACTACACGATAGATCCTGAGTATTATCTCATCCTGTTGAATAGAAAACGACAAATTCCCATTCCCATTCCCATTCCTGTTCCCGGATGTAGGTATATATCTACGTAGAAACGGAAGTTAAGGTTCCGTTCTACGCGAAGGTAATTCAAGCTTTGACTCATCCTCGGATGTGGAATAAGAGGAGTAAAGGAGGTATAGTGGGGAGCTAGAAGTTTAGCGAAATATATATATATAAATCGTAAGTAAATCCGGATTTCGGACGTTTTATCTTTTCCCCTTTCGAAAATCTTGTCGCCCTCCGGCCCTCTTTCTACCGTTTAAATTTAAATTGAAAGGGTTCCGTGGGAGAGCCGAGGTGAGGTGAGGTGAGGTGAGGTGAGGGTAGACGGAAGTTTGTAAATATTTAGTGAACGTGACGTAGTTGCCTCAGAGGTCACCACCCGGAAGTTTAAAGAATTGAAAACTCCAGTCTTTGAAAATGTGAAACAAACAAAATAAAAAAATAAAAAAATACTAAACAATAAAAAAAAAAAGAAAAAGAAAAGGACCAAATATTGTTCCCCATTTTTTTCCCTCTTCTTCACGCCTATTCCTGTAACGATATAAACTAACACCATCGATCACTCTCGACTTGATCGATACCCTGCCCTCACAATCTGCGACCGCGACAGGGGCAGCAAATCACCGCAGCACCAGGTGATACACACCGGGTTTCAAATAAGTGCGTGGGCCACCAGGGTCGGGCTTTTGGTATTGAAATTAATATGATTTTCGTGGGTAGACTATAAAGATATTTAAAACAGGGGGAAATAAAAAATAGAAGAAAACATCGTTTGTCTTACGCATGTCAGAGTAATCATCGACGAGGATAATTTCCTGTAGTAATGGAGACGGTGAACGATCCAGAACCGAATGTACTGTCCTCAAAAGTACAGACCAAGCCTCATTGTGGAAACAGATAATTACCGCCGTTGGAGGAAGATCGGTCATGTATTTTCCGGGCTCTTTGCACCTGAAACGACAAAAAATATGAAAATTAAATCAAGTTAGAAAAGTGTAATTTAGTATTAAAAAAAAAAAGTGATGAAAATTCATGGGTTAAATAATTCTTCCATATAAGGCGCTACAGGATATTGTACATCTTAATCATTCTTCTGTAAGTGCAGCGCAGCAGCAGCAGCAGCAGCAGCGGCAGATCGTATCGTAAATTTTATCGCTTTATTATAGTTATGCGAACAGTTCTGAGACAATAAAATTTAATCTTTGTACAAGTATTATGAGTTACGTGTTAATAAACTTCTTAGATGCAGGGATTATGAAAATCGTCATATTTGTTAGGAATTTCTTGATGAACGACCTGCTCGAGTTAAGTTCGAAGAAATTTTTAATTTTCTCTCAGGGTGGTCCTGAGTTTGGTCATATTCGAATTTCCATTCTCCCCAGGAGGGAAAAAAAAAAAAAATTACGCGCGAAATTTCACAAATCATGTTTTATTCAAATGGGAAAATTCGAAGTCTTTGGGGCGGTGCTTAGAATTGATATAGGAGCCCGGGGTTTTGGCTACATTTTTTTTCTATTTATTTTGAGACGTCCTGGCCCATGGGGGCATTGAAATTCAAAAATGATCAAATTAAGGACCACCCCGATATATACATACTATCAGATTCGAAACTTGAGAAGACAGCTAGAGTCCATCCGTCAAATAAGAAACCGTTATCGGTGGAATAATGGCTGCGCGACTTCACCCCCTGGTTAACAAGGGTCGAGGCATCTGCCAACCCCCGTTATACGTATAAGTAAAGGAAGTAGCATAGCAGCCTTGGAGTGGTGGGTAAAGAATCGAAAAGGTAAAAGCGAAAAGCCATGTATTTCGAAGAAATCGACATATATCCGATTGCCGAAAGCAAAAGAGAGAGATAGAGAGTGAAAATAGTTCCAATTTGAATTTGACACCGTGCTGAAACCCTCGCCCATTCACACGTCGATAGAAAAGCAGGCCTTGATCTATCCTACCGGAAAGTGTAGACTGGGAAAAAAAAAAGTCCGGCGTCAATCGACTAGAAATTATTAAACCGTCTTATCCGGCTAAAGTGGCTTTACACCGTCTTATACATTTAATACCATCCAGGGGGTGAAAGAGAGCAATAAAGGCGACGGAAGACACCGAAAGACAATTCAGAGAGATCAGAAGCGTGAATTAAACTTTTTTTTTCAAAGAATCTGAAAAATTTTTCCAACTGCTTTCTACGGTCCGTTTTTCTCTTTCTCTTCTTCTTTCCTTTTCTATTCTTTTCTTCTGTCTTCCTCGCGATTGTAATTAGGGAAAAAGAGGCTCGCAATAATCCAAGCGAATCTCTTCGCGAATTAATTTTCCGAAGCTCGAAAGGTGGTGAAATTTTTCGTTTCCACTAACGAAACCGAGTTCGGGGTAAAGCCTAGTGTTTCAGGGTCCGTATATAGCTGTCTGTTCAAAAATAATCCCATAAATTCAATTAACTAGTGATATATATCGCTCGCTTCTCCTCAGGGGCTCATAAAGGATTGAGATAGTGGACGGTGAACCTGCAAGCTTATAGCTGGGGGTCTGGGATAGGTATATGTGCCTATGTAGGTACGTAGGTGTGTATATATACACTGCAGAGAACAGGGATATCACAAACACCCACACAACTATATCCATCCTGTAACACGTCATGACGAAGTGGTTCTCACCTTGCGTTACCGCTCCCTCGCGATCCCCGGTTTGCGTGAAAAAAAAAAAAAAAATAGGAAAAAAAGGAATAAAGTAAAAAAGGGAGAAAGGGAAAAAAAAAGAAGGAAATTCCGAATGTTTCCATCGAACGAACATCCACCGCACTACCACCTCCGAGGACAAGAGTTATGCGAGTTTTTATGTCCGTGCGTGCCGCGATAACTGAGCTGGTAACATAGAACGAAGAAAACGCACCTTGCGCTGCGGAAGACGTTTACCTACTTCCGGAAAACTTTCGCACCCCCGTCTCGTCGTAGGAAATAAGAAATAGCGGTGGTACTTGGTTAAATACGATATCGATCGTGAATTTAGTTTTCGGTGGGGGGGAATTATTATTCGATGAAAAAATAATGCCGACTCAAGCGATTCCCGTCTTCGTTCGTTTTCCTTTCCTTTTTCTTGACAAGAAAGAATGCCTGTTTTCCATCTCCTCCTTATTTCGTGCCACCCACTCCCAGCGCTCTACAAGCTCCGCAGAATAATTCTAATTCTCGAAAACTCCTCGGGCGTGACAAATTCCGTGAAAAACATTCCTATCCGACGAGTAAAGAGAGGAAAATGAAAGTAGAGGAGAGGAGAGGAGAGGAGAGGAGAGGAGACGAGACGAGAAAATGGGAGTGAGCAATCTCTCGCTGAGGGATTAGCTTGCCCTTGTGGCTGATGTTATAGTCGGGGACGTTTCGCTATATCCCTGCAAAACTGAGGCAGAGGTATGATAAAGAGATAGAGAGAGAGAAAGTGCGCTTGTTAGGGGCCGAAAGGTTGAGCCGTTGCCATAACCCGGGGTGTTTCGCTCTTTGGCTGTTTGGCGCTTTGGCTCTTTGGCTCTTTGCCTGTTTACTCGTAACAGACTAAACACGATCCATCATCCACGTTACCACTTTAGTTCGCGCGAAACTGCCACCCACACCTGGGTTAAAACGGCCTTAATACCATTTGCCTAATCATCCTTCTTCCAGACTAGCTAATAGCCGGCTATACTATACCGTGAAAGATCTACGCGCTGATAAGAATCCTTTACGAAACTCGGGTAGGAGGGCTGGAAAGAATCTGCGAGTTACCATATATTATCGACTGCGGAAGGAGGAAACGAGTAGGTAAACTAACAATGGGAAATAACGTGATTATCAACAATGTGGAGAAAATCGGAACGCATTAATTGTCGCGAAACTAGTACAGCATCTATGTAGGTAGGTACGTGACCCAGGCACCCTATGCTAGGCGGAGTAAAGATTCGAGTCAGTATTACTTCCTGTTTGGACAGTGGCCAAGTTTCCGGTCGGCTGTTCACGGATTACTTCGATCGAATGGTCGAGGAACGAGTTTCTTAAATTCACATCTCGTTCGCCCGTCAGTTCCTTCTCTTTACAGTCTAGACTCTAGCTTGCACAAGGAGCTTTTAAAATTGTCCAAGACTGGTGCAGAAGTATAAGGTATAGGTGTAACGGAAATCGGGGTAAGGATGTACATTCGAGGAGGAATTTATTCATTCGAGAAAACCGATTATACAAAAGTTCGCTAAGAAAATGAATGAAGAAAGAAAAAAAGAAAGAATTTTAGGGAAAAGGGCAGCTGCTCTCCGAGGTGGAAACAACAATTACCGATTCGTTAATTTGACTCCTAATTGTAGCAATCATCGTCGTATTTATTAAAGGACCACCCCGTTTTATTTCGTAGACTTGAGGGACTTAATAATCGACGTCTTACAATTAGTGAAGAGAATTCAGTTCTCGGAGGCTGGCGTTTCCTCAATTCTTTAATTAAATACCGTTCTTCATAATTACGTGGCTTCTGTAACGCCGCAAGCTGTTTACTCGAGTAGGTACTTCTCATGCTTTTTTCAGGTACTGGTCACACCGAATTTGGCCATAATTTTGTCCTTCGCCTTTTTAAGCCTTCTTCAACAAAAGAGGTCCTTATAATCTTCAACGTACTCGTTGTTTCAAGAGGGACTTCCAAGGTACCCGCAACAACTCCAAAACCACAAAGCAAATTTCCATTTTTTTTTCCCCCTTTTTTTTTCTTACTTTCTTTCTTCGTTACCAATCTTTTATTCCCACATCTATAAAAGCGCTTTTGAAGCGAAAAGAAAATGTGACCGTCTAGAGGATAATATACCGCCGAAAGTGTCGGTTTTATTTTCGTTTAAAACGATCCTGCAGCTTGAAAGCGCAAGTGCAGGCGAAATAAGTCAACACTTCGCAACGTAGCTTCAGCTCGTAGAGCTCGGGAGAAGTTTTTCTTTTATTTTTTTTTTTTTTTCATTCTTTTCTTCCCCTTCACTTTATGATACTAGTTGTCGTAATTATTCACGCTTCGTGTATTAGCTGGCTCGAGCAATATTCGTTCCTCAAAAATGAAAAAATTAAATAAAAATAAAAAGAAAGAAAAAGTTTCGTTTATGATTCTTTTTTACCAATTCCTACGGGCCAAGAGGATGATTAAATTTAGCCCTCTAAAGTCTGAACTATAAAGTTTATGTTGATATTATTCCGCGCCAAGGTAAACAAAATTTTCTTGTTGTTTTTTCTTTTTTTTTTTTTTTCTGTTCACATACATCCGAATCTAGTTCATATTTCGAAATTATTTTTACTGATTAATTCAGGTTTAAGAAATTTATCTCTATCATGGAAAAATTTTACATTTCAAAGATTATTATCTCTTTTTTTTTTTATTATTTTTACTTCATTTCAAGATGACGGTCAAGGTATGAATAATTTTTAATTCTGAATTTCTGAATTTCTGATTCGATTCATTGCTTTTAAAGAGGGAAAAAAATCGATTCTGTTGTTAAATAAATTTGATGACAAATAAAGCTGGAGGCTTGTGTATTTTTGTAAAAAATACAAAAAAAAATAAATTAAAAAAAAGCAGCAATTATCTGTCACATACTGTGTGTTTCCCTAGTGTTCCCTATAATTCTTTACTCGAGCTATAGACAGATACCTAATGCAAAAAATTGAAAGAACAAAAGAAAGAAAACCGAACAAACAAGAAATTCATTTGTAAGGAAAAGTTTTAATAAGCGTTCATTACCTGCCCAGGAAGTGGAATAATAATCACTCCAGCTAATAATTAGTAGCTTGGTTAATAAATTGCCGCAATATTTTTGCTGCTACTATAACTGCCTCGACGTTGTGTCATCTACATGCTTTCCCTCGGGAAATTTATCCCGAGGGATACGGGGACTCTGAAAGTTTTAATACAGCAACGCCGCTTTGTCACCTTGCACTGCTGCGGAGAGTTCTCAGCTTGAAATCCTACCGAAGCTTCTATGGCTGTCGTCAACCCTCGTTACTAACGATTACAGTCCAACTTCCATTACCTTCGCATATATATATATGTATAATATATATATATAATATATTCGTACGGAATTATTAGAGATTTTTCATTTTCTCACCTAACCCGTGAAGATAAATAAATTCTAAAAAACAAAATAATTTTTTTTTTGTTTTCGTATATTAATAATTTCTTGATTGAGTATACGCAACGAATGTGAATCTCTTCCAGCTTATATCTATTTTTGAAAATCTATTTTACGTTATGCTATGTATACATGCGTAAATTTCATTCCGTACTTTCAGATTTATTTCAAACAATTTCCCAAGAGGAATCAACTTTTTTTCCTGTTTTTTTTTTCCTTTTTTTTTTTACGCTAGTATTTTACGACTCCGAAATCACCGCTGCCAAAAATTGAGGGGGAAAAAAAAAAAAGGAAAAAGAAAAATTCAGCCCATTTTTATTTGATTGAGTTTTTATGGTAACAGCTTCTCGATTCGTTCGACATCCATCAGAGTATACGAACAACCAAGATTCTTTTTTCCCCGGTGTGGAAAAATTAATTGAAAATTAATAGCAATTAACGGCCGCCTCAGACTAATGAAGAATAAGGAGAGGGGAATAAAAAAAATTCTCTCACCAAGCCCGAAGTTATTAAGTTCCGGGAGATAAATAAACGGTAACGAAAATAAAAGAAAAAAAATTAAAAAATTTCCCGTGAGGTAAAGTTTCTTCGGTTTTTTTTTTTCTTGTCCTTTTCTTCTCTCTTTCTTTTTTACAATCTGAAATTTATTTACAGAAAATATTATCGGTTTAGGCAATAATTAATTAAGTTATATTAAATCGATCGTTCCATAACAGGCCATAGTTCATAGTTTATATTCCATACTTTTGAAAGTGTCGTAACAGGATGGTGCCAAACAACTGTCACCTACAGGAGGTCTACCCCGATCAACGAGACCGCGAAATCGAGAATGTCAACGCACACGTGGTGCCGGTAAACCCGGTGAGCCACCCTCGTCTAACAGTCTGCATTCACCCCTAAGGGACGAGTTGCGGTCAGATACTAGATAGCCACTTGTCACGGACGATACCTCGTTAATAACACGTCAGAGATCACATACACGCGTGGACTAAAATGGTGAAGAAATATAACGAGAAAAAAAAAAAAAAAAAAATCGGGAACCGTATCGATCGTCAACGATGAAAAAACAGAATGGTAATTTTCTGGTTGAAATTTGAACGAGTAAATTAAATGTCTAAAAATATAAATGGGTATAGACGCTCAGACAGTTGATTTATCAATTAATTCTATGCTATATAAGTCATTGAATAAAATGGAAGTGTCGCTTTGAACGACTGAAAATAATTTTCTTCCTTTTTTCCCTTTGTCATTTCTTTTCCTTTTCATTCAAGTGATAATTCCAGTTCTTCCCCAAGTAACGAACCATAATCACCGGCTACGAAATAATTTTTTATCTTTACTTTTTCCCCTTCTTATTCCCTTCGGCAAGGTGAAATACGTGTAGAAGGGCTATATGAGCCAAAAAATATGTTCAATTTCGAAATATTTCATAGCTTTCTGATCATAAATTCAGAGGGTTTAAGAGGTAAGCTATTTAAGGTTTCTCGAAGGCAAAAGCTCGGGTAGGTAGGTATATCGTCCGTTAAGATCAGAGGATCGATTTGCACAAGCTAGCAGTATCCACGAAGCTCGAACAACCCTCGTATATCACCTGTCCGAATCGACCTTGTATCCTCTACCTATAGTTATCATTCAAAGTATACCTCTTCCACAATTCTTACCTCTCCTTATCTTATCTCTCATCATCTATACCGAAAAGGGCAAAAAAAAAAAAAAAAAGAAAAACGAAAAAGAAAAAATAATCCGAATTAATGATTCAACAATCTAGTCTATACGCCGATCTTCAAGACGTTGAAAGCCACGATGATGTCGAAGTCACCGATAACTCACACCTAGTTATATATATATATATATATGGTAAATTTTTCATGCTTGCTTGGTTCTTTGCCGCACCGTAAGCATATTATACATCCGAGAGCCGAGTCAGCTAGTAAAACATTCTAGTGGTAGGAAATTTTTCTTGAATAACTAACCCAAAGTGGAATAGAACCATGGTATGAGTGCAGAGTTTAAGGTCGGTGGTCACTTTGCTAACGTCCGGGTACGGGGTGGGTAGGTAGCTAGGTAGGTGGGTGGTTATACGGGGTAGGAAAAGCCACTTCCGGTACACCGTTTGTATAATTTCCGGAGACAAACTGGTTTTTGCATAGCGTGGTCAACCCCGGACATCCCCAGGTCGCTCGACTGACGTGGGTCTAGACTCAGAGGTCGCTCGGTGTAATCCGGCATGGTAGCTGAGCTAGCGAACCTCGACGATGACCTGAGATATACGTTTATACCTATATACGTATTATATAGCTAGCCAGGCATGTATTACATATATTTCATGTACATATATACTTATATATAGAAAGCTTTATCGTCGGTCTGAGGAGAACTTTGACTAAAACTATAATCTGCAGTTTTGGGGTACGCCGTTGGGGTAGTAGATAGCTGGATAGCTGTCTGATCTTTGCAGGAGCTCTTCGCTCTTTGCCGGTCTTCACAAGATCGGAGCGAGATTTCTATCTAGTATATAGTAAGTAGAGAGATGAAGGTTGAGGTTCTAGATTGCACGGTTTTGGAGAGGGAGAATTTCGTCTCGTTTACCACAGGAAATATCAGATGATGTTTTGTACAGCGGTGGAAAAAGAGAGAGCGAGAGAGAAAAAGATAGAGATAGAAGCCTGGATAAGATAAGAATCTTGCTTACGAGAGGTAAAGTTTTACGCCGTAATCAAGAGACTCCTACTCGCCGGGATATTTCAAACGCTGTATAAACTTGGGCGTGAAAAAATAAAAACTAGAGAATGAAGAGTTTTATTTTATTTTTCTTCAATTTACCTTATATTTTTTCAGCATTATATCGAGGGGTTGTTCAATCGTTAAATGAATTAGAGAACCTCACGAGGGCTCGGTAAAATCTCTGAACAGAAACGACAACAAGCCCAGGACTGCGGGTATATGATCCTTCAGTTAGTTTGACGCCGCTGGAATTGTTAAACTTTCAACTCTGATACCTACTCGTATACAAAAAGTTTTTGTTGCTAAGGGCTTAAGCCTCGTTGTTGCGAGGGTGGTTGCCGAAGAAAACTGTCACTCCAGGCATTATTTCGACTAGGGTATGCCTGGGCTTGCAGGAATGATCTTTATTCCAACAAATGGTAAGCTGCGGTTTGTTGCCGTGAATTTCTCTACCCCGTTTCAACGTGTTTCATATTCCATATTACACGTTTCACCTTTCATGTTTCAAGCTCAGTATTTTCACCCCTGGAAGGTTAGATCTCGTGATTTATTACCCTTTGGTATGAAAATTCGCGAGGTTTTCGGTACCTACCTCATGAGAGTACATACATCGTAGCGAAGTACCACATACGTCAGATTCTGAGGGTTTTCCGACCTTTTTTTATTTTCTTTTATAAGTTTAACGAGACGCTAATTGCTTGATTAGAATTAACGAGTTCATTTATTACACATTTTATTTTATTTTATTTTATTTTATTTTATTTTATTTCATTTTATTTTCTGTCATTTTACAAGGACGATTTGCAATCAGTGAAACAGCCCCTTATAAATCGAGAACGAAATTTTTAAACTCTTCAGGGGGCCTAGCCTCTGCTCTGCAACTCGAGGGCTCTTTTCCCGAACGAAAGCAGAGCCGTGGAAAGGGAGTGAAGAATAAAAAAGATAAAAAGAAAATTTTTTTTTGAGTGGTTCGTTACAGGGGTTCAATTGTGAACGTGCAGAGTCCGCGAAAGTCGAGGTGTCAGAGTGTCGCAGGATCTAAGGTAGGAGGACAGAGTAAAGCTCGGTAATGAGCAGCCGTAAAGAAAAGAATTGACGCGAAATTGAATTTCTGATCAAACAAAAAAAAAAAAAATGAAAAAAAAAAACAGAAAGGAGATTTTTATTATAAAGACTCGATTTAACCACGTGGCCTAGACTCTTCGGGAAAAGCGATGTATTAGTTTCACTCGAGGTACTCCAATCCTTGTGAAATTTTCTCTTCTCAAATTCGCTTCTCTTCATAAGATGATATTGATATCGTAATCTTTTGATCTTCTAAACCGCGAAGTCTAGGCTGCAGCGCAATCTCTATGGTTTATACGGGCGAAACCACGACGCGGTTAAAAGTTGAAATAAATTTTAATAACTTTGGGGAAAATCTTTCCCCCCGTATACTCCTTCACCTTTATCCTGGGACTGACGTATCAAATTAAACTTTCCGGTTCCCGGTTACCGGGGACAGGTTTATTATTCGGATGGATAGCGGAAATTGTTCGATTTGCTCAACGAGGGATCGGACTGTATATCCTCTAGCAGAAATCCTTACGAGCGGAACGTAGCTACCTACTACCTATAACACCTACGCGGTGAAATCATTCGAAGGGTTTCCTCCGGTCTCTGCCGCAGTACCTTGATGGTAGACCCGTGTAATTAAATTAGTCCAGAGAAAACGGGACAGCGATTCTTGGGTGTAGGTGCAAATAAAAATTATACCCAAAACCCTGGTTGATCAGGGGATCGCATCGCATCGGTCCGTTGGCTAACGAAGCCGAAGGAGATATTCCTCGGCGAAATTTGTCGACCCAGCATCAAGTAGAAGGGACTAAAGTCGATTGGACAAACTGACCGGATTGTGATTAGGCCGTGGATTTATTTTCTAATAAATGTACGATAAACGCGTTGTACTATTTTTTATCTCTTTTATTACATACGAGCAGGAGATCGCATCGGGTATTTCATTTCCGGTTTCTGAGTCGCGTTTAAACCAGTCCGGAAGTCGGAAAAGCTGCTGGGGACGGGAGTTCAGTTCAGCCGTAGAATATGGAGACCGGAAAGTACATTCGGATTAATTTCTATAAACCGTTTTTATCCTCTTTGGAAAGAAATGAAATTACGGTCACGGCGACTATACCATACCATGTACTGGACTGAAAGAGAAAAAAAAAAAAATTTCCTCTCTTTATGAAACGGTCTTTAACGCGATTCATCATTTTATAGATAGTTTACCTACTATCCGGTGCCGCGCGATGCTGCTGCAGGTATGTACTATGTACGAGGCAGTACAAACTTCTATAAACTCATGGAAGATCGTTTTTCACTGTTTCAGAAAAGAAAACTAATAACAGGAAGAGCCCCGGCTCTTTCCCTATCTCAAGCACCCACGCGAGAAAAATAAGCATCGAGCTTTTTGCTATTCCGTTTCATTTTTTCATTTTTTTTTTTTTTTTCCTTTTTTTCCCCGTTCCTCTGCATCTCCGCCGTTCTCTGATATAAGTTTCGATCGTGGTCTGTGCAGAATTTTTCGCTATTATGAAAGGTCCTGCCGCTTACGTTACGTAACGGTTACGTTCTTTTTAGAGCTTATCGTAAACCGGAAATTGGATCTAATTTCGAGACTGTATACGTAAACAAGCGTCGTCTAATTTCCATCTAGGGATCGTCAAGCCGACCCTCTCGAGGCTGCTACAAGCTGGTCAAAGGTATAAAAAGAAAGCAACAAAAAAATAAAATAAAAAAATAAAAAAGGAGAGGAAGAGGGAAAAAGAACCACTCGATTTTGTGGAATACACTGTTTCCATATATGCGAGGGTCGTTTTACGGCTTTTCTAATCTAGCTAATTAAATCGGGCGTAGATATCAATTGACACGGCAATATATATATAGTATACGCGATGCGCTAATATTAGGTAATCGTGAAAAGAAACTTTTCATTTGTTCATTTGTTCATTTTTATTTTTATTTCTACCCCCACATTTTATAGCGACGAGTGAAGAAAATTAGTTTCCCTCGAATTTCATATTGGGTTATAATACGCGAACGTATCTAGGTGCCTCTAATTTCTTCTAAAATTGACTTTTCTCTCGCCTATTCTCTCCCCAAGTCACTTCGGGAAATGGTATATTATATTTTATACATATATATATATATATACATATCCAAAGTGTACTTAGATCCTTGGCAAGACTCGTGAGGATGGGCTGCCGCGATGCCTCATTGACCCGGTGTCTAATGAGCGCGCACACCTGAGTGCCTCCAGACAAGTGGATCTTCACTTACATCCGCACCCCGGAGGTCTTACAACGAGAATTGAGACAGGTACAATCCCCGGCAAAATTGTCACATAGTAATATAAGTAGAATTATTATTATTAATATCCCTGCATGTTTTTCGATTTTTAAATATTTTCACGATAAGAAAATTATTTTCTTATAAACTTCCCGTTACTCGTGCGGATCTTTGATCCCTGTTGTAAATGTTTGAAAATGAATAAAATATCAAAAGACAATAGAAAAAAATAAAAGAAATCAACTTATTTACCGATTTTTTCAAACTGAAGTCCAATTAATTCCTCGACGATCTAAGGCCGTAAAATGTATAAAAATTATGTCTTCAGCTGTACCCACTTTATTCCTCTGTACATTGCACCGTCAAGTAAGGTGCAGCGCTGCATAAGGTAAAGTACTTTGACACCCGAAGAGGTTGAAGCCTACTGTTCGTTGAAACTATGCAAGATCGTGAACACCCTTTTGACTTCATAGCAGCAGCAGCAGCAGCAGCAGCTCAGTCTAGCAATTCTCTCAGTTTCTTGTTACTATCAAGCAGCGAGATAGAGGGAGAGAGAGAGAGAGAGGAAAAATTTCATCCCCTTTTAAGCGAAACTATATCAGTAGCAGCTAGTACAGTATATACACCACCTAATTAGAGGCTCTAGCACGTGCTCAAAGATGCGCCTGTCTCAGCAAGGATAGCGGAAGTGTACACTGCAGTACTCCACCCACCCCTGTACACATACATACATATGTATCTTCGCATATTGTATACCGAATCGGTCGACTTTGCAAGTCAGGTTATCTCTATGTGTACGAAGAATTTGAATTTATAAAACCTTTCAGACCCGATATCGATACACCCTTTTTTTTTTTTTTTTTCTATTTTTCATTATCTAACCTACGATGTAGAGATATAATTATAATTAATTGCCTCGTATATCAAATTTCTCCATTAATTATATTTAAATACTGTCTCTTTTTTTCTTTTCTTCGTCTACATGGATTAATTACCCTTCACCTCATCCATAGTTTTTTTTTTTTTTCTTTTTACCTATAATTCCGTCTTCTTTTTTTTTTTTGTTCTTTCCTTCTTTCTAATTTTCTATTTTCGATTTTCTTTTGTTTTTGTTTTTGTTTTTTTGTCATTTTACACCTTTAAATATTGAACCGTGTTCTGTAGGTGGTTGTTGGGGCGTAGAAATAGCTATAAATTATGGTGGTGGAAAACAGCCTGTGACAAGTGGCTATGTTGGAAACAAAATTGCACAGGTTCTCGTTGGTCGATGTAAAGATAATCGGTATGTGTACGCATATACAGGTATAATAATATATGTCTAACGATTTGTCGTTTGTATATCCGCGTATATTAGCCAGATGTATGTACAAACATGAAATGAGGACGAAAACGAAAAATTTTTGGAATCTCCCTTGTAAAATTAATCACTGTCACCCGCAGGCAGTTTAGCAAGCAGAGAAACACGTGACGAATGACGTTTGACGCTCCTGTCCTGTATATATGTATATAGTTGTGTATATAATACATAGGATATATATTTGGGGTGGAAAACGCGTCACAGAACCAGTCAAAAGCGGGACTAGAGGGATTTTGTTGACGCATATACACACAATATATACGATATATACATAATAGGGAAAGGTGGGGCAGAACGGACCACATGAAAAGTTCCTTTTGAATTATTATAAAAAATCGAATGATTCATCGAGTGAAGGTAACCCTCGAACTTGGTAATTTTTTGAGAAAGGTCTCAGTCAATCAAGTCGAGCCAATTTTTCTTTTTTAGTCGTTTGCGATGACTTGACTGACAATGAGTCTGACTCGACTTGGTTGACTGAGACCTTCCTCAAAAAATTATTAAGTTCGAGGATTACCTTCACGATGAATCATTCAATTTTCATAATAATTAAAAAGTAATTTTTCCTGTGGTCCGTTTTGCCCTACCCTCCCCTATACACATATACATGTATATGTATATGTATATGAATACCACTTGATGGCAGTCAACAGATTGTTTCCCTACTCAACCAGCGTCCCTTTACTTGCGAATACCATCTCTATCCTTACAAACGCGTAAATAGCGTAAAGCCAACTGTCAACGATGGGGATTAGGACAATTTTGGGCTGTTCAGTGGCTGCAATTATAATCTACTTTATCATAAGTACAGAACTCACGTCTTATAGTATACACTCGGACTATATAATTATATGTGAATCGTCGAATTGCGATTTCAAAAATCAGCTATAATAATTGAAAAAAAAAACTTATTTCCGGATGTTCTGACGGATTGAAAATTGATAAAATCTAATTTTCATACACAAATTCGTAAAAGGATTCTTTGATTTTTTTGTTTTTGCAATAGCGAGGGGGGCAATGGACCATATTTCGTCCGTTTGATAAATTTATTACTTATACTCTACCAATGTAAAATTAAAGAATTAAATATTAGAGTTTAGAGCTAGCAGCCGGCGACGCGATGTTATAAATTTATACAGCCTAAACAAAGGGTTAAACTAGACGCTACCGCAGATTCACGAATGTTTAATAACTTTCAGGTATAAAACCCCGTGCACCAGGTAAGAGACGGTAAGCCGAAAGCCTCTGCTTCCTTCCTCTCTTCGTTGATTTTTTAAAAACAAGAACAAAAATTTGGCACCAAGTAAAACGCGGGGAATGAAATTATAATGAAAATTATGCGGATTACATACCGCGAGGCGAAAGACAGTCTTATATCCTACGACCGAGTTGCAAAAAATGCAAAATAAAAAGTGAAAAGGTTCTAAAATCTCCAAGATTATTAAACAAAAAAAATTAAAAAAAAATAAAGAAAACTACCCTCAGACGACGAGCGAAAAAATGCATTTTCTACTGATTTCACTGACTGAATTTCAATGAAATCTAATTTTCCACACTTCATTCACTTCCTTATAAAGAACGAACAGATTCATGTACTGGAGAGTCTCTTTACTCCTGATAGCGACGATTATCTGAACAAAAACCGCGGCGTTAAAAGATGGAAAAAACTCATACTGGTGTTCCAGGGTTGAATGGAAACTAGAAATTTAGAACAGAGTAAGAAATTATAATCGCGTTTCGACGGATTGCAAAGTAGGTATAGACCGTAGGTACCTAGACTGTGCATATGTAGATCAGCCTGGATTACCCTGAACTATGCGCTGGTGAATTACTCTTTGAATAATGGTAATGGCACATCAACGTTCTAGAGAGCTTAGCAATAATCTGATCAAAGGAACAATCGATGATTGATATTCGAGGAATGGTTTTGTGCCTATCTATGAACGAGCATATACGATATGTGATAATCCATTACCCTCATTATGAATACGCTGTAATACTATACTCCTCTGAAGATTGAAAGGTGAAATTCAATATTTCATTTCATATTCAAGGGAATGTCTGATTCAGTTTTTGGATCGTAAATTATATACTGAAAATGAAGTAGAAGGTGGCTTGAAATTCGGGGGTACATACATGCTTCGAAATTTGAAAGAAGTAAAGAATGGCATAGCACGACGAAACGTCAAAAATAAGGACCAGCAGCTTTAGTAAGACAGTTGTTTGTCAGAAAAATAAGAAAAAATGAGAAAAAAAAAAAATAAGGAAAAATAAAAACAAGAAGAAGAAGAAGAAGAAAGGGGGGTAGTTCGGATCTAGAGAGCACCTCGGTAGCGTCGTTGCCTTTTCTCGTATCTCTTCGGACTCCTGAGTGCCTGACAATTTGTTACCAGCAGTAGCATAATAATAATTCTTAGCCTCACGCGCAGAGGTATAAGGTGGAAGGTGGAAGGTAGAAGGTAGGAAGTATATGGCTATGGCGCTCTGCTGTTGCGAAAAGAGGAAAAATATTCCACGGCGTAAAACTTACCCGTTATAAATTAAAGTAGTCCAGAGAGTGAAAATAAAGACGTTACTCTGAGAAGATGGGGAGCAAAGAGAGAATAGAAAAAAAAAAAAGAAATAGAATGAAAAGGGAAAAGGGCAGACAAAGGAAAAAGGAATCGTCGCCTAATAGACCAGCCATGGGTATATAAAGTGTTATTTCCCACTTTCACCCTATACACGAGAATTCACACCGCATAGATCCCTCTAACGGATACGTAATTCACCAGCAGTACGCGATCAGAAAACGATAAATTAGAAACGGGGAGGAAAAACAGTTTCTTATTCCTAATCCACTCCGGGCCATTAGCGGTCTGGTATTTTCTGAAAATCGATTTATTTATCTAATAAAATGGTAAGAAACACCTGTAAAACTCTTCCGACGTCGATGAGATGAGGAAAATGAGATGGGAATACGAAATTAATGCAAGTACAATTTTTTTATTTTTTTTTTTTGGGTAAAAAAGAAAATGCCGATCATGTGTTTGAGGAATGATCGAATTATGTCAATGATATATAGACGGGGTAAAATCCACACATCGCCAATTCAGTTCTCTATCTATCCTGGCCTTTGATTCTTTACTTGTGTATATTATATGTATATGTGTGTGTGCGAACGCGAACGCGTATGGCGTCGCGACGCCTCGAAGCATCTCAAATACATCAGCAGGGAATCCCGTGTAATTGGATAGGGTACGATCTGCTGGCCGCGTCCCGTGAGACGTGAGGGATATCCGGGATTCGAAAACACGTCGACTGACGGATCCGGCTATCCGCAGATTTCCGGAAAAGAAAAAGATTTACACGTAGGAATACAAGGAAGGGGATAAAGATGGGGAAAACTATAAAAAGAAAAAAGGGATAAAACAATGAAAAAAAAAACGGGGCAAAATGCCTTTTCTCGAACAAATTCATCTCCACGATTTAACTTCCGGCTATTATTTCGAAAGAAAAAGAAAACTGTTTGGAAAAAAAAAATGTGAAAATGGAATTAGGATCGTATCGTTGAATCGGGTAAAAATTCAATTTACCGAGGATAAACTAGTTCGGAAAAAGATCGAGGCGAAAATTTCAATCGAAAGTGTTAAGCCAAGGGTTGTCGACGCTGCAGCCATATAGAGTCTGATGTCACGATTTATAAATTTCTTAAATAATAAAATAACGGAAATTTATACAGTCTGACGAAATTGTACAATCGGGACTCTCAGCTCGTATCTATGATCAGTAACTGTCTCGTTCATATTTAGTCGTGGATCTCGGGTATTAATAATGTAAAATTCAACCTGGTGGATATCCCGTCGAAGAATACGAGATTTGGTCGAACGTGTCCTAATTCTAGCTCCTGCTACCAGAATTTTCAGTGACCGTTAGACAGCCGTGGAGTTTACTTCACTTACAGCTTTGTTCTAAATTTGTAAAATTTCTATTTGTGAATAAAATCCGTGATTTATCACTGGATTAGAATTATTTTGCGGAATATAAGGATAAATGATAGAGATTAACGGAATGCTATTATATACCAACTCCAAATGAGAAATATCTATTATTTTTAGGGGAAAAGTTCATGCGAAATTCGAGACCTCGCGTTGGGGGTGAGATAAATATTCGATAACGAGGTTTAACCCATCATAAGAACTAATGAGAATATAATAGGTCGTTATCTCGATTCACCCCCTTCCTTACACCCTCTCGCTAAAGCTTCGTGTAATTTAGCGGCGGTATAACTTCTTGCGAACTTTCATGCCAAAGACATAAATATGTCTTTAATGTAGGCGAAACTTTTTCAACCTAAATACTTTGGCGGTTTGTTAATTATTATAAGGCAACTTTATCGTATAGCCAATTAATTCGTTCCGATTAAAAGCTGCGATTTTTCTTGTAACGAAATTTTTTCATTTTTTAATTCCAAAATACACGAATGATTTCGCAAACGATCGGGGAATAAAATGCGCGAGAAAATTAATTGCGAAAATGTAAATTTTTTCAAAACTCGGAATTCAATGGATAAAACTTAGCCGGATGTTGGATTAGCAAAACTTTGTCTGTTCACTATCAAACTTAGCGAAGAACAGAGCCAACAATTTGTGCGGGTACCTTTCTCGCCTAGCTATACATATATGAATATAGGAGTATGGGAAAACTTGCGGTAAGCCAAACTGCACTAGCGAGACTAATAGTTGTAGGTACTAACCTACAGCTAACGCGCGCCTGCAAGGTGTCGTCTACACATTTGACCCAAAATTTTGCTATTAGTTTGCGAAAGTTGTAATCGATGGTGAATCGCAGTTATTTCAAACTTACGTATACCTATAGTGTCTTCCGCACTTTACTCAGTTTTTTAAACATCGTATAAAATACGTTGAACAAATATCGGCATATTCATTGTCGACGATATCTACTCGGCCAAAAAATTTGATTGATTGATTAATTAATCGAATAATTAATAAGCCCGAAAGAGCGTGGAATGAATTATTGTATAATTAAATGTATTGCATGTTTTTTCTCGCGACCCTTCCTGCCGATGTAATATACGTAAACGACGGTACATATCCCATTATTCAATTATTCTTCGATCAGTATTCTTCGGCTTTATTTGAAACTAATTTTGAGCGAAAAACGTGCTTAGAAATGAATTGTCCGATTAAATCAATCCCGTAGGATTCACTTACTCTATCAGTACCTGGACTATGCATGGATACCTATATGTGGCGTGCATTTACTATCAACAAATAAACGCACATATATATGCCCGTTTTACTCTAGATTCGAATTACTTGTCAACTTAGCACTTTATTGGCAGAGGCCAGCGGTAAAAGCTTTGCAAATACTACAGGAGGAATGGACTGAGAGATGAACAAAGAAAGAATGGCTAAGGGCTAAGGAAAGAATCGAGGAAGTATTTGTATATATATATGCTGTGTAGAATTTTTGGGAAAATATAAAATGATTTTATTATTTATCGTTGATTTTTTTTCTTTTTTTCTTTTTTTTTTTTTGTGAATAATGAAAATCCTAGGATCGATTTTTCCATGGAAAAACCAAGCGTTTATATCCAGCTTGCGGAAATAGAGTAGAATGAAAAATAAGGGAGGTCTGACAGTAACGGGGTTGAACAACGATCCGTGTGGAATTGTAGATTCGTAAAGTAAAGTACCTAGCTAAAGAATTCTACTCGTAGATGCTAGGTACTGCGGCTGGGTAACCTTTTCTGACTTTACCTGACCTAGAACTAAAGATAACTCAATTTGACCGCAAGAAGTAGAATAAATTCAGAAGCTCTGGCTGCTGGCGGCTGCTGCTGCTGCTGCAGTTAATTGGAAAAAATCCAACGACCCCCTACATCATGCTTAAAAAATGATAAAATATTTCTTCAATATTCCCAGCGTTATAAATTACGATTTTTGTCCACCCTTGATGGGGGTTGTTTTATATTTATTTTTTTACTTTTTCCTCTTTTCTTTTTATCGTTAAACGAATGAAAAAAGACGAGAAGATCGGGAAGTTTTTTTGATTTGATTTTTTCTTGTACATGTAAAGAAAATGGCTGAATAAATTATCATCCCCACTTTTGAACGTGTGTATACGTGAATTGATTGATTGATTGATTGATTGGCAATTTTTTTTTTTTCGGTTCTCCTTTCTTCACAATTTATAAACCAGGAGGAGGGTTAATTATCCACATGAGGCGAGTATAAATATTTACGTAATTAATGACCTCGTAAATTTATTTATATCGAGTAAACTGGTTAACGTAAACATCAATTGTTATACATATACAATGACCACATAGTATGCATGTATGTGTCGGAGAGTTTTGTTTGTTAATTTGTTAACCCCATGAATATGATATTTATTCAATAATCAAAGATGTGAAAAATCTGAATGAGATTGATATTTTTATTAAGTTTTGTGTATTATTCAAAAGCAGAAAAAGCAATTAGGTATACGATTTCCCTGAATTGTTATACGAGGTCTAATTACCAAATGGATATCGGAAACGAAGTGGTTAATTAACAGGCAACCCCTCGTGTTAAAGTCAGCGATATTTATAGCGTGTTTAAGACATATACGTATAAGTATAATTAAGTGAGTAAAGTGAGTAAGTAAAAGAGATAAATGAAATAAGAAACGAAAATTTCGAGATGGAATTGCGGTTCGAAGAGAAAAAGGGAAAGAGAGAGAGAGAGAGAGGGAGACAAGTATAGGAAAGGATCTCGCGTGACTTCGCCCACTTTTACAACTAGGTTATTACCCGAAGTGTAGAGAAGACTTGTGCGCAACGCTGGGGGTTTACGACACTTCGTTCGATCGTCGGTCACGATTAGGAATTACATTCAATTCCAGGTACCTTACCGGCTACCTATACTCATCGCACCGAGTATAAGTATTCCAAGTAGGTATACATATAATAAAAAAAAAGGATTGGAATCGGTGTTGAAATAAAAAAAAATTAAAAAAGAAAAAAATAAATTGAAAAAATTTGGGCCGATTTGAAAAAAAGAAAAAGAAAAAAAAAAAAAAAAACGAAAAAATAAGTCAGTAAATTAGAAATAACTTGGAATAAATATCGGTACAAAACATCCCCCCAAAAGTTAGTTGGCCAGACTCTCATACCTCCCCTCGTCTAACGCGCTGGTTAATATCATGTAAATTGTAATTAATATTCATGGGGTTAATTTTGATGTGCAAGTAAGAGAGAAAGAGTGAGAGAGAGAGGGAGACAGAGAGCGAGGGAGAGAGAAAATGAGGCTTTGGCTTTCGCTGTGGGTAGGAGGGTGGTTTGTGTGCCGAAAGTTGTGTGAATTTATTGCGCGTTGGAAAGCATATTTCGGAGTAAACGACCCTCCTTCTTCTACTTTTACTACTACTTCTTCTTCTTCTTCTTCTTCTTCGTTTCCCTCTTCTCCATGGTTGGCTTAGCGTTAGACCCGCTGCGTAAGAAGAATAAAAACAAAAAAACCAAAACGAAAAATAAAACGTATCCACGTACATATACACGTCATACCTATACAATTTTGTTAAAAAATATACCTTCCTAACCCCCTACCTCCCTGCCCCCGACAGTCTAGAGCAGAGTACAGACTCTACTGTAAGAGTTTCAGTTTAAGATTTCCTCGTAAATAAGTAGCGTTGGTAGACCGCGGTGGCAGAAGTCCTGCAGGGTATACCTATATACGTAGGGGTAGAGGTAGGCATCTACGTGCGATATATATGGTTTTTTTTCCAGCTTCTCCCCCTTTTCCTCTCTCTCTATCTATTTTTTTCGTTTTTTTTTCTCTTCTTCTTCTTCATCTCGCGCTCTCTTTTTTATATTATATATATATATATATATATATATATATATATATATATATATATATATATATATGTGTATACGCTAGTGCTATGAATTTTTTTTATTTATTTTTATTTTTACATCACACCATCCCTTTATACTATATGCACATAGTATAGCGAGGGAGGCGCAATCTTTTTGGCTAGGCGTGAAGAAAAATGAAGAAATAATAATAATAATAATAATAATTAACTAAGGGATTTAATTAAATATTATCTTGTCTCTTTAATTTTCTTTATTTTTTATATTTTTTTTTTTTTATCCCGTATACCTATATGTAATACCTCCCACAATCCGCGTGGGGACAATTTTTTTTCGTACCATAAATTAACACGGCAATGAATTTCATTCCCCCATTTTTTATTTTTTATTTTTTTCCATTTTTTCTTTTCGCCCTTTTTTACTCCCCTTTTATTTTTCTCTCTACAGTTTTATATCGCCTCACACCTCGCGAAATTTCCACTTTTCACGTTTGTTGATATATTATAGGTTGCAGATATACCCCTATACCTATACCTATACCTATACCTATACCTATACACGTATTTTCGACAAAGAATTTCTTTTTCTTTTTTGTTTCTTTTGTGTTTCTTTCAGGACGATATTATACCTACGATTTTTCAACAATCTTTAAGATTCATTTTACACGATGAGAACGAAACTTTTCTTCTCATTTCAACATTCTTTAATCATTTTTTTATATTTCTATACAGCTGCGTCGTACCTATTTTCGCGATACCAATGCCGCGAAGGAAATAACTATAACAATAGTCGTAATAATAACGAAAAATAGTTATAATCTGTACACTGCACATACCCACACATACACACACACATATTATATATCGTATGGGTATATTGGTATATACGTGTAAACGAAACGATGTATTTTATTAACGGTTATGTAACTACGCGATATACGTTCGCGTTCCATTGCGTAGTATAGGCGAGAGCCATACACATTCAGTGTAGCAATAAAAGAAAATGACAATAACCTTTACGAGGTATCTCAATTTTTCTTCTACCATATTTCGGTTAAATATATATATATGTATTATATTGTATGATATTCACAGAAAAAATATCGCTGTACTTTTTTTTTTTTTTTTGTCTGTTTTTGAAAAACTCGGTAAATTCTGTTGAAACGCAACAACGACACCAAAAAGAGGAAAGAAGAAAAAAAACGTACCGTACGATATCCTGCGAAATAGTAAAAGAAAATCCATTTCAAGCAAATAGAATGGAGAACCGAATACCAGCTTCGATATAAAAGCAGAAGAGAAAGGAGAAGAAAAAAGGAAAAAGATATGAGTTGTATGCTTCCTAAGCGTTGGGGTCGTTAGCTTCGGCGAGGGCAGGGTAGGGCAGGGCCAGGGCGTTAAGAAATAAGAAAATAAAGAGAAAACTGAAGAACCCAAGACCATTTCTATCTCAGGATATTTGACGAGTTGGAAGAGAAGAGAAAAGCAAAGAAGAAAATAGAAGAGGGTAGGAAAATGGTAGAGGCACGGTGAATAATTGCTAGAAATAGTAAAAAGAAATATATTTCCTACACCCTAATGAGAAACGCAATTTCTACTTCTAATACGTCAGACGAACCCCACAGATGATTTTTCCCTTTTTTTTCTCTCTCTCTTTTCACTTGGTTGGCTTTTTTTTTGGATTCTTTTTTTTCGGGGAAGTAACGCGTGCAATAATTTCGGCTAAGGGAGGGTGCGGTATAAAACGTGAGACTAAATATCACATAATCCCAACGCTCCTTGGTTAATATAATATTTTCAAAATTATAACAACCCCTCATAGAGCGAAGAGTTAAGTAGCTGGATCTAATAAGACAGACGCGAATCAACTTCATGTTAGTTCGCCACGGGGATTTCATCCTATACCAAATCTTTCGCAGGGTGGATCTTCCGCCATCAAGGGCGCAAACAGACCGTGATATAATTCTTGCAAGAGGCGTGAATCCAGCGCGTGTAAAGCACCTATTCACCGCTTCTTCGTCTTCGTCTTTTTCTTCCTATTCTTATTCTTATTCTTCTTCTCCGACTCGAGTCGCGTCGTAGTTCTCTTAGATTGTCGGCGTCGCATACCTCGTTAATTCCCAAGGGGTAAAGGAAAGGGTGTTTAACTCCCTATTTTATACCCTTTATTTTCATACTAGGCGAGAGTAACGCTGTGATATCTTCCCTCGGTAAGTTACACGTGTCTTAACGTTCTGACTAAAACCCCTCAAAAATTATCTCTATGCTCGATGTAACATACATAATATCAGGACGTGAGAAACCACATCTTTCATCCCCTAAATATTTGACACTAATTCGATTACCGGAAACACTATAAAATGCGTAAAAAATATATAGATCGTCAGTCAGAAACAGAAACTCCGTTTTTTATTTTCGTAGGAGCAAACGCTCGAATTTAACAGGACATGGGGTTTTTTTTTTTATTCCTGTCATCCGGATGTAAAATCCTGCGAATTTCAGAACGAGTTGAATCCATTTCTCGACCAAAAATTATGACGCGTTTTCCTATTCGTCGGAAAGGTAGTTTTTTTTTATTTCTATCGTTGTGTTACAGAGTCGAAATAGAATTACGCCAAAAACGGGGTAGGATGAATATAAATAAATAAATAAATAAATAAATGAATAAATAAATAATTTCGTAGTAGTTTGTACGTCTTTATGACTCTTCGCAGAGACTAGATAAACAAAACAGTCTTCTAAAAGTCAAACAAAACTTTAAATTAGCCAAGTTTACCTCATAGCTGTATAACGCGGAAAGTTTCAAATACGTAGTCTTCTTAGTTGTACGTAACGAAGAAAAAAATAAAGCTAAATAAAAAAATTACCAGGAAGGGTAGACCGTGCACGTGGATATATGTGGTAGAATAAAACTAGTGTAACTATGAAAGTGGTGTAGTAAGAAAAAACCGAAAATACAAATAAATGATATCATTTCAAACTCACCATTGGTCCCGAGGATCTGGTAGCGTACGATGTACAGATATCAAATCACTGGCGTACTGATTAAACGCGTTATTAAGCCAGCCATCATCGACAAGTTTTTTCGTTTCTGCGGTAAGATTCGAGGGCAGGGTAACAGGGCGACCCATTTCGCCCGGTGCCGATGCGTCGAGTTCTCTAGGAGCTGCGAGGACTCCACCACCTGAGGATAAAAAGAAAGAAAAAAGGTTGAAGAAAAAAAGAATTGTGTATTGATATAAATTGACTCTTTTATAGAGTCGTGAGGAAAAAAAGAGGGATTCGAGATGCTCCGAGGGTGAAACTCCGCGTATCTTATACCCGACTCCTGGTTCCAATGCATTTTAGCATATCTTTACGGTCCCGTCATGTCACTCAACTCGCGTTACATCAAAGATACATCAGGATACGACGTGCTGCTTTTTTATACCTTACCCGAAAATTTGAAATCGATTCGGAAAACGAAGAAAGAAGAGAGAGAAAAAATCCACCCCGACGTATCTCGCAGCCCTCGAATTCAAAAGTAAAATTTTTTTTTTTTTTTGCTCACCTTGTTCGGGTCCGGCCTGATTTTGGTTGTATTTTGATTTGCTGTGTCCATTGACGGGGGTGTCCCGTCTAAGTGGAAGAGCTGGTGGTACAAATCCATTGGCAACTTGTGGTGCCGCAACCCCTGAAGGAGGAGGGTGTCTTTGTGCAGCTGCTGCCCCGTCTTCGGTGTAAAGAAGGAAGCATACTGTTAACCATACGGCGCAAGCTAGAACTGCGATTTTGAGCTTTAACTTCATGGCGATAATCGCCTGGCTCGATTCCGCACTTCACACTCGTAGGCAGAAAACCGCTTTTGAAATATATTTTTTTTTGGACTTTTTTGGTCCCGTTTTAAAAGCGGCGATTTGTTTTTGCTATTAATTAATTAGTCTCGGGTTACCTGAGCAGCATTTTGGTGGTTTTAAAATGTCCGTTTGCAACTGCAGGGGCGGTTTAATATATTTTTTGATACCGCGTTTCACACAGATTCAACCCGATTGTGTTTCACAATTATTTACATATATTCAACGGATATTCTCGCTTTCAGAACGGATAAGATCATGGCAAAATCTAACCGGTACTACAATCGCGAAAATGACGGGTGGCGTATATTTTTTTATTTTATTTTACTTTTTACCAAATTAGGGAATCCCGTTTCACTAAGGATTGGGTGAATGAATGGATATGTCGATGATTATCACAATAATTAATTTCCGCAAATGAAGACAACGGTTTCCGTAAGATCAAAACACACGTTTACACATATCTATGGCACTAAACGATGAATTCACACGATATTTTTCAGTCATTAATATTTTTTACATCGACGAAGAAGGTATTTTTTTTTTTTTTTTCTTTTTAGGTTCGTTTTCGATTCAGAACATCAACTGTTCGTATATCTGTTCCGTCCACTCGCGACTCAATTCATTATCTCGACATCGATTATAATCAATCTTTATTTAATCGGTGATATTTGATTTTTTTTTCACCATCGATTTTTCCAACTCCTTCAAGTCTAGCCTCTCTCATAGTTGGAAATGTCATCTCATCTCGATACCTGAAAGCAAAAAGAAATTTTTTTTAACAAAAATTATGCATTTTTCTAACTGTGGTGAAAATGAAAATTGATATATAAATAAATAACTTTAAAAAGAATCGCGATTTTTATAATTGTTTATTTTCAAACCCGAGCTGCGGCAGAATGCGTTCGAT